>OY986973.1:20482488-20693585 GCA_963920575.1 Narthecium ossifragum
GGGGTGGGTAGGTGTGCAACACAAGAACTTCCCATGAACACGGTTAACTTTGAAGTTCTTATGGGATCCGGTTCTGGTTCTGGTGTTTGTAGCTTGCAACCCGTCAAAATTTTAAAAGGATGTTAATGTGAAAACGATACCAATAGAGGGGCCCATGCATGCAAAATGACAAAAAAATATCTAGGTATTTTAGTCATTTTATATCTAAGTGAAATATGATTGGAGCCAGCGTATGTATGAAATTATGATTATATGAGGGTTTTTATGCAATTAGAATTATTTGGATGGAGTACGTATATATCTGCTTTCAGGATTGGATTGGAAACTCCTTTTGTTCATGAGGGGGTTCTTTGCCTCTTTGGGCATTCCATTCATTGGAATATTCTAGTTATAATCTTCGAAGGGTGGATTATAACTTTGACGAAAGTAGATGCATAGAAGAGAAAGTTCTCCGTCCGTGAAACTAGCTATGGGAGACAGCTTGATTAACTATTGGATCGATCCTAAATCTCCTCCGATGGCAATTCTGTGGTGGCGAAATACCTAGCCATTGCAGGAGATTTATTAGGATATATTGATCTAATAGTTAAGCTGTCTCCCAATGCTTCTTGTATAGAGAATTAAAGCACTCAAGAATTTCTGTGAAACTCATCTATCTGTTTCATTGATAGTGTTGTATATAAATACACAAGTACAGAGCCTATATAAGGCAAAAACAAACAAGGTAAAGAACAGAGTATACAACTGTGCTACAGAGGTGCACAGCTACATGTTCTATATTGAGAGATATCACAATCCTGAAAATCATGCTTATTGATTGCTATCTCAAGGATTGCATTTCCTAAAATACTAATCTCCATTGTCATGCCTAATACGCCCCCTCAAGATTGTGCCGCCATCAGCGATGCCAATCTTGCTGCGCAGCCATTGAAAACGTTGACGAGATAAAGCCTTGGTCATAAGATCAGCGAGTTGATCATGAGTGTGAACATGCTTAACTTGAATGTGTCCTTTAGTAGCAATATCACGAACAAAATGAAGGTCAATGGCGATATGCTTCATTTTGGTGTGATGAATAGGATTAAGACTCAGCTGTGTAGCCCCTATATTGTCACACAGTAGCACAGGAGCGGATTGTAAGGGAAAGCCCAGTTCACGGAAAAGCGATTGCAACCATGCTGTTTCAGATGCAGCTGCTGCTAAAGCACGGTACTCTGCCTCAGTAGAGGAACGTGCAACTGCTCTTTGCTTTCTTGTTCTCCAAGAGATTGGACTTGAACCAAGAAAGGCAATATAAGCAGAGGTAGAAGTGCGATCATCGCGATTACTCGCCCAGTCAGCATCAGAGTAGACGCGAAGGGTTGGAGGTCCACCCTTGCCAAGGAGAATACCATGATAAATGGTATTTTTCAAATAGCGTAACAAACGCTTTGTTGCTGTCCAGTGAATAGAACTTGGCTTGTGCATGAATTGAGCAAGTTTGTTAACAGCAAAGCTGATGTCCGGACGAGTTAATTGGAGGTACTGCAAAGCACCGATCACCTTGCGGTAGATTGTACTATCAGTCGGTGTCGATCCATCATCAAGATGAAGAGGAACAGATGTAGACAAGGGAGTGCATACATCCTTAGCACCATCCATGTGAGTTATAGTAAGAAGATCTCGTATGTACTTATGCTGCGAGAGAAATAAGCCCGTCGTAGTTGGAATGACCTCTATGCCAAGAAAATAATGCACGCGTCCAAGATCCTTGAGTGAAAATTTAGTACCAAGAAGTCTGATGATTTTTGTAAGAAAGCCATTGTCATTCCCTGTAAGTAGTAGATCATCGACATATACAAGGAAGTAGGCAGTGACATGATCATCCTTGTATATAAATAGTGAAGAATCAGACTTTGAAGGCACAAAATTGAACTCAAGAAGAGTAGTTCGCAGCTGTTGATACCAAGACCTTGGTGCCTGCTTCAAGCCATAAATAGACTTTTGAAGCTTGCAGACATGGTGAGGACGAGAAGGATCAGTGAACCCTTGTGGTTGGGCCATGTAAACAGTTTCAGCAAGAGTTCCATGTAAGAATGCATTATTCACATCCATTTGACGAATATCCCAGCCACTCATAATAGCAATAGAGAGTATACTACGTATAGTGGCTGGTTTGATAACAGGACTAAACGTCTCCTTATAGTCTATCCCTTGTCGCTGCGTGAAACCTTTGGCTACAAGACGAGCCTTAAATCTGTCCACGCTGCCATCTGCATGTCGCTTTACTCTGAAAACCCATTTTGACCCAACAATATTGTAGTGAGGGTTGGGAGGTACCAACTCCCAACTACCATGCTTGACCAAAGCTGTAAACTCATCAGACATAGCTGCTCTCCAAGTGGGATCTTTGAGTGCTTGACCAACGCTTGTTGGCTCAATTGAGGGAGAGAGAGGATGCTTGGTCACCATAAATAACTGCTTCGGACGAAAGATGTTATTCATGGAGCGAGTGGTCATTTGATGAGTACGAGTTGGTTGTAACACAGGTTGAGAGGATGGGGAATGCATGAGAGAGTTTGTAAGCTCAGGCATAGAAAGATGCTGAGAACCTGAGGGATTATGTGGAGACATAGTGCCAAGGCTATCATTAGGCAATGAAGGTTGAGTAGGAGAAGAGATATTACCTCCAGGGGGAGAAGTTGAGGGCACCCGTGATGGGAAAATCAGCACAGGAGCCTGATCTGCCAATGGTGGAGTGTTGTGAGTCCCACTTGATGAAGACAAAGAAGAACCTGATTCTCTTTGTGCTTCAGAATTGATTGAAGTATAAGGAAAATTATGTTCTTCAAAGGTGACATGCCGAGAGGTGTACAATTTGTTGGAAACTAAATCAAGGCAAAGATATGCACTTTGAGTAGTTGAATATCCTACAAAAAGACACGGGCTGGATTTGGGCTGCAACTTGGTCGAATTGTAAGGCTGCAACCAGGGGAAGCATAGGCATCCAAAGGTCCTAAGCTTCAAGTAGTTAGGTGTATGGCCAAATAATGCTTCAAAAGGAGATTTTGTGTTTAGTAAAAGGGTAGGCATGCGGTTGATAAGAAAAACAGCAGCTCGAAAAGCATATGACCAAAACTGAAGTGGTAAAGAAGCAGTGCGGAGAAGAGTGAGACCTGTCTCAACGACATGACGGTGTCTCCGTTCTGCTACTCCATTTTGTTGGGGGGTATGAGGAGCTGTGGTGTAATGACTGATGCCATGAGTTTGAATATACGATTTGAGGGCTAAGAATTAGCCTCCATTGTCCGAGTATAAGCTCTTAATTTTTCGGTTAAATCGATTTTCAACTACAGACTTGAATTGGGGAAAAATAGTGGCAACATCAAATTTTTGTTTGAGAGGAAACCACCACACATACTTTGTATAATGATCAATGAATATAATATAATATTTATATCCATCAACGGAAAGAGTTTGTGAAGGTCCCCACACATCAGTGTAAATCAAGTCTAAAGGAAAATGACTCTGCATGCTCGAGTCATGAAAGGGTAATTTATGAGCTTTATGGCAATGACAAGGAGTACATGAAGAAGTAGCATTAATTTTGGCTACAGGAAGTTCAAATTTACGAACAAGATGTTTGACAGTCTTGGAGGAAGGATGACCAAGCCTTCTATGCCAACCATCAAGGGAAGTACGCTCGTGCACACTGGCCACCATCGTTGGATTAGACTCACGGACTGAAATAGGCAAAGGGTACACCCCATTTTCACATGCCCCTTGAAGCAATATCTCCCCCGTTCTCTGATCCTTCACCAAAAAATGAGATGGGTGAAACTCAAGGAACACATTATTTGATTTAGTGAAATGATGGACAGAAATAAGATTCTTGTGTATAGAGGGAACACAAAGAGTATCTTGCAAATGGAAAATACGAGAGGGTGAATGAAGAGCTAAAGATCCAACATGAGAGACATGCAAACCTGATCCATCACCTATAACCACCTCATCAGTGCCATCGTATTCCGAGTGAATGGTCAAGTTGGATAAATCTGAGGTTATATTGTGGGAGGCAGCACTGTCAACAAGCCATTTTGTCTGAGGTTTGGAAGCAGAAGCGCAATTAGCTTGAACTTCTGTCGAAGTGAAGTTGCGACATTGCTTTGCAGAATGGCCTTTCTGGTCACACAATTGACAGAACAAGTTGCTTTTGAACTTGTTGTTAGAGTTCTTCCAGTTTTTGGAACTTTGAGATGAGAAATTACCGCTTTTCTTCTTAGTGTTCTTTGAGTACCCAGAAGAAGATTTCTGAGTATAGTTTGCAGTGGCAACAAGGTTGACCGATGCAAGGTCCATGCGCTTTAAATAACTCTCATGACTAATCAAGAGATCATGTAACTCTTCAAAACTGAGAGATTTTTCTCTAACCCTGATAGGAGCCACAATATCCTTGAACTCTGTTCCCAAGCCATTGAGAATGTAGAGAGTTAAGTCATCATCACTCACAGGTGAGTCAATGATAGCTAATTCATCAGCTATCAATTTGGCAGTATTGAGGTAATCAGTGACAGAACGTGATTTCCTCTCTAATAATGTGAGCTCTTCCTTCAGTTGCATAACTCTAGTACGCGATCTGCTAGCATACATACGAGCCAACTTGGTCCAGGCTGCATGAGAAGTCTTGCAAGTTGCAATAAGTGGAAGTACTGCATCAGAGACCGCAGCAAAAATGCCATGTAAGACTAACTTGTCTTGCCGGTACCAGAAGGTGTAGGCAGGATCGATGGTTCCCTGCGAACCTGTAGAAGAAGCTTTTGGAGGGCACATGGTGGTACCATCCACAAACCCAAGAAGATCATAACCAATGAGAAGTGTCTCAAAGGTAGAGCTCCACGATGGGTAATTGGAGGGAGTGAGTTTCATGGGCAATTGAGTGGTATGCAGGGAAATAAGGGGTTGGGATTTATCTGAACCATGGAGGGTATGGACAATGGGAATGTGAGAAGACACTTCAGATTCAGACGTCATAGAGGAAGATGGTTTTTCTCGTTAGAGAATGAAAAAACTCTGATACCATATAGAGAATTAAAGCACTCAAGAATTTCTGTGAAACTCATCTATCTGTTTTATTGATAGTGTTGTATATAAATACACAAGTACAGAGCCTATATAAGGCAAAAACAAACAAGGTAAAGAACAGAGTATACAACTGTGCTACAGAGGTGCACAGCTACATGTTCTATATTGAGAGATATCACAATCCTGAAAATCATGCTTATTGATTGCTATCTCAAGGATTGTATTTCCTAAAATACTAATCTCCATTGTCATGCCTAATATCTTGGAGCCTCGATTTGCATGTATGCGTGTGCTTTCATTAAAGTAATCCAACAATCGAATGCCTAAAGAGGCAAGAGATTCATTTCTTCAATGGCGCATCTAAATAGACGATCATTTTTTTATTTTCAGTAGTGGATTATTGATCATGAACATTACAATGATTACACTGCTCGGTAGGTGACTATCGGCTATGTTAAAATAGTGTTTGATAGTTTACTCCGAACTTATTAATAATGTTCGGTAGTGGACTACTGAATGTAGAGTAGTGTACTTAGTAGTGATATAAGTGCGGTGCATATAGAATTACCAATTTTATTCACTAATCTAAACAAATGACGACTCTCAACAAATACCTAAAAAAGTCCTCGTCCTCAACTCTATAAATACCCTCCTTCGCAACACCTAGGTTGGAAGATTGGAATTGGATACAAGTATGAACTAATTGATTGGCTTGGCCCTTGTTGTTTACATCCTATGTCGCATCAGTTGTAGGGTTTTGTGGTCCAATTTGGTTGCAAACTCAGTTGTGAAACCGGCGCTCAAAAACAATCCCTCTCCTTGCCGTCTATTTTTCCATTGATGGATATATAAAATAGAAGGTGAATATGCATAGAAAGATGAATTTGAGATTTTTTTTTTCTTTTTCCTTTTTCCCCTCTAAGGTAAGTTGGGATTGGTTTGCTCATGCATCCGAGCAGCAACATTTTCATATAGGAAACTTGGGATAGTTAATAATTGCTCTTTTGGGACTATTCAATCATTCAAGACAACGGATTATTGGTTTAGGTCATACGTAGATAGGGTTGTACTTAGGGATGACAAAGGGACGGTTTTGGGACGGAATGTCTTAGTTTGAAGCCCGTCATGTATAAAAAACCCACCCCCAATCTGTATCAAACCCATACGAGTTTACATGTCCCGTCCTATCATTATTTAAAATCTAATTCGCTCTACTCGACCCTTGCCCCGCCAGCATGGCAACATATAATATCAAAATAAAAAAGACAAATATTACAAAAAATATAAAAATTTTAAATAAAAAGCTATTCATGAGAATTTTAGCAAGTCGTCTTTTAACAATGAACATAGTTTTAAATTGCACATACTTTTAAATAATTATTCTATCAAATACCAACCAAGACTCTGGTTTTTCACTTAACTGAATATGTTTGTGTACAAATCATACCCGGCCTCATAATTGTTGGGATTTTGATAGCGAGAAAATTAAGATGGAAAAGCAAACAATGAGGAGACATCAGATTTAACGTGGAAAGCATTCCGATAAATTACCGCGAAGAAAAAACACGGGAAGAGAGAAAACTTCACTATATAAGAGATTTACAAGACTCAATCTCTCAACTCTCACATATAAATCTCTCTCATCCCTCCCATATACATTCACTCAAGAATGCCCAACACCTTCTTCTTCTACTCCTACAGAGAACTCTCTCTCTGCTTCGCTGCTTTCTCTCAAGCCTCTACAACCTACTTTTTCTTGGCTGTCACACACCTGCTTCCTATCAAGCCTTGCGGACTACACCCACACCTTGTCTATTAAGCCGTACCCTCATATATATAGGAAACATATGAGACTACTTTCCTAAGATAGAATTCAATCACAATCAATCAACGAGATAGCTGCGTATATTTTCTGTCATTATCTGCATCTTTGATTAGCTTCACATAGGCATGAGAATCACCGACCCCACTTGCCAAATCAACATTATACTAATTGATTTGAGTTGATCTCAAATCAGTTTGCCAGATTTTGCATAAGTTTGAAGATTCAAACTTCCAACTTTAACAAGCCTTCAAAGATGCAGGTGCCACCTTGCAACCTCTGCGCACGCCATGTCGTCGTCCGCAATTTTGCGCGTGCATGCATCGCTCAATATATGCCTATCCTCGTCGACACCACTGGCCATGCTCGTCAACGCCTCGGCAGCTCGACGCCCTTGACTATGCTCGTCGACGCCTCGGGAGCTCGACGCCCTCGACTATGCTCGTCGACGCCTCGGGAGCTCGACGCCCTCGACGCTCGATGTCGCGCCCCGACCCGCGTAGGCCCAACCGGGTCGGGCGACGCGAACCGGAACCTAACCTACTGCGGAAATTTTGGCGAGGTTTCCCTCTAATCATAGTGGTCTCCCTAGTAATTCATAATCATCCTGTATTAAACAATCAATCACAAACCTCAAAAACTGGAATGGAATATAATACAAATCCTCAATAGGGTAAAAGTTATACAATTCTCTCCCATAGGAGGCTAACTATAACAAAAAGGGTAGAACTGATAATCGCCGCTCCTCAAGCACCACCAAACGCCGCCACGTCACCAAACACCTGCCCGGTAGGGGCGACCGAAGAAGAGCTAGCGCTAGCACCTGCAAAACACAGCCGGGGTAGGAGTGAACACTAAGCTCAGCAGGGACACTACACTACGACACTCACAAGGGAGGGAACACAACAGTGCCGCCCCCAAGTCAAGCCTAGGTGTAGACAAGGGTCCCATAACCCCACCGGATGTTCAAGAACGCAGGCTACGACACTGCAGACTCACAACATGACGCAGGACACTGTTTGGCGGGAGAAGGCACCGCTGAGTAGGTAACCCCTCTACTCAAGAGTCAAGAACACCGGACACCGGCTACACCTCAGATTCAACTTGGGGTCGACATGACATCTAAACATCAAACAACATGTATTCAGGTCATCTAACCCTATCATCGATAACGACTGAATACTACAAATCGAGTCCTGGACCAAGCTACCCGCAACGGTCCTAGAGTTAGATCCGGAATACCCGAAAGCCCCGGATCGGCGATCAACCCACCGCCAGCGTCCTACTCTTATGCAACTAATGCACAACACAATGCATGCTATGATCACACGCAAGATAATACATATACACATGCAACAATATGTGATGATATAGTAAACAAGGTTTGGGCATGGCACCCTACCGGCCCGGGGTGGTGAACAGGTAAGTAAGGTCTAGGAGCTGCTGCAGTCACCAACTGCCAGCAGTCCACCACAACACATGCATCGGGAAGCAGCCCCGCAAACAACAGCTCACAAACATCACAGACAAAGCCCTCGGCGCACGCCGGAATGCAAGGCTATGAAAAGCTGTAGGGCTACCCGCCCGTTTATTCTAAACATCCCGGGAGTCATCACTCCCCCGGTTCACCACTACCCCTATTATAGGGCTAACATGCTTAAACATATATATACCAGGTATAAGGCGGTAAAGAAAACCATCATACAAAGCCCCGCAGGCAAAAGCCACTTGAAAACACCCCTCAGCCACTAAGAGATCGATCTCCTTAGTTCTTGGGAGAAAACTCATCCCTGTCAACCGAAAGAGATCGATCTTCTCCACCAGAAGGATCGATCTTCTTCATGACATGGAACCCGCCATCCCAGCCATGCAAGGATTGATCTTCTCCAACAGAAGGATCGATCCCGCTCGGGCTGGGCATGACGCCCCACAAGAGATCGATCTCTCCACAAGAGAGATCGATCCGAATGGGTTCTCCGGCGACTGGACGGCGAGAAATACCGTCGGAAAACGCAACCGAACCCCCAAAACTCTGGGATATGGTAGAACAAGGGACCACGAATCCAAAACCGGTGAGATCATGGAAAACAAACATGTATTTTAACAGATCTAAGCAAAAGATCACAATCAAACCGGAAAAACTTCCAAAAACCCGAAGATTATAGGTAGAATCTCTACCTAAGCAATAGCAGTTTCAATCCAAGCTGCTAGGCCTTGGATCGTCCTCAAACTCCTTCAAAATCGACAGATCTGAGCTCAAGATCCACGGATTTCAAAAGAGTTCAAAGAAATCCGTTGCGTCCGCTTTATAGGCGGACGAACCGATCTATGAGAGATCGATCTCTTCTCAAAGAAGATCGATCTCTCATGACGATCACAACTTGACTTGCTGGCACAGGATATCGATCTCTTAGCCAAAGAAGATCGATTCGATTTGTCCAGAAAGCTAGACTTGGGCAAGAACTCAAGCCCAAGCTCGGATCTTTCGATCCCGGGTCCCACTAACCATTCTAGCCAACCATTACCACAAACATGGTCAGTGTGTGCACACGTGGGTGTGAAACAAGCCGACAAGGCGTAATTTACCAAATTACCCTTGCGACCCGTAGTGAGCCACATGAGTAGAGGGACGGGTCCTCACACTCGATCCGTCGATGCCTCTATCGTCGACGCCAAACTTGACCTTTGTCGATCATGCTCGTCGACGCCGTTCTCATGAGGAGGGATTTCCCAACAATAATGTCTTCATTACTAAAGCTCGATACCCATCTCCTCTAGATAGGAGGAGGATGCTACGACCGCATGAATGACGAGACCAATGACGAGATGCCCCCGATGGTCAAGTCCATGTTCCATGGAAAAATAATAGGGTTCGATCCTGAGCATTGAACTAGAATGAACTACGAGGCTCTATAACCCTAGAGAACTGATTCTAATTGGATATATACATTAATACACACACACTTCTCCTATTCCCTAAGCCATTCTCTGTCCCGGGCTCGTCCATTGCCGCTGAGCTCGGGTTCAAGCACCACCACCTCCTCAAGCTCAACTCAACCATATTCAAGTTCAAGCGCCGACCTTTCCCATTCCTTGAAGGGTCAGGTTAAATACACCGCACAAAATTGTAAGTACACCGCACTATTTTTTTGTTCGAATTTTAAAAACCGAACACTATCTTATATGGTTCGATCGGTAACAATCGAATCATGTAAACTTACAATTTTGTGCGGTGTACTTAGCCTGACCCTTCCTTGAACCGATCTCAACCATATTCGAGCCATCAGCCATTTTCCAAGCCCGAGACTATCTCCACCGTCCGATCTACCCGGCTATCCATCCATTTCTACATTCTACACCTGGCTAAATTATGTATTAGTACCCTGTAGTTTTGGTCAACTTTTTATATGGTCCCTAAACTTCAATTTCGTGACATTGAGTCCCTCGATTTTATTTTTGGTTCTCATGTGGGCCTCCACCCCAATATCCGTCCATTAACTAACGGCAAAAGGGGTCACGTGCGCCGCACGTGACCCCCTTCCGTCGCCTCTCCCCCCACCGGCGACGACAACCCCATCGCCGAGACCCAAGGGCTGGTCGAAGCGTTGGTGAAGCTCATCAAGGAGCCCATTTCACCTCAGGCCACAAAGGCCACTCTGGTGGCCACATTCTTTTTGATCTCCACCTCCGGCGAGAAGACGGCTTCGACATTCGCAGACATGGGCCTGGTATCTCTGCTCGTCGAGGTCATCGTGGACTCGGAGAAGAGCATGTGCGAGAAGGCTCTCGCCATCTTAGACGCGGCACTCAGCTGCAGAAGGGGAAGAGAAAAGGCGCGCAACCACGCGCTAACTATTCCGGTTTTGGTGAAGAAGATGTTCCGAGTCTCCGACATGTCTACCGAGTTCGCGGTCTCGGCTCTATGGAAGCTATGCTGCAATGTTGCCCATGGCAAAGAAGAAGAAGAAGAAGAAGCAACAGTGATTGAGGTTTTGCAAGTAGGGGCTTTTCAGAAGCTGCTGCTGCTGTTGCAGGTTGGATGCAGTGGAAGAGCAAAGGAGAAGGCAACTGAGCTGCTGAGGTTGCTGAACGCTTCCAAGGGGAAGGTTGGGTGCACTGACTCCATGGATCTTAGAGGCCTCAAGAGGCCCTTTTGATCATAGATCCAACGACGTAGGAAGAGGTGAGTTCATGTATTTTGGTGGTCTGTTTTTTGGTGCTCTGTTTTTTTTTCTTTCAAAAACCTTTAATTACTAGCTAGTGCATATATGTCTCCAGGTACTACTTCGATTTCTCGGCGACCTATGTGGGCATAGGGATGATCTGCCCCTATATGATCAGCATATCATTGCTCCTGGGATCCATCATCTCATGGGGGTTCCTGTGGCCTTATATTAGCTGCAAGAAGGGAGTCTGGTACGACGCAAGCCTCCCTGCTAACAGTTTGCATGGCCTCAGTGGCTACAAGTCCTTCATACCCATCGCCATGATCCTTGGCGACGGCCTCGCCAGCTTGATCACTGTGCTCGTCCGCACCGCCTACGATATCCACCAGAAGCGCCGCCAAAGGGAATCTGTGCTACCCGAGTTCAGGGAACACATGCCGGAGCCGGTCGAAATCGTCATGAGCTACGACGACCGCCGCCACACGAGCGTCTTCCTTCTAGACAATATACCTACGTCGTTCGCTGTCGGCAGGTACCTACGTCCGGGAGTTCATCGTCGACGGTGGTGGCTCTTCGTGTTCGTGATGGCGCCACGCGCCGGTGACAATAACAAGAAGAATCCGGGGTACGTCCTTGCAGTGGACGAGGGCGGCGTTGGGGTTGTCGTCGCCGGTGGGGGGAGAGGCGACGGAGGGGGTACCTTTTGCCGTTAGTTAATGGACGGAAATTGGGATGGAGGCCCACATGAGAACCAAAAACAAAATCGAGGGACTCAATGTCACGAAATTGAAGTTCAGGGACCATATAAAAAGTTGACCAAAACTACAGAGTATTAATACATAATTTAGCCTTCTACACCTAATACTCAACGGTGATGAGATTGTCCACGTCTCCCTCCACACACAGTAAAAGATGCCACGTAGCCCACCAACGGACAACAAGATCACCCAACGCACCTCCTAAATCCGACGGTCCTGGTTCCATCAACAGCCGATGGTGGGCCCTACGAGAACGGTGCGCGTCGCGTGACCACACGCATCTCCCGTGTGCGGCCCTTGATTCAAAACTTAAACGCACCGCGGCGCATCACCGTGTCCTCTCATCATCACCATCACCACACCGCAACCAGCGGTCCAGATCTCGCATCGCCGACCACCACCACCATCGCACGCCTCTCCATCCATCTAGAGCTAGGGTAAAATCGTTTCCCCCTCCACTTCCGGCCACCGCCGTGGAGATGTCGGAGGCGAACCCGCCGGACAACGCCGCCACCCCATATGGCGGCGATGCCACGGCGCCGGGCGCCGGCGGCGATGGGACGGAGAGAATGGAGCTGGCTGTGGTGGATCAGACGTCGGATCAGGAGCACCTCGCGGATGCCGTGGACGCGGCCACGCCGCTGATGAGCGCGACGTCGAATCAGCTGACGCTCTTGTTTCAGGGCGAGGTTTACGTGTTCGATTCCGTCACGCCCGAAAAGGTCAATCCTTTCCTTCGCCACTCTATTGGTTTCCGTTTCTTATGATTGTTTGGGAGATAATTCGTGTAAAACTTGATAGAAAATGTTCAAATGGTTATCTTCCTATTGACTTACTTTTGTACAATGGTAACTGCATACCGCGAATTGAGCGAATAGTAGGAGACATTCTATCTGGTTGCTGATTATGACGTTCGAAGGTCTGTTTTATCACTGTTCGTTCTATTAGCCGTAGTCATGGCTTGTTTGATATGCTATTGTCAGTACGGTAATCATTATATAAGGGCACAGGTTAGTTGTGTTCCGATACGAAAGTACATGGTGGGTAATTGGAATGGACAATACTTTCCATCCATCATGGCACATAACTGCAAAGACTAAGAAACTCTGCTTCATTTATCCATTCAAACCAACACAAGAAGGAATGCTCTCTTTTAGTGGAACATGTAGAATGCCATGATTCGGTGCGAATTGATATCTTAATCTGAATTTTCATCCAAATATGTTCTAGGAGCAAAAAGTTTGTATTCCATAGAACTTTTTGGGCCATGTGCAGTATGGTCTTGCCTGTTTTATTGGCTCCAAGAAGCCAACTGTCTATTTACAGTTGAAATGGAAGAAACTGTTTCTCATTATTTAATTGGGGCTTCAATGGATTAGGTTCGGTAAGAGTAGGAACGAAAATTATTTTCTAAGAGTAGATGATACCAATAAAACATGGCTCGGTTATTTCGAAAACAAGTCTAAGCTTTCGCTCCATTTTTAATAGGAACTGCATTACTTTCCACACCTTTGTCGATCCCGTATTAGTTCTGCTTGAAAAGAATGTGAAACCTGTAAGTAATGCCCTAAATTTTGGGTAGCAGCCAACTTACTGATGGTACTCTGTTTGTCTTTCGAAAGAAGGTGACATTGAATGGTTGGTTTACTGATGAGGCTTAGACATTAGTATAAGTGATTTTATCTCATTCTACGGTAGTAAGTTAAAGAACTCCAAGGTTAGATGTACATGCCTGTGGTGTGTCTGGTGGTCCCATCTAATACGATCTTGAAGCATTATTTCATTGGTAATGATTGGATTAAAAACGAGGTAGCCACGGCCACAAATTCCAAACTAATTTATCCTGAGCTTTTTCCAAGGGATTATAATTTACTAAGCAGTATGTTTTTGCTATTTTACTGATCAGAAAAAAAAGCGTTGTCTAATTAATGAAACGTGTAAGTTCATATACAAAAGCGCAATGGGTTGGAGTTGTTCTCACTTCTAGTGGAAGGTATTTCATTTGCTTTAGTTGATGACTTAATGTTACCCTTCAATTCCAGATATTGATACAGGATCTACAAATTTAATTATCAAAAGTATCTGCTGTAGGCATTCCCTTTTGGTTAAACTAGTGATTTTTGTCTTGGTGATGCATATAAGCTAATAATAGTTACCACTACTTATAAAGCTTGAAATCTTGGTTTTATATGGCAAGTTTTGTTATCTGCGCATTCGAATACTTTAGCAGTTAAGTTCAATAGACCTTTTTATTGCTTTATTATCTTCTCTTATTCAGATGATATGAAGGATCTTTATTCTAGTGTTCGAAATATCCACGGTAAGTATATTCCAAGTTATAGGAGCTGACCATTCCTTTGCCAACTTGCTGTAGGTGCAAGCTGTTTTGTTATTGTTAGGGGGCTGTGAAGTACCTTCTGGTATAGCTGGCATGGCACTACCCTGTCACCAGGATGACAGGGTATTCTTCTTTTCCACCGTTCAAACACGTAATTGGATCATTTAGCTGTGTCTTTCTTTTCTAATGATATTCCTCAAACAGGGGCTGGATGATTTACTCCGGCGGACAAACATGCCTGCTAAAAGGATTGCTTCACTTATCAGGTTCCGGGAAAAGCGAAAGGAGCGATGTTTTGATAAGAAAATCAGATATAATGTTCGAAAGGAGGTAGCTCTCAGGTACGTGACCATAGCATTTTACATATACCATGCTTGTTGTCCGGGTAAATAAGGCTCTTAGATAGTATTTTACTTTGACTATGTTAGAAGAAGGATTCGACATAATTTAGAGGTCATTTTTGCCCATCATGGAATGTACTAAGGGGCGTTTGGTTGTTTGCATCAGTTGATGCATTGCACCAGTTGATGCATTGCACCAGTTGATACAGAAACAAGTGTTTGGTTGCTTGTATTAACTGATGCGGTAATAGCTCGTTTTCTGTTTGGTTGGGATGTATTGCATCAGTTGATACATCTGTTTCATTCAATCCAATCCTTCATTTTCTATTTGGTTGGTATGTGATGCATCACGTGATGCTACATCAACTGATGATGCATCCAATTTTGTTGCATAACCTGATGCTGCATGAAGCCACCTTTTTGCATCAAGTGATGCAGCATCAGTTGATGTATATGACCAACCAAATATAGGTTTGGACCATGATGCATGCATCAGTTGATGTAGGCAACCAAACGCCACCTAACTTAAATTCGAGTCATTCTCATGATTAGATGGAAACCATGGTTAGCTAGTGCTTTTACGATCAAATTTTCTACTTTCTATCTAGTAGTGTGTCACGTATATGTATACTTCAGGACCTCAAACCCCCTTCTCTCTATGTTATACACACACACACCCATCAATTATACGCTAAAGTTATTGTTGTTTGTGGCTGTTTGTATGCATTTGTGGATGTAGCAACTCTATGCTTCATGTCGTTCCATGTCTTGATGTTGGAGTTCTTGTCCCTCACTGGATAGGTAGTACTTAAGGATATATGCCCAGTTTTGGGTTTTATGCCTAATAAATTCCAGGGGATATGAATCAAAGTAGGTTGATTAAGTCTCAATCTCATTTTGTCATACAAACCATGTATCTTTACCGATTAACCAATTTCTCGACGCCGGAGTTGATCCTAAGGAGATACCACTTCCTCATGAATTTATCTTGAATCGGGATCTTTTGGCTCAACTTATCCCAGTTTTGCCGAAGGAGCAACCCCCTTTTTCACCTTGAATTGGTCAAAATATGCAGAATTTCTAACTTTTCGTGGAGGATTAGATCCAATAACAGGGGGTCTATGGCTGAGCGATATTGCACAACATCATTTAGCTATTGAAATTCGTTTCCTGATCGTGTGTCATATGTATGGGACCTATGTGCGTGGCTAAAAGGCATTGATTCCAGTGATGGATAGGAACTCGGAATAAGCTGACAGGAATCACTTGCGAATCTGTTCCGTGTTTTAATAACATTTTAGCATCCATTGATGGGCTTGGGTTCTTGTATGTAAACTAATTTTAGAGGAAATACAGAGTAATGCCTCTTAATAGTCTGGACATTTTGGAATTCATTGCTGAGACCAAGCTTTTGTTCTAGAAAAGTATAGGAGAGAACTCAGAGAAGATGTGCTGGTCTGTAAATGCAGCAGACATAACTTATAATGAGAAGTATATAGATTATGTCAATACCACTCTGGCTCCAGGAATCACTACCTGGAGTAGACAACGGCGTCCTAGGAATCACCAACTAGGGTTCTTTGGAATCACCACCAAAGAGGAAGAACAAGCACTGGCTTTTTATCTCAAAATGATCATCCCCTGTAAAGGTGCAGGGGGTCTCATCTATATTGGTGAAAAGAGACTCAGCCCAAGGCTACAATCCTGACTCAATACAATGACTCAACACAAATGAAATAAAAATAAGCAACTAATACTTGACCAAAAACAAGTAAGACCCAACCATACAAATGACTCAGTCCTCATCTATCCATAAGCTCATTGGCGGACCTTTCCATCGGCGGCAGAAGTAGACACTCGAATCGGCTCCTGGTGTCCGCACCATTATGATAAATGGGATCAGTTTATTATTCATTGGTGTTGGCTTCTGAGGGCCTGTTGGGCGCGCCCTTCGCGGGATCCGGGGACGCGCGGATTCCGATCCGCGGGATCCATGCGTTTGGATCCCGCGGCGGATTCCATCCGGATCCCAAAAATCGGGATCCACCCAAGGCGGATCCCGATTTCGGAGTCCGCGCGGACGCCGGGGACAGAATCCGCAGGCGCGGATTCCGTCGGGATCCGCGGAATCCAAACAGGCCCTGCGTGAGCAACATCATGGTGTCTGTATTTGGACTATTCTCCAGAATCCATTCCAATTGCAAGGCCTGCAATGAGAAGTATATAAGTTAGGATTATGGGATATCTTAATTATTCATTGCTTTGGCTCCTGGTTCTGCACTAGAATTATTTCCTAGATTCCATTCCAATTGGAAGGAATATCTTCCACGCAGAGGAGCTGATGGCAGATTCGCTGCCTGGCTTTACATGGCATGTTACAAGCTGAAGATTGAGCTTAAAAGTGAGAGCTGGGGGGGTTTCCAAATCTGCCATGAGATGAGTCTTTTGCCTACCATATTTACACCGACGTCTTCCATGGCCCAATGATGTTGTACATTCTCGGAAGTTTTTTTTTGAAAAAGAGATCTAGGATTTGGACGATGTATCCAGAGGAGGTCCATTGTCTAGTCTCGAAGTTTGGACACACTTCCTGCCTTAAACCAGTCCACAAAAATGTGCACTGAAATATGAACAGTGTTTTCTTTTTATTTGACTTCATGCATTGTTATTATTTTCTTTCACAGGATGCAGCGACGGAGAGGTCAATTTGCTGGCAAGGCAAATACTCAAGAAGGTGCAGCGGCTTCATCTAGTCATGAACCTTCTCAGAACTCAAGCGTAGATGACACCCAACGAGAAAACAAGTGAATCTCTTTATGTCTCTTGTTTTTCTTCCTGGTTTGATGATTTAGTGATCTGGGATTAGAATGTTTGAGTTCTAGTTTCCTTTTCTCCTTTAGCTTGTCCTTAATCCTTGTATCTGATGTACAGATGCCAAAATTGTGGGATAAGTGAAAAGATGACTCCAGCAATGCGTCGTGGTCCAGCTGGTCCAAGGTCTCTTTGCAATGCCTGTGGACTTATGTGGGCGAACAAGGTTTGCCTCCTTACTCTGTTGCTGATGTCATAACCGCATGTTCTTGCAACTTTTTACTTGACTTGCTTAGCTGTTGGGGAGTATTAATTAAATATCCATCTTCAGGTCTTCCTTATAGACGTCAATGGCATCTGAGTTTTACAGGGTTTGGTGACAAGGAAAAGGCCACATTCTATGTTATTTAATTTTCCTGTCACTTGCATAATTTTTGACCCTGTTTAATGTGTTTCATTGAAAAGGTAGGATGTTTGTTTTCATCATCACTAATTGTTTTGCTTATCATAAAGCAAAGTCACTTCAGTTAATTTAGTGGTCAAGTGCTCATAGAGGAAGGCAGGTCAATTTAGTTGTTGCCCTAGCATAGTGGCTGACTGGTAATGTAGTTTCACTAGTCTAAGGAACATTATGGCTATAGTTTGACTTAACATTCACGTGGACTTAAAAGTGTTGGTGAGAAGCATGATACCTTCTATTAGAGTTAAGTCAAAGGCTTTCTCAGATGTTTGTTGGATCATTACCTCCACATTCACACAGGTAATATGATGTTTAGATGTGAAGACATGGCTGCTATGTACAGTCAAATCTTGTGAACCATTTCTAGCTTTATGTTCAAGCATAGGCTGTCCAGATCACATAGAACTCGTGCATGAAAAGTCCCTGAGGCTAAGGATGTGCATTTCTGTTCTAGCAATTCTTTTTCTTTTTCCCCCTAGGTTGCAAAACAGCTTCCATTTAGTTAATGGTTTTCTAGCTGTCCAAATGATTTGAACTTCCTTTCTAGCAGTTGATACCCAGAAAATTGGTCATCAGGTCAAATGAGGGTTATCTAGCTTTGGAAAACCTCCAGATTTTGAATCCTTATAATAGTTTTTCGCTAAAATGTATTCAAATAGTTTTGTATGAACTGGGTAAGAATTTGAGATACTTTACACTAAATTGCTTTCCTGCTGTCTAATTACTGGGTACTACCTCTGCAATTGGCACTGCGCATGACTACATCAACTTACACGTCGTTGAATTTAGCACCTTTTTGAAGCAGCTTACCTGGAAAATAGGTGCAAATCAGGATAGAGATGGCATTTTCAATGAAAAACATGTTCTATGCAGCTTTGGATATAAATCATTGAAAACTGGCCTAGAATAGCTGAGATAGAGCATTATTGTGGCTATCGTTATCTATATAAAGCATATGCTAGGTTTCATCTACCCAAATATTCATGGACCCTTGATGTCATTGATATTGGAGAAAGCCTTAAAGAAAAAGTCAATAAGATGAAACTGGAGATGAAGCTATATAATGTGTTGTGTGATCTGAAAATATCTGCATTTCCTCATATTTGCTTGATTTTCACTGCTATTTACTATTTGTAGGTCAAAACCTTTCTTTGCTCCTGGCTTTTAGGATATAATTGATGTATTAAATTGTGCACTTTGAAAATTTGCATGACAGCATTGTTTTACTTGTAACAGGAGATCTCATTTATTGTACTAACTTTTCTGCTAATATTGTGAGATCAATCAAGTACTGATTAATTAGATCCTCTTTAACTTATTTTCTGGAGTTTGCAGGGCACTCTAAGAAGCCATTCCAAGGCGTCCAAAATGTGTTTCCAGAGTCCTGCCAATCAAAATGAGCATGTGGTATTCTCATGAATACATTAGTTGTACTTTTATATCTTTCGATATTTTAAACTTGTATGTTTTTGACCCCTATTTTATGTTCAAATAGGGTGAACCGGTCACTGCAGATGGGAATGACAGCAAAGCACTTGTTCTTTTAACGGAAACCTGTGATTCAGTCGTGACCCCTGCAGAGATGTAAGCGAAAAATATCTTGGTCTTTAAAATTAGATGCAATATGCTGAAACTGACTGCTACTATAATGGATTTCATTCTCAGACCGGCTGATCTGCCCGCAGACGGGCGACAGGAGATGGAAGAAGACTTGAAGTCTGAATTGTGAATGATATAAGATCCTGTTGTTAACCAAGGAAGTAATGATTCTCTCTGGTTTAACTTATAGGAAATAGTTGACCTTATGAGGGATGATTTAGGATAACACACTTTATGCATGAATACAGTCTGATCTAGGAAGGGTACAGATCGATAATATATCACCAAACAGGCATGTAGTTGATGTTGCATCATGAGCGCGTCTTCAGCTCTCGATCTTTCTTCTAGAGTTGTATGTTGACCATAATTAGGCATTAATTTTGGAACTTTAATTGGCTGTTGTAGAGATCTGAACATCGACGCTTATAAACCTTTTGATATCTGTTCTCATACCTGATTTTATAAATGTTACTGATTTATCTTGCGTGCAGATGGATTGTTCTCTTTTTTAGCTTGTTCTGATCCATAAAGTTTACAGAGAGGCACTTCTGCAGTCTGATCTTCCGCAACTAATACAGGTGTCTAACTTGTTGCTGTAGAAATCTTCAAGTTGTGTTGGGAAACCATCTCTTATCCATGGTTTGAAGTTTCGGCCAATTCCGATCTGAAACTCCGAAACTTATCGGGTTTTGGCACTTGTCGGAAACTTGGGCCGAAACCACCGAAACAAAACGGGAAATTACCGAAACTATCGAAATATATCGGGTTTTTGTTCGACCAAAACCAGTACTGATCCTGTACTAATACCGAAACTGAGACCTGAAACCTTCCTCTTATCAACGTGATAGCTTGCAACTAATGTTTCACTCTTTTTAGTATAATAAACAAACCAATAACAGATCAACAAGATGAAGAGCATCACAAACAAATCAAAATTAGTTTATAAAGATGAACTAATCGAATAAATTGCTGACCCATCCATTATCAGAAGAGCGCTAATTTGTGCACATGTCACGTGGCATGTGCACTTCACATGTTATGAATTGATAGCACGATTCATATACATGTTTATCGGTAGTGGTCTATCGATAGGCATGTACAACGTATCGGTATCCTACTACCGATAGGTCCGTTGCCGATTCATATACATGTCTATCGGTAGTAGGATACCGATAGGCATGTACAACCTATTGGTATTACCGATAGGCATGTACAAATATTGGTACTACCGATAGGTTGTACATGTTAATCGGTAGCTCACTACCGATACATGCCTATCGGTAGCCTACTACTGATAGGCATATATATGAATTTGTGCTACCGATTCATATACATATGAAGGTGACATGTGCACAAATATTTATTTTTATCGGAAATGAAAATTCAAGTCACTGGTCGGACTCGATCAATCGACCTTGTTTGTGTACAAATTCAATTAGGCTTGACCCGAGAGATGATCTCGCCGAGCCCGTCTACAATTAGGCCCCGTATCGGCCGAAACGCAGTCGGCACGAACCGAATCCGATCCGTTATATCCTCGATATAAAATGAGCGTCCTCGAGGTTAGTTTAGTTCGTCCCCTCCAAAGACTCACCAGGGAGTGAGGGAGAAACCCTAGCGGATGGATAAGGGTTCGGATCGCGAGAAATCGAGCTACCAATCGAGGGAGGACCGCAAGAAGGAGAGGGATCGTGATTCTAGTAGGGATCACCACAAAGAACGGGATCGAGATCACAAGCACCGCCACCACCACCACTCCGATCGTCATGGCGAGGAGAAGCGCCACGATCCCAAGGACGACCGCGACAGAGACGCTGGCGGCGGAGAGCGGCGCCATCACCACCGGTCGCGCGAGGAAACATCCTATAACCTCGAGCCGAAGCGGCGGGAACGATCGGTTGATGGAGCTAGGGATTCAGTCGAGAGGGGGTCCCGCGTTTCCCGTAATAGCGAGGAGCGGCACGACTCCAGGCGTGATTCCCCGGCCTACGTCGAACTGAGACAGCACGAGGTGTCCGTGGAGGGGTCTAGGGATTCTGGAGAGAGGGGTAGAGGTAGGGTTTCTCAGGAAGAGTCTGGGGAGAGGCGGCATGCCTCCTCAAGGAAGAGGAAGGACCACGATGGGGGATCGCCAGAGAATTTGGATAAGATTGGCAAACGGTCTAAGGGTTCAGATGGCGTGAGGGAAGAGAGGTCGGAAAGGAGGCGTTTTCAGGATCAGGTTGCTGAGGATGGTGGTGCTTCTAATGGGATTCATAAGGAGAAGTGTAAAGAGGAGAGGGTCCTGAAGGGCAGGGATGAGGACCGGAAAACTGCTAAGCCGAAGGAGGAGGTTTTGAGTGATGTGGATGAGAGGAAAGCAAGGGGAACGGAGAGAAGATTTACTAGTGTCCAACAGGAGGAGAAGGTAAACGGTAATGATGTCAAGTCATATGATGCAGAACATGTTATAGAGGAGAGGGGATTTAAGGATGAGGTTAAGGAAGAGGATGTTGGGGATGTGGATCAGAGCGGTTCCAAAAGCAATGTGAGTATCGATTCCTAGTTTACCTTACTTTTGGTACCTCTTGCAATGTCAATGTTGCATCGCAATGGTTGTTTTTGCTTTGTATGAGTGAATCAGTAAGGTTGCATGATTGTTTGGATATATGAACACGTTTCAAATTTCTGATAGTGTTAATGTTTGTGTCTCTGTGTCATTTGACTATCTTACTAATGGGAGTGAATCTCTTGACTAATGTCTTCATTCTCCATTTTGTTCCATGAAGATGGGTTGAAGGGTCTTGCCAGATCTCCTAAGTTTCTGATTTCTGCGATTTTTTTTTTAAGATCGACTTTCTAGTATAAATGTAGCCATTGTCCCCAGTTGTAGGACCTCCTATTGGTGTTGTATGCGGTGCCATTCAATGTCTAGTGTGCTTGTAGGATTTGTTCATAGGGGTCGGCATTTTCAGCCCATGAAGGTTTTAGATGTTTGATGTTACATGTTGCCTCGAATATTATTGCGTAAGCTGAATTTTGGTGTATTACATGAACATTAAAGCTCTAGTGTTTCTTTTTTCGTTAGATTGAATTTCAATTTTCAAGTCTCATAATCCTTTATGGAGGTTATGGATTCAGCCTTTATATGCTTAATTTTTTTTTTCTATTAATGTACGATGAGAATTATGCTGGACTGGTGGAGTGCACCGTAGTTGGTTTTCTTGAGGAGGCCAGTCTTTATTGATGATTTGCAGAGCATTGTCTCTCAAGTGGTTTGTTGTGCTTTATGAACAGTTTAGTCTAGTAATAAAGTTCACAGTTAACTTAAGTGTTTCCTTTTCTGATGGAGGTACTGTTATTAATGATCTAGAAATTGTCTAACCCCATGAAACGATGAATTCTTAGGTGGTTTGCCACTTCTCCTATTATTCTCTGTTAAGTGATTTATTTTGTCCATTGCCTGTTTGAATCTGCATGGCAGCTTCTTAGGTCTTCTAGCCGTTTAGATCTTAAGATTCCTAGATGTCACCAATCATGAAAGGTTCTATATAACCATTTCTATTGCAATCTCATCCTTTGATGGTAGGTTGATTTAGAAATTTGCTTTGAGATTTATTCGCTTTATTAGCTAGCTCTTTTTATTAATAATATTTATCTGATGTTCTCTGTGGAATAATATCTGATTTGAATTGTTAATGTCTTTATTAACTATTGCATAAAAATTTGTTGTCACAGGTTGTTGCTCAGGAACTGCTCACTGTGGCATCAAATGTTTCTTTGACCTCTGCTACTTCTGTTCATTCTCTTCCTGCTAAGGTATATTCAAATACTACCACCAATTCCTATGAGAATAGTGTCAGAGCTGACAACGTTCCTGGTAGTACAGATGGAACAACAACTTCAGTTTCTAGCGAAGTTGGCAGTCTGTCTCATGATGCTTTAGCAAAAGCTAGGAAAGTTTTACAAATGAAGAAGGAATTATCAGAAAAGCTGAAGAAGATTCCTGTGGTAATGATAGATTATGCTGATCTGTAGTTTCTACACCATCATTTTCTATTTGAGTGCAACTAATCTTTGTTTTTCACTTTTTGACTTTGCAGTTAAATAAACTTGCTAGCGCAAGCTCTGGTAATGACCCAGCACTCGGGATGCAGGCTGGTTCTTCTGTTTCTATTGCAAGATCTGCGCAGACTGTGCCGAGCGCGCAAACCTTGACAGTTGGATCTGCAGGATCTGAAAAGCCCGCTACTCCTGGTGGCTTGAGCGCTCTTCCTGTTCTCCCGACATTAGCTAATTATGAAGCAGTCAAGCGAGCACAAGAGCTGGCTGCCAAGATGGGATTTCATCAAGATCCAGAGTTTGCACCTCTGATAAATATGTTTCCTGGCCCATCAGCAGCAGAGGTTGTGGTACCTCAAAGACCTGTGAAGGCTCCGGTTCTGAGATTAGATGCCCAGGGTAGAGAAATCGATGAGCACGGGAACGTGATCAGTAAGCCAAATCTCACCAATCTTAGCACATTGAAGGTGAGATTGCTGCAATTTTTGTTGTCTTTGGTCAAGCACTATTTTCCTATTGTGTCAGGCACTTATTTTTTTGTTGTGGATAACAGGTTAACATCAACAAACAGAAGAAAGAAGCTTTCCAGATAATTAGACCAGATTTAGATGCTACTGTTGACTCAAACCCTCATTTTGACGAAAGAATGGGTTTGGATAAAACAAAGCTATTGAGGCCCAAAAGGATGACATTTCAGTTTGTGGAGGAAGGAAAATGGTCTAGACAGGCAGAAATTATGAAATTCAAGGTATAGGCCATTTTAGATCTCTTTTTGCCCTTTTGGAAGAGTCATTAACATGTGCCTTTTGTCTCATGCGTTATGTCATTATCTTACATTTGCAGAATCAATTTGGAGAAGCGCAAGCAAAAGAGTTGAAGATGAAGCAATCTCAGCTTGCCAAGGCAAAGTTAGAGCCTGATATAAACCCAAACCTAATACAAGTATCAGATAGAGCTGTGAAGGACCGGAAGGAGAAAGAGGAAATCCCTGACGTGGAGTGGTGGTAAGCACTTAACTACCGAAGTTGTAATATTGAAACTATGTTATAATCAACTATTTCCACTGATTTTCTGTAACTTATTACAGGGATGCACCGCTTCTACCTCTGGGTGCCTATGTTGATGACCCTGATGGGAAGTTGAACATGGAAAAAATCACTATATATGTAGCGCACCCTCTACCAATTGAGCCTCCTGCGGAGCCTGCTGCTCCACCCCCACAGCCTCTCAAGCTAACAAAGAAAGAGCAGAAGAAGTTAAGGACGCAGAGGCGCCTTGCTAAGGAAAGAGATAGGCAAGAGATGATAAGGCAAGGTCTGCTGGAGCCTCCAAAGCCAAAGATAAAGATGAGCAATCTGATGAAAGTCCTTGGCTCTGAAGCGACTCAAGATCCAACTAGGCTTGAGATGGAGATCCGAAGTGCAGCTGCGGAGCGTGAACAAGCTCATGTTGATAGGAACATAGCACGCAAGCTCACTCCTGCAGAAAGGCGTGAAAAGAAAGAGAGGAAGCTTTTTGAGGATCCAAATACGCTGGAGACCCTCGTGTCTGTCTACAAGATTAATGACCTCTCACACCCCCAAACACGCTTTAAAGTTGATGTGAATGCGCAGGAGAACCGCCTCACTGGTTGTGCCGTGATTACAGATAGCATCAACATTGTTGTGGTGGAAGGGGTTAAGAAAGCCATCAAAAGGTATGGTAAACTTATGCTGAAGAGGATCAACTGGGCTGCTGCTGTAGCTGATGAAGAGGAGGGAGCCGAGGATCTTGACAAGCCTGCCAATAGATGTTCTCTGGTGTGGCAGGGTAGTGTTGCAAAGCCAAACTTTGCTAAATTTCTCGTTCATCAGTGCAGATCTGAAGCTGCTGCCAGGAAAATCTTTGCGGATGCGGGAGTCCCGCACTACTGGGACGTGGCAATTAATTTCCCCGATGAGGAGCTGTAGCTTTCGCTAGTAGCCTAGCAGGGATAACTGGAGCAAGTGGTTGATTTCTTCTTTTATTTGTACCCTTGATCCATTCTCATTTCAGATCAGGCACCGGGATGTAATTGTCTCACTGAGTCTTAGAGCTTACAAGCATGGCTTTTGCTAGACTCTCAGGATCTGGAGTGCAAAACTTCGTACTTCCATTGTCATGCATTGAGTATGCTACTCAACTTGTACTGATTCAACTTAGTAGTATGTAGTGGAACATTGGTTATCTTAAGACACTAGCAGGTATTCATTGTTGTATGCTTATAAACAATAATCATGCTTGGGTTATACCGTTGTCTCATGTTATCATCATATCAACGGATGAAATATAGATGGAACTTATTCAATGGTTGAGATCATTATTATCAGAATTCAAGTAAGTATTTTATTAATGATATGAACCGTTGGATGGTTTAAATCTCATCCGTTGTTATGATGGCAGCGTGAAAACAACGGTGTGATTCAAACAAGACTTCTTCGTTAAACCTCATCCTCATAATATTGGCATAGCTTGATGGTATTATAAAATTGAGTGTTGATTTGTGTATATGTTGACGTGTAATCAAGCTGATGGCATTCCTGCTTAGGCGCCTCCTAAGGAAAACAGTTAAGATGCCAATAAATCGATATCGATGTTCCGGCTCAAATTCAAATAAGTTTGATAGGTGATGCATCTTGCAAAAATTATAGATATCTAATTACCATGCTTGTGCCTGACACGCAAGAATTGGCAACGAGTTTTAGAATAATAAGTATTTGTATAAGCATTCAACCCTCCTTGAAAATCAAAAATTAAAATCATGATAATATCCTAATATTTTTGTATTAGGCAATTTAAAGTAAAAACGAAGAGAACGTGGAACGCAGTCTTGATTCTTGAGAGTTGAGACGACATATAAGTACGATCGAGTTAGCTGAAGCGGACGACTTCTTCCCAGTCCACATCGCATCACTCCTTTGCTGGTTGGTTCTCTACCGTTGTCGCAAACGGCAAACCCCCCACCCCAATCCATAGCGCCGAAACGCCTCCGAGCACTGGCCTTCTTTCTTTGTCCCTCCGCGAGCCTTCTTCTTCTGTGAAACGAATGGCGTGCGACTCTTCATCACTAGGAAAAGGAAACGAAGCCGATCATGGCGGTGATGATGATGACGAGGGGGTCTTCCAAGAAGACGAGGGAGCTCCCTCGCATCTTCCTTTGGCCCCTTCTTCCCAGGTAATATCCAACTGCTTAATCATTCCATCTTCCTTTCAGACATCTAAGCATTTGTCTGCCGATTGATCCTTCTGTTTGACATGCGCCTGCAAGTTTTCGATATTTAGCCCATGTTAATGCCTATTTTTTTTTCCCCTCGAAAGTGTCATCAGGATGACTTCCATAAATTCAGTAAGCTACCTAACATACTAAAAATGATTTCAATTTGGCCACTTTACTTCTTCTTCGCGATGTTGGCGCTGATCAAACTTTTCGGTTTAGAAAGTACCAACAGGGGTATCCAATGGCCTGGACCTGATTCTTGAACGTGTCAGGTTAGGGTTCTGTCAAATGTCTGAGGCCACTTACCTCGATTGATTCGACCCAGCTTATGGCCTCCCCTGCTTGTGGATTCAATGTTGTGACTATTCCAGAAAGGGTTCAAGGTATTTTGTTGCTTTTATACTATGATGATAAAGGCTTAGATTTCTAGCTAAACCTTGTGTCGAACGATTAAGCCACAGCAATGTTATTTGAGCAACAATATTTCAAACCTAGTTTTTGAGCTATTTAATGTTAATGTCATTGAACTTTCATACATTTAAGTATTGATGACATAATATTTAGGTGTATGTTCGTTCATATGTATACATGCACACTTTGGGTAGAATGTTGATGATCTTGAGAGACTAGTACATCCCTCTTGCAAACTTACCATAATTGCATATAAGAGCCTTGAAGATCAAGAATTGCATGTTACTCCCTAGAAGTGTCTTCCTTAGTGCAATACCTCATGTAGTCATTTCCATCAAGACCGAAGTGAATGTTGATTGCAATAGTGGCATCAGGGTATAAGCTCCCATTGATTGCAAAATTAAGGCACTTCTAGAATAAGTAGAAATAGGATGGCAGTACTCAAATACTAGAGGATGTTATGCTTATTTTAGGTTTGGCGTTTAGGTGGAAGATAGAAAGGATATTCATGCAGGTGGCACGTGTCATGCCGATCTTTAGCTGTCATGGTATGTACTGATGGTAGTTATTGTGCAGATTCTCATCAAAGACCCCGTGTCAAAGGCACAAACTTCTTTAGAGGGATACTTGGTGCAGACCATGCTGACT
Source organism: Narthecium ossifragum (assembly GCA_963920575.1). NCBI lineage: Eukaryota > Viridiplantae > Streptophyta > Magnoliopsida > Dioscoreales > Nartheciaceae > Narthecium > Narthecium ossifragum. The sequence continues at coordinate 20,510,180 of OY986973.1, forward strand.
GCATCTGCAATGTTTCTACTGGAATGTAAATTGAAAACCAAATAATTGGATGTTGCAGCTATTCTATCATCACATAATAGTAAAAAACGTAGTCATAGAAATTACACAAAAAAGATGCAACAGGGAACTTTTTGAAATTTTGGTTACATCGAGTTATTAGATGAAAAGGCTCACTGTGTCTTAATATATTTGACAAATGTGGGGAAAAAAATGTGCAATAAGATTCACATTGTATTGTTTATGAGTATTAAAAGTTTTCTATCATATACAGAGCTAAGAAGATCAGCATGCAATTTGAAATAAATTATTAGGGACATGTATTCATGTTTTCTCCGATAGCTATCTGACAATGAGGTAAGGGCAATCATCTGCAAGAGTATCAATATTTAACCTAGGCTAACAAGCATATGTCTCTCGGAGGTCAAACAAAGGGTAACTTGGTTCAGATTGTTGTCCAGGTGTTATGATGCTAAGAAATGGCAGTTTCTTTTACTCTTCTAGGATCAAGGAGCATGTTCTAAAATATCCAGATTATACTAATTGTTTGATGGCTTCTTAATCTGAAGCGTCTCTAATGCATACTTTGAAGGTAGGTAGGTAAAGATTAAAAACACAGCCAATGTTATGAGATACTCATATCGTGCACGTTACTTCTTGCAGGTTGATGACATATCAACCACAGTTGATCCCAGCTACATCATCTCTCTAATACGGCAACTTTTGCCTCATCATGTCAGTGCTGAGAAAAATTCTGAAAATCTAGATTATTTTGAATCTAGTGGTCAACTGTCAGATTTAAGTAAACCAGAACAAGATATGACACATCGTATACATAAAACTGTTAGCACAAATGCTCTTGAGGTTGTAGATTCACTCCAGGAGTTGGTTGATAATCATGCGGAGGATATTTATCATTGCTCCATAAAGGAAGAAATTTCCACAGCTTCTTCCATGGGCAATGGCATGAACCAAGAAGTTGTGATGGAAGAAAGGACAGGCTATTCTGATGATGGGCAAACTGGTACTTTGGAAGCAAAAGACCCTTGGGAAGATTGCGGCTGCATTTTGTGGGATCTTTCGGCGAGCAGAAGTCATGCTGAACTTATGGTATGAAACATTTTTCTACTGAAATGCTCCAATAGTTAAGGCATCAATCACTTCTTACGGATTTTTCCTGTGAGTGATCATTTACTAATTTTTAGCCATCTATGTAGATGTAGGCATTCAACATTTCAACTATGCTGTATAACAAATATTCCTCTGTAGTCTTCTTGCGATTTAGCTCATGTCTAAAGACTCTAAACATGCAGTGATGGAATTATGAACCTCAACTGCTTAAAGGCTGCATTTGTCATGCTCAAATAATGTGCCTCCTTTTCCTCTCCGAAGTGATCATTATCTGCATTTTACGTATACTGCCTTTTGTCCCTGTGCCTGTGCCTATTCTGATTTGTTCTTTGTTGAAATTTCACCTTTTTTTAACTTCGAATCCATTTAGTGGTGAGATGATTTCTGCTGGAGACATGCCTGCATTGAATTGGTCAATGATTGCTGTGCTGGTAAAAATCTGGCATGATGCTTTCCTTGTACCATGACAAGGTCAAAATTGTGCATGTGATGACTGACGTAGGCATATTATCGACCTGTGCTGATAGCCACAGGCAATGCATTGATCGACACAGGTCAAAATTCGAGGAAATTACCTTTCCCCCAATTTCCATTTGCAGATCAGAGGCAAAAAAACATTTGAATCTTGTACATTATAGGCCAATTGATTCACTGAATATGTTGAGTTAGTCAAGTTGGCTGAGATGAATCAGGTTGTTGACATAATTTATTGAAGTTGTATTTTTTGTAACCAGTAAAGAATGAAACCTGCTATTGAGATCTTTTTGCGAGTGATAAGATTACAGATTCAATTTAAGTGTAATGCTTGCTTTTTGTCTACTGAATCTGACAAACATAAGACCAATTATCAAGGTTTTTTGGGCTAGGGTATGGTCAAAGATGGTCCTGAATCGAGATCCAATTAAGGTTATATTTTGTAATATTTCTTCATTTGGAGGGGTTGGTCAAACCTTCGACCGATATGCAACTGTTCATGATGAGGTTTACGTCTTACTAGTATGAATTAGAGCCAATCAACATATATTTTCTGTTTCAAACGATTGCATCTATATGCGGTTTTGCTCGTCTCCAAGATGTCATGTCTTCTTTGGATTCGAGAACTTCAGCATCTCAGTTGAACTGGAGCAAGTTGTAAACTAGGAATATTAATCTTTATCTGGACTGCTAAAGACTTCAATAACCTCAAATCCAAAGACTTCAATTAGGCCTTCGTAGAGGGAATAGGTTACTAAAGTAGAATGCATATGCATTTCTGAATGTGCATTTTGCTAGAGTCCGGATGCTTCGGACATGTCCTAGATCTCAATACTTTTCACGACCCTCGCTCCTGCTTCTGCTTGCACTCTTGACTCGATGATTATAGGGATAACTACGGGCATCTAACTTGCTACCATTGGACTCCACTTGGCCACGTCTGTTATTCATTGAGATTTGAGTTCTTAATGATCATTCAGTACACTCATGTAATCAAGTTGTTCTCATTTTCTAGAGGGATTGGTACCTAGTGGCATCGCTCAATCAATAACTATTTGGAAAATCTCTTAGGCAAGGTTTATGAAAATTCAAATCGTTGTTTGGGAAAGCAAGTTTCCAAACAATGATATATTCTAATAGTACCATGAGATATTCAATTAGTGATCCTCCAGTTGGATTACTAAGCCAAGTGCCTCTTTCTTAATGTTTTAGTTGCCAAATGTATTATTCTGAAAACAGAGCATGAAACCACATATGCTATTGGTAAATGTTTTATGACAATTGGAGTGGTTGGCTGTCACCTGGTTTTAAAACTATTTTGTAAAGGCTTCTAATATATTCAACATTTAGGGTTTGTTCACATTCATCTTGTGATTCTTAAGAATATGCTAATGAAAGCTGATCTTTTTTACTATAGGTTCACTGTTTCAAGAAGCAATCTTTTGATTTTTACATAAAATGCACTTCAGTACACCCATGAAGTTTGTGGGTTACATTAAAGTATCACTGTAGCTTGTTGCTTTGTGACCGAGATCATCAATTTTGCTGGCATTTACAATATAAAATTGTTTTAGGCTTGTAGATACTAAGTAGGAGTATTGATTACATGTCCTCTCCTTGGTATCCTTTCTTTCTTCCTCTCCCCACTTTTCTTTTGTTCTCATTCATGTACGCAACCTGTTAGCGTGTTATTTACTTATTTATATTCATTGTTTTCTTCTATAGTTGACCTAGTAATTTGAGCTTCATCTCTAAATTGATGTTCTTCTCCCTAAAGAGCATATAGTTGAGTGTCATGATTTATCATTTGGTTAATGCGGGTATTTTTGCACTCAAAAAATATATAACATATTGCTATGTGCAGGTGAAGAATCTTGTACTTGAAGTTATTTTGGCAACACTCCATATCTCCAAATCTTCTCGAGTTACTGTAAGCTACTAAACATGTCCAAATGAATGCAACTCTTTAACTTGCTCAGAACGTCCAAAAATTATGTCTCTATCATGTGTAGAATGGTTAATGAAGATGATCATGGATAGTTGTATATTTTCTTCAGTTTTTCAAGTATGGATATTGTGGTTTTCATGAAGCATCGGCTCTTGCCTACTTGCATTAGCACATCTTATGCCGAAGCATCGATCTTCAGTTTTTCAAGTATGGATATTGTGGTTTTCATGAAGTATCGGCTCTTGCCTACTTGCATTAGCACATCTTATGCCGAAGCATCGATCGTGCCAGGACATTGTCAGTGCTGATATGCCACGAAACAGTAATCTTTTAGGCCTGCAATTACATTTTTGCTGCATTCTTCATGAAGCCTTTACTTGTTTTAGCAGTACATATTACAAGGCCATCAAAACCTGTACTCTTGGGATTGTTACAGGAAGTGCTCCTGAATTGTAATAAAGGTGATACACCTTCACTTCATCAATTGCTGCTAATTTTAGGGATCATGTAGGTATGAGACCTGGATTTTAATTAGCTACTTGAAGGTGTTTAGCCAACATGATATGTCTAACAAACTAGCGTGGTTTTCAGTAGTCCCATATCCATTATAAGTCTACTTGCATGTTCTATCTGTTTTGGCTTAGAATACTTCCCATTTACATTTTTAACATATGCAAGAGGCAATAGGGAGTCTTAAGCTTTTAAGCATCTCCTTGTAAACCTTTGACAAAACTTTTTGTGAGCAGTAACCAATATGATTTTTTGCCCATCTGAGTTTGTCATGTCTGCATTTGATATATACAAAATGTGAAAGCATATTGAGCTTTAACTGATGAAGTTTGTTTTGTTCTTTTATCTTTTTGCAGGAAATTTGCCTGGGAATTATTGGGAACTTGGCCTGTCATGAAACTCTAAGCAGTACAATAGTTTCCACAGATGGTTTGCTAGAGGCAGTTATTGATCAATTGTTCTTGGATGATTCCACCTGCCTTTGTGAGACATTTAGGTATAAAGTTTTTCAATTTGGAGGCATTGACATGATTGACTTTACCAAATCTTCCGATTTTGTAGTTCATCACATGTTAGAGATGTGCTTTTTTGAATAGCTTAACATTCTCTTTACTTGCCTATGATATTTAGTTCCATCATGGAATGTACACCCTACCATACCAAATATGCAATTAGAGGCATACAATGGAATGGTTGTTGTGGAAGCATCAATGTGGAGATGCGGAGTTAAATTGTTCACACTATGGGATAAATAAAAAAAACTGATCAAGTTGAATCACAAGGGCAGAAGTTGTTGAAGATATCTATAATTTTTCTTGTAGTACTTAGTCCATGGGTCTGACCAATACACATTGACAAATATCGATACTCTTATTGCTTGAGCATCTAAGTGCATTGTTTTAATCATATATTTGGATGGGTTATAGTTGTGTTCTACTGTATCTTGTTCTTGCTATCGAGCAGGCTATTTTGTAGTATTCAATTTCATGACATTCTGATATTTTCTTCAGAAGATTTTGGAGGACATAATAGAATATGAAGGTCATGCTTTTGATTACTGTGATTAACCAGTTTGCAATGCACAAGAAGTGCATTAGAATCTATTGCCTGGCGTCATAGCCGTAGTCGCTTAGCCAATCAGTAAGCTTATTTGTGTAAAATGTTGTTTTGCTTTTTCACTTCTTCTAGCACTTCTTTGACGACGCTGCATGATCTGTCTTCAAAATATTCTGTTCCATTTGTGGATATGGTGTATGTTGTCGGTTTTAAACATTTCTGACTATCAAACTATTCAGCCGGATCATAGCATTTAAACTTTACCACATACAGCCACCCCTTCTGTGCCCACCCTCCTCCTAGTTATCTAAGTAAATGTTGTAACCTGACAACAAGATTAAATTCAAAGGTTTTTACATCTGGCAATTTTATGCAGGTTGTTAACTGTGGGTTTTCAAAGTAGCAGGTTTGTTTGTTGGGCAGAAGCTTTGCTACCTGAGCAAATTCTTCAACGAATACTATGGGTAGTTGGGAACACTCTTAACTCTACCCTACTAGAAAAGGTAGCATTAACAGTATGCATGGCTTATCTTCTGGGTTAATTCTGCTGGGAGATATTTGCTATGTTCTTTACGCAAATTTTTGACATATGTTAAATTTTTTTCTATAGCTTAATTAGCAAGTGACAAAAATAATGCATCTAATATCTTATTCTTCCTCCAGACATCTTATGGACGAGCAAACTAAGCTTACTTTAGTTTTCAAAATGACATGAACTTTTTGATCTTAACAACTATGTGGGATCTTTTATTCATCTTTATCAAACATGAAGTTGGCCATTAATTAAGATACTAATGGAGGATATTCATCAATGACAAGATTCTCACTTCCTCTGATTTGTTCTAAAGTTTGCTAGTTGTTTCAGTGATCAAAATCACATCATTCAATTATCTGTGTTTTCCATTTGCTTCTTGATGCTTATTTGACATATGCAATGGATGTTTGTTGTCCTCATTGTATGGCTATACACCGCGAGCAGTAATGGTATAGGACCATATGCTGGAAGTGAATAAAATAGAAATAAATAGAAAAAGAACTGTCACAAAGATGTCTGAAATGGAACTATTGGTATTGGCAGAAGGCATTGTTGATTGACGTCAAAAGTGCAGGAAATAGCATTCACTCTTTACCTCAAAGCTGGCTGAGAGGTTTGTAGGCTGCAGTGGTGAGGAAAGCTAAAAAGTTCAGCAGAAAAGCTGCAACATCACTTGGAGGTCAAGGATCAGTATTGAGCACATTGATGACCTATATTTTCTTTGAAATTCAGAATGAGACTGTCTATCCCGTACATACTATTGCTTGGAACTCACTGTTTAGTCAAAATCTAAAAATAATCACAACAGAATTATGAAGTTTAAGCTCAAGGTACCACAAAGATTAATTGATGTGTTCACTTATAAAAAAGCATGTAAGACAATAAAAAGTTTGTCAATAAAGAAGCATGCATGTTTCTTTTTTCTTACTTAATTCCCTGAACATTGGAAGATAAAAATTTCAATTTATAAAGGACAAAGAAATGCTTATCAAAAAGGTTTTAAGAGTTCACAAAGATGAGTACTAAAAAGGTCGTTCAAAAATCTAGTCATAAAACTCTATTTTATTCGGACTATAAATTCATAGGACTCAAATAACAGAGCCAGTATCTGGAGTGGGTTAATGAATAGCTTTTCAGGAAACTGGTACTTGGAGCTCCTAAGTGGTTGTACTAGTCTCAATATAATAAACCATAAGGACTCAAATTTTGATTTTTGCTTCCAATTTGTAACTTTCGGTCTATGTGAAATAGAAATGATGGTAAAGGTGATTTTTTTATCCATTATGTAATCATAAGCCTTTACCAATACTGGTTTCCTTCAGGCTTTCTCATTATAATTGCAAAGTCGGTTGTGAAGCTTGAGATATTGAATTTAACCACTAATTTTTCTCATGTTTTCTTTGGTCTTTATTTTTACTTCATGCTTGTAATTATGCTTCTTAGTCAGCAATTGCACGTGCATAAACAAGACAATATTGTATTCTTAGAGATCTTTAAATTGAAGTTTGCATTCTAATGAATACTTTCTTATGTCAGAGTCTTGAGTTTTTGTTGGCTATTATTGATAACCAAGATTTAGCAAATATGCTGCTTGAACCTCTGCTGAAGTTGGGTTTGCCAAACTTTTTGGTTAATTTATTAGCATCTGAGGTGAGCAAATTAAGAGACGAAAGCAAGCTAGAAAGGTATAATTTATGCTCACACAAATTATGATCTTTAATATGCATGTTTCCTTTATTCTAGTGAGGTTTTTTATTTATTTGCTATGGCGATTCCATCTCTTTGGTTTACCCTGATTTGTTTGTCTTGTTGTTTGTCCATCTTTTACATGGAAAACACTAGTTCTTTGTGATATTCAAATAACGTAGGTCATGCTGTATCGTTCTTCTAACTACTATGTTTGATCGTAGATTAAGATTTTGTATAAAAAGTCTGGTGTTTTCTTTGTTGTTAGCACATGTATGAGATGTTTCATAAATAAACACACATAGACCATCTTATTTTATTTTTTCCCCAAAAAAGTATGTACTAGTTTAATGACTTTTTTTATTATTAGATAAGCCCGAAGGCTGAGAATCCTACAAACAAGTAACTATAGAACAAAAACAAGAAAACGGTTACACCCCAACTAGGGGAGAAACAAACGAAACAAGAGCCCTCCTTGCCAAACCATCCGCGACACCATTCAAGCTCCTAGGAATGTGAGAGAAAACTGATCGTCTGGAATGGATCGCTTCCCACCAAATTGATTTGAGAGTACTCTCAAGTTCCCTCGGCCAAGCAAGAGACCCATTTATGTATCCAATCGCCATCTTAGAGTCTGACTCCAAAACAATATCACGTAAGCCATGGTCATTTGCGACTTTGATAGCCGCCTTAATCACCAAAAGCTCCGCTTCAATTGCCGAAGAGGCTCGCTCTACCCCAGACCAAAACCAAATACAATCACCTCTTTGATCAAAACATACATCACCAATACCACAATCATCTTGGCCAAGAAGAAAAGCCGCATCTGAACGGATAAAGACTGCAATTGAACTCCCCTGCACGTCAGTTCCAACAACTCTATGCCATGCTCTGTCTCCCTGGAAATCATTCCCTCTTGCAGCCCAAAACTCTTTACATTGTCTAAAAATGTGCCATGCTAGCTTAGAGGCATCAGTCCTTTCCTCCTTAAATAAGAGCCGATTCCTAGACTTCCAAATCCACTAGATTGAATAGCCAATAGCCCTTGTAGAAGAGCCCAAACTGGAAGAGGACAAGGTCATTAAATCCCAGCAGCGATCTTCGCTAAAGCACGAGATGTTTAAACCAGCCAGTATCCCCACCTACGACCATACATCACAAGCAAAAGTACATTCAAAAAATATATGTTGGATAGTCTCAGGTAATCAAGAACATGCACCCTGTTGTGAAAAAGGTGCCACAAAAACTGCTTCACCCTTGGTCCAACTTGGGTCTTCCAAAGGCTGACCCAACCAGCATCATCATGTGAACTCCACCTCAGCCTCTGCACCAGCCAAAGATATGTCGCTGATGCAGTAATATCACCGTTCTTGCTACACATCCACTCTGCTTTGTCTCTCCTCTCCTTCTCTGCAATAGGCATTTGAAGAATGGTCTCTGCTAAGCTAGGATGAAAGAGTCTCCTAATTGACCATGTATCCCATTCACCTCTTTCGTTCATCAAGTCACCAACCCTTGCATCCTCCAAAAAGGGGTCAGCAGCAAAGAAACTCGGATATTTCAATAATGGCATATCCAAGACCCAGCAGTCTCGCATGATGTGTACTCTACTCCAATGTGCTGGTGCCCATCTAATCCCGAGTCGAAAGTCACTTACCGCATAACAAACCTTCCTCCACATGAAGGAACAGTTTCCTGGGATTTTCTCAGGCAAGTGATCATGCCAAATATATTTTGATCTGACCAAACGAGAATAAATAGAATCCCCACCAAGGAAGAAATCGGCTGCCCGCTTCATCCTGAGTGCCCTTTGCCATTCACCCAACCTTCTAAAGCCCAGACCGCCTAGTTCCTTAGGCCTGCATACCTTCTCCCAAGCAACACGAGAGAAACCGCCTTTTTTACCTCCCCATAAGAAATCCCGACAGAGAAAATCAAGGCTGTTGAGGATAGAAGATGGTACATGAGACGCAGTCATAGTATGGACTACAACTGCTTGTAGAACTGAAGTGATCAAGGTAGCCCTCCCTGCCTCTGCAAGCTTGACTGCATTCCAACTACCAAGTCGAGCTTGCACCTTCTCAACAAGACCATTAAAGGCCGAGGGGTTTAACCTTCTAGTATCAACTGGAACACCAAGATAGGTGATCCAATCCTTAGTTTCGGCCAGCCTTAATAAGTTAGAGATATCCTGACGAGACGCTGCCGGAGTAGACGGAGAGAACTTAATAATAGACTTGGAATTATTCACCTCAAGACCAGCCAGCTCCTTGAAGGTACTAAGGATGTTGGTTGCCTTCAACGCCTCATCAATGGTAGCCCGAGTGACAAGTAAACAATCGTCGGCATAAAGGAGATGAGAGAACGAAGGATCCCCACGGTGACAAACTACTCCTTCTAAACCCATCACCGGCTCTTTTAGATAGAACTTCCTGCACAAGAAGAAAAAGAAATTGTGAGATTGGGTCCCCCTGTCGGAGTCCCCTCTGAGCTTGAAAGTGGCCTGTCACCCTCCCGTTCACAATGAGAGAAAATTTGGTCATGGATATGCAAGCCATGATCCAATCGATCCATAATTGAGGGAACTCCATCCTTATCATGACCTTCTTAAGAAACGACCATCTAGCTGAGTCGTAGGCCGACTTAATATCCACTTTAATTGCCATTAAGGCTTTGTTCTTTGGAGCGGCATGTAGGGAGTGAAAGAGTTCTTGAGCCGCTCCAATGTTATCAAAAATACTCCTGCCCAAGAGAAAAGCGGACTGTTCCCCACTAATGAGTGAACTCAGGACCTCCCGAAGCCTAGTGGCAAGAATTGAGGAGACAATTTTATATGATACATTGCAGAGACTAATCGGTCGGAAGTCCTTCACTCGCCTGGGATTAGCACATTTTGGAACCAAAGAGATGAAGGTCTCACTCCAAGAGCTTGGGGCACGACAAGAGGCAAAGAATTTCTTCACAATGATCACCACATCCTTGCCAACCACATCCCAACATTTAATGTAAAAATCAGCCTGAAAACCATCAGGCCCTGGGCATCTCCCCTTTTTCATTGCTTTCACAGTCCTCCATATCTCCTCATCATCAACCTGGCGAATCAACAACTCCTTAAGATCATTACTCAAAGACGGAAGAGTTGGGATCGGGAGCTGACTATCCCCACCCTCCTCAATCCAGAGCAATGAGAAATGTCTTAAGAGTTCACCCACAATAGCTTCCTGAGTTATAAGTCTGTTTCCATCAATGTCAACTAACTCGGCGACTTTGGAGCGGTGTCTTCTCATTAAAGCCAATTGGTGATAGAACTTATTGTTCCTATCACCAGATTTTACCCAGTTAAATCTAAACCTCTGCTGCAAAAAGGTTTCTTGCCTTAACATTAAAGTTGTGTGCTTGTGTTCCAAACACCTTAATTCGCTCTCCTCCACAGTCAAAATACCAGACTCCTCCACATAATAATATTCAATTACACTCTCCATTTGCTTCCCAGACTGAAATAAGTCCCCATTGTCTCTTCTATTCCATAGCTTCAATTCCTCTTTAACTTCCATCAGTCTAGCAGTGAAATTATACTGATCAGATCCTCTCAAGTTCCTGCTCCATACCCGCCTAACAAGCTGGATGAAAGCCTCATCAAGTAGCCAGAAAAGCTCCAGTCTGAAGGTAGACGACCCAGGAAGGCGCACTTCTTCTTTCACAGTAAGCAGCAATGGGTTATGATCAAAGGCAAATCGAGGCTGGTGAGAAACCTTTGCTCTAAAAAATTGATCTTTCCATGCTTGATTACACAGAGCCCTGTCTAATCGTTCAAGAATCCGATCATCACCAGCCTGTTTATTTGACCAAGTAAAAGACGGGCCAGAAAAACCTAAGTCAATCAGTCTATTGGAGGAGATGAACTGGATGAAATCCCAGACCATTGGAGTAAAGGAAAAGGGACGTCCTCCTTTTTTCTCAGAAGAAGAGACGATGCTGTTAAAGTCACCCAAAATCAAGTGAGCCCACCCAATTTGGTTGACCTTTGACAAAATACTCCACAACGCTAGCTTGTCCCTCCTCCGATGAGCAGCATAAACAACAGACAAACACCGGCGGGAACCAAATTTATCCGTAACCACCCCATGAGCAGCTTGGACAGAAGCAGTCAAAAAAGATAACCGACCAAAAGCAACCTTCCAAGCAGTGAAGATTCCACCTGAACGACCGCGACAGGGGATGAGGAAAGTGCTCCAGGCTACACCCAACCTCACATTCATAATCTCCAGGTGTTCCTGTGACAGACCAACCTCCTGGAGAAGGAGGATGTCTGGATTATGTCTGGTAATCTGGCTGCGACGAATTAAGTAAAACTTGCGCAAGCCGATACCATGACAATTCCATGATAAAACTTTCATGGGGGTGTGTCGGGCATACCCCTAACCGGCGGGGTATAGCCATCTGAAGGAGCTCTATCTTCCTGTTGAAAATCCAAGCCAACACCATACCCCGGTGGTTCAAACTCTTCCGAGAGTCGGTCCTCCTCGTCATCATCCCCTGGATCAAAAGCCATATAGCAGTCGTCTAGGGCATGACGTAGGATGCCGACCCCTTCCTCATGCAAGAGGTCAAGCACGTCATCATCAAGCTCCACCCTTGGGTCGTTAGCGAACTGGTCCTCACCCTGAGTTGGTTCGGCCCCAAGTGATTCCAACCCAACCTATTCCAATCGGGCGCCTTCTTGTTGGCTTGGGTTTCCTCCGGTGACCTCAGTAGGAATACTAGGATTCTTCATAGCAGTAGACTGCCTGCTGCCACAAGGCCCAACAGTAGACTGCCCGCTGCCACAAGGCCCAACTGTTAAATGTTTACTTGGACTAAGGAGAAACTGCTGCCTTTTATGAGAAATGAGAAACCAATGAGGCAACAAGGGCCCCAGATGTTTTGGACACCTCACTTCAATCTATACATGTACCCTTACCTTTATTCATGTGAAGTAGTTCTTACTTGCAATTTGTTGAAATAATCTTCTCCTTTTTATTATGTTCATGCTTGAAGTCAGCACCTTGCTTCGTTAACTATCTAGAATAATGGTCTGGTTATAGCAAGCAGCATCAGGACAGATGTAATGTTGGTTGTATTGCCATGATGATAATTCAGGTCCAATGCTTTGGATATCATTCTCCATGTAATTGAAGGGCTTTCAACTACTAATAGCCATTCACAAGTGATTTCCTCGAACAATGAACTTTTTCGTTTACTATGTGACCTGATCAAGGTACCGGAGAAAATTGAGGTGCGTATGATGTCAAAAGATACATTGGATTCGTAAAATTTGACTATCCATGCGCTTTTCATATATCAGATTGTCTACTCCATGTTTAAGATACTTTATCACTCTGTAATATGTAGTAATATTCTTTATGCTTGAGAAAGAATGTACACAAGCCGAGGATTTATGCTAACATGGATTAAGCTGGGGGGTTTCCACCTAGATCGTGATTAATGCTTTTTACAAGGTACGAAGTGAAAAGTTTTGTTTCAGCGTTTCTTAGAGCCATTGCGTGAAAGCCTCTTATTTGCACATTAGATGGCCGATAGGCAAAGTTGCAACAATCATACTGGAACTTAGAAGCTAAGTATTCATCCTAACATCAGTTTAGAAATTTTAGTGGCAATATGGTTTGCGGTAACTACATGGTTAGTGCTGTGACATTGTAGATTTTTGCTCAATTAATTCCACCCAAAGATTTGGCCAAAAAGGCTAAGTACATAACATCATGGGGTACCTCCAGCCCACTGTCTGGCTTTGACATTGTAGTTGCACAATTCAAATATTTGGCTACTGTATGAGTACATTCAATAGACGGGCTAAGTGCCAAGTGGCTCAATAAACGGCCTAATTGCTTAGTGGTTCAAAGGGTTTTCTCCCATGCCAAAGCCAACCTCAGATATCGAGCCAGTCTCTCACCGGCTCGACGAAGGCTACCAGCACTGTAGGAGCTGGTCGGCACCAGAATCCTTGGTTTAAACCAAATTGTGTCATGCAGGGGCTTTTGAGCATCCCCATTGTCATGCCTAGCAATAATAGGGAAACATTGAAGAGCGTTGATTTGTGTACATGGCCAGAGCATGTACACTGCACATGCGCTCGAATCGGTAATGAGATACTGATTGGTTGATATAGTCTATCGATAGAACAATACCGATGGACTAGATCAATCAATTGGTATCTCATCACCGATTGAATGTACCAATGATCGAATTGGTAGTGAGGAATCGATTGATTGATCTAGTCCATCGGTAGTGTTACCCATGGATTGTCGTCCCAGTGGAACGCCCCGTGCCATTCTTGTTTTTCTTTCTCCTCCTTCTACTCCTACTTCTTGACACGGTACCGGGGGGGGGGGGTTTTCGATGCCGCTAACCCCCTGGAACGGTACGTGCCGGGCAGCACGCACAGTGCCGGACCGGCACGGCAATCCATGGTATTATCGATGAAATAGATCAATCAATCGGTATTTCACTACCGATTAGAGAACATGTGCATTATACATTTCACGTGGCCATGTACACAACTTTATTCGACATTGAATGTACACGTTAGATGTACATGTCATCTGAAGTTGAAAACATTTCTCACATGAGGAAATCATAATGATATTTTTGCTTAGACCATATAATGATTACCAATACAACAATGTATGCTAGGCTAAATAAGAATACAATGGTATCTCTCTCAAGTCACACTTTTCAAGCTAATATGTCGAGTGATCCTCAAGTTCGTATTTGCGTATAGGCTATACCTTTGTTTACTTGGGGCATGTTTGGATGCCCCGCTTGGTATGAGCGGAATCCTTGGGACGGAATCGCATGAAGCGCGACGCCGTTTACGGTATCTGGAATGGTTTTAGGAAGGCAGATTCCACCCATTCCTTATTTACGGCGGCTGCCAAAAGCATAATTGGACGGAATCAAAATTGCGGATTCTGTCCATTCCACTCATTCACTCCATCCATGTTGAGCCAAACACGCCCTTGGAGGATTAGCTGACCCTTCTTCTGGCCAATGGTCTTTTTCATTTGACTGTGACTAGTGTGCTGGTTGATGTTGTTCCACATTCACCAATCTGTTTCTCATACTTGATCAGACTGAGGATCTATTCTATCCAAAGCTGCTAGCGTACCTTGCCTAAGATAAATCTCTAATGAGGCCTAGTATATTTCTTTCCTGATGAACTTCATGCCGTCGACACGGGGCCTGTGCCGAGTGTCGGCACCATCAGCATGACATATGCCCCTGGTACTGCAATCTATGTGGTGAACCAACTAGCTCCAATCTTGATGTTTAGACTCTGGTCTAATTGTATTTTACAGCTTGAATAGTACCTTGGAGAAAAGTGAACATATATAGTTAGGTTGGACACCAGCTGAGAACCCCTTCATAGTTGCATGGTAAAAGTGATCTCTTTTTGCACTTAATCTGTTGCATAATGCTTTAAACCCCTTTATAGTTGCATGGTAAAAGTGATCTCTTTTTGCACTTAATCTGTTGCATAATGCTTTAATGCCACTATGTGTTGATGAAAAGTCTTCCCTCAACTATGGTACATTTTGATATCCGATCTCTTTTCTACTTAGATTGCGAGCTCCTGTGCTTGCGCTGTTGTCATAGTTGCAAATCTTTTGGTAGATAATCAGCATCTCATATCAGGGCTCTCACAAGGTAAGAAAACTGAATCTACTGGAATTTCCTATTTTATACAGAGCTAAGTTGATATATTGAATATTTATTGTCTATCCAGATATTCTACTTTTAAATGGGCTGCTTGATGTCTTACCATTGGTTTCTGACGATTCACAAGCCCGAAGTGCCCTGTGGTGCGTTCTGGCAAAATTGCTGCTTCAAGTTCAAGAGAACAATCTGAGCATGTCGATCCTTGATGAATTTGCAGCAATTTTCCTGGAAAAGTCATGTTTAATAGAGGAAGATCTTGGGGAGCATTCGATGGAGATTTTGAAAAAGGACTCGGAAAGCATCAACGCAAGCGAATTAGCAGTAACTGTTTTGATATCCTGCTCTGTAAGTGATCTAGAACCTGACCATAGAGATATTGTACCATTGGATTTCTTTCAAATGGATATCATGGTCTAAACTACTAGCAGTTTCAGGATGTAATCTCTTAGCAGATACTTAATTTTCCAAGTTGCTAGGTGATTGTCATTTACGCTCATAACCAACCTCAAGTCATGTTCTCTTGTACCACAGGTTCGTAAAATCGCCTGTATTGTGGAGAAATGGATGGACAGAAAGGCTTTTGCTTCTTCTCATGAACATGTTGATGGTGCTGATGATTTTCGTGCTAAAGTTCAGAAGTTGCTGCAATGCTGTCAGAAACATGCACCTCGTTAATAACACTACTTATGAGGTGTAACCGTGTAAGAACAGCTCTTGAGTAGAAGTATGCCCAAATTTATTGAAAATGTAGGGCATTTGTCCCCCCTAAACCATGGTAAAGGCTTAGCTAATCAAAAGAAAAATACTTGTGAAGTGTAAGATAAATTCAATTATCCCAATCTTCTGATGACCTACCAATTATGGACTGGTCTAAGATGTCTTAAAAGACTATTCAGGTAAATCCCCATACAAATATTTTTCGTCGTAGTTCAGCATTTAACCCTGCTTTTTAAGGGGCTAATGGCTAATTGTTGGCCAAACATTAAAAAACACGGACTCAAGGGGCCCGCAGTAGCAAATCTCAGTGGTCAGATGGTGCACCGGCAGCTTGTTTTGGCTCGTGGGGGTGCTCGGAACGATGCTGTTTTTAAAGAAGAAAAAGTAGAGGTTCAGGTTCTGTTCTTACGGGTTCAAAGATTGGTTAGAGAATATGATCGTAGTTATCTAGCTTCTGACTTTAAAGAGATTGTTGTTAATCATCGTCAAGATATATGTATTGCTCAATCACATGGCTCTTTCATGGTTGCTAATCAATCTGCAGGCTTGGGAGTTTTATTTAAGCGTGAAGATGGATCGATTTGGGCTGATGTGTCAGAATATATTGAAGCCAACTCAAGTACATAAGTTAATCTTTAAGGGAATTAAATGAGCTATCCAGGTTGCGGAAGAGCTTGACTGTGGAAAATGTATAGTAGAGTTAGACAGCTCCTTTTTGATCGATTGTATTAATGGCAAGTTCTCATGGCCGGTAGAATTTTGTGGGCTTTTGAGGGATATTTGTAGCCCCTCAGCGCATCTCATGATTTCAATTTTTAGATCTATGCATCGAGACCTGGTTGGTCAAGTAGAAAAATTGATGGATTTTGCTATAAGTCGTCGTTGGTCACGCTTGTGAGTCTTTGAGCCTGGATTTGAGACAATAGGGGATTGGCCTCTTAATTTGTGAGATTATGGTTTATGTTTTTGATGATATAATTTGGTTTCTGTTCCTTCCAGTTTTGGTGGTCTTATACCTATTGATGTAAGGTTTGGTTGGGGTTTCTTTTTGGATGGTATACAGTTTTATTGGTGGTGTATTTTTTAAGGTAAGGTTGTAAGCTTGTAATAGACTAGTTCTGATCTTTTATAATCTCATGCAAACCTCTTGGTTGAATTGCTCAAAAAAGATGTTGCATCAACAGCTAAGATCAAATTCACTCTCCCTTGCTTTTCTTCACCCTCTTACATACTTTTTACCTTTTTGATCTCAGCTCACCTTCTCACATACTTTACCCTTTGATCTCAGTCGTTAATGGCTGAGATTTGCCGCTCCGAATCCGAAAAACACCTACAGCTCAAGCTTGAGTCTCTACCACTACATGAATGCATGGAACTTTTGGAATCCGAAAAACACCTACAGCTACCACTACATGCTCGTTTTGGGTTACTGAGATCTATAATTTTTATCTGCCATGGAAAAGCAAGATGGAAAGGATAATTGGTCGGACAAGATGCATGTCATAGTAGCCTCTGCATGTCAAATTTGCAGAAAACAAAGGCTTCATTTCATTGCCTTGATTGGCTTGAGTAGTGATGCAAGTCAAGGAGTTGAACCGGTTGATTCCTCCGTTTGAATCAGGTGTCCGGACGACCGTGACTGTAGGATGCACAATTTTTGATCCCGGAGGCCGATCGGGGCTCATGAGGTGTCAAAACGACCGACTCGACAAGACCTATAAAAATCATTGACCCCTCAAAAGCCAAATTCCTTCATCTGATGTCTCAAATTTCCATTTTTAGTAAAACTTTCCTTATTTGGCAATTTTCCTTTTTTTTTAGGACTTTTCATATTTAGTAAATTCCGTTTTCTGATTTCAGGATTAGTTTGATTAGTAGTTGATTTGAGATTTGAGTCTATCTCCTTAGTCTATAAAAGGAGTTAGGGTTTGTATTGAAGTTGTTAAGTTTTTGATGAATAAGAAAATAGGGTTTTTGGTTTCTTCCTCTATAGAAACATGGTGATCTCTCTCATAGAGAGTTTGGTTGTCTCTCCCATAGAGAGGTCCATCTTCCACGTTTTACCCTGCGCCAGAGCTCTATGGGAGAGAAAAACTAGAATTCTCAAGAGGAGAAAACTAACTCAATTTTATTCATCCAAAAACTTAACAACTTCAATACAAACCCTAACTCCTTTTATAGACTAAGGAGATAGACTCAAATCTCAAATCAACTACTAATCAAACTAATCCTGAAATCAGAAAACGGAATTTACTAAATATGGAAAGTCCCAAAAAAAAGGAAAATTGCCAAATAAGAAAAATTTTACTAAAAACGGAAATTTGAGGCATCAGATGAAGGAATTTGGCTTTTGAGGGGTCAATGATTTTTATAGGTCTTGTCGAGCCGGTCGTTTTGACACCTCATGAGCCCCGATCGGCCTCCGGGATAAAAAATTGTGCATCCTACAGCCACGGTCGTCCGGACACTTGATTCAAACGGAGGAATCAACCGGATCAACTCCTTGACTTGCATCATTCTCCCCGGGTTGGAAAGGACTCGTCCTCGAGTCTGGATCGGCTGCAGGACCCCTTACTCCCGGTGGGGTGGGGCACGATTCACAGGAGGACGTCTTCTGGGCGGAGGCGGAGATGCACTAGGCGGCCGTCGAGCACGGGCTCTGGTTCGAGGTCGAGGCATGGTTCCTCTTCCCAGGAACTAGGATAGCTCTGGTACCACTCTGACGCAAGGTAAAACGTGGAAGATGGACCTCTCTATGGGAGAGACAACCAAACTCTTTATGGGAGAGATCACCAGATTTCTATAGAGGAAGAAACCAAAAATCCTATTTTCTTATTCATCAAAAACTTAACAACTTCAATACAAACCCTAACTCCTTTTATAGACTAAGGAGATAGACTCAAATCTCAAATCAACTACTAATCAAACTAATCCTGAAATCAGAAAACGGAATTTACTAAATATGGAAAGTCCTAAAAAAAAGGAAAATTGCCAAATAAGAAAAGTTTTACTAAAAACGGAAATTTGAGACATCAGATGAAGGAATTTGGCTTTTGAGGGGTCAATGATTTTTATAGGTCTTGTCGAGCCGGTCGTTTTGACACCTCATGAGCCCCGATCGACCTCTAGGATCAAAAATTGTACATCCTACGGCCACGGTCGTATGGACACCTGATTCGAACGGAGGAATCAACCGGATCAACTCCTTGACTTGCATCATTCTCCCCGGGTTGGAAAGGACTCGTCCTCGAGTCTGGATCGGCTGCAGGACCCCTTACTCCCGGTGGGGTGGGGCACGATTCACAGGAGGACGTCTTCTGGGCGGAGGCGGAGATGCACTAGGCGGCCGTCGAGCACGGGCTCTGGTTCGAGGTCGAGGCATGGTTCCTCTTCCCAGGAACTAGGATAGCTCTGATACCACTCTGGCGCAGGGTAAAACGTGGAAGATGGACCTCTCTATGGGAGAGACAACCAAATTCTTTATGGGAGAGATCACCAGATTTCTATAGAGGAAGAAACCAAAAATCCTATTTTCTTATTCATCAAAAACTTAACAACTTCAATACAAATCCTAACTCCTTTTATAGACTAATGAGATAGACTCAAATCTCAAATCAACTACTAATCAAACTAATTCTGAAATCAGAAAACGGAATTTACTAAATATGGAAAGTCCTAAAAAAAGGAAAATTGCCAAATAAGAAAAGTTTTACTAAAAACGGAAATTTGAGACATCAGATGAAGGAATTTGGCTTTTGAGGGGTCAATGATTTTTATAGGTCTTGTCGAGCCGGTCGTTTTGACACCTCATGAGCCCCGATCGGCCTCCAGGATAAAAAATTGTACATCCTACGGCCACGGTCGTATGGACACCTGATTCGAACGGAGGGAACTCCTTGACCTGCATCAAGTAGTCCATGTTTTCGTCCCTCCATTGTCCAGGAACTCGGCATGGAGACGGATTTATTCGTCTTTTCGCTGCTAGTCCTTCGGAACCTGCTACAGACTGACATGGGATTTATGAACTCAGCACCAGCATTGAGACGAATCCTCCCCCAAGAACATCCATTGCTACTATCCGACTGGAGCGAGACCGATTTCTTTTCAGCTGCTGATACAAACTTCTGTTGACTATACATGTTCTTCAGTTATATATACATGGCAAAAACTGTCCACGATTTTGAATACTAATTCCTTGGAATCAATCAGATGCATTATGCTATTTATACGCTTCAAAGCATGCATGCTTTATACTGGAACATAGTTATGATAAATCTGAGTCTTCTTTTCAGCATCATTTAAAATAGTTATGATAATTATGGTTTCACATGTCTTGATTTCCAATATTGCAAAGACATTTGATGCGATTAATCTTATGAGCTATTTTTTGACATGGCATTAGCTCAATATATCGTTCTCAAAGAATCCTACGTAAACAGTTATTGAGTTATCAATGATAACTATGTGTCATACATATTATTTATCATTGATAAATCTACATTCATATTAATGTTTCTGCAACAGGAAGTTTAACCTTGATCCACAAAATATGCAACAAAAGTTCCCATGTAGTGGAAGCTTGAGCTGTAGGTGTTTTTCGGATTCCAAAAGCTCCATGCATTCATGTAGTAGTGGAAGAGACTCAAGCAAGTTCCATGCATTCATGTAGTGGTAAACAGTAACCTAAATGAGCCCCCTCCACTTTTTTCATCCGGGCTTGGGACCGGCATTGGCAGTGTTAAGCTGCATTAAAAAAAAACACCATGTCAATCAAGGAATCACAACATCCAGATCGAACAGAATCACAACTGCAATCTTCAATAACAAACATGCCGACATCAGCCATTACTCAAAGGTCAAAGCATCACAGCATCCAGATCCAACAGACCATAAAACTCGAAACAATTTGAGTTAAAACCCACTTATGGATGAGAATCAAGCTGCAATCTTCAATAACAAGCATGCCGACATCAGTCACTATCGCACATATATGAACTTAACATCTGAGTCAGACACTAGTGCAACAATCGTAATATTATGACCAATGTAAAGCTTGCGATAACTGATGTAATTTTCCACCTCTGTGACTAGACTAGCAGCTAATGACAACATCCGCAGTCAAGCAAGATAAAGTTGTAATCAGTAATCCAAATAAGTAATCTAGCATCTCCATGACTCCAAGATGCTGGAAAAATAGCAGCAGAAACCATTTATTCCCCTTCAGCTATCTAAGTTTGAACATAGGCGATCCGCAAAATCAGTCAACTGAACCAGTGAAACAACTTCAGATCTCATAAGACAAACTGCAATTGAATGGCAGATCAGGAGTATCAACACTTACTACCCTGTCATGGATTATAACCACAGTGGAGATCTCCTCGCCAAAACTACCATGATGCAGTCACATAATCCAGAGACGAACCAAATGTTTTAAAAAAAGAAGTCCCCAAGGTCAAACAAACAGAACAAGTACCATACAGCTAGAATGAAGGTACTTTGAAGCTAGGGTCATCTCATGTACTACAGGAAACCACCGATATCTGTCCATCAGAAACCAAGTCGGAATTTTACATAGTAAACAAACAATTCTTGATTCCTTAGTATTTCAGGAAGTCCCACCTGTAGTCCACATCAACGCCGTTCCCAATGACATCGTCCAATAGCCTTATATCATGAGAGAACTTTTCAGCCTCACTGCATAATCTTCTATACAATCTGTCAGCATAAAACGAAATGAAAAATACCCATTGCTTGCTCGATATGCACCATAGAACCAAATACATAAGAACATAGTTTGATTAAAAGATCAAAACCACAGGAGTGAACAAATAATTCAACTAGTCATAATGACGAAACTCTTAAGTTTCTTTCTTACTGATCTCTTGCAAACTCCAAAAATTTGCTTCCATCCACCTATCCTTTCAAATAGAATAAATCCACTAATAGTTGATCATAAACGTAAAAACTGGCACATATGAAGTCCAGTTGGTCATGACAACTTCTCTTGTAGAAATCAAATTACTGTGAAACCCAAAGCAGCTTCTCATTTTCACCATCACCTGTCGCCACATGGCCAAACAAGAGTGAAACCTCATGTTGAATTCTAAGCGCAATAATCTTGGATTCCAAGACTTCCAAGATTAAACAATTTCTGATGATCTTAAACAAGTTAATCTTTCATGCAAGAGACTCCCTTTCAAGTCCCAGAAACTAAGTCGCTGAGTCAGCTCCTCTAAAGTGCACTTCCACAACTAGAATATTCATGAATATATACTGGAAGACTAGAAATAGTAATCTAGTATCTCCCTAGTGACCAAAATAAACAACTGCTAAAAATAAAGCAGATAAAAACCCTCCTGGGTCTCTATAAATAAATATATTTCAAAATCAAATCAACCAACAAGAAGCCAGACAGCATTCCTCTTTAATATTTTAAAAAGCCCTCACTGCATTACCGGAACATGCAGCCTAAACAGCAAACAGCACCTAAACATCAATGGTTTGCCAGAATAATCCACAATCACAATAACATCCAGAATTTTTGCTAATGACAGACCCAGAAGGAAGGGTAAACCGTGAAAAGAATTAATGAATAGGGAACAACTTGTAGGACCAACTCTTTGTTCACATTCCAACTAATAAGTAAAACCCAACTTCTACATTGTCTACAAACCCCCTAAGCTGTCACAAAAAACAAAAAAGCGCAAAACCAAAAATTCAATACTGAAGGCCACTATATCCTATTATTGACAAGATTGATAACAATCTGACGATCACAATCCAGTGAAACTTAAAGGTAATCAAATTAAAAGACAGTTACATAATAATAACTAATTTGCAAGGTACACTTTTTATGTCCCAACAGGCAGCTTAGCTAAACCCTTCCAGTAATAAGCAGATATGCAGGAAGACCAAAAGAAGACCAATGGATCAAGAAATGAATTTGGCTTAAAAAGATGATACTAGGAAGAAAAGGAAACAAGTCATAAGGCTCAAGAAGCAGGAGTTTGAACAATATAAAGGCAGAAAAACTTAAAAAGCTCAGTTATGTGATGACAAACATCCACTCAGAAAGACTTAGTTGGTTATTGCATCTATCGGAACCTGATATCAAGAATCCAAATTAGCATTCAATAATTTCCTCAGTGATGAGAACTAGCATCCAATGAAAAAGCAGCAGGGAAAAAAAATCCTTATTTTGAAGTTTTAAACTGTCGTTTGTCGATATTTTAGAATCTGCAATTCCTTGAAGCTAACTGCAATCAAACAACAGATAAAAACCACCATCAAACAATAATCTCTGAATACCGAGCACAATCAAGATAATTGAAAACTTGACTATGTCATAAATGAAACCTACAAACTTCACCGCTAACACCACCATCTTTCAATCACATCAAACACAAACAACATGAAGAACCTTCCAAGTGGAAAAGTAATAAAATGATCAGCGATTTAAGATTTTAGAAGCTCCAATTGGCAGTGCCTGGGATTTGTGACCTTAGAAGAAACCACCTTGGCATGGGTCTCTTGAAGAAAAAACTTGACATCAGAAGTATCGAAGAAAAATATAATGTTCATTACTGTTAAGAGGATCAAGCTTCCAATGATAAGTACCTCAAGAACAAATCAAGCATTAAACTCCAGACAACAAGAAACTCCCTTCATGTCCAAGTAGCATAAGTGGAAATCCTCCAATGGGCTTCGAACCATGTTACCAGCCGCATAATTTCAGGCCAGAACGAGATCTTTTAAATACATAACCAAATAGGTTAATCCAAAGATGAAGACTATGTGGTTGACAAATAACTCAACTAACCGTAACAAGGGACCTCTAGAGTCCTTACTTAGCTAGCTAATGATCATCCACCTACTACAAGACCAAAAAGATGATCTTTCAAATAGAATAAACCTACTAATTGTCTATCATAAAAGTAAAAAAGACACCAATAAAGTTCAGTTGGTCATGACTACTCTCTTGTAGGAATCTAATTAGTAGGGAAAACCCAAAGCTTCTTCTATTTTTCACCATCAGCTGTCGCTAGAAGGTCAAACAAGGTTAAGATCACGAGTTTAATGTTAACCCCAATATCCTCTTTGATACCAAGCCTCCCTTTCAAGTCTTAATCTAAAAAGCAGTTACTGCATGAGCTCCTCTAAAGTCCACTTCCATAGCTAGAAAGAAAAATATCTGTCAGCTCGAACAAATGGTTTGCCACAAGATACCGGGACTAGAGAATGCAAGTATGAGGTAAATGACATCGATGTCCAAAACTCCACTTAATCCAATAAGTGAGACCTGACACAACAAATTCATATAAAAGAAGCTAGCATCTCTCCAGTGACCGATAGTAATTGCATCCACTATTGAGATAAAATAAAATGAAGACAAACTAAAAGGCAGAACTATTCATCAAGCATTGCATCCGTCAGAACCTGACATCAAAAAACCAAATAAGTGATGGACAATTCCCTCAGCAATGAGAACTACAGTGTAAACCTCAAACAACTTAGAATCCAGAAAAGGAACAACATATTCACCGCCTCACCATAGATATCCTAAGAAAGTTCTCTATAATAGCTTATACAAAATTAATCTCAAAATAAAACCAAAAGATATCAGATTGTCACTGCATACTGTTGAACTCAACGATAAAGTAAGTCAAATACAAATCAAACACTAACAATTCAAACGACAAGATACTCCCTTCGTTTCTAAATGGTGTAGAGATCCTCCAATGCTCCCACCAAAATTACCAACCACGGTCTGTGAGGCCAGAATGAGATCTTTTAAATACAATAACTCAGCTAAATAGGTTAATCCAAAAATTAAGACTATGTAAGTTAACAAATAATACAACTATTCGTAATGACAAACCTCTAGATTCCCTCATCTTACTAATATCTTATTAAGTGCTCCAATTTGCTTTGATGAAATCTTTCAAATAGAATAAATCCGCCAATAGGTGATCGTAAAAGTAGAAAACAGCCGAAATAAAGTTCAGTTGTTCATGACAACTTCCCTTCTAGGAATCTACTTAGTGTGTGAAACCCCAAGCTGCTTCTCATTCATCACCTGTCATTAGAAGACAAAACAAGGGTAAGGTTGCGAGCTACATGCTAAGCCCACTATCCTCTTTGATATCAAGATCTTCAAGATTGAAAAAATTCTGATGATCTTAAACAGCTAATCTTTCTAGCAAACAGCATCCCTTTCAAGTATCGATCTTAAAAGAAGTTAACTTGTGAACTCTGAAGTGCACTTCCATAGCCAGAAGAATAGTCTTTCAAGATACTAGAAGATAACAAAAGACCTTTCAGCTAGATTAAATGGTTTACAAAAGAAAAACCGGAACAAAAGAATTCAAGTACTGGGAAAATCACATTGATTACGGAACAATTGAGACCTGACATAACAAATTCATATAAGTAAACTAGCATCTCCCCAGTGTCTAATAGTAACGAGACAATCAAAATCAGTGCGAAGTGAAAAGAATTAGAAGCTCAAGTATTATGAAAATAATTTGCGAAGTACTCCCATTATATCCGAACGGTTAGCTGAGTCAGGCCCATCCAGTAATACTCGGACCCACTGGAAGACAACATCAAATAGACCAAAAATGAAATTGGCTGAAAAAGATGAAGATACGGAAACCAAAGGTAACAAGCCATAGACTAACTTGAACAGTCTAAAGGTAGACAAACTTGTAAGGCTCAATGCTATGATGACAGACATCCACTCGGGAACATGTCATCCGGTATTTAATTCGGCACGACCTGATATTAAAAATCCAAATAAATGACTGATAATTCCCTCAAAAATGAGAACTACCATACGATGTAACAGGAGCAGGAAAGAATAGTCCTTATGTTGAAGTTTCCAAAGTTTCATTTGTTGACATTCTAGAATCCACAATTTCTTCAATATAACTGCAATCAACCAACAGATCAAGAACCTCCAATGAAACAGCAGCTCCCGTTTGCTGACATTCTAGAATCCAAAATTCCTTGAATCGAACTGTAATCAACCAGCAGATCACAACCACCATCAAAGCAGGAACCCGAATCAACAATTAAATAGCAGAGAGTATAGGAACAACCTACTCATTGCCTCACCACAGACAAACTAAAGAAAATTTGATGTGATAGCTTATAATTCACAATTTCTGTCGACGCAAAACCAAAAGACATAATGCTTATTTGCAATATAATGTTGAACTCAACGATAAAGTACCACCTCAGGTAAAAAATCAAACACTCAAAATCCAAAGGACAAGAGATTCCCTTCAAGTCTAATGGTATCAGCTGAGCTCCAATTTGCTTCCATCCAAAACTATCAAACACCTACTGGAAGGCCAGAAACAGATATTTGAAATACATTAACTCAATCAAATAGGTGAAAGCTATGGAGGACCAAGGTTATAATAAAAAAAAAGGAACAACTTATTCGTTGCCTCACAACAGACAACCTAAAGAATGATCTCCGTGATCGCTTATTCACAATTCTGTCAAAACAAAACCAAAAGACATTTCGGAATGCTTAAAAGCAGTATGATGTTGAACTCAACGTTAAAGTACCACCTCAGGTAAAAATCAAGCATTAAAAATCCAAAGGACAAGAGACTCCCTTCGTGTGTTAATGGGTATTAGCTGAGCTCCTGCAATGCGCTTCCTTCCAAAATTATCAAACACCTACTGGAAGGCCAGAATGAGATATTTGAAATAATTCAACTAATCATAGCAACAAACTCTAGATTCCTTTCTATCTTACTAGTCTCATATAACGCCTTCAGTGCGCTTCCAAACAAATTGATCCACCTATTATGAGACAAAAAAGAGATCTTTCGAATAGAATAATATACTAATCATCATTCATAAAAGTGGAAAAAAGAAGGCACAAATAAAGTTCAGTTGGTCATGACAACTTCTCGTATAGCATCTAATTAGTGTGTCACACCCCAAGCTTCTTTACGTTTTCACCATCACCTGTGTCACCAGAAGACCAAAAAAAGAAAAGACCTCATGTTCAATCCTAAGACCAACATTCTCTTTGATAATGAGACCTACATGATTGAAAAAATTCCGAGGATCTTAAAGATACTAGAAGACAATAAAAGATCATTTTTGCAAGAAGTTTCCCATTCGAAGTTGTTGAGCGAGCTCCTCTGAAGTGCACTTCCGCAGAAAGAAGAGTCATTAAAGATACTAGAAGACAAGAAAAGATCTTCCAGCTGGATCAAAAGGTTTGCAAAACACATTCAGGAACAAAAGAATGCAAGTACTAGGAAAATCGCACCGATTGTCTGAACTCCAATTATTGCACCGTAGAGACCTGATACAACAAATTCTAATAAGTAACCGGGAATCTCCCCGCTGACTAGAATTAACATCTAGTTAAAAAAAGCAAACAACTAGAAACCAGACAACATGACCATCCGATATTTTCAAAAGCCAGCCCTAATTTGCAGTCCTCGAACATGCGCCTTTCAACAGCAAACAGCACCTAAACATCAAAAGTTGCAAGAGTGATCCACTATCATGACACCGAGTAGGAAGGAAAAACTACAAAAATATAATAATGATAAAGGATAACTTGTCGGGCCACATCTTTAGCCACAATCCATTTATCAAGAAAAACCCAACTCCTTCATTTTTAACACCCGTAACCTGCTACCAAAAATGTGAAAAAGGGCAAAACCACAAGTCCTATGCTGAAGTCCACTATCCTCTTATTTATCCCAAAATTCCATGACTGTCAGAATCCAGTGAAACACAAAGAGAAATGAATTAATAGACAAACTTAGGTATTAAAAACCTAATTTGCAAGCTACTTCTTTTACATACCAACAATTAGCTGAGCTAAGCCCTTCCTATATAAATGGGCATACAAGAATAAAAAGATCATTTAGCACGAAGGGATCAAAAGACTGATATCGGCTGAAAACGATGGAGCTATCAGAACAAAAGGAAAAAAATTGGCAGGAGTTTGAACAGTCCGAAGGTAGACCACGTTATAACGCTCTCACTTATGCGGTGACAAACATACACTCAGAAACACTTCACCGGTTCATGCATCTGTTATCACCTAACATCCAAAATCTTAATAAATAACCTACACTTCCCTTGGTAATGAGAACTAGCTTTTAACGAAAATGCAACAGAAAGCAATCCCTATGCTAAACTTTCCAAAGTCTCGTTTGTTTACATTCTAAAATCCGAAATTCCTTGAATCTAATCACCATCAAACAGAGCATCTATGAATCCCAAGTAAATAGCAAAGAAAATTGTATGCAAATGATACAATTAGAATCGAGATAATCGGAAACTTGGACTATGCCACAAATGAAATCTACAAACCTCGCTGCTAAAAAGAACATCATCAATCACAAATTGAACACAAATAACATGAAGAACCAATATTTCCAGGCGAAGCAAAAAGGAACACCATGATTAGGCAACTCCCTAGGATTAAATATTTCAGAAGCTCCTATTGGTATGCGCAATGTTGAATCCAACAAGAAAGTACCTCAAATACAAATAAAACAATAAAACTCCAAACGATAAGACACTCCGTTCATTTCTAAATAATACAAGTGGAGATCCTTCAATGCAAAGGGAATCGAATTAAAAGACAGAGTCATATATCAACAAAAAAAACTAATTTGCAACGTACACACACATTACGTCCCCAACAGCTAGCTGAGCGGCCCTTCCAGTAACAATGAAGATGGGGTTAAAAAAAACATTTAGCTCGAATGGACCAAAAATTAGATTGGCAGAAAACAAGCTATGGAACAAAAGGAAGAAGTCATAAACAGGCAGGAATTTGAACAGTCTAGGACAAACTCATAAGTCTCAATGATGTGATGTCTGTCATCCACTCAAAAACACTTCATCAGATATTGCATCTGCCAGGACCTGATATTGAAAACCCAAATAGTAAGTAACTGATAATTCCCTCAGTAATGAGAACTATTAGCATCTGAAGAAACAGGAGCACGAAAAAAGAATCCTTATGTTGGAGTTTTCGAACTCCGTTTGTTAACATTCTAGAATCTGCAATTCCTTGAATCTAACTGCAATCAGCCAACAGATCAAGTAGCTCCAATTAGCAGTGCCCAAAAATTACTTCCACGGTAGAAGCCACCTTAGAAAGGTTTCTTGGGCAAAAAAAAAACTCAACATCAGGAGTGTCAAAGAAATGGATAATCACAAATGAAATGATAGAATGCAAGCAAAAGTTGTTCATTACTGTTCCGAGGACCAAGCTCAACCAAGGAATAACCTATTCTCTGATTCTCTGCCTCACCATTGGTATCCTAAAAAAAGTTCTCCATGACAGCTTTTCCACAATTTCTGTCAACAATCGGATATCTAAGGAGCAGTATAATGTTGACTCCAACGAAAAAGTACCTCAAGTACAAATCAAACAACAAAACTCTAAAGGACAAGAGACTCCCTTCATGTCTAAATGGCATCAGCTGAGATCCTTCAATGTGCTTCCATCCAAAATAATCTCATCCACCTACTAGGAGGCCAGAAAAAAATCTTTAAAATACATTAACTAGCCAAATAGGTCAATCCTAAGATGAAAAATGGGAGTAAACAAGTAATTCAACTCAACACAAGGAAGAAACTCTAGATTCCTTTGTTATCTTACTTATTCCATATAAACTCCTCCACTGTTCCATATAAACTCCTCCACTGCGCTTCCATCCAAAATAATCATTCACCTAGTACGAGACCAACAAAGAGATCTTTCAAACACTAACAGTAATTGATCATAAAGTAGAAAACGGCACAAATAAAGTTCAGTTGGCCCAATACTAAGCCCATAATCCTCTTTGACACTGAGACTCTGAGGTCAAAAATAATTCTGGTGATCTTGAACAAGGTAATCTTTCTTGCAAGAGACACCTTTCAAGTCTCGATCTCGAACTAAGTAGCTGAGTAAGCTCCTCCGAACTCCAGTTTCACAGCTAGAATAGTCATTTAAGATACTAGAAGACAAGAAAAGATCATTCAGCTGGCCCGAATGGACTGGAAAAGATAAAACATGGGCCTAAAAGAATGCAAGTACTAGGAAGATGGCATCGATGGCTAGATCTCCAGTTATCACGCAAGTGAGACCTAACACAACAAATCCAAATTATGCAATATATCATCTATTGGTGACTAGAAGAGGTAACTGCTACTGGGTAAACAGCAGACAAAAAGCAATTTGTTGAAGTTCATAAGAAAAAACATAATTTCGAATCAAACAACCAGAAACCAGGCCGGGGGACCCTCTGATCTCTGCAACAGACCCCATTTGCAGTCCTCAAAAATGCAGTCTTTAAACAGCAAACAGAAACATCAAATATTTGGAAGAATGATCCCGCTGCCGAAATAACGTCCAATATTATTGAGGAAAAAGGATTGAAGACCAAGAAGGAAGGATAATAATAACGAGGACACCTTATCCACAGAATATCACCTTAAATATCTTCAAAGGAAAAACTTAAGCTTCCTGTCATATCTTGCAAACAACTTCTGTGAGAATGAAGCTAAATAAAGGATCCTTGATTAAATGTTCAAAAAATTCAACATCTCAAACAAGAGACTCTCATCGCCTGCAGCTACTTTATCTCCTCTACTGTAATTCCATCCAAAATGATCGTCCATGTGCTTCAAGAACAAAAGATCTTTCAGTTGGACTGCAACAACCAACTATGTTGATAGGCCAATCAGAGAAGTAAAAACCACAAAAAAAAGGAGTTTGGTAGAACAGGACTATGCTGACAATCCATAAACAAGTGGGCTTCTTCACTGCTAAAACCTGTTCTGAAACTTGAACGTGGGAACTAGCTGCTCTAGCATCTAATTCATAGAGAGACCTCCAAAACTGATAAAAATCTGTCAACCGAAAAACCAAAGGAGGTGAAGGACAAGCATTAAAATCTTTGTAGCAAGAGATACCCTTCACATATCAGTAAGCCAATCTCCTCTGAAATGCATTCCCACAGCCAGAATACAAACTGGATAATATTCTGTCAATCAGTAACAAACCAAACACAATGTAAGAACAAGAAACCAATCCACATTGGAAGAGGCTTGATGTCTCAATAAGCCAATCTCCTCCAAGAAAGACAATGTGCAACCCCCACAGGGAGAATCATCAGTGGAAAACAAAAAAAGAACAGCAAAACTTGAAATACTCTAGAAATGAAGCAACTTATATGATATTCATGTGATGATTACAAATAACACTCAAAAGAATGCATCAGTTATTGAACCAGTCAGATCAGTTACCAGCAATGTAAATATGTTCTCCATATTCCCTCGGTCAACAGAAATATCACCTAATTACAAACCAGATCCCTATATTAAACCTTCTAGCTTCACACCAAATCAGCAAACATCTGTCGAAACACCTTCAACATCCTTTAAAGCTATAACAGCAACCAAGATTCAGAACTATATTAAGCATTTAAAGCTCTCACTAATCCAAGCACACCTCGAAAAGATGAACCGACAGAGATTAGAAGCAAGATGATAAGCGATCAGGACAAGGGGTCATCAACGAAAATCTTTTAAGCACACAGCGGATCACCAAAAATCAATCAACAGACAAAAGCTTCAAATCAAGACACAAAACAGTCAAATGGAGTTGTAAACCTCCTAATTCAAAAGCTTCAATTTGCAGATCTCAGAAGTGCAGAATCTCAAGAAGAACAAGAAGAAGAAGACTAGAGCAGGAAAAAAGTTATCTATTGATATTGGCATCCATATCCTAAAGAAAAAACCTCGAGCTGTTTCAACTCTTTACTTTTATCTCAGACAATTTCTGTCAACAAAAAGCCAAAAAGAACTTTTTATCCGATATGCAACATAAAGTCCTAAAGACTAAACCTGCAGTAAAAATAAAAAATGCAACAGACTAAAATCTAGATTTTCAATGTCTAAACTGTTTCTTCTAGGCTCCTCAATGTGCTGCCGTCCAAATTGAACATCCACTAACCATGAAACCAGCAAATAGACTTCCAGATCAACCAAGCCGGCAAACTAACGACAAGAATCAAAAGGTGTTCATAGAACAGCACAGCTACTTGTCATGCTACATATCCGTGATTGTTCTCATCAACGAGTCGAATACCAACCGTGTTTGCTTTCCCACACTTGTAACCCGTCACCATGAATCCCAAAGAAAGAACACACTAATAACACTATGCCAACCAATCCTCTCATTAATACTGGAACCAACAAAACTGATATGATATTGTCCATCAAGAAACAGTTAATGCGTTAAAAATCAAAGTAATGGTAGATAACTAACATTAATGAAAGGGTTTCATGCAATCACGAATTCATTGGATGCAATTCGACATGCAAGTCATGAAAACCATTAACGATCACAGACAAGCAATTCATGAACAACCCATTCCAGATCAGAAATAAACAAATCATACAATAAACAAGAAAAAGACGAACACTATTGAATCCCTAACCAAACCAATAAAAGAGACTAAATCTAGGATAACCCTAACCCTAACCCTAATCTATCTATCACACAAAGCTAAGATACCGCCTTCCAAAATCTAAAGAGGCTCCCAGAACCAGAAGCCCAAAGCGGAAGCGCGAGAGATTTGGGGGGTGGAGTCCCAGCTATTTATAGAGTAAACCCAGGAACACAAACGGTAGGGATTAAGAGGCCAATGGAGGAACGGACGGCTGGGACTGAGTCCAACTTTGTTTACTACTTTAATAAGGTCGGTTTGAGATTTGGCGTCGGACTCGGGATTCCTATGGGTGGTCGGCCACACAGACAAGTGGCATAAATTCATTGGGGGACGACGATGACCCACAATTATGGTCTCCGAAGACAGTCAGATGCAGGCATTCAGGCAGCCGTTGTTTTGTTTTCCGATATAAATTGAATTATAAGTAAAACTTTTGTACGTGACGCCTACATGATAGGAAGTTATTATATGATTATTAGAATGAAATTGGTGGTTATATATATATATATATATATATATGACTAAAACCAAAACCACATGCTCTTTCTCTTCGCATATATGTTAATTAGTGTGGCTAAAGCTGCTAAAATGAAGAAGAAGAGTCCTAATTACCTGACCTAAAGAACTTACGTACGTTGGTGTTGCATGTGTAACACTCAACACGTCTCTCTTATCATAAAGAACGCTGATTGATGCACATACCGTCCACACCCTTTGGTCAACGTACAAAATACGCCTCGGTTCCCTCCCCTCCAAACTGGACATCCGCCCCTGGTTTTGGGAGAGCTATGCTATAGTTTTCTACTACCAGTAAACACCCACCTGTAAGGCTGTAACTAGCTTTACCTTTAATTAGTCCCTACAACACCCTCACCTTTGCTGGTTAGCTGCGGGGCTGGGAGAGGTCCATGTACGTTTCATCCTCAGAGAAGACAACAGAGAGGCCGATCAACTGGCGAGGTTTGGCATAACACGAGGTGAGGCCTTGCGGGAGGTTAATCTTACCTAACATGTTGTAATTTCTTGTTTTTCTTAGCCTTTAGCTCACCTTATCAAAAAAAAAAAAAAAAACACCCTCACCTTTCTTATTGTCCTTTTCTCTTTTGAATAAATTGTATTAATAAAAAAATATCAGAAGAAACAAGACCCAATAGGTATAATGGCTGACACTTGTCAAGCCAACAAAAATAAGAAAAAATATCACATAAAAGACAAGTTGACACTCTAGAGAAGAAGAAGAATATCATGATAACCCTTTTGCCTTTATAATTTATTTGCAAATTGGTCCTATTATTCAATACAAGGTTATCCCAGCAATTTCAAATAAATAATCAGACTAATCCGGGAATTTAATCTAGTTACAACTATATTCGTGAGAGAAAAAAAATCATTTATATAATTATCCCTGAAATAATGAAATCTGATTATTTACAAAAATTCATAAATTCATAAATTCATTAAATTATTTTTGGATTATTTTATTCACATTTGCTAACACTTCCGCTAATAGCAAGGGCATAATGGATTCGAGGGCAGGCCCTGACATAGCTAACCCTGGCCTTCCATTTGAATGGATGGCCACGATTCAATGGTGTGGGACCCGGCGTAAATAGCCCCCCAAACGAGAAAAAAGACCTAAATTTTGAAACCCCGTCGAGTTCGATAGCGAGGAGGGAGACGGTGGAGGGGAGATTGGCACGAAGCGACAGCTATAGAATGACTAACTGAATGTTTAATGTAATCATGAAAGATGAAAATGAATCAACAAAGATGGAAATGACTGATTGGTTGATCAATGTAAACAGGAAAGATGAAAATGAATGAGAAAAATGAAATTGAATCAACAAATATAAAAATGAGTAAGAAAGATGAAAATGAATGAGAAAGATGAAAATGATTGACTGGTTGATCAATGTCATCAGCAAAGATGAAAATGAATCAACAAAGATGAAAATCAATGAGAAAGATAAAAATGAATCAACAAAGATGAAAATGAATGAGAAAGAGAAATTGAATCAACAAAGATGAAAATGAATGAGAAAGATGAAATTGAATCAACAAAGATGAAAATGACTGACTAGTTGATTAATGTAATCAACAAAGATGAAAATGAATCAATAAAGATGAAAATCAATGAGAAAGATGAAAATGATTGACTAGTTGTTTAATGTAATCAGTAAAGATGAAAAATGACATTAAGAGAAATCCTACAAATGAAAGAATAAGTAATCTACTAGAAAAAAAATTATGGTTTGAATGTACCTATTTAGCCATTCTCACGAAGCAAAAAGTCTAACCGATGCATTTTCATTTTTTTTTCTTTTTTTTAGGGTTTTATAGTAACCCTAAAAGGCATTGCAATCCAATTATCATGAAATCAAGAAGATAGAAATGAATTTGTAGGCATAAATTGAAAAGATGAAAATGAATCTCAAAGATAAATCAATCAGAATCTATAGGTAAATGGATAAGAATCGAAACCTACCTTCTTCTCCTTTGTTTTAGGCATCTTCACACCCTTCACCATCCTGGTCAAAGTCTAGATTAGGGCTTCCAGGTTGAAAAGATGAAAATGGAGGTGAGGGGGATGGAGCCGTTGAGAAGTTGCGATGTTTGTGAAAACGTCGAAGTCGATGGAGACGACGGGAGGCTGCGAATCACTAGTCGAGGAAGACGCTGGAAGCAAACAAGCGCGTCTGTTGAAAAATGAAAATGGAAAAGGAGTCGCTGGTCGGAGAGGAAAAGAGGCGTGGTCGAGCATGATGGATGATTGTAGGAACGTGAAGACAGTATCATCCTGTTTGCGCAATTTGGGCTTATTACCCTAGAAAAAGGTCATGTGGGGTTTTTAGCAAACATGCTGAGGTTTTGGACAAATGGGGATGGGGATGGCAAAATTGACCGCCCCGCTGGATAACCGACCTGATCCGCACCGATGGGGACGGGTATGGTATAGATTTTTTACCCGTGGATACGGGTATGGTTTACAAATTTAAAATCCGCGCGGGTACGGGGCGGATTATGGTATCGGGTAACATCTGCCCCGCTATCCGCCCCGCCCCGCATATCCGCCCCGCCCCGCCACTAAATGTTGGTTTGGTGGATTTTAAAGAGTCTATTTTTTTAATAATACTCTAATAAAGACTAATTGTTGATGAGTGTTTGGTGGATCTAGATTTTAAAGACCGAATGTTGATGATAGTTTGGTGAATTTAGATTTAGAGTTTAGAGGCTTAATGCTAATTGAATGGTTTTTTTAGGTTTTACGGATAACCGCGGATTGCGGGTAACCGCGGATTACGGGTAATATCCGCGTACCCGCAGGGATGGTTATGGTCCGCGATCCCCATTATCCGCGCGGGAACGGGGCGGTTATGGTATGGGCGGAGGAGTGCGGGGACGGGTATGGTATTTCCAATATCCGCCCCGATCCGCCCCGTTGCCATCACTAAATGGGGAGATGTAATATGGGGTTTTGGGCTAATACCCCTTTATTATTTCTCATTTATCAAGCTATTTCTTTGATTATATTGCATTGCAATAAGCTTATTTTGTCCAATATATAGCTTCAAGTTCTACATTCAGCAAGACCGTTAATTCTTTACATTCATTCCTCACAACTCCTAATCATATCTAATAGCTTTGCAAGACCTATAAATTAAAATATGGTCATTAGTCCTTAATTTTTGTAGAGATAAAATTAAAAGAAGCCCAATTTTGACAACTTAAACTGAATTTCTAAAAAGACGTGTCAGTTTCCTAAAAATTTAGACAGATAACCTAATGATATCCCTTTTACTAGTCTCAAGTCCCAGCCAATAACCATCTAGGGGCCATATTGGCGTTTGGGATCCGAGGACGCGCGGATTCGAATTCACAGGATCCACGTGTTTGGATCCCACAACGGATCCCAAAAATCAGGATCCGCCTTGATTTCAGTGTCCGTGCAAGGACGTCACACGCGGTATCCGTAGATACCATTCCTACCGCACGCCAAACGCACCCCTAACCATCCATCCCCCTCCCCTTTGATATGCAAAGATAGATGAGTCATGATATGACTTATGTATCAAATCATAAAACCTTATTTTATATAAGAGAAGATAAACTAATTAAGGATTATAAATTATCCTAAAGGCCGTGTAGTACAGGCAGTCCATGTATAACGGGGAAACCACTCAGATGCATCACTGTTTTGACCTAGAGAATTTTTTCGCATTAATGTTTGACCAGAAGATGCTGTTGTGCTAAGTAATTAAAGATGAAACAATATGGAGATGTTTATATGAACCAACGATGCACAAAAAAACAAACAAAAACAAAATCCAAGTTACTGTCTGCAAACAAGTCATATATACACACGTCTATAATTCCAAGGTTTTGGAAACCTTCAACTTCTTGAAGAGGATATAGTCTCATGGAGGTTACGTCGTTCAAGTAGCGCTTAGCAAACAAGTATCATACTAATTCTTTGGAAAAGAACACTCCTACAGTCAAAATGACAAGAGTTGCAAGAATTTTTGTTTACATACCATGTAAACATAATGATGGCAGACGAAGGAAAGAATTTCATATTCCAATGTTTCCAAGCCAGAAGAACAAGGGGAATTGAGCTATGGCCATGAAAAGCAGCATGTAGTGCTGCCTACTCGAATGTTTCTCAGAACTCCTCATCTCCGTGAACAGCACTCGCTTCATAGTCGTCACCAAGAACACCCCCATGCACAGGCACATCCATGGCATGAAGAAGTAGTAAGAAAGGCTCCATATGAGCCTTGCCAGTATGGCCAAGGACACTCCTACGAATGCATACCCACCATAGGCCACGACGTCCAGGAGCGGTGCTTCCCCAGCACCTAAAGAATACAGTAGCCCTTTAAGGAGCAAAACTTGTATAACCCAGCCAGCTAGTCCCCTAGTAAACTGCAAGCTAACAGCTTCAGTGGAAAACCTGCATGATAGACATTGGCAAGAAATGGCTATGATTATGGCAGGATTTGCTGCATAAAAGAAAGCCCATGCAAATAATCGTCTTACTTTCCCAGTAGACCAAAAGAGAATCCTCCAAGAACAACATAGGTAGCAAACGCCATAAAAGGGATATATAAGTCAGGGGCATTTATATCAAAAATTGGAGGTTTATAAGAGAGTCTGCCTCCAACTGGTTCAGTTATCCGAGTCCAATGTCCCTGTAAACAGCAATGAGGAGGAGAATCAGTATAAGAGAACATTAATTACTTGTCAACTGTTGAGGATATTCAAGTTTGTTTTTACCCTGTGTAGGAAAGGAAACAAGACAATTTTCAACTTGTTCCTCACATATTGGCCATTGACTTGAAAATAGTATTGAGGATTAGAGAAGTACCTGCTGATCTGTTTCACAAGAGTCTAAAAGTTAGAGGGAAAAAGATCTAACAGCTTATATATACAAACACATTAATGGGTTTTGACATACATTGCTTTGCATAAATTCGGAGCTTGAGCCCAGAAATTTCTCTCCATATGCAGTCAAGCCACCTCGGATGAGACCAGACCCTGCTCCATATAATCCATTGCCAAATGGGTCCGTTTGGGGATTTATCGGGGGCCTCTGCACCCCAGGCTGACTGCCCACATTTTCATACATTGCTGAAAAATGACAGCATGAAGAGACTAGCAATTAGATCAAAAAACCTCAAACAATATCATTGGCATGGAGACAAAACTGAAGTCCATAAAAAGCTTAAAAGCTCGACCTAAAAAGAGTAGTAGACATGAAACGTGGAAACCTTATCAGACATGTGAAAACCTAACTTATGAAATATGAATGATTTTATGAAACTGACTCCAATTCTAGTTGGAGGTGGCGACTTGGATAAAAGATACACTCCAATGACATGACAAAAAAGCTTGTATAGTACGTTAAAAACACCAAAAAAGCACTCTCCTATGAGAGAAAATTCACCTATCGTAGTTTATAAACACAAAAAAGAAAAGCACTGCATGTCATGTTGTGAAAGTGGATAGAAGCACCTGCTGTTCTATATCTGAAGATAACTTTCTCACTTCACCTTATAATCAATCAAAGAAGTACCAAAAACCAAGGATTTCCTTGCCGATCGGCAACCTTGGTGCCGGTTGGAAAATATCGAGCCGGTAGCCCACCTGCTCGAAATCTAGGACCGGCTCTGGCTCGGGACTATTCACCCACCAGATGATGCTGGTCGGCATTGGATGCTGTTGGCCGGCAACTAGGTGGTTCCGGTCGGCACATCTGATGGGATCTATAAAGGAGGGAAAAAAGAGAGGAAGAGGAGGAAAGAAGAGAGGAAGAGGGAGAGGAAAGGGAGAGGGGGGGGGGGGGGGGGGGGGAAGAGAAGGGGAAGAGAAAATGACGGAGGAAGGAGAAGGAGAGGACATTGGGTCGGTCGGCGGCGACGAAAGGTAGGAGACGTAGTTTTAGGGTTCGATGGATGTTTTATAATTAAGCGGGTTACGGGTGTTTTATTAGTTAACGGGTTTCGAGTTTTACAACTCATATTCAAAGCTGTAAAAAGCCCTAAGGCCCACACCCCTCTTCACTTCCGTCGCCGCCGCAAATACCAATACAACCATACAACCACAAATACCTCAGAGAGGATTATGACCCAAGACCTCATGCAAGAGATTACAAGCCTTAACGGCTACTCCACCACATAGAATATTTTCCTAACATTTTACCAAAACTGAATAATTCCACTGACCAACATACAGAATAATCCCTTTCACATATGAAACCGCCATTATACTCTTTCACCTCCCAAGAACCAGTTCTACTACCAATCTCTAATGTCCGTCCTCCAATTAGCCTATCTTCCTATCTTATTCAAAAGCTTGAAGGTTTCAGGTGTCTTAAGAAGGCACATCATAGTATGCATAATTTGCAACTCAGCATCTTCCAATACAGCATCATCTAACAGCTGTTATGCTTTAAACAAAGAATCCTTTGCGGGTCTCATCTTAAGGATCATAAAGACTATGCTACACATAGTTTCCATCATCCCAAATTCTACCTAGCTCAATTTATTCTTCTCCAAATGAGGTCACTGCTTCTATCTTTTTGGCTGACCCTACTAGATTCTTCAGAAGATCTTCACAAGTTATCAAATCTACTAGTAACATCTGACTTACCCAGAGATAAATCTTCAGAATAAGATTTCCACTGCGCATAAAACAAGTATTAACTCAAAAAGGGCATCTCACTGGTTGGAAATTTTAAACCCATTTCAGTATTGATTACTATGCCTTCTTCACTTCATTTTCAATCTTCACTATTTTCAAAGTTTCAACAGTCATATTTATTTGAAACATCCTTTTTATAATAACATAAACCATTTCATCGTCATTAATGTAATATTCCTGATTAAGGCTAAATAATCCTAATCCAACAAAAGATTTACGCTAAAAATTACCTCCTTCTAATCATCTATTACACACCATGCTCCATGATAACAAAAAACTCTGATCGCCGAACTTTAATCATAATGGGAAAGTACGAATTTAATTCCCCCATCCTTCTGTGAAGGAGTTGCGAGCAGATGCCAATATCCACTTGGACAAATGCATGTATTTGTCTAATCTCCATCCATTCCTTTATGACCACTAAGCTCCCATGTCCGTTAATACTTGTGATCCCCTCTCAATGTCAAATCCATGGTTTTCCGTTTATGTAGTCTGCCACAAACCGCTCATCAGAAAGTGTGTTTTTGGGCGAGCGTACGCGAAACCTGCAACAAAACGACACATCAACATGTTTTGAGTTCTGCAGCAAATCGTCTCATGTGGGTTTCACCTGAAACTCACCCGAAGCAACCCTTTCGTTTTCGTCTACATCTTCT
This sequence comes from Narthecium ossifragum, assembly GCA_963920575.1. NCBI lineage: Eukaryota > Viridiplantae > Streptophyta > Magnoliopsida > Dioscoreales > Nartheciaceae > Narthecium > Narthecium ossifragum. Next base: position 20,550,305 of record OY986973.1, read on the forward strand.
TCAGAATCAATGTCTAATACCAACTTCTAATATTATGCTAAAATATTCCCTATCTAAGCCGATCGTTCTTCTCCTCATGATGCTCCCCTCTCCTCCACTCCACCTCTCCTCCCATATCTCCCCTCTCCCAATATGCTGACTAGTGAGCTCCACTCCTTCACAATGTTGAATGGTCGATGCCAACAGCTTCTCTCTTTCTGACATCCATAAACTTTTTGTCCTCTCTCCATCTATCACTCTCACTCTCGCCTTTTGGTCCTTGATCCACTACTTTCATAACATTTGTATGGAAGGAGTGCAAATACTAAACACGATTTATGCCAACCATACAAACCATGCTGTAAAAGGTTTGCACGAACGTGTAGGCAACATGAGAATCCTTGGCTCAGCCCTTCCTAAACTTTTTATTCACCAAGTATTTTAAACAGGAAAGATGGAAACTAAGAAATTCTATGATAACAATACCTAACACCGTTGCTATCCTAACAATAGAGAATCATTCAACACATCCTCAAAATGAAAGAACTTCTAAAAAGCTTAAACACAATGAAGCTAATATTGATTGAAACTACGTGCTCATCATAGCCTGATGCATCAAATAGAAAAGTCCTAAATTATCTCTTCCAAAGCCCATTTCGTTCTTGTTTACTTAGGATTGCATGGCTTCCTTTAACCAACCAACCAACCAATTTATTCCACCCAAAAGTAAATAATGCTCGAAGCCTACACTGAGGAAAAAGTAGAACAGTAGCAAAGGCTAGTTAAGGGTCTTTTCCTAAAGCACTGAGGAGGTCATTACAAGCAACGATAGTATGAGAATGTAAGTGTTTATTCTGGAAAACAATAAAGCATGACTGCATCTTGTTTACACATTGCTACCAGCTTGACCAAAATTATTCCTTCCAAGCACAAGGTGAGTCTTTGAGAAGCAACTCATAGATCTGTAATAGTTATGGTCACAATTAAGAACATACTCCAGCATCTCCAATTATATAAAGAAGAATCAGCTACTTGAACAATTTCAAACATTCTAGCCAGACAATAGCGGTTATTCCAAATTGCTTTACCCAATTGAAACAAGATCTCTACCTAAACCCTTAGACATTCATAATAGATATAATCTACACATCATATAGAGTTACATAATATCTACCATTAAATTGTGTCAATCTAAGCACGGCCAAACTCTCCAATCTCATCAAGATCTCACATCAACATCACAACCAGCCGCTCCGAAATGGATTAACAAATAAAACCAACCAAATGGAGATCCAAACCCTAGGAAGAAATTTAGCTAGAGGAGGAGCAAATCTTGGAGAAGGGATGGCGTACCTCCAAAAATTCAGTTCCGCGAGATGGAGCCGGAAACGGACGAGAGAGGGAGAGAGCCAGTCAGAGCTTGGAGACGAACTGACAAAGAGAGTTGCATTTATGGGTATATCCAACATGCCCGTTGGCCTCGGGCTCGGCCCGGCCCTAACCTTAGGGGCATGGCCTGGTCCGCTAGAAGTTGGCCCAAGCCTTCGCTGATCCGAAAATTTAAAAGGTTTGGTTTGGGCTAAACAAGTGTCAATCCCAGATGTTCGGCTTTAAGCCTTTAATTAGGCCCATCGACACGACTAACCTAAGGCCAATGGAGAACCTACGGATAACTTATCCATAGGAGTACTATGGTTTTTTGCAAATAAAATCCCCACGACTTATCTGTATTTGCAATCCGTCGCCTGTTTTATCTATATATGTAGTAATTCATGTCATTCGCTGGATGTTGACCCGACAGATCCAACGGTTGAGATGAATTATTAGAGGGCATGCGATTGATAAAGTGCTATAAAACCCCTGAATTGTTATTTTATTGGTTTTCATTGGCAAAATCTCTCCTACGCCTGGTCACCACTAAACCCTATTGAACGAATTAAATTAATCACAGTTATGTAACTCAACTTGAATAATAAGGATCAAATTACCCTCGAATTGTCCAATAATTTATTTTGCTCAGATTGGAATTCCATATGAGAAGGAGATTACCACATGGACATTTGTCTTCTAATTTTTCATAGTTATTCCAAAGTAATTAGGAAATAATGGCCAAATTACCTTGACTTGTCGATCTACTATTTATTGATCGATTTATCTACTCAGAGTCGAAGTGAACTTCTATGGGATAGTTATTACATTATTTTAACATTTTCCTAACAAAATATTTCACACAACTCCTTTCTATTGGGTGGAGCGAGATAAAACCCAATAAAGTAGCAATTCATGGGTTTATAGCACTTGATCAATTGCAGACCCTGTAATAATTCATCCCAACCACTGGATGTGTCGGCATCCAACGGTTCACATGAATTGATGTACTGCAGACCGGGCCTCGAATACACAAAATAGGCGGTGAATTGCAAATATAGATAAGGTATCGACATTTTCTACAGTATAAACAATAGATACTAGATAGGGGTCATCTACAAAAAACCATAGAAATTAGTACTACTTTCCATCCATAGGTTCTCCACTGACCTTATTTGACATTAGGTTAGTCATGCCAATAGGCCTAATTAAAGTCTAACATCTGAGATGGACACTTGTTTAGACCGAACCCTTTAAATTCTCGGATCATCGGTGGCTTGGGCCAATTCTTTATCGGGCCAGGACATGCCACTAAGGTTTTCAAGTTGGTTAGGGCTGAGCCGAGGCCAATGGGCCTATTGGACATACCCATAAATGCAGCTCTCTTCGTCTCCAAGCTCTGACTGGCTCTCACCCTCTCTCATCCTTTTTCAGCTCCATCTTGCGTAGCTGAACTTTTGGAGGCATGTCATCCCTTCCCCAAGATTTGCTCCTCATCTAGCTAAATGTCTTTCCAGGGTTTAAATCTCCATGTGGTCGGTTTTTTGTATTAATCCGTTTCGTAGTTGCTGGTTGTGATGTTGATGTGAGATCTTGATGGGATTGGAGGGTTTGGCCGTACTTAGATTAACGCAATTTAGCGACAGATATTATGCAACTCCATTTAATATAAATTATATACTTTATGTGCAGTTGAGATGTCTAATAAAAGTTTAGGGAGAGATCCCGTTTCAATTGGCTAAAGCAATTTGGAATAATCGCTATTGTCCGACCAGAATGTTTGAAATTGTTCAAGTAGTTGATTCTTCTACAATAGAATTGTAGATGCTGGAGTATGTTCTTAATTGTGACCATGATCATTAGAGATCTATGAGTTGCTTCTCAAAGACTCACCTTGTGATGGGAAGGAATATTTTTGGTCAAGCTGGTAGCACTATACAAACAAGATGCAGTCATGCTTTATTGTTTTTGAGAATGAACACTTACTATCATTGCTTGTAACTAGGGATGAGCAAAACCGAACCGAATTTTTAGAACCGAACCGAACCGAACAATTCGGTTCGGTTTTTCGGTAAATTCGGTTCGGTTCGGTTTTTTTTTTTCAAAAATTCGGTATTCGGTTCGGTTTCGGTTTTTATTTTTAAAATTCGGTAAATACCGAAATACCGAAATTTTTAAAATTATATAGCTTATTTCGGTTCGGTTTTATATTGTAAGTAAAAAAATTTCGGTATTTCGGTTTTTTCGGTTCGGTTCGGTTTTTTCATGAATTCGGTTCGGTTCGGTTTTTAAATTAGTATACCGAATTAATTCGGTTCGGTTCGGTTCGGTTTTATACCCTAATTCGGTTCGGTTCGGTTTTTAAAATCATGGAATTTCGGTAATTCGGTAATTCGGTATTCGGTAATTCGGTTCGGTTTTTCCCGAATTCTCAGCCTTACTTGTAACGGCATCCTCGGGGCTCTAGGAAAAGACCCTAAATTAGCCTTTGCTACTATTCTAGTTTTTCCTCAGTTTGGACTTTGAGTATTATTTAATTAGCCATGTGCAACATTACCAAAAAAAAATCAGAAAAGGGCCATGATTCCTAAAACCTTTTGAATTCTTTTGTAAAGAAGCACTCAGAGAAAATTATAATTCTCTCATACATATTGGTCTGTAAGCCTAAGTTCTATCCTCATTGTCAAAAGAATTTTGATTGTGGTATCCTAGGACCCCATCGAGGGTTGGATTCATCCAAACGCATCTAATTACTTAAACTCCTTTCTGGAAAAAGTAATAGAAGACAACATCCAAACGCATCTAATTACTCACAAAAAAACAAAGCCCTACAACCTGAAACAAAAATGGCATATCGAACTGGCAAAAACCAAAAAAAAATTTATGGGTTTTAACTCTCTATTTTTGCTGATCTTTCAAGGGCTAATCAAAGGAATGATCTCAAGCACTTGGGTATTTCCAGTTTGCCTTTCTTTTGATCGGTTTGGCAACACATCAAGAGGAACACAGATCCAAAAAAGACTCCCAAATGCAATCAAACCCATCTCTTTCAACATTGTCAAAACAACCATAAAAGCCCAAAGAAATTCACGCATGAAAAAGGAAAAAAGCCATTTATGGGTTTTGCAAAGAACAGTCAAAGAACCAAAGAAGATGCCAACAAACAAGAGAGAGAGAGAGAGAGATGAAACGCAAGCAAAGATGAGGAGTGGTAGCTACCAATTCTAAGTACCATAGTAGTATAACAAACCTCGGAAGAAAAACTAGAACAATAGATGAAAAAAAAGCAGCAACAAACAATGACAAGGAGGGATTGAGAGAAGGGATCTGATATCTAGTACTCACAGTTCCTCAATGGCGGCCGACTTCAGGCAGGGATGGCAGTAGATCTAATCGGCCTTGGGGGGAGAGGCGAAGCGTCCGTAGGCGAGTCGCAGGAGATCAGATCGCCCACAGTTCCTCGATGGATGCGTCGCAGCAGATCTAAGCCTCCATCGGATAGATGCGTCGAGCACGAAGAAGAGGTGGTCGGCGAGATGGGAGAGAGGAGCGTCCGGATAGAAAGAGGGTGGTGTAGGAGCGGCGGAGAGATGGGAACGAAGAAGTGTCGGGGAGACAAGAGGATCGGGGGAGAGGCTGATGAGGCGATCTCTCACAGGGAAATAAGGGGGGGAAACTCGACCCTTGTGCGAGTCACGTGCTGCTCACGTGGCTAGCAACTCAACGAGTAAAGTTGTATTGTAGTACGAAATAGGGACCACCGGACCAGGTATTAACACCACCTTCACGTATGTCTCTTTTCTCTTTCTATCTCATCTCTCCATCCGATCTCTCTTCTCTCTCTCTGTCCTTTCTCACCCCCCTCTCTCTCTCTCTCCCTCTCCCTCTCTCGCGTCCCTCTTCTCTCCGCCCTCTCTAATCTCTCTCTCCCTGTCTGGCTCTCTTGTATCCGTGTTAGAGTACATGGAAAAGAGCGAGTTTTGGAGGTCGCTAGGAATGTTGCGAGGGAATAAGAAGACAAGGATGGTGCCCATGCGGGTACATCCAACTGGCGGTGAGGAACGCTAAGGAGCTCTTCAATATATTCTTCTTGCATGGGACCGTCACCATCGCCAATAAATAAACATCTATTGGGGTTGGCTTAGAAGTTTAGTAGTGTTGTTAAGAGTCTTAATTTGATAGGATTTAAAGTCTTGATTGTATTAGAATAGTTTAGTCGGTCTATGTATAATTATAATGGATGCATGTAAACGGTGGCGATGCATGAGAGTGAGCTTTTTAAGAACTCTGTAGCTTTTGAATAGAGCAAAAAACAGAGCATTATTCTGTGACCCTTGCTGAGAGAACGTGGCTTTCTCTTTCACTAAACTTTTGCCCACTTTTCTTTCCTATCTTCTCCCCATTGCTCTCTCTCTTCTACTGTATGTCTCAATTAGAAAATACAGCTAAGACAGCACCACAGACACTAGTTTCACAATCACAACATTACACATCCAAATTCATATAATCGACTCATTCGTAGCCATGTAATTGGGTTGGGCAACATAAAAATCATATGCAATACTAGCAGACATTGAACCCATTTAGAAAACATCCATAAGAAAGCAGAAGGAAGCAGAAGAACATGTAGGGTAAAATGGCAAAAAAAAAGAAGAGTAAATGCTAGTGCAATCGAAGGAAAAAATGAGATCCGGAAAAAAAATCGTAAATAATAATAATAATAATAATAACAAATACCACTCCGATGTTGATGTAACCATGTACGGCTAGAAGTCCAAAGATGCCTGATGTCGCCGAAGTTGATGCCGGAGGGAGTAATCCCTAGCTTCCAGGCCTTTGGTTACGAGAAAAGTCAATAATAAGGCCTTTGGAGACAAGACGTTGATGACGAAGGAGAGGATGGGCGGCGGAGGAGAGGCCTTTGGTGCGATGCGGCTGCATATGACTATTAGAAGGCATGCTGAATGGCATATTTGGTATCTGGAAAATATATAGTTGGATTACCATGCATTTGAGTATACGAGTTTTTCTATTTATAAAATTAGTAGCTTAAGTATCTTAATTTATCAATATAGTACCTATCATCAACTGTCGTAATCCTCAATTGACGTTATTCCGCTCACGTGATATCACGTGAGCGGTTTTACTAGGTTACCATTTGAGTACTTATCAGTTAAATTACATATTTTATACATGTAAAATATGTGAGTTACCAGTCGAGTATTTGAGCTTTTCTAACACCGGTTACGCGCATGCAAGTCACGTGACCAGTTTTTCGTTAGGATTTTAACGCCGTTCGAGCTTCCGATCAAATTGTTACGATATTGATACTTGAGGTACCAATTTTATAAATAGAAAAGCTCATGTATTCAAAAGGTAATTCATATATTTTACATATATCAAATATGAAATTTAGTCTAGATCTATGTATGGTCCGATGCAGGTCCAGCTCGCACTTGGTCCGAGCCAAACAAAGGATCAGACAACCAAACAACCCCAAAAAGCAAATAAAAAAAAAGAATAGCTAGCAATGGACTACAACCTGGCCGCCCTGAAGCTGCTGTGCGGCCAGCTTCACATAACCCAACCTTCATAGCTTTCACATAATCCATAATCCATAACCCATAATCCATAATCTATAATCCATAACCCATAATCCATAACCCATAACCCATAACCCATAACCCATAACCCATAATCCATAACCCATAATCCATAATCCATAATCCATAATCCATAATCCATAATCCATAAACCTTCACATAATCCATAACCCATAATCCATAACCCATAATCCATAATCCATAATCCAAAACCCATAACCCATAATCCATAGGAAAATGTTTCTCATACCGGCTGAGTGGATCGGTGTGTTACACCGATCCGATGTGGCAGGGTAAAATTGTAAATTTCGCATCCTAGGTGGCATGAAGGTTAAAATGGCCTATGGAGAACTCTACCCCTCTCTCGGCTCTTCCTTCACCCGACTCCCGAGAGAGAGATCACTCCCGATCTCCTCCTCATCGATCTCAAACCATACTCTTCCGATCTCACTGGTAGTGATCCTCCTCCTCCTCATCGATCTCGCGCCCGTCCTCCTTCTCCTCATCGATCTCGCGTCCGGTCCTCCTCCTCATCGTTCTCGCGGCCGGCGTCTCCTCCTCATCGATCTCGCGCCCGGTGGTCCTCCTCCTCACCGATCTCGCGTCCGGCGTCGTCCTCCTCATCGATCTCGCAGCCGGCGTCCTCCTCCTCATCGATCTCGCGGCTGGCGTCTCCTCCTCATCGATCTCGCGGCCGGTGGTCCTCCTCCGCACTGATCTCGCGGCCGGCGTCGTCCTCCTCATCGATCTCGCAGCCGGCGTCCTCCTCCTCATTGATCTCACAGCCGGCGGTCCTCGTCAACTTTTGGGCTCTAGTGCATACGAGTGACCGGATTGGGTTCGACTGTGAGTCAAATTTCGCCCCCTTATTCTTTGAGAACACAATGCTCTTTAGTGTTAGCTTGAATAAGGTCTAAATAAGCTTCATCTAAAAAAGCTTCAGTGACTAACCAGCAAACCATCGATCTAAATTTTTTTTAATGCTCATTGTAGCTTTCACACACAATAATTGATAGTGATTTGCTGGCAACATTGTTAAAATTGTTGATGAAGGTTACATGAGTCTGCGAAGTGATGATAATTGTTTACATGAGTCTGTGAAGTGGTAAAATGTATAGCCAAATTTATCTGAGAATACAGTTTAGGGTTTACATGTAGTTATCACATCTGGATGAGATATGGAATATACATTGAAGTATTTAGGAAGTGAAAAAAGTTATGTGAAAAAAGCTCAAAGTCAAGAAATCGAAACTGTATGGCCCACTTAATTTAAATTTCATATTCATTTCCCCAAGGCATTTATTATTGTAGTTGACTTGTGCAAATGAGTGTTATGCTCATTGCGAATAATTTCTGTATTGTTGATGTAATAAAGTGAGGGATGTCACACGCGTTATCATCCGCATCGGCCCGGTCCATTCAGGTAAAGTGTAAGTGCGGGCTAAACGCCGTGCGATGAGTCTCCCGCACCGAGAAAAATCTCAATCGGGGTCGGACACTAGTCGAAATGGGTGTGGATTTTGGAGGTGGGAAGATGTCGTACTTCAACAACCCTCACTGTCAAGTTCATCGTATACTCCTACATCATCTACTGGTCTATTGTTGGGTGCACGGTCTAGCGCCAGCGGAGTAACGGAGGACACAGTGGGCCTTCAAGTGGAAGTGATGCGTGGCCAGATGTGCGAATTGCGCATTGTCATTTGGGTTATTATTTATGCATGGTGACAACAATTTTTTGTAAAAATCTTCTTGTAACTGAAAATGGTGTACTGACAATAGCACAATGAGATTGCCTTGCCCGCTATCATGTAATACGGCCATGCTAGACTCTGTCCCTGGATTTTGTGACGGCAATCTTGTCTTGTACTGTAACGAACAATCGGCCGTAGCCTGATATATTTATGCTGAATGAATGTGCAGGTGCTTGTAGTGCTTTCTTTCGAAAATGTTGTCTTTTGTCAATTGCTTTGTCTACCTTGTCTCGTGTTAATTTTTTTCCTTTGCTCTTAATTTGTGTAATATAATGTATGAAAGAGAGACATGCAATAGAGTTTTATTACTGTCACATGCCTACGCACACTCCCCACCAATACTTTGCAACGTTACATTGGCATAAAATGCCATCGTTGTTTGTTAAGCTATTGTTTGCAAATAAGAAATGGTTCATTCGCACTACATTTGTTATGTGATGTGGCTACACACCTTGTGCTCTGTCGTACTTTTGAACACCACATTCGCATAAAATGCAATCGTACTTTCATAAGCATATGTTTGGAATTCTTCAATAGTATATTCGCACTATGCTCTGTCGTACTTTTGAACACCACATTCACATAAAATGCAATCGTACTTTCTTAAGCATATGTTTGGAATTCTTCAGTAGTATATTCGCACTACACCCTTATTTTTTTAATGTAATGGTTTTCCACTGTCTCGCAGGCATGGCTGCACCTATCTATCACCCTATCAGACCTAGTAGCCGCTGTTATGTCACAGCAGTTGCGCAGTTGATCGAAAAAGGGTGTATAGAAGACAAACACCGAGAGTATGCTGCGCGGACGCCCTTTCGGGCCTTTTTTGACATTCCTAGTATGGATCAGGATAGAGTGCTGCTCGAGGATATCCTGCAAGGGTGGCAGCATGATTCCTTCTTCCAGCTGGGTCCAAGACTAGTGGAGTTTACGCCCTATGAATGTGGGCTCATCCTCGGTCTTCCGTCTTCCGGGGAGCCGATTATTTTTGATCCGAGTAAGGAGCCGGGACATAGACAGGAGAAAGAGAAGGTGGTGTACCCGCGATGGGTTAGGCGGCATGTAGCCCAGGAGAAAATATTGACAAGACAAGAATTGGGCCAGTTGATTGAGAGGCTGGCCAGGGACGATCGACCCGCATACGTGGAGGATACAGTTCGCTTCTTCATTTTGTTCGTATTGTCGACTGTACTGTTCCCTAGGAGCGACTACACATGCCAGCCTGAGCTGGCTTTATACTTAAATGACCTTGACGGTACATGGCTCTATGATTGGAGTGGCGCTGTTCATCGGATGTTGATCTTCTGCTTGTCCTTGATGGTGCCTGAGCTGAGAAAGCGTAAGAGAGCTCTTGAGGGTGCTCGCGTCTCAGGGAGGCCAAGAGACATACTCCTAAACGGATGCGCCATCGTACTTGTGGTATGCAATCCACTCATTTTGAAATGAATAAGCCCTCCTAGTTGACAAAATACGAAAGTGAATTCTTATTCGTTGACAATGCAGTTATGGTATTATGAGCACACCGCCGGTTGTAGGAGAAATCCTGTGGCAGCCGCATTCCCCAGAATGTTGAAATGGGCTGGTACGAAAAGGAATAGAGAGAAGACTTTGGGGAAAGCAAAGGCGATGATGTCCATAGAGAATGTAGAATACATGATCTAAAACTCTGTCTTATGCATATGCTTCTAAAATTTAGTTTAATATGTGTCTAACGACCCTTTGTACGTAGGTGGCAAGCTCACTGACTCCCACCGCTGAAGAAACCTCATGGCTACAGCAAGTAGCCACCCTCCAGGGTCGTGTTTCCGTAGCCGGGGACACGTATGGTGCTGGGCCTTCTACTTCGCACAGCATGCCTAACGAACCCGAGGTACACAAATCCATGTATTTTACATCAAACCGAATCGTACTTTGTGATATAAATGAATTATATGAGGTTCTCATTCATTATTCATGGATCAATTAGGCCTCGGAAATCGCCAGGCTGATGAGCATTTCTGAGGGGCATCATAGGGCGTTGGAGAGGCTTCAAGAAGTCACTATGAAAATGCAAGCAAGCCACGAAGCTGAGTTGACATCACTAAGGGCTGAGAATGAAAGATTGTCGCTAGTGGTGTCGAATTTAAAGGATGGAGGCCGTGGTGGAGAAAAGGGTTTAGAAGTGCAGAACCCGAAGGTAGAAGGTCGCGGTAGCGGAAACAGTTTGGTGTACGGTAGGCATCGGAGAGCTGGAAAGGTGGTCGTCCAGGAGGTAGACGATGCAATTTACGACGTGGATTCGGATGATCATGGCCTCGCCCGCATGGAAGACACATTTGTGTCTGCTCGGCAGGTATATGATCCCTATAAAGTATTATTCATGTAATCGTTACATGGGGTCAATGTATTTAACAAGTGTCTCGGTTGATAGGTGGCTAAGTGCAAAGCCTCGATCAAGGGCGTGAGGAACTTTGATGCTGCCCATAGGGAGATCATTGTCACCTTCCTAGAGGCTATAACAAGGTATTTTGGACGTGGTTAATATTCAAATGTGATTCCACATTATGACGTGATTGATGAGTGTTTGTTATTTCAATTTCAGCCGCACCGATGTAGTGTGGGAAGGCCCAAGCTTACATGTGCATGCTCAACACATCCTTGAACTCCTGGGAACGGGGGAGATCGTAGATGATGTGGTTGACGTGCGGATGAAGATGTATGCAGAGCGTCAGCTCGCTGCGCCACAGGACTATGTTTCCGCGTCTTTCTCATCGACCTATCTCCATGTGAGTTAAGTTTAGAAACTATGAATTTGATCTTGATTACACATACAGTAAACTAAATGACAGAGATGGGACTACGTATGAGTCTTGCAGAGGTCTGTGATTAATGATGATGCGGGTTTATGCGGTGTTGTTTTAAGAGATTTTCTCACCGAAGGGGGGATAGAGAATAAACGGTTGTGGTTTATTCCTCTTGTCACGAATAACCACTGGCATTTACTGTACGTGAACTTAGAGGAAAAACGGATATTCCATTACTCCTCCATAAAAGGTGATGCGTTCTTGATGCCCGCCAATGCTATGGTGCGTATGTGATGTATATGATAGGTACATGTTTATGTTTTTCTTCGTCCTTGCATAATTGCAGTTCTGTAATGTTCGATGTAGGCATGTTGGGTGCGTGACTACATCCGTGACAGCCATGAGGTGTTGTATGGTGTGAGCAACTGGCCGTTATCCAAAGCCGATGGTCCCCAACAAAGCAGATCGTAAGACAATTACTAAAACCTTTGTATGTAATGATTTCTTTCATGCTATTTGGTACTATGTGGTCATTTGGACTTGCAGTTTGGATTGCGGTATGTTTATCATGGAGTTCATGGGCCGACTGCACAGAAATGAACCATTGAATTTCAAAAGTGGAGATATGCGATATTTGAGGGCAAAACTGGCTCTCGAAGTAATCGTTGACGGTCAGAACCGACAACGAAGAGGAGAGGCTGAGAAGATGAGGTCGATTGCGGAAATCATGCAATGAAGGTGTGTATTAGTCTCTTAGTCCGTATTTTGATACATTGTATGCTCCAATGACCAGAGATGTTGTGTCTGCCTTTGTTGCTATGCGTTGGTGAATATTTCCTTACTTGCTTTTGATTGTTATTCCATATGGAACAAAAATATCTGTCAAAACAAAAATCAGTGGCCTAATTTCTTTATCGATTGGTGAGTTAGAACTTCTTGTGAAGCCGTGAGTATTGCAATATTATTTCCCACCTCTTCTTCCCTTATGTGGAGCATTTATTAAGTATCGTTTTCTGATGTCTACTATCAATTTACGCAACTTCTCCCAAATTGGAATCAACAGGGCAGAAATTCCCATTTGGCTAGTATAGGTACTTCGTAAATTTTGACAAGGTAAATTTTAAGGTAGATGCAACTATAGTGGAGTCAACTTTCCACAAATTATACTCATTCATCTTCGACATGGAAAGTGGTGGATATTCTGCAACTGAAATGGACATGCCTGTTCCTGCAGCTATATTTGTTGTAAATTTTGACAAGGTAAATTTTAAATTTCTTTGTTAATTCACTGCTCCTATTCTTGTTTTGGTTGGAATAAAGGTCTGAATATTGCTTCAAACTGCTGCCATACAAATTTGAAGGTCAATTGATGGTACCTATGATTGATACGGTTCATTTTTGAGATGTTTCAGAGGTACGCATTTGCAACTTTGACTTCAATGAAATGGAATGGGGTTTAGAAACTATGCACATTTATGTTTGCATGGAATCAATATAGGTTCTAGTTGCTTCACACTACATGGATTCCTAGTGATCTCAAAATGTCCATACTGCTTTGAATGTTACTTTAGAAAGACAAGAAGGGGATGTTATCTATGCCCTTCTGGCACATTAATAGGTATATATTGAGATGTTCAATTTTGCATTTGAAACTGTTTCTTTGAATACTGTTCGATTAACCTTGGATGATAAAGTTATTTCTTAAAACTATCAATCAGAGCAGGCCTTTTCTTAAAACTGGCGATATTATTGTCAACATAGCTCTAATAAGTAAGTTTCTCACGTTGTAGATTCTTGCAATTCCAGCTATCCCGTTAACAATGTGAGCCGGCCTGTCGTTTGGTAGCTTGACAGGCACCATCATTGTTTCCATCTGTGGAACAGTAAGTAGGTGATTGAGGAATGGTTTCATCATAGCCATTATGAGTCATGCTGAATGGTTACCTGTAGTCTCATTGTGCTTTGGTTTTTCCTTTAGGTAGCTGCCAGTGTGGCTTTTCTTATTGCTAGAAATTTTGCGCGTGAACGTATTCTTAAATTGGTTGAAGGAAACAAGAAATGTGTGGCGATTGACAAAGCCATTGGAGAAAATGGCTTCAGAGTTGCGATCCACCTACGCTTGAGCCCACTACTTCCATATTCTCTTGGGAATTACCTGTATGGCTTGATGTCGGTGAAGTTTGTTCCTTATGCCTTGGAAAGGTCAGTTGATAGTGCATTTTGATTTTCCAGTCAGTAGGAAAAGCTGATTCTTCTGCAGTTTCACTTGTTCTGCTTCAGACACCTACTGGATATGTAGGAATGCCTTTCTTTTAAGGAATATTTGACCTTGTGGCTACGTTTAGTTGGTTGGGTATGCTCCGAGGGACATGGGCCTATGTCATTGCAGGTGCATTTGGCCGAGGCATCATATCTGTATTGGTGACGATGAATCTTCTTCATAGGTAAAATTTTGTGATATTTTATTTCAGCTTCCAATGTATTCTGTTCAGCAGTATGCATTCTCTTGCTGAGCTATTGGTTCTTTCCTTTTGTTTGCAGGCCCTAGATTTGGTTGGACCAGTTTACAAAGTCGTGGATTCTTTTGTGGGAGTGCGAGAGAAAACATGTGTTGTTTTCGCATATGGCCGTCTGTTGATGAGGCAGCATAATCTACAAGAAGCACGGTAAGCTATGTAAATCAATATTTGTCATGCTTGGTCTTTGAAATGTTTTTTGGTTTGTATTAGTTACTGTCATGAATAAATTCAGGCAGTTTACCTAGGCCACGCGACACCCTTTCGTTTTGAGAATTTAGTATAATTTAATGAAGTTCGTGTTTAACTCCGACTTCTAAATTTCCATTTGAAAAGGGGAAAACCGACCCTATGATCCCTGCATACACTCTACTTAGGTACTAGCTAAAGAATTTTCTTTTTATGTTGGGTGATTAATGTTCTTGCGTTTTGACCGGGTTCACCAATTCGTTGGACAATATATTTTATTTCTTATGTCCTCTTTATGCAGCATACGTCTGGCAAGTGGGCATGAAATAATCTTATGAAATGTGTTCTATCAACTCTACTATTTCTCGAAATGCATCTGCAGACCCTATCGGTGCAGAATTTTGAAGTTGGTTTTTATACTAACCATCTTGTGCCATGAATTTCTGATATATCCATGTCGTAGAAGTTGAGATTTTGGTTTGTTTAATATAGTACTTATGAGTAGAAACCTGGCATGGGTTAATATAGTATTTCTGGATAGTACTTCATCACCGAAAAACTTCAAACAAGTCTGAAACCCGACGCAGATTGAGAATGCCAGAATCAAAGCTCAGCAGCTGCACGGGCTTGACATAAAATGAGCTGCTGCGGGTCCATGTACAAACGTCGACTAGTTCTCATTCCAGAAACCATTGGTCTGCCCGCTCCACCACCTGTAACCTTATCATCAAGGTTACTTGACTTTGACTCCGTAAAGCGTGGCAAGAAATCACATCATGGTTGCATTAGCATAAAAGGCAGGCATCACTCCATCGGCATTGGTTGCTATTTCAGATCCAGTTTTTGCCCAGGGGAAGATCTTGTTCCAATTGAGAACTAGTTGTCCCTTATCAGCTAATTCCTTGTTGTCAAGGGTGTTATTGTAGAAAATTATCTCTAGGTAATGCAGAGGTGTAATTGTTGGAAGTACTGAAGAAGCTTTCAGAGACACAAAATATTTGGAGAAATTCAAATGCTTGTATCTTTCTGGACCTAGTTGGTGATTGTCAAATCCATGGGGATCTCTTATATAGAAACTCATATATCTTGGAAGTTTGTACAGAACTTTGTGTAAACATGAAAAGTCAGGCTGTCTTCAGTGGTTTATGTATATGGCTTCACAAAACAGTGCTTTAAGTGAGACTTTACACTGCTTGTAGCTGTAAATTTCTTAAGTCCTATTTGAGTAAAGAAGATTCTTGTATTCACTATGGTTCGTGATTAATGGCATTACTACATGATTCTGTTTTACTTTTGTTTCGTCTGAAACATGTTTATGAACCATATACCATAAACAGGTGACATTTTTTTCAAAAATTAGACCATGTTGCTATGATATTTTCTATAGGTTTCTCCGCTGCAGATGCCACTTCAGTATCTTTTTTTTCTTTTTTTTTCTATTAGAAATACGTTCAGTGTTGCATCAAACATTCTGAAAGTGGACTACTGGTGTGGTGGTGTAGGGGTTAAGACTTGTTGAGCGAACCCTTTGGGTTCAAAATCTTGAGCACGTCTTTGCTCCAGAGTCTAGGTAATGCAGTGTGTTTTTTTTTAATACTGTGCGATGCATTTGTCTTTGCTGCTCTGTAGAAAAGGTTGATCATGTATTGTCCTTTCGAAAGCATCATCATCAGCACATTGTAACCAAAAACCATGTACTTCATGATCTCAAGCAGTGTTGAATATTACATTTTTTGGGTTATGAACAACACTGTCAATTCTCTTTTTGTTGGGTGTTATTTTGGATGGAAAATTATGTATTGGAGTTTACTGGCAGTGATGTCAAACTTCGCTTATATGCTGAAAATAAGCCTAAAATTTAGCATTACAAATTAAGGCAATTGCTATGTTATTAAAAAGGTTTTGACTGCATACGAGATGAAAGGAACGCAATTTGATGACTAATAAGAAGGGGAGTCTTATTTAAAAAAACCATGAGTTGGTAATGTATTTGATGTGGATTAAGTTTCCATCTGTGTTCTTAAAGTGGGGTTCAGAAACCCCTGTACAGTTATGTCCTTTGGATTCCCAGTGCAATATCCAATCTTCAGCAGTACCTTCTAATCCAACCGTGCCCATGAAGCTGACATGGGGTATGTTAGTATGTCATATTAGTGTGCCACGTTAGTAAAACCCGTTGGTAAACAAAAAAAATTGTTACCAGAGTCCTCTGTCCTGAACTCTATATAAGGCTTGGTATAGACTTACGATCATGGCATGGGTCCTTTTCGAGAGAAAAAAATTCACCTCCCACAGCTATCTCAGTTCTGCTTCATAAGCTTGCGCCCCCAGCTATCTCACCTCTCTCAAAACCACATTATGGTCGTTGGGAGAGTCCACCGTCCCCAGCTGTCATTACGATAGATCCACTGGAACGGCCTTGTACAGGTGAGAGGTTTAAGTTGGAGGTGGGGGTGGGGGAGAGCAGGCCC
This sequence comes from Narthecium ossifragum, assembly GCA_963920575.1. NCBI lineage: Eukaryota > Viridiplantae > Streptophyta > Magnoliopsida > Dioscoreales > Nartheciaceae > Narthecium > Narthecium ossifragum. The sequence goes on from OY986973.1 coordinate 20,566,965, forward strand.
TGGGGGTGAGGACGTCGCCGATCCTGCACCGGTAAGGTACAAGTCTGTCAGCGACGGAGAAGATCCATCGACGCCTCGAGCTGGGCGAAAGTACCTGTTCCAGTCGATCGAGCATTCTTTCAGAGGTGGCGGTGGAGGAAGTGGAGGTGGGAGAGAGTGGAGGCCTTGGGGCTGAGGACCTCGCACTACCTGCATGAAGAAGGTGCTCGTGTTCCAGCCACGGAGAAGAAACAGCTTGGTTGAGGACGAAACGCGCCGCTCGTCGACCTTCGACATGAAGATGCTCCCACCGAGGCTAGGGTTCTCTATGATGAACATAAAACCAAAGGAGGCGATGATGAGGGATGTAATGAGTGAGACGGGGCCGGCTTGAAACGATGGGTTGTCGAATTTTTCGATCCACCATCTCGGCGTCAAGCACTCTCAACATCCGTGGTATGTTCTTGTTGGGTTTCGCTTTGAAATGATGCCTTTAAATCGGTTAACTGTGTTTAAATGAGTCACTATGCGTTCGGATGGGTTTTGCAGCAGAGATGAGTGATGATTCAGCGCCCGGTAGAAGCTCGGCTCAGGTCGGTCGTCATGCAACTTAATGGTCTTCTTCAGCACGGTGAGTCGGAAAATAGCCTATGATTATCAAATTGCCAAAAGGCTTTATAAAAAGCCTTGTGAAAACAAAATGCGCAAAATAATTTTGTCATAGACATGAGCATACCATATATTCTCATACATATCCATGTCTTGCAGTGCAGAAGCCAAGACACATTATGGTCGCTGTTGAAGAAGCTCGTTTGGACATTGCCGTTAAATTTGGGCTTTCATGTTAAATTCCATCAAAATAAAGGATGGATCCGTCGGTGGTTCAAATGATTTCAGCGATATCTCGCAACGAGATATCCTGCTCCATATGTTGTCAAAGAGCTATAATAAAAATGGGTTTTCACAGCGAATTTGCTTACTGAACAATAGATGTCCATATTATCAAATGAATCAATACCACTATTCAGTATCACGAACGCATAAAGCCAAACTAGTAATTGATAGCTACAATCTTAATATAAGGTCGGTATGAAGGTGCTTGGACTGAATATTATACCTCATTAACTTTGTCTCTTTGACAGTGGCTCCTTTATAGAAATTGTACCATGTCACTAGTCGTCTCACTCTTAGCTCCTTCATACTAATTGCTTCCACATTATGCCCGGCATGTGAGGGACCTAATGAGTGAGACGACTAGTGAAACATAGACACATTTGAAAACGGCATCTGAATAACATAGCTTGTAGCTCAACTGAGGCAAGGAATGTAATGTGGTATCAAGTCTTTATATAAGGCCGTGGTGGATCAAGCGTTATTTTTCATGTGTGACCAGTCAAGCCGCGTGCCGCTGGTCATTTTTTTAATCACCAGTTAAGTCACGGGATGGGATTTTAAGACCACATTGTCATGCTTCAGCCAGGACACATTATTCTCCACTATCAATAAAAAGGCATCTGCTATAGTTGCATTATAGGTATAAATCGTATCACAGGCACGCATCTTTATAACATACCGCCTAAGCTTTAAATCACATCATGGCAAAATCCACCCTACCTATCTTGTGACTTTTCACATCATAGCCATTATCTCGGATGACCTGCTCCTGTTCTCCGGCGAGTGAGACATCTTCTTTATAGCATACAACCAAACTAGCTTTATATCACCTCTTCTCTATGACATACAGCCGCCTAAGGTTTAAATCATCTCATCTTTATAACATACAGCCAAACTAGCTTTAAATCACCTCATCTTTATCATCTTTATAAGATACAGCCAAAGTAGCTTTAAATCACCTCATCTTTATAACATACAACCAAACTAGCTTTAAATCACCTCATCTTTATCAACTTTATAAGACAGCCAAACTAGCTTTAAATCACCTCATCTTTATAACATACAGCCAAACTAGCTTTAAATCACCTCATCTTTGTAACATACAGCCAAACTACCTTTATATCACCTCATGGCACGCCTAAGCTTTATACCTCTCATGTGACATCATAGCCATTATCTTCTGTTGATGCGCTGGTCCTGTTCTCAAACCCGTTGAATGCCTTTAAACTAGCTTTATATCACCTCATCTTTATAACATACAGCCAAACTACCTTTATATCACCTCATGGCACGCCTAAGCTTTATACCTCTCATGCGACATCATAGCCATTATCTTCTGTTGATGCGCTGGTCCTGTTCTCAAACCCGTTGAATGCCTTTAAACTAGCTTTATATCACCTCATCTTTATAACATACAGCCAAACTACCTTTATATCACCTCATGGCACGCCTAAGCTTTATACCTCTCATGTGACTTTTCACATCATAGCCATTATCTGATTCAGATGAGCTGGTCCTGTTCTCAAACCCGTTGAGACCAGCATCGCACTATAATACATGACAGTAGCATCTTTATACATCAAAAGCCGCGTTCTTCTTTCTGCATCTCATCAGCATCACTCTCAACATCCAATCTCTATAGCGGGAGAAATATTACCGATCATCTTCAACCTCGGGATCTCACTATACGAAGACTGAAAGCGGCGATGTGGGGAGGGCGTGCCTTCGGTTGCCGGTGTTCGATATAGACGCCGCCTAAAATACAGGGGAGGGGGGTTTGGGGGGGGGGGGGGGGGGTGGGCGGGCGCCGGGGTTTGGGGGACCTAACGAGTGAGACGACCATTGCTGATTTAGTGGAAGGCGTATTTCCAGATCGTAAGACAATTTCCATTAGGGTTCCCGGTAAGGTGTTCAACCCTCTATTGTGTCTTTATTTCATCTCAACGAGTCAGTTTAGATCTGGTAAATTTCAACTGTGGCTATTGTGGATTGAAGGGATGGTAGTTGCTGAGGACGGGCTTTCACTGATCTCGGCGACCTTCCCACAGTCAGTGAGTGTCAGAACTCGCAACTATTATTGATTGGGACATTGTCAAATAATGAGTTTGTTACTCTTCACGTTCCTTATTCTCAATTAACTTTCTTGAGTTTTTTTTTTCAGTCAACTAAATTCAGGCATGGTTGATGATGTTGGGAAATGGTGCTCGTGTAGGAATTATGACCTCATACCGCCTAAGGTACTTGTTGCCATCTAGGTCCCTATTGTTTTCTTCGTACATGTTTATGAACCTAATATGTTCATAGCTTATGTAATGCAGTCTATAATTCATAGGTTATTATGCGCAGCAATGACAAGGATGGGAATGAGTTGATGCCTCATTGGTTGGAGACTGGCGCTATATGTCAATCAACATCCTTACAATGTGAAGATGGACCTAATTTTTGGCACCAGGCGGCAGGTCTTGACAACATAGCTTGTGGGTTTTAGATTAGCTTAGTAAAGCGTCTTCGACCAACAATGTACGGCTGACTTATGTTTTGATTTGTTTAGCTTATGTATCACGGTTATAATTCAGTCGTCTTAATGGCATGTATCACTTGGTTGGGTAGCAAACTAGCAATACATTGATGTACAAGTGATTCTTTCTACTTCTCTGTTGCTAGTAAAATTTAGCAATAAAAAGGCAATCTTGAGCATCCAACGAGTCAGTTTGATGACGCTGCCTAATTGATATCAGATTATAGCTTCCAATACACCAGTGCAACTGCAAGTGTCTTATGTGAATGAGATGATGGTTTTTGGTTGGCAGGTACTTAAGCATCGCCAGATATTCACTGAGCTGTAAATGAGTCAGTTTATGACCTTCATATCATAAACGTAAGAGATGCAACGGCTGATAGTCGATAGACCGTTGTGATTAATGGCATTTACAGTTATGTGGCAGCAGTGAAGAATCAAACATACTAATTGCTGCATGAGTGTTGTGTATGCGAATGAAGTGCGTTGACGCTTAAATGCTTGTATTTGAATTCAGCATGAATGGAGTCATGCTGCATGTTTGGAGAAATTGTCTGTATGTACTATAGTGAAGTCATTCTCGCACTATACCATAAGTACAATCGCGCTTTATCATAGGTACAATCGCACTATACCATAGCCACAATCGCACTATACCATAGCCACAATCGCACTACACCATAGGCACAATCGCACTATCCCATAGGCACAATCGCACTATAACATAGGCACAATCGCACTACCATAGGTACAATCGAACACCATAAGTACAATCGCACTATACCATAGGCACAATCGCACTATACCATAAGTAGAATCGCACCGTACCATAGGCACAATCACACGGGGATTGGTAAAATCTCAACCATGACCAATCGAACACCATAGGTGCACAATCGCACTATACCAGGTGCACAATCGCACTATATCATAGCCACAATCGCACTATACCATAGCCACAATCGCACTACACCATAGGCACAATCGCACTATCTCATAGGCACAATCGCACTATAACATAGGCACAATCGCACTACCATAGGTACAATCGAACACCATAAGTACAATCACACTATACCATAGGCACAATCGCACTATACCATAAGTAGAATCGCACTGTACCATAGGCACAATCACACTACCATAGGTAAAATCTCAACCATGACCAATCGAACACCATAGGTGCACAATCGCACTATACAAGGTGCACAATCGCACTATATCATAGCCACAATCGCACTATACCATAGCCACAATCGCACTACACCATAGGCACAATCGCACTATCCCATAGGCACAATCGCACTATAACATAGGCACAATCGCACTACCATAGGTACAATCGAACACCATAAGTACAATCGCACTATACCATAGGCACAATCGCACTATACCATAAGTAGAATCGCACTGTACCATAGGCACAATCACACTACCATAGGTTTAAATCTCAACCATGGCCAATCGAAGACCATAGGTTTTCTTCGCACAAAACCATAAGCACAATCACACTATACCATAAGCACAATCGCCCTATACCATAGGCATAATCGCACTATACGATAGCCACAATCGCACTATACGATAGCCACAATCGCACTATACCATATGTACAATCGCACACAACCATAGGCACAATATTATACCTTAGGTACAATCTCAACGATAGGTACAATCGCACTATGCCATAGCCACAATCGCAGTATACCATAGGTACAATCGCACAATACCAGAGGTACATTCACTGACTAAACATAGGCACAATCGCTGACTAAACATAAGAACAATCGGAAAATACCATAGGGACAATCGTCGAATACTATAAACACAATCGCAGAATAACATGCCACACAATCGCACAATACCATATTAAGAATCGCCAGATACCATAAACACAATCGCACAATCGTATTAGCACAATCGCACAATAACATAGACACAATCACACTATACCATAGAAACAATCTTAGAGAACCATAAACACAATCGCACAATAACATGGCACAATCGTACAATAGCATATGAACAATCGCCCTCTATGTATAAAATTTTGGCAAAATCCACCCTGTACCGAGGGGTAAGCTGAGACAACTTTACAACATTCTCGACAAATAAAGATAATGGGTGAACATTGTCCCCGAGCAAACTTTGTGCCCCAAAATAAGCCACACAAACATTGGCACATCATCGAATCCAACATTATCCCCACAAGCCACAACTGCAAAAGTGAAAAAATACATAGATTATGATTTCACAGCTATTCACATGTATGCATGTCAACCTCTTCATAGCTCGTTGTTCTCTTGTGTATCAAACTGTATGCATGTACAACTCCGGAAGCAAGGGGAAATGCAGAATAATCTGCCAAAACAAAATTCAAAAATTAGTACAATAACATAGATACAATCGCACGACAACATCGGCACGCGGGGAAAGGCTACCAATCATCTTCAACAAGCCCACGAAGGGGGTTAATGTAGTTCAGGTTCGGCCAAACATACTTGACTACACAGGTCCTCGCAGGTTCTGCTCACATTCCCATCTGCAACACAAGACGCGTCGAAATTGATTAGTACATCAATAAAGGTTTGTAATCAATAAACGAAACATGTTTCTAATACTCACAAAGATATTCGTGCCCATGAAGACGTGCTTGTGCACGTATGCGGTTGGTACCGCATTTATGCCTAGTGTGTCCATCTTCTTAACCATATGAACCTATTCCCACCAGCATGATGGCTCCGTAAAGGAAAAATAATAATGAAAGACTGAATATACTAATGAAAGTATGTATTTGAAGGTCAATTGTGCAAATGAATTCAATGAATTGCGCCACATTTACTCTTTCTTGTGTACAATGCACAACCTGTTCTATATGTTCTTCAACATTAGAATCCCCATTAGCTCCCAAATTGTTGCCTTGCTTTGGGACCGGGCCCAAGCACGTAGACTATTCCTGCATGACAATTAGAGTTTACTCGTTACTTTCCACAAGCAAGTTAATATGCTAATTCTTTTCATAATATACATATAGTACCTTTTGCTTCTGATCCCTTTGCCTTAATATGTTGACAGCCTTCTCCACCGTTGATTGTAGCCTCTTAGTCCGCGGACGACCCTTCCGGGTCACTGGTATAGGGCTCTTGTAGATCGTACCCATCGCGTCCGCTGTAATTGGTCCATCTAAGACATTCTCAGCACCCACAAGCATATCATCGAGGATGGGCGGAGGGCGTCCTCCTGAGGTATTATTGATATGCAACTTGCTCTTCAACTCATGCAAGCAAGCCACAACCATCTTGGAATCAACATCTGATTCAGATGCGATCTCAACAACCTCATACCACTCGTTATTTAACCAATCAACCCTCTTCGCAGTTGAACTTACACTCAATCCGGCGCAACCAACCTTCATTTTGATGTAGTGTCGGGCAATGTCGCTTCGCCATCGATCTAAAATATATGTACCATCAATTTTATATACCCCTGCTTCTTTAAAAACGGCAATGGCGTGTCGACATAAGTTACCTCGGTGTTCGAACAAGCGACACATGCAAAAAACCTTTCTATTTGCCGACTCAAATACAACAGGAAAAACACGGGTCACTTCATATTCTTCTTCGTCAAAGGAGACCTCCTTCACAGTATAATTAGATCTGAACCCATCAACTAGTGTCAACGCAACAGTGCATTGCATTACACCTCCAAGTTCTTCTTGGAACTCTCTAAACTTCGCGTTCGTGTACACCTGTTGGAATTGCTTCTCGAAAGGATAGGCACTAATGCATGGAATGCGTTGATTGAAGTTCTGGAATTCTGCTTGAGCCTCCTTCTCCACCTTGCTCTTGAGTGCATTGTCATATTGCTCCACAAATTTCTTTAGACTAGTTTTTGAATTCACATACCCGTCAAAAAAAGCATTCATACTCTCGCTTCGTTGGGTCGTGGACATCCCAGCCCAAAATACATGCTTAACGTATGATGGAACCCACCGACTCCTGTCCTCGTATAAGTCTGCCAACCAACAGTTCTCATGGAGACCGAATGCGGCAATCATTTTATTCCATTCTTCATCAAAACCCTCCAGGGTTAGAGAATCATAAACTACTGCTAAAAGCTTATGCCTTATAGCTTTGTATGCACCATAACCTCCTAGCTTCTCGGGCACTTTCTTCAGTATGTGCCATAAGCAATACCGGTGTTTCGTTTCCGGCCAAACCACTGCAACAGCATTCATCATCGCCCTATCTTGATCAGTAATAAGGGCTACAGGGGTGACGTTCATACACTCTGTCCAACTCTTGAAAAGCCACGCAAACGTCTTCGCGTCTTCATTGGACAATAGGCCACATCCCAACAATATAGACTGCCCGTGATGGTTCACGCCGACAAATGGAGCAAAGGGCATATCATATTTGTTTGTCAGGTATGTCGTGTCGAATGTGATTACATCTCCAAAATACTTACATGCTGCTCTGCTCCGTGCATCCACCCATAATATATTTCTCAGTCTACTATCCTCGTCAACATCTATGTCATAGTAGAAAGACGGATATCTCGCTTGCATGCGTCTGAAATAAGTAAGAACTGCCTCTGCATCACCTTCGCCCAACCGTAGGCGTCTAGCTATAGTAATGTGATTTCTGCAATCCCTTTCTCCAAAGGGAATGTTCTCGTAACCGCCGGCTTCAACTACAAACGAATTGTAGCTTCTATACATCGGGATACCGGCTTGATCATTTAGCTCTAGACACCGCCTTACACTAGAACTCATATCTCGGTTTGTCGCAAAAAACCTAGACTTAGCCGGGCTCAACGGGTGATTGTGTTCCAGGATGACTGTGCCAATCTTCCATGATCCATCCACACATCTGCTGGCAGACAATCGTGCCTGGCAGCCTATCTTACATGTCCCTTGTGGCCTAATAATATTCTTCGCCACAGATCTTGCTTTCCCCTCACGTGTACATACAAATGTCATGTACTTTGCATCTCTATCAACATCATTTTTACATGTTCTTTTCGATACGGCAAAACCCACACACTTTGCGTAATTTCTCCAATATTTTTTTACCTCGTCAGCAGTACTAAAAATCAATCCGGCCTTCGGCTGCTCAGGATACTCGGAGATCGCATGATACTCGACACTCGGATCATCAGTATCATGACACGCTTCTTTGCCACGGCTACTCATCTTTACATGTCTTGCGAGTAGTAGAAAATATCAGCTTATGATGTTACATAAAGCATAAAGTCCAAAAGCAACATTAATTCTAGCGCCTACCTCCTATTTGTGAAACGCATCACAATATAGACTGCAATCAATAATCAAAATTAATCCATGTTTATCCAACAATGGATTTCATTTTAAAACATAAATTCTCAGTACAAAGCCTAAAATCATTTATGCAAACTAGTCTTAATAGAAGCATTAACATAACGATCTCAAATATTAGTGAAGGACCTAAATGAGTATGAACAAGAGAAGTATTTCTAAGGATTAGTTGCACTGAGAATAATGTTACTTATAACATGCAATGAGATGGTAACCTCTTCATTTGGATGAAAAACCTATCTATACGAGAGGAGCTTATTTTATAATGTAGCTTTTTACATAATGCTGATATCTTTAGGAAAATTTCAGCTCTAGAAAGAATCTGATTTTGTTGGGAATTTTCTTTGATTCCCACTTCTCGAATCTTGTTCATTGAGTGGGGATTGTAGGGGCCTTAATAAATGCTTTTGGAGGCTATGTATCTAAGAGGGTATTTCTATGCTATGCAGGGATTAATGAGGTTAGTCGGTTTTGTTGTAGGTGAAGTGGGTCTTTGGTTGGATAGATGGGCATCTAGAACGGTTGTTTTATGATCTCCTGTTTACCTTCTTTAAACACTTGGAGCTCTATGTAGAAGTTTTCCTGTTCCTTCACTAACAGGTTTCTTAGTCGCTCAAAGGGCAAGTAATGGCGTCTTGGAATCTAATTCTTGTGTACTATTTTGTCTATAATGCAGATTGAAGGTCGAATTGGAAATCTTGTACTTGTCATATTCGGGTCGATATGAATGCGCAAACTGGAAATCCTCTAAAGAAATTGTCACCATGTGATGTTGAAGCACTTAAGAAATGTTTGGAAGAGAACAAAGGGGATTACGTCAAATGTCAATCACAAATAGAAGCTTTTAAAACATCTTGCTCATCAAAGAAGCCTTCATCAGCTCAGGAATCCTCAAAGTCGTCTTAAAATCTGTGCGCTGTACTACCATGAAGTTTGTTCATGTGAGTGAGGCTGCCAAGATTCAGCTATCCAAACATCTTGATTTGTAATAAGGTTCTAACTCATTTTTTCTGCAATGATCTTGTCCTGACCCTAATTCAAAAGAAAATTGCGGAATGCTTCTGTTATATAGTGTTTGCTAGTAGAGGAGAAATAATTTGGAATCTACATCTATCTTGATATCACGTTTGTTTGACTTATGGTGAAATTTCCTTGGTTTTGTTGTCCAAGAGCCCTTATTTCTTAACCGCAATGAAGGTGTTATAGACCTCTTCATGGAGTGGAACTCTTTTTCAAGTCAAAATCCATATCTATCTTTTTAAAGCTCTTTATCAACGGGACGTAGTATAATAAACAACCACTAAATATAGAGTGCTTTCAATCACTGTAGAATTGTACTAAAATTAGACAACTAGACAATGCCTAAATTTTCAAAATTTACGTTAAATCTTCCACCTCACTGGCAACACTGAATTTAATTTACGTTGATGTCCTTAACCCTTCACAGGCAAAAGACCCACCTACACTTCTCATTACTCAAAACGGGAATGGTTCACACATGTCTATGCGTAAATGAAAGGATTCATATGTGTAAATAACAAAAGTTATCTGCCTAATTCAATAATTGAAACGCATAACCTCTGGTGATTACATGTGTTCCATGTGTACAAATGACATTTATCACACATAGACATGTGTAGATGTATGAATTCATAGCTTATGTGTGTCTACAATGTGTGTCTACAAGTTGACCAATGCAAAGCAAATAAATAGAAACTTAACTTACATTTGGCTTTCTCTCTTTTTTCTCTCCAATAATGAAGAGAAAAAATTAATTTATACCCAAAGTACATATGCATGAGTCTGAGACCAAACCCATGATCAAAATTCATGTGTTCACTCACTAATAACAAAGGCTTTTATTAGAACTAGCGCAACAGTAATGCATAAAACAGTTTTTTTCCCATCTTTAAAACCTTCAAAAATTGCCGGAACGCTAAACAACCCATTCACACAATAAAACTCTGTCAACCAGCTATTATTTCTTCTACATTTGAAAAGGCGAAGAAAACCTCAAATTTAACTTACACTATATTTTCTTCGATCGTTCAAACCTTGAAAATAGAATGTGACAATGATGAGGCATGAACATGTGCTCAATTCTAATTCAATAAACTTATAAAACCAAATACGGTCGGTTCAGGGAACGCACTTGTGATGAAAAATTCCTCGATAAATCATATAAGAGTCCGTTCTTAGAGAGGGAGAGAAGGGCGGCAGGATTTTCGTTGAGGATTAGCCTCAAAAATCAGGACACGAAATGCTACTGACAGACCTTACGTGCTCGTCCTCGTCCGATGAGGTGATGATGCCCTACTGTTCCCACTCGTAACCCTCGAAACGTTGGTTAGGGCATCGGCTGCCCATGAATAGGGGTTGATGGCGAGGTCGATAGAAGATCCAGCAGCGCGAGAGAGAGACGGGGTCGCCGGTGTTGAAGAGGACCGACTGTCTGGAGTCCTCGGTGACAGCGTGAGAAGAGAGCGTCGCCAACGACTCCGATGGGAGAGGCGACGTCTGTCTGTGCGGTGGGGAGGGGAGGGGAGGGGAGGAGAGGGGAAGGGGGCGAACCATGCCGTTCTCGTCGCCGAGTGCCGGAGGGGAGCGAAGCTGCGCTTCTTCTTCTCTGGCTCGGGAGACCAGCAGCAGTGAAATGGGTAAAAGAGATAAAATGGGTGTGGTTGCGTGGCTTCAGCTGGGTTCAATGTATTTAAGCTTAAATGATGCCACATGGGATGCCACATGGGATCGGTGTAACACACCGGCTGACTAAGCCGGTGTGAATATCGCGATCCTAATCCATAACCCATAACCCATAACCCATAACCCATAACCCATAACCCATAACCCATAACCCATAACCCATAATCCATAATCCATAAACCTTCACAGCTTTTACATGAATAACCCAACAACACATCAAAATGACATCCTTTTCTCCCTCTTCTCCCTTTCTCTGTTCTCTCCTCCGGCGAGACAACCACTCCCTTCGCCGGCAGCTCCCCGAGCTTCGTCCTTCCCCCAGGCCTAATGCCTCCTTCGCCGGCCATCCACTCCGGCGACCTTTCCCACCTCTGGCCAACTCCTCCGTCCAAACCCAACACGAGCTCCCAGTCCCCGCGCAGCATCAACTGCAATCTCGGCCGCCGCCGCTCGTCCCTCCATCTCCTCCGGCGTCGACTGCAACCTTTCGTCGTCTTCGCCTTCCTCGATGGCGCCTGACGCCGTTTGATCGCCCTCCTCGCCGGAAGCCACGCCCCGAGTTCATCCCCTCTATCAGATCCGGCACCACCTCCACCTAAACCCACCACCCAACGGCCTTCCAATGCCGACCAACCCCGGATCCGGAGTTCCCGATGCCTCACGACCCGTCCTCCACTATTCTCCAGGACGATCCACTGTCACGTTGCCCGCCCTTGCTCGCGATCGTCGTCCCCGGCGAGCAGCTGACTTGAAACGACGGGAGATGGAGAGAGGGCGCCGCCGCTTCTCGCCACACGCAGTTCTCCGTCGTCGGATCGGCCGAAGAAGAAGCTCCCGATCGTCGTGGGTGTGGATCAGCCGTCGGAGACCCCTAATTCGATGGGTTGGCCGGCGGTGAACCCAAACCTCAAAACCCATTTTCTCACATTATTTAATATATATTATATATTAAATAATGCTTTTAAAATCCAGAAAAATAAAAGAAAACTATATAAAATTCCAGTCGCTCCCCGCCAGTGACGGCCAGGTCGAGCAGCACCACCATCTTCTTCCTAGCCATGCCGACGCCACCACAGCCCCATGGCGGCAAGCACTAGTACAATGACGATGATGTCAACAACGGAGAATCCAAGAGTGAAAAGGACCTTCGGGCATGGGTGGCGTTGTGACCACATCGATGAGATGACAGATGAAAATGATAAAGATGAACATGAGCTGAGAAAGATGAAAATGAACAGACAAAGATGAAAATGATTTCAGAAATCATTTTCATATTTCAAAAATCATTTTCATCTCAAAATAATCATTTTCATATTTCAAAAATCATTTTCATTTTTCTCAAAATCATTTTCATCTTTCTCAAAATCATTTTCATCTTTATGAAATCATTTTCATCTTTCTGAAATCATTTTCATCTTTCTGAAATCATTTTCATCTTTCTGAAATCATTTTCATCTTTCAAAAATCATTTTCATCCCTAAAAAATCATTTTCATATTTCTCAAAATCATTTTCATCTTTCAGAAATCATTTTCAACTTTCAGAATTCATTTTCATCTTTCTGAAATCATTTTCACCATTTTGAAATCATTTTCATCTTTCAAAAATCATTTTCATCTTTCTCAAAATCATTTTCATCTTTCATAAATCATTTTCATCTTTCTGAATTCATTTTCGTCTTTCTGAAATCATTTTCATCTTTCTGAAATCATTTTCATCTTTCAAAAATCATTTTCATCTTTCTCAAAATCATTTTCATCTTTCAGAAATCATTTTCATCTTTCAAAATTCATTTTCATCTTTCTGAAATCATTTTCATCTTTCTGAAATCATTTTCATCTTCTTATCTCTATTTTCATCATTTTAAATATATTTTTATCATTTTAAAATTCATTTTCATATTTCTGAAATCATTTTCATCTTTATGAAATCATTTTCATCTTTTTGAATTCATTTTCATCTTTTTGAATTCATTTTCATCTTTCATACATTTTCATATTCTTAACTCTATTTTCATCACTTTAAATCTATTTTTATCATTTTAAAATTCATTTTCATCTTTCTGAATTCATTTTCATTTTTCTAAATTCATTTTCATCTTTCAAAATTCATTTTCATCTTTCAAAATTCATTTTCATCTTTCAAAATTCATTTTCATCTTTCAAAATTCATTTTCATCTTTCAAAATTCATTTCCATCTTTCATACATTTTCATATTCTTAACTCTATTTTCATCATTTTAAATCTATTTTTATCATCTTAAAATTCATTTTCATCTTTCTAAATTCATTTTCATCTTTCTAAATTCATTTTCATCTTTCATACATTTTCGTCTCTTTAACTCTATTTTATCATTTTAAATCTATTTTCATCTTCTTAACTTTATTTTTATCTTTTTAAATGTATCTTCATCTTTTTTAACTCTTCAAATTACAACTTAATTGGCTGAAATTCTCCATCAATAGTCTCTTCGGTCACATCCACTTTTCTACTATAAATTTCTTTATCTTTTTCTATATTTTCCCCTATTTTTCTACCACTTTTTTTCTATTTTTCTACCACTTTTTTCCTATTTTTCTACCATTTGTTTCCCTATTTTCCTATTTTTACCCAGCTTTTCTCAATTCTCTTCCTCTTATCTCCACCCTCGGCTCGCCTCCCAAGCCATCGTCTCGAAAGCCATTGGCTGAAGCGGCTCGATCGGATCCGGGGCTGGCTCAACGGCCGGATCGGGGTCGGAGATGGTCGGAGGAAGGGTTGTAGAGGCGAGGGCGCCTCGGATCCGGGGCTGGGCGGAGTTGGAGGCCGGCGTGGAGGTGGCATCAGCGCTGTTAGATCTGGAGAAGACGGAGAAGCTCGGGTGGCGTCCGAGCTCAGGCCGAGGTCGCCGGTGCCGAGGGAGGTCGTCGTCCCACCTCCCAAGCCGACAACAAGCCAGATTTCATCTCTTCAGTCACCTCCAACGTCCGTAGGGACCCCGAGCCTCGCCGACCCCATCCCTAGCTTCCATCCTCGTCGGAAGCCGGTGTCGACCTCCTACCGATTGGATCCCAACACCGCCCCGAGCTCCCCCTCTCACATCATTGATCGGATCCCACCAGCCACCATCAACGAGCACCACCTCCGGACATCCACCATCTCCGACGATCCCCTCTAATCTTGTCCCTCGCCGCCGACTTCGTCCAGTAAAACCACTCCGAGCTATCCACCTGGCTCGAGAGCATGCTATGTCAGATCGCCACTCCACTCCCCTCACACCCAGCCGTCATGTACGGATCCGGCCACCCCATACCTCCAAGCTGCCGGATTTGGTCAGAGGAGGGATCCGGATCTGGGACCGGATGGGGACGGGGTGGCCGGAGGCGGCGATATGGAGTGGTGGTGGCGCTGGATCTGTGAGAGGAGGAGCTCGGGTTGGGGGTTTCATCAGAGATGGAGGGCGGCGGAGGGGGTGGACGGCACCGTGACGGGGGGGGGGGGGGACGGTTGGAGTCCGTCGAGGAGAGCTGTCCTCAGGTGGTTGGAGCGGCGATGGTGACTTCCGCGACGGCGCACGGAGGTTGGGTGGTCGCGAGAGATAAGCTGGATCACCGGATCCCAACTTCGGCGATCATCTATCGGCGTCAGCTGCCGCTGCCGTCATCACCACCACCACCATGCCATTTTAATCTTATTTTAAGTACATTTAGCTATAGGGGTATTTTAGTCTTTTTTTAATTACACCAGTTAAATAAAGGGTGCGGCTATCCGCACCACTGTTTCGACTCAACACACCACATTTACTCTACACACCCCAGCCCAAGTTCGAAAACCCCAGGTTTCACTCAACACACCACACAAAATAAATCTACTTACCTAAACTACCCTCAAAACCCCACACCACACTAATAACTAAACCCTAAACCCTAAACAAAACCCAAAATACCTACACTACCCCTCACCCCACTCCAGCCCCTACCTTCTTCACCTCTTCTACCGAGACTTCCTCCCTCCCTCTTCTACCGAAGTCTCTCCCTCTCTTCACTCTCCCGACCATCTCCCTCCACCTTCCCAACGCCCTCTCCCGAATGTTGCCAGCCTCCCTACACCCACGGCAGAGCCTCGCCGGCGAGCTATCCACGCCTCCGTCGAGTCCGTCGAGTGAGAACCGACGAGTGAGATTTCACAACAAGTGAGTTTTTCATTTCTTGTTGCATCAAATGCATTGTCTTTGCATATATAGCATTGGTTTTGCAGCATTGTTCTCCGAATGCGTTTTTTTTCAAGATTTTCAAATTTTTCGAATGGGTTCCGACCTTTCAGTTTTATACGTATCAATCGGTACAAGACAACCGAATGATTCTCTATCATATCGGTACATATTCACCGATATGATAGGATTATTGATCGGTACATATGTACTGATCAATACGTTTGTTACTGTATGGAAAAGAGCTTGTTCGGTATCAAGGTACCGATAGTTATTCTACACTCTCGGTAACTTAATACCGATATGTATGCTTTATTACCGGTACTTAGGTACCGTTAATAACACTTAATTTCAGGTATATGGATACCGAAACGATCTACTAATCTTTGCATTTCTTTTTCAAAACAGTTAAATGGTTCGTCCAAGGGGAAAAGCACCCGCCGGAGCCTCTTCATCTTCGGCGGCCTCGACATCTTCATCGGCCCGCGGTGACCGGCCGACGGCCTCAGCTAGGAGGAGGAGAGCGGTACCTGAGGAGATTCCAGAGGAGATCCCAGAGGGTGCCTTGATGGTTGCTGGCCCTGGTGAAGAGGAAGAGGTGTCTGACGACGAGGCACCCATCCCTGGTGGGCCTGTTGACCAGTCGGTTTTGACGGAGTTCAAAACACACGTGGCATATCGGATATGGGCTGGAGTGGTAAAAAAAGGCTGAGTTTTTTTTTATATCATGCCGTGTTTATATCAAAGTCTGCTCACTTTTCCCCTTCTTCTCAACGTAGGAGCGGGGGCCACTAAAAATTTATGCGCATGGACTATCCACTACCAAATGGGACGACATCGAACGACAAGACTTTAAGAATGCCGTGGAGGCCATCGGTCTAGCAAATCTGACGGTGTGTTCTTACAAGACTATCAACAGTGCCCTGGTGTCAGCGTTCGTCGAGAGGTGGCACCCGGAGACCAACACGTTCCACCTGCCCTGTGGAGAGATGACGATCACTTTGGGTGACGTGAGCCGTATACTGGGCATCCCCGTCGCCGGTAGGCCGCTTGAAGAGTGCAAGCTGAAAGTCTCCCAGCTGAAAGCGCTTATGAAGGTTAATTTGGGAGTCAGTGAAGTAGAGGCCGCGAGCCAGTTGGATGGGAGAGGGCTGTCAGTCAGTATGACCTGGCTGAGGAGAGAGTGCACTCTCCGCAAGGTCGGCCTGGAGTGCTCTGTCAAGGCATACATCATGTATCTGCTGGGTTGCACCCTTTTTTGCGACAAGTCGGGGTCGAAATTTCACGTGTCCTACCTTTCTGCCCTCACGGACTTGGATACCGTGTGTGAGTATGCGTGGGGTGTCGCCGGGCTCGTCTACCTCTATCGCATGCTTGGCTCTGCCAGTCGATGGGGGACAAGGGCAATTGGCGGATACTTGACTCTGGTGGAGGTACGTACTTTTAAAACATCTGCTTTGTGATATAATACCAATAATTGTGACTGACCCACATTTTTTTAATCAATGCAGGCATGGATATATGATCACCTCCCGGTAATTATAAAGCCACAGCCCGACCCAGAATACACGGTTGACGCGCCGACTGCTCTTGCGTGGCTGGATCACAAAGATCCAGGTCAGGATCCGGAAATGGCTCTGCTTCAATGGCGCGCACAGATTGATTCCCTGAGTAGACATCATGTGAGTTATAATCTTTGTCTGACTCCGAGTTGAATTTTGTAACATATTCAGTAGTAATCAAATATTGATTCCCTTACTATGAGTATGGTTGCAGGTTGTGTGGGACCCATACGTCAGACATAGAGGAGGCCCCTTCCCTCGTGATGATATTAGCTTTTTCCTCGGCACCATAAACAGCGGGGAGCACGTCGAGCCGTACCATCCTGATCGGGTGCTTCGGCAATTCGGGATCATACAGACCATTCCCGTCGCCCCACTAAAGCCAACCCACTTCCACATGGGAGCCAAGGAGACTGCCCGAGGGTACAAGAGGGCCTTCCACTATGGGCCGCGGTTCTGGGCAGATTGGCCAAGCCACTGCACTACTCTATGCCGGACGGGCGAGTATGCTATCCGTGGGTATGACTGTGTGGATGGGTATTATGACTGGTATCGATCCATATCTCATGTGAAGGTCATAAACCCAGAGCGGAGGACTTTCCAGGCTGAACATGCAGATGATTATCTGCCGGCGAAGGTAACTTTTAGAAATTCTAAATGGAAAGGAAATACTAGCGCATAATATTATGTCTAATTTGTTACGAATTCTTGAAATTCAGTATGATAGGATTGTCACGATCATCGACGACACCATGGCGCACATGGATACCCTGACCATTGACGACCATAGGAGTAGGTGGGCGCGGGCTCAAAGAATAGCCCGCGGTGAGACTGACACGGAGCGCGCCTACAAGAGAAGATCTAAACAACGAACCAGAGAATAGCATGTATATTGATAGTATGAATGTGTTTCCAATGTATGAACTTAATTGGATCCAATGTATGGACGTGTTTCCAATGTATAGACGTGTTATCAATGTATGGATGTGTATCCAATGTAGAATTAAACCTCCCTCCCAAATACTCTTTTTTTTTTATCAAGTACGCAACTATCGGTACCCAAGTACCGATAATAACCAAGACACATATCGGTACCATACTACCGGATGTATACCCGACACTATCGGTGCTTAGATACCGTTACAAAGCCAATCAAGTAAAACAAACACTGTTTCGGTACTCACACTTCCGAACAATGAAGCATTTTATCGGTACTATACTACCGATAAAACGCAGCTTACGCCTGCCTTTGATTCCATGTTTGATCGGTAGTATAGTACCGATAAAAGGCTTCACTGTTCGGAAGAGTGAGATACCGAAACAAAGCCAATCAAGTAAAACAAACAATGTCTCGGTGCCTACGATCATCCTTCCCGTCGCACTCGCTCAGCTCTCCGTTTCCATTTTCGTCTCCGACCAGCTTTTCCGTTTCCATTTTCATCTTTCACCCCTCGCACTCGCTCGCTCTCTTACGGCGTCTCACTCGACTCTTCATTCCTAGCGTTCCGTCGTCTCTATCGACCTCGGCGTCTTCACAAACATTGCAGCTCCTCAACGGTCCATCCCTCTCACCTCCATTTTCATCTTTCTCAACCCGGATACCCTAATCCAGACTTCAACGAGGATGGGGAAGAATGTGAAGACGGTAAGTTTCGATTCTTATCCATTTATCTATTAATTCCGATGGATTTATCTTTAACATTCATTTCATCTTTGCGATTGATGCCAACAAGTCCATTTTTATCTTCTTGATTTTATGATTGCAATGTGTTTTAGGGTTTACTCATATGTTTTCAATCGGATAAAACCCTAAAAAAAATGAAAAAGATGAAAATAGAGATGGAAAGTCAGTTAGGCACATTGAAACCCTATCTCTTCAACTATATTATACTTATTATTTGATTTGTAGGATTTCTCTTCATTGAAGGTCATTTTCATCTCTGTCATTCATTTTCATCTCTCTGATCATTTTCATCTCTCTGGTTTATTTTCATCTCTGTCGTTCATTTTCATCTTTCAGCGTAAACAACAATACAGATCAGCGTTGGCAGGGATTGTGTCACTGTTTGAGCAAGTTCACACACTCATCAAGCCTACACATTTTGACTTGATGATGAAAACCCCATTTTATGCACTGTTCTTGGTGATCTATGAGAGGAAGATCACCAAGAACATGTGTATAAAGCGTGACGAGGACATCACACGAATACTCAATCGATACAATCGATATAGTCACACATTCAGGTTTGGAAACGAAAACCATATGATTACAAAGAGAGATATTCAAATCATTTTTGGGCTGATAGAAGGTGATAGGAAGATAGAAGTTTTCAAAGGGCCGAAGAAGAAGCCCTCGGCCTTCGGGGATAGAGTATTCAGAGGCCTCAAACAGATCAATCTGAGCTCCTTGAAGAATGAGCTAGTGAGGCAGTTTTCTGGTAAAACAAAAACAAATCAAGAGGATAGTGTAAGACTTTGCTGCCTCATGCTCCTTGGATCCTTCTTGTTCACTATTTCTGGACCATAGCTTGCATGGGGTTATTTGGAGCTCGTTGAAGATCTTAACAAGATGACAACATATGACTGGAGTGGTGCCATTTTGGAATACCTTGTGGAATCAATGAATAAGAAGATAACCACTCCCACAAGGGTCCAAGGATGCACAACCCTCTTACTGGTATGAGTTCCTTCCTTGAATACAATTATATTATGCTTCTTTTAATAGTTGCAATTGATGTTCATCTTTCATCTCTACTTTCATCTCTCTGGTCCACTTTCATCTCTCTTGTCTACTTTCATCTCTTTGGTCTACTTCCATCTCTATTTTCATCTCTCTGGTCTATTTTCATCTCTCTGGTCTACTTCCATCTCTATTTTCATCTCTCTGGTCTATTTCCATCTCTCTGGTCCACTTCCATCTCTACTTTCATCTCTCCGGTATACTTCCATCTCTACTTTCATCTCTCCGATCTATTTTCATCTCTATGGTCTATTTTCATCTCTCTGTTCTATTTTCATCTCTCTGGTCCACTTTCATCTCTCTGGTCTACTTTCATCTCTCTGATCTATTATTATCTTTACAATTGATTCTTATGCTTCTTTCGATAGTTGCATGTGTCAAGGGATACAAATTTAGTCAGCATCTTCCTATGTTTTTTTTTGCAGTACTGGTATTGCGAGCTGACAGGCATGATTACACCCATCATTAACAAAGACATGATGCCAAGATGCATCAAATGGGACCTGAATCAGGGAAGAAGAGGTATCTTTGTAGACCATGACATCATTTCAACACTGGTGAGCTAAATTAGTTCAGCATTGTATACATTTCTTATCTTTGATCTTTCAAACTGATTTATGCTAATTTCCATGGCAATTGATGTAGGGCAATCCAGAAAATCAAAATCCAACAGAAGAAGAGCTACACAAATATGTGAATCCTCAGCTCACTGATGAAGGAGATGAAGAAGTTGATGAAGACCATGATGATGGCATTCAAAAAGAAGATGAAGCAGAAGAAGAGCAAAATGAAGAAGATGAAATGAAGAAGATGAAAATGAAGAAGATGAAAATGGAGGAGATGACCAGGATGACAATGAAGAAGCATCTTCCTCACACTTATCGCATGACAAAGAACAGTCTTGTCTGCATGATGTTGATATCCAATTGAATGATGAGTCATATGTACAGACTCATGTTGATAATGTGAGTGTCATTTTCATGTTTTTGACTTTCCTATGCAATAACATGAAATCAACATCTAATTATCACATGACATTCTAAACTCTAGGTTGAAGTTCATAAACCTGATGTGGAAGAAGAGTTTCAAGATGACGTAGGGCCTGACAGCCTTCATGACTTGTACAGAAATGTAAGTGTCCCTTGATTTTATCTATGAATTCATTTTCATCTTTCTTCTGTTGAATGCACAAGTTCATTTTTATCTTTCTTCTGTAAAATGGTGGGCCAAACATACAACCCAACCTTAGCATCGTTGATGAGCTGAAGACTGAGATCAATGGGCTCAAAAAGGATGTCGAGGCTGCAAATACTGAGATACTTGGTATGAGGGAGAAGATCAAACTACTTGAATGCGATAAATTGGAGATTGAGCTTTCAATGAAGAGAAAGGAAAAGGAGCTCAATAAGTCTGCTAAAGACAATCTACAGCTCATGATGGAGAAAAAGATGTTGGAGGAGAGGCTTGAAGCATTTGAAAATCCAATCAGTGTGCCTCCATTGAATGATGTTGCCTCCCCACTTGAAAAAAAGATTCAAGAGCTGACAGGAGATCTGAAAGCTAAAGATAGGACTCTATCGTCTTTTAAGAACAAATTACAGCTTGCAACAGATGAACTCAGCTAAAAGAAACTGGAGTGTAAATTGTTCACAGAAGAAAAAGCAAAGCTGCAGAAAGAAGCAGAAGAAAAAATTGCAAAGTATGACGAACAAGAGTCCATGATTAGGAAATTAAATGAAGAGATCAATTTAATGAGAAAGGAGCACGAAGACACCATTCATGATGCTCATGCACAACTGGCTCAAGAACAAGAAAAATTCAAGAATGAGTTGGAAAGAGCCAAAGTTATTGACCCGAGCTCCATGGTATTAAGGGTAAAGGCAAAAAAGAGGGGCATAAAAAAAGATCCAAAATACCAGTACAGCACTGGAAAGAAGCCAAAACATCTGAAGAAGTTGAAAAAGAAGAATCAATGTAAAGGTGGCAAGGAACTAGATCTTGAAGCATACAACAAATTAAGTGAAATTATTGGGGAATCTGGCTTAAGGTAACAACACATGCTCCATTGTGAAGATTTCTTATGTTTAATATCGCAAGTACTAGTCACTGACAGTTCACATACTATGCAGTGCCACAGTATGGAGAAACAAGGATGCTTATAACAAGATTGTAGTGGCCGAAGATATCATTGACATACTCAATGGGGCATTCATCCCCGACAATGTAAGTGAATTTCATCTCTCTGGTTTACTTTCATCTCTCTGGTCTACTTTCATCTCTCTGGTCTATTTTCATCTCTCTGATGTATTTCCATCTCTACTTTCATCTCTCTGGTCCACTTTCATCTCTCTGCTCTACTTTCATCTCTAATTTCATCTCTCTGTTCTATTTTCATCTCTCTGGTCTATTTTCATCTCCCTGGTCTACTTTCATCTCTATTTTCATCTCTCTGGTCTATTTTCATCTCTCTTTTCTATTTTCATCTCTCTTGTCTATTTTCATCTCTCTTGTCTATTTTCATCTCTCTTATCTATTTTCATCTCTCTTGTCTATTTTCATCTTTCTAAACCCTTATGGTCTTTCGGGTCATAGATGTCTATTCCAAAATCATATGTGAGGATGAGTCCGTTAATAAAACATGCTGCTTCATGGAATCAAACTCTTGGGTATGTGCATCTTTCAAATGAAGTTGAGTATTACTAACATCTGTGATGATCATTACTAATGCCAATGTCCATGCATATGCAGGAATTCATTGTAAGAAAAGAAAATAAAGACTTCACAAAAAAAGTGTACTTGAAAATTGCTGAAGCTGGTTGGCAGGATCCACAACCTAGCATTTTCTTCCCAATGTGCTCCAATGGGCGCTTCAAAGACAGAGAGCCATACCACTTTACACTCTTAGTGCTTCATCTTGAGAAAGAAAAGTGGTATTTTTACAATCCAATGAAAGAAAGAGATGCCCGTGAGGATCCATTCTTTGAAAACGCAAAGAGACTTGTAAGTCAAACACTCAGTACATGAATTCATGAATCCCACAGGGATGCAACCTTGACCTAATGCACATTAAAATCTTCTTTTTTAATGTAGAAAGAATGCATTGAAGTGCTAGCAAAAGAAATGGTGGATGTTGGCACACAAGATAGGATTCTCCCAATTGAGAATGTTTGTGATATACCACAACAAAGAAATTCAACATAAGTACTTATCAGACAATAGCCTGGCAGCTCATGCATTTGTGAATATTAAGCATTAAATGCTACATGAGTCTAACTTAAGCTTTCCAAAAAAACAACAGGGCTGATTGTGCAATTTTTGTATGCTACTACATGGAGATGCTGGCACTAAATCAAACTTTGCCAAAACAGTTGAAACAAGGAGATGTAAACAAATTCAGGGCAAAGATTGTTGAGAAGCTTGTATTGCATAATTGAAGCATAGCTAACAGCAATACATTGTTACATCTAATTCAATCACATCTCATTGTACATTCACAGGGTTACAATTACATACTTAATTTGAAGTTGTACATTGATTTCAAAGTTGTAAACACAAAGATACAGATACATTTGACTGGTATCTGATATCTAAGATGTATTGATACCAGAAAGATGAAAATTGTATGATTGTAATCCTTCAGCAATAATATAATTGTACATTCACATTTGGAATGATGAGATTAAATGAAACAGTTTAGTATGAAATTGATGTCCTGTGTTTTCGTCAGAAAGATGAAAATGAACAGGGGTTACAAATCCAGGAAAGATGAAATTTATTCAAATGGACATAATGTATTTGAACAGGGGTTACAAATCTATTCATTTTCATCTTTCTAAATCTTTCTGGTCTAAATGCCTATGCAAAAATCCTAAATGAGATGAAAGTATACCAGAGAAATGAAAGTAGATCAGAGAGATGAAAGTAGACCAAAGAGATGAAAGTAAAACAGAGAGATGAAAATAGACCAGAGAGATGAAAGTAGAGATGAAAATAGGTCAGATAGATGAAAGTAGACCAGAGAGATGAAAATAGAGAAGAAAGTAGACCAGAGAGATGAAAATAGACCAGAGAGATGAAAATAGAGATGAAAGTAGACCAAAGAGATGAAAGTAGACCATAGAGATGAAAATAAACCAGAGAGATGAAAGTAGACAAGAGAATTGAAAATAGACCAGAGAGATGAAAATAGACAAGTGAGAGGAATGAAATCAGAATCAAAGCAACTAATGTCAATTACATTTTCAAAAAGTACAAAGAATGATCAATTATTCCACTCATTTTCTTCCAATACAAAATTTCAATCAAGCATTTCATTGCAATGGTTCAGTACATGTCTTCCGGTTATGATTCCCCTCGAGACCACAACGCGAACATTTCATGGTTCTCACATCCTCACCCCTTGATCTAATCCTCTTCTTCCTCGGCCTTCCTGGAGGCCTCTTGGACAATGGAGGGAGAATTACAGCTTCATCTATGGACGCATGATTTGGCTTATCAATAGTAGGAACCGGGTAAATTGGATAGGAATAAGACATAGCATGTGATGACTTGTGGAAATAAACATCCACAAATGAATTGAGGTCTTGTCCAGAAGCCATGATGCAGGCGATAGCGTGGGAGCATGGCACACCATTCAATTGCCATTTGCAACATGAACATGTCATCTTCTCTAAATCAACTGAAACTGACGGATTCGATTCAACTTGGAATAGCGTACTGGTAGAATTCTTGACAAACCAAGCCCTCGCTTCCTCAAAGAATGCATTAATCCTCCGATCAATTTCTGGACATATGACAGAATTCCACTTATTGCAAACAGCCCCCCTATCTGCATGCACAAACACAATGTCAATACCAACAAGTATCAATGTAACTCATCAGAAAGATGATTGACTCAACGAACAAGAAAATGAAATTGATTGGTTCACTGCAATCCATCGAAGATGAAAATGGAAAATGTCAGATTCAATTCATGGATACTTATTTGTGTTGTATTAATTTTGAATGATCTCTTTTAGACCATACGTACCAGACAATTGTTGCATCAATTTCGTCCGTATCAACTCCACCATATTAGTGATCGGAAGAAACCTTTCATTCTTAATCCATGAATTGAAGGACTCGGCGGCACTGGAACACATCTCACCATACCTATTTCCTTTGAAATAGGCATTCACCCAATACTCCCTTGGTAGATTCAGCAAGAAACTCTCCGCAATACGTCCACCCTCAGCCAAGAACTCATCAATCTTTTTTTGATAATGTTCAGCAGTCGGAGCATAGGCACATTCACAAAGCTTGTAACACATTTTATCCTTGAACTTGCCATTGCAGCGCCTACGACTAAGAGCATCCCTCAAATTCTGTTTCAAATGGAATAAACAATAGGCATGAGGGCTTCTTGGAAACACAAAGGACACAACTTTTAAAAGCCCAGCGTTCCGGTCTGAAACAAAAGTTATGATGTGGTCCTTTGATACAATTTCTCTCAGACATTCCAAAAACCAAAACCAATTAGCTTCGTTCTCAGAATCAACGATGGAAAATGCAAGTGGAAATAGACCTGCAAAATTGGATGTGGAAAAGATAAAAGTGAGTAAACATGAAAGATAAAAATGAAGACAAAAACCCTAAAGATGAAAATAGATTAGAGAGATGAAAGTAGATCAGAGAGATGAAAGTGGACCAGAGAAATGAAAGTGGACCAGAGAGATGAAAATAGACAAGAGAGATGAAAATAGACAAGAGAGATGAAAGTAGACCAGAGAGATGAAAATAGACCAGAGAGATGAAAGTGGACCAGAGAGATGCATCAATTTTAGAATAAAACTAAAAGATGTAAATATTAGAATGATTGGCATTCTGTGATACAACAGACAAGATGAAAATGATTCAATGCATCAATTTTCATTGTGTTGTGCTGCGATAAAATTGACAATTGCAATATTGTAATCATAAGAGAGGTAAAAATCCAGCATGCATATGTCTCACATTTAATTGACAACTGCAATACTGTAATCATTTTTAATTTATATCAGCGTTGGCATGGATAGTGTCAGCTATTGAACAAGCTCATACATTTATCAAGCCAGAGCAAGCTAAAGATAGGACTCTTACCTTGATTCCCATCCTTGGCGGTGGCAGCCAGCAAATGCCCTTTGAATTTTGTCTTCAGATGTGTTCCATCAACAAAAAGCAACGGACGACAATATCTAAAACCATCTATGCAGCCCTTGAAAGCAACAAACAACCTTTTGAAACGGCTTGAATCCTCATGAACTTCAATAGCAAAACAAGAACCAGGATTTGCATTGATTGCAGCCCTAGCATACCAATGTAAATCGCCAAAGGATTCATCATGATCACCAAAAGCACCCTTCTTGGCCATCTCGACGCCTGACCATGCGTGGTCATAAGATATATGTAAACCATAGTTTGTGGTGAACTGTTGAACTATGTCAATAGGACGCGTAGCTGCCTTAGCACGCACCTGGTCTTCAATCAAACTTGCAACCAACTTGGAGCTCATCCGATTATGCTTATATGCACATGAAGCTGCTCCACATGTATGGATGTTAATAAGCTTCCTCAAATAAAAGAACTCATTGATCGGTTCATGAGTAGCATGCACCATCCAATCACAACCAGTACTATCCTTCTTCGGGCACATTGCTGTGACTCTAGTAGGCTCATTTCTTACAAATTTATACCCATAGCCCGATGCAAGTGATTGCTTCTGCAAACACAATCTAAACTCTGTCACACCGCCTTCAAATTTCTGCCCCACATGAGTGATAGATCAATCCCAACCAACCGTCATTAACGTCCTTTTTTTATGACGACAAAAACCAGCCAGCATATCAACCTCAGCATCATCAGCGACATTATCAATCCGTGAAGAACCCACATCACTTCCACTGCCACAAATGCTAAGACCACTGTCCGAAACTTCCACATCAATAAATTGGAGCCCCAAAGTAGCTGCAACTGAAAATAAACCATCGAAATCACAATCCGAAGCAAGAAAGCATCTTGGATGCCCAGGTATCGGATAATAGAGCCTTATAGCATCCCTAGACAATTTGGTCCATCTGTCACAAAGATGACTCACAAGCTGATTTAAAGAAGCTCCAATTCTTGCTTCCCAAACAACAGTATCATCACCATACTTGCAGAACAACAGCAACATGTCCAACATTAGTGATCCTGTACACACCACATCAAGGATTTCCATACCGGCCGGCACAGGTCAGTGCCGGCCGGTATGCACCGGACCGGCAGCTAGCCGGTATAAAAAACCCCCCGAATCGGTATCGGGGGGATGCCGGATTTGTGCCGGGCGATACCTTATGTATCGTCCGGTACAGACCCGATACGTACCGGAGCTGGCGAGGGGAGGAGAGAGCGGGAGGGAAGGAGAGAAACAGAGGAGAGGGAGGAGGGGAAGAAAGAGAGGGGAGGAGAGAGCAGGAGGGAAGGAGGAGGGGGAGAAGAGGGGGAGCCGGAGCCGGAGGGGATGACGAGGCGGAGAAGAGGAGACGTAGCCGTAGCCGCAGCCGGAGGGGATGAGGAGCAGGAGCCGCAGCCGGAGGCCGAGGGGAGGAGGAGTGGCGGTCTTGGTGGGAGAAAAGGTCGGCAGGGAAAGAGTGAAGAAAAGAGGGCCACGGTGGGAGAAGAGAAAAAGGAAGGGAGGAGAGGGAGGAGAGAAGTGGCCAGGTGGAGGGGAAAAGAAGTGGCCAGGTGGAGGGGAAAAAAAAGAAGAGGGCCAGGTGGGAGAAAAAAAAAGGAGGAGAGGAGGAGAGGAGTAGCCAGGTGGAGGGAAAAAAAGAGGAATGAGAAGGTGCTGGGGGGAGGGGGGGAGGAGAATCGGCAGCTGGATTGGTGGGCCAATCTCAGATAGTATGCTATTTATTATTTAATCATGATTGTTTTTAGCATTTTTTTTTATCTAATAACGGTGACTTTTCGATAACTAAATGTATCATATGAAATTTTAAAATCTTATGTTAATAATCATTTTAGTTATTATATTACATTCTAATGCTATTTTATTTTTTATTACTTATTCATGTTAATTTTTATGTTAATTGCTTAGGTTACTTTCTATGTTAATTACTTACGATAGTTTTTATATTAATTGATAAATATTGTATTTTACATCAAAATTAATTCAAATTGGTGGATAAATTAAAAAACTAGTATTTAACATATATTAAAATTTTAAAAAATATTTTGAAATCCGTTATAATAAAAAAAAATATACGAACATTTAAAAATTTTGAAAAATATAAATAACCAAAAGTTATAGAGAAAATTTAAAAATAATTTTATAACATTTAAAAATTCTAAAATTCTTAGGAAAATTTAAAAAATTCGTAAAAAAATTTTGGCCAATTGGAGATGTTGATTATGTGTCATGTATTGTATTATACTATCTTGGTATGTTTTCACTCTGCTCTAATATAAGAGATTATATTTGGCTAATTGGAGATGTTGAAAATGAGTGAATTTCACTCATCTGGACCGGCACCGGCGCGTACCGGTCCGATACGGCGCGTGCTGACGGCGCGTACCGTACCGGTGGGTTAGCGGCACGGCGCGTGCCAACGGCACGACAATCCTTGCACCACATGTCAACTAAGAATGAGTAACAAATCCTGTATTCAAACAGCAGAAAGATAAAAATGAAATTGAACATAGACCATGATGATGTTGTTAAAAAAGAAGATGAAGCAGAAGAAGAGCAAAATGATGATGGCAATGATAATTGAACAGTTGCACTTAAATAATCATGAGCATTCATCTCTATTTTCATCTCTCTTGTCTACTTTCATCTCTCTGGTCTATTTTCATCTCTCTGATGTATTTCCATCTCTACTTTCATCTCTCTGGTCTACTTTCATCTCTCTGGTCTATTTTCATCTCTCTGGTCTACTTTCATCTCTCTGGTCTACTTTTATCTCTCTGGTCTACTTTCATCTCTCTGACCTATTTTCATCTTTCTAGTCTTTCATATTACTAGGCTATTCACATGCTTTGAGCTAAATCAGTTCAGCATTGTATACATTTCTTATCTTTGATCTTTCAAACTGATTTATGCTAATTTCCATGGCAATTGATGTAGGGCAATCCAGAAAATCTAAATCCAACAGAAGAAGAGCTACAAGAATATGTGAATCCTCAGCTCACTGATGAAGGAGATGAAGAAGTTGATGAAGACCGGTGAGCTAAATTAGTTCAGCATTGTATATATTTTCATCTTTCTAGTCTTTCATATTGCTAGGCTATTCACATGCTTTGAGCTACATGGCAATTGACGTACTTATCACAGAGTGGTTATATGCAACATTTTACAAGCCATAAATGGAAAACTTGGATTTCAGGAGAAAAAGAAATCAACCAAAAAACGAATCAAAAAACACAATAATACTGAAAAAAAAGTGACAAAATCATCAATAAATACCCAATCTAGGATTTCAATTTAGGGAGAATGAACGAGGAAGCAGCCACGTGTTAGGGTTCTCGAAGAAGACAGCGAATGATAGTCGAAAAAAGATGACGGCAACTAAAGTTGCTCACCGTGCATTAGATCGTCGCAGGGAGACGAGACGACGACAACTAAAGCTGCTAGCGCGTTCAGTGGATCGTCGGATGAAAACGAGACGACAGGAACTAAAGATGCTTGCGTACGCAGTGGATCGTCAGATGAAGATGAGACGAAAGGAACTAAAGATGCTTGCATACGCAGTGGATCATCGAATGAAGACGAAAAGACGGCAACAAAAGATGCTCGCGCGTGCGGTGGATCATCGGAGGAAGACGATACAACTAATGGGTTTTTGGTATGCAAGGATCATCGGAGGAAGACGGCAAATAACATCAGCATATAAGGGCATTTCTGACTTTTTAGATCATTAATACATGACGGTTAATATCGTGATGGGGTTTTCACCTTTAAAACGAGACTAATGGGTTTTTTTATAATAACTTTTGTTAAACTGGTGTTAACACCAATTAACCAATAAATAAACCTGTGAAATGGGTTCTAATCTTAAAAATACATCAAATGGGGTTTTTAACAAAAATCTCGACTAAAATGGTGTTATCACCAATTAATTAATAAAAAAAGAGAATAGCTAGCAATGGACTACAACCTGGCCGCGCTGAAGCTGCTGTGCGGCCAGCTGAGGGACGCCACCCCCGACGCCCACGCCACTCCTCCCGCCGTCACTCTCTTCGGCATCCTCTTCCAGCGCGCATGGCTCCAGGTCTCACCAATCAATACTCCCCTATGCTTCTCTTTCCAACCGAAATGGTAGCCATCACTGCATTGCCTTTTTAACACTTGGTCCACTCCGGCGGACGCAGGGTGTCCTCGTCTCGGGCAGCGACGAAGGCCGCTTCCTCCTAGATGACGGCACCGGCGTGATCGAGCTCGTCTTGTCCGGCGAGTTCCAGACTCTGGATTGGAAGATTGGTGCGCAGATGATAGATACTGTCTCTTTTTCAATTGATGCATGCATGATAGACCCCTTTGGTATGAAATGAAATGAAAACAAACATTAAATCTGATCCTTTTGGGCACATTGGTTTTTTTCAGGAATGTATGTTATGGTGGTGGGGTTGTACACCACCGGCCCGGCTGCCGCCGATCTTCCCCTGATCAAGGTAATTAGTCTTATGGGGCTTTCTTGATTTCATTTAAGATCAACTGCATAAATTCTATGTCAATCCGATCATCTTCTTGTTAGGTTCTTCTTAGGTGGTTTTCTTAGGTGTTGCTCTATTATGAAGTCAGCAACCACTGGGTCGATAAGATAACCTGTTGTGTTTCCCATGAATGATCCTAAGCATACAAGTATTGGTGTTTGATTAATTGCCTCAAAAAGACTCCAAAAGTCCATTTAGTAAGAACTGTTATGTACCTTATAAAGCTGATATTGGTTGGTCATATCTAAAATTTAGGTTATGGAAGTGAGGTATAGTAATTCAAAACGGAATAAGGATTGTCTTCTGTAGTGATGTCGACCTCGATGATAAAAAGATCCTTTTCATTTGATCTAATCCAGTGAGGAGACATTTAGCTGATATGCTCTAGATTCGACATTTTTAGGAGCGAAAGGGTGCTTGAGATGTTGGGAGCTATGCAAAATCCTAGTATGAATTCATGTCAAGCTATCTAGATTGAAGCTACTAATCATTAATATATTGGAGTGCATTGACTTAATTTATGTTCTGCCACCAGCATTCTAAAAGGTTGTATGTTTTTTTAGGGTTAATAACACTTTACTCCCTTCTAGTTTCACAATATGTCAATTTACCCCCTATAGTTTAAAACGTGACAAAACGAACCCTTAATTTATCAATGTGGTCGTTTTACACCCAATCAGCTAAACTCCGTTAGTCGGGCTGACGGCAAACCGGCTGAATTGATTCTTTACCTAATTTTGACCAGTTTGACCAGCTAAACCCATAGACTGACGTCACCTCTCACTCACCTCTCTCTCTCGTTCCCTCCCCCTCTTCCCAACTCTCGAGACAAGCACATGCCGAAAGGAGCTCCGTCGCCGGCTTGCCTCCCCGCTGCAAGTCCTCGCCGGAGATTCCAAAAGCGCCGAGTTCCAACCTCGCCGCTCTCTCTCTCTTCCACTCCTCCGTCGTCGTTCCATTCTTTCCTCGCTGCCGCCGTCACCACTTTCGTCGCCGTTCCATTCTTTCCCCCTCCGACGCCCCGCTTCCGTCTTCCCTTCTCTCCTCGACGAGGCCTCGCCCGCTGATGACAACCCAACAACCACTTCAATCCCCAACGCATATCCGCCCCTTCGCCGTTTCAACCTCCCGAGGTCCCCCTTCACAGCCGATGATCTCCCCCGACGCCGGTGACCTCCATCTGAGCTCGACCGTCGTCGAGACCCTCCGCCTCCTTCGGATCCCGCACTCCGCCGCACCATCTTCCCCTGTGGCACTCCCTCTCCTCGCCGACGACGCCACGACTCTCCCCAACGCCGCCCGACGATCTCTCCGTCACCGCCAACCCCGACTGAGAGCTCCGTCGCCCGAGCTCCCTCCACTTCCCTCGGATCCAGCACACACCGCGAAGGTTGGCATGGCGAGTAGAGAAGCTGACCTCGAGGCCCGAGACGGCGTAGGAGATGATGATGGCGGGGCCGGCGTGGAGGCGGGCGTCCTTGCCTGTGAGCACGAAGATGCCGGCGCCGACGACGACGCCGATTCTGAGGAAGACGAGGTCGAACCAGGAGAGCTCCTGGCGCATGTCGTTGAGGTTGCACTCCCGGATCTCATGGGCGTCGAGGTGGTGAAGGAGCTACTTCACCTGTGCTATGAGAGTGACAACGGCAAAACCGGTCAAGCGGGTCACGTGCGTCGCACGTGACCTATTTAGCTGGTTTGCCGTCAATCTAGTTAACGGTGTTTGAGATTTGGGTGTAAAACGATTACATTGATAAATTAAGGGTTCGTTTTGTCACGTTTTAAACTATAGGGGGCAAATTGACATATTGTGAAACTAGAAGGGAGTAAAGTGTTATTAACCTTTTTTTTTTATTAACAAGGGCTTCGCGATTCTTGTAAACAACATCAATGTTGTTCTTAGCAATGGTGATACATATTATTGGTATTAGTTGAAAGTTTAAAGCATCTATGCTAATATAGGCTTCAAGATACTACTTTAAATTTGAGAGAATTTTTTGTTGGGAGAAATAACTATACTCCTCTGAGGAGAGTAGGCTCATGATACGGTGATTTGGTTGCTGATTTGCTTTGAACCCTAATATATTTGTGTATTCAAAACGAGATTACCAAATGTTGATATATCATTTCTGAAAACTGTTTCATATCAAAATAATCGAGGTGTGTCTTTTCTCAGTTATCTTTCCCTACTTTGATGCTTATTCGTCTCACTAACTGTCATACGTAATTTGATTTGTTCTTCAAAAATGAAGGTCCACAAGATAGTTGATCTTTCGTCGGTCCCTGACCGGGAAGCAATGTGGTATCTGGAAGTCATTGAGGCTTCTAAGCTGTTCTACCTACCCTCAGTTGACTGACTTCAACAAGGTTCTCTGAGAAAATTTGCTCCAGCAAAATCTGATAAATGTTGACGACTAAACTCCTAGCGAAATGTTTGCAACTCTTGTCTCTCAAACTGAAAACACTGTGTAACTATCTCTTCAAGTTCTATCATAGTGTCATTAAGTGTTGCAATAGACTTATGCAGCTAGCTTAATTGTCATTAACTAAAGCGTTATAGCTCATTATTGCCATAAGAGTTTGATGTTGGCAAGATATCAATTTTGAGAAAAAGCAGTCCGATTTCAAGAGGAAATCTAAAGCATAGCATGCATAAAACAAGACTAGGATTTACAAGAGCAAAAATACTAGCAAGCAAGCTATCCAATAGATGTAGCCAAAATTCTGTGTGCAAAACACCTTAAGAGAGTGAAAAGATACAGGTCCACTCCGGAACAAAATCTATCATGTAGAGTATGTCTATCACTGGGGTGTTTCATGTACACAACTCTCAACTTATGCTACTCCAACTCAATGATTAGTTTGACTCGCTTATGCCTCGAGTCCTCGACGCACCACTCTTCTGTGCTTGGTTCTAACTATTTTAAGTCAAGCACTGTCGCTTGAGACTCACCAAGTCCTAACAATCATGATCCAATTACGCTCTTGAAATAAATGATGCTCTGGATTTCCCCTTGTTTGGTTGGGGAATTAGGGGGAATAACCCCACTTTATCCTCCATTATCTCCATTTTTTACCCAAACATCAAAAATAATGATTACGGGGTTATCCCTATTCCACCTATCACCACCTCTCTACTTTTTCTTACCCTCATTTCTTAACCTCACTTTTTCTAACCCCGTCTAACTCTATCCCCTCTTAACCCCACTTTTTCTAACCCCATACCAAACGGGTTTGAGCCTGTGACTTGTTGGGCTATAGTCACATAAGAAGGGTCGTGACCAAATTTAATGGGCGTTGGACATGCGCTTTTCTTGTGGAGGCATATGATAAAATTATCCCCCAGCTTATGAAGGCTGAGACCACTTTGCCACGCTCCATCACCACAAGTGAGACCCGCTTGCTAGGAACACTATTGAAGACATTGTATCAGAGCGGAACTTCATGCCGACATTGTACATGTTCTTTATGTTACTAGTGGAATCAGGAAGCCCAGTGTCCGTTAGACCAATTCATATGCTTTCAAAGTGTATCTTAATTTGTTAAGCCGTTCAATGACTCTACTTCACCAATACTCCATCTTTGCATAAAAACATCTACCATATCACCATTTTGTTGCATCTGTGAGATATCCGTTTGTTAATTTATTATCAAGATTAGAGCCATTCCAGTGAATGTCGACATGAAAAGTAGCCGAGATAGTTGTGGATCTGACTGAGCGTCGACCTAGAAAGTATCCGAGATAGTTGTTAGCATATCTACATAATTTAGATCTCTAAACTAGATTGATCACCTAATTGATGCAATTAGCATCAATGGCTTTTATATTTCTACTTTCCTTTTTTATGATATCTAACTTTTTAATCGCCTGTATTCAAATCTTATGTCGTCATTTCTATTACCTCTTCTTTACTTGAACAAATTCTTTTCTCGAACAACCTCCTTATGGTATCATGAAAGAACTCTAATCACTCAAATAAAAAACTTTAATAAATGAGCACAAGTTTGAATAATCATGAGTCTCCTGAATAATTTAATTATAGAACAGGCATCAGAAATGGACGACACAGGATTTGAATACAGGACATCTGCTCTGATACCGTGTTAAAGTAAAACATAAAAATATAAAAACAATTGATGCTAATTGAATCAATTAGACGATCAATCTAATTTAGATCTGTAGATATGCGGCTAGGTCTCTCAGACGGATCACACTCGTATGGATCCGTATGGCTCTAATCTTTGATAACAAACTATATCACACGATGTAGCCAAAGGTTGGCATTCTACTACTCCACATCAAAAAAATCAAGCAGCCATAATGCAAGTTCTGAGTACTCGTAAACGATCGATAAACTAACTCTCTCCACAATGCGTCGCGTGCAGCACGCACATAGCTAGCAAGTAGTAGAACCATTAACATACATCAGCTCAACAAACTAGCTTTAGCTATGTCTAATGGTTGTGAGCACAAAAGGTAACAATGTAGCTCGCCCCCATGCAAGTGAGGATGCTAGTAGGATCATCGTAAGCATAGGAGTAAGCCCTGGGGCAAGCCGATTTGAACAGCTTCGAGTACGACGTGGGCTTGCACAGCTGGGGGCTCCCGAAGCTCCCGGTGCAGCAGTACCTGGGCGACCCGAACGCCGAGCAGGCGCTCCGGCACGCCACCACCCGGTTATCCTTCCCGCCCCTCACCGCCAGCCCCGCCGGGCACACCACGTTCAGGTCGCTCACGCACCCAGCGGACGCGCACTTGCCGTTGCCGCCGGTGGTCCCCCGGAAGGGGGTCATGGAGATGGCGATGTTGTACCCGTCCACGAGGCTCACGTCGTAGAAGTCCTGCTGCTGGCCCATAGTGAGCTCGGCGAGGGTGGCGGGCGGCACGCCACCCAGGCCGTCGCAGTGGAGGGCGCCGCCGCAGTCTCCCGTGGAACAGCGGCCCCGGCCGGTGGCGGGGTCAAAGACGCAGTCTTGGCGGCCCCAGACGCGGCCCGACCACCCGGCGGGGAGGCGGATCGAGACGGCCTGGTTGGGCAGGAGGCGGAACCCCCCGCGCGCGAGCACGGGCCTCCCCGCGCTGGGCTGGATCCCGGGCCAGACGGTCTCCCTGCACTTGTTGTACAGAGCCAGCGTCGCCGCCTCGGCGCCCGGGAAGCCGCCGCTGCTGATAATGCCGTCCGGCGTGAGTAGTAGGAGTAATGTAAGCAGAAGAACCGGAAATGGTGGAAGCTGGAGATTCATCTTCATCTTCTCAACTCCGGGTTCGGCTGTGATGGGAATAATGGAGCTTGGAGAGGTGTCTTTGCAATGGTGGTGGCGGACAGTACCTTATTACTTAGTGGTTCTCTGTCTTCTTGGGGGTGGGAAAAGGCTGTAGCGGGAGAGAGAGAGAAAGAAAGAGAGAGAAAGAGATGTAAGAGAAAAATATCACCGTCATTCAAAATCTGGGATAATTTGCATATATATAAGGCCGCTTTTTATTCCTTTTTTTTCACAATTTAGGATCACTTTTTGTTATATATTTTTACAGAGGGGTCACCGCTTGAGACACACTTAATTATTACCTGGGTATGGACCAAGCATTATAACCTTTTACTGAGTTAAAAATATATTAATTATGTTACGTGAGAAGTGGCTATGTTATTAAAAGGAAAAAACCAAGCGGTCTTAATATGTAAATTGTTGAAAAATCTGAGTTGAAAGGAGGGTCTGCGGGGCCTACTCAGTTGTCGTATTAGTCTGTTTTGTTTTGGCTTGTCAGGGAAAGAAAAGAGGTGAAGAGAGATGCATGTCAGTACGGACAAATTAATTGGAGAGTCGTGGTAGTGGTGCTCACATGGGATATATGGGTATGGGATGGTGGGGTTTCTGCTTTTATTTTAGTGGCAGAGGGAACACTGTGGTGGAAAGGCCGGGGATTGCACTGATCGAGGCAGGAAAAATACATGCAGCAGGGAAGGGACCAATGATCTCTTTTATAGTAAGAAGAGAGAGAGAGATGAAAAATTGTATAGTTGAGATGGCACCCGTATTTTTTTTTTGTCAAAATGGATCACCATAGTCGAGATTTGACACATGTTAACTTTATTTCGGATTAAGAATTTTAATTCAGGTTTTGAGAATAACTTTATA
This sequence comes from Narthecium ossifragum, assembly GCA_963920575.1. NCBI lineage: Eukaryota > Viridiplantae > Streptophyta > Magnoliopsida > Dioscoreales > Nartheciaceae > Narthecium > Narthecium ossifragum. The sequence goes on from OY986973.1 coordinate 20,603,729, forward strand.
ATGATTACTTAAAATAAGGAAAAAGTAGAATGAAGAATGGAAATAATTTTATAATGATTATTTGGAATAAGAAAAAGAGTGTTTGGGGTTAAGGGGTGGAATAATAGTGGATTCGAGAATATTTCAGGAATATTCTCCCCCTTAACGCGGGTTAAGGGTTATTCCCGAAATCTATTCCCGTATCAAACGAAGCTAAATCTTAGAATTTTCGATTTTACCCCTCCCCACCCATGCCATTGATGGTCATACCATACATGCATCCTGTATTCAAAAGGCCCGCCCCGACGCTTACTAAGATATACGCAAGTTGTCCACGAATGCCCACAATGTCGGTTTGTCTGAACTCGAAATCGTCCCAAGGACGATCGGCGCGTATGCCTTCCTCGTATTTCAGCAAGAAAATTCCGCAGTCTAGTCTAGCAATGACAACGAAAAATTAATGAGTATATAATTGGAACGTGTGAGTACGTATTTTTTTTTCTTTTAGTCTTTGCACTACCCAGTAGAAACGCGCCACGTCAAATGTGTGTTATTATGCTTTTGTACACACGCATGGTCATTTATACGCGTGTCTGTTCAGATTTCTACGCGTGCAAGGACACGTGTGTGAGCTAGTAATACACGCGAAAAGCATGTACACCTCGTACACGTTCATAAATTTTGTACACGCTCATAGCGTATTTATACTCCTGAAAACAAGTTTAGACACGTATGTAGAATTTTATACACACGCATCTTATAATTATACCCGCGCTTTTATAACTTACCCCTCGGCCTCCGGTGGGAGTCCGTTAATCGTCATCTCTTCCACCAGTTGTGCTAATTCTTCGTCTCCGCTTGGACATGGTTCTCATTGCCTTGCATGTGTAGAGAGCTCTCGTCGGTGAACTATTTTGGCTAAGGTAGAGAAGTGGAGGCAGTGAAAAGGGAGAAGAGATGAAAGAATAAGGGATAAGAGTGGAGAGGGAGAAGAGAAGAGGAGGTAGTGGAGAGGGAGAAGAGAAGATGGCGGGAGGAGCCATGCCCGGCGGGAGGGAGGAAGAGGGTTGGAGAAGAAGACACATCCCGTCGCATTTAATGCGACGGAGGGTTTTTTTTTTAATGCAAAATCCTGATGCATTAAATGCGGTAATGATGAGGAGAAATGGGATACAGGATGCATGTATGGCATGGCCATCAATGGCATGGGAGAGGAGGGGTAAAATCGGAAATTCTAAGGTTTGGGGTCCTCTGTTGCAAAGAATCACCGAGAGGGTCTCAATGTGCCAAATCTGGACACTGGAGGTCCATTTTGGCAAAAAAATCCGATGGCACCCGCACCATGATGTCTTCGGTGTATGGTCTGTCACACATGGCATGTCATGCTCCACCCATTGCATATTTGCATTCGAAGTAGAATCATGCTAAATACACACACAAAGTGCTAAGTACACCGCATCATTTCTTTATTCGGTTTTTAAAAACCGAATAGTATGTTATATGGTTCGATCGATTACAACCGAATCATGTAAAAATACATAATTCCGTTGTTATCAATCGAACCATATAACATAGTGTTCAATTTTAAAAAACCGAACGTGTAACATAATGTTCGGTTTTTTCAAACCGAACAAAACGGTGCGGTGCACTTAGTAATTCTTGTGGTGTATTTAGCATGATCCTTCGAAATATATAGTACGTCACCAAGTCCGATGCAAGCGAAATTATATACATTAGATTAGGGCAACGGCTATCTGTGTCGTGTTTTCGACTCAACCACATTACAGTTTCAAATGGATTTTTTTATATCAATAATACCCTAACGTTAAATGACTTAAATATCTTTCTAAAATGTGGTGCTTTGAGTCCCTAAATCCTCCTAAATCCATTATATTATATTTCATCACAAAACCATACACCACACTATATCACCATGCACTACATCTTCTTCTCCAACCCATCTCCTTCTCCAACCCAAACCCTAAACCCCTTTCTCCAAAACTCATTCTCCATCCAAGATCCAAATCCTAAACCCATCCAAGATCACTACTCTTATAGCCTTCCAACACTTCCCCATTCTTAAATGACTTAAATATCTTTCTAAAATGTGGTGCTTTGAGTCCCTAAATCCTCCTAAATCCATTATATTATATTTCATCACAAAACCATACACCACACTATATCACCATGCACTACATCTTCTTCTCCAACCCATCTCCTTCTCCAACCCAAACCCTAAACCCCTTTCTCCAAAACTCATTCTCCATCCAAGATCCAAATCCTAAACCCATCCAAGATCACTACTCTTATAGCCTTCCAACACTTCCCCATTCTCCACTATAACCTCTCCTCATCCTACATCGTTCTTCCCTATCCAATAAGCTCTCAAACTCCATTTCCAACATCTATTGTAATCTCAACACGTGCCGGAACGAAATGGATAGAGAAATTGAATGTTGGAGAGAAGAAGTCAATGAAAATCCAAAAGAAAAGGTATGCAACCATGGAATGCGAGTCGTTTTTTTATCTTTTCGGAAGTATCAGCCCCAACACGATGCTCTCAGTAGTATCAGAACGAGATCATAGCTAATAGTATCGGTACCACAATACCGATACTATGAGCATATGTGTCGATATATAGGTACCGATGCGACCTGTCATAGGATTGATTTCAAAGCATTGTATCGATAGCCACGTACCGATACAATAGCTCAACCCATCGGTGCTTACGTACCAATCGCAATTCAAATGAAACGGTATCAAGGTACCAATATCTATATATTGTGATCTATTATATACTACCGTTCACTACATTTTAGTCTCAAATTTCATCATGTTTGTCATGCTAACTACAGCGAGACACTCAGTGTGTTTCCCATGGTGCCTATGCTGTAAGAGATGATCTGGCACTTGACTTCACTGATGAATTCACAACCAACGAGGTATGTTGCCCAAACATTGTATTCTTTATTTGCAGATCTTCCATATCCGTCAAGCACTTATCCGATGGGCACAAGAAGTTGGACTGGAGAACGACCTAATGATTGTAATAAAGAATAGAGGTCGGGGGGGTGGTTATAGAAAGCCGAGGCTCACCTTAAAATATGAGTGAAGTGGAGAATATTGGAAAACTGTAAAGAAAAATGATAGCTCAAAAAAGCCTCTTACCTCCCGAAAGAAGAAAGCCAACACGGGGATGAAGAAGTGTGGATGTCCTTTCAAGCTTATGGGTGTGAAGCTTGCAACCGATGATGATTGGAGAGTGACGATTGTCTGTGCAATGCACAATCACCCTAGAGCGGTGCATCTCGAGGGACACTCATTTGCCGAGAGATTGAGCGAGGAACAGAACAAACTGGTGATCAATATGTCGACGAACTTGATGAAACCACAACAAATTTTGACTACCATAAAGAAGCGAGATCCGACTAACGTATCCACTATGAAGACCATATATAATATATATGAAAGGAATAGGGTGGTCGAAAAGGGTGGGAGATCAGAGATGTAGCAACTGCTGAGGTATCTAAACGAATATGGCTATGTTGAGTACATACGGTCCATGAAGACGAAGACAATGTGAGGGACATATTCTGGACACACTGCACATCTATCGAGCTATTCCGTGCATTTTCGGAGGTGTTGATCATGGATTGCACCTACAAGATCAATAGGTACCGACTTCCTCTACAAGAGATTGTTGGGGTGACATCGACAAATGTGACATTTACAGTTGCATTTGCATACATAGAGTTCTAGAAGGAGGGCAATTACATATGGGCTTCGGAAAAACTAAGCTCATTGTTGGAAGGATGCTCAATGCCACATTTTGTTGTGATAGACAAAGATTTGGCTCTGATAAATGTTAGGAAGTTGGTCTTTTCAGAATCAAAGCATATGCTATATAGATGGCACATTCAAAAGAATGTCGAGCACAACTGTCATAAGAAGTTCGAAACAATAGAGAAGGCAAGCTTGTTCATTACAATATAGAAATTTGTTGTGTATGCATCCACCGAAGAGGAGTATAGTAGACATTTGGACATATTGCAGTCTGCATTTTGCGGGTACAATGATCCGAGAGACATGGTTGGACAATTATAAAAAATATTTTGTGAGTGCTTGGGTGGATAACTACATGCACTTTGGAAATTATACGACAAATAGGGTTGAGATTGCACATGCTAAGTTGAAGAAGCATCTTGGTGCATCAAACTGCAGTTTTGACACTTCATGGGCCATCATCCAATCTTTGCTTGAGTTGCAATACAGTGAGATCATAACCTCTTTTGAGAAGAGCAGAGACATCGTACAACACAACTTCACTTCGGCCGTCTTCAAAGAGTTGCGGGGGTTTATGTCAAGAAGTGCACTTGAAATAATTTTGAGGGAATTGGTGCGAGCGAAAGATATTGGTCAAAATATGAGTAGGTGTAGTTGTGCAATCCGGCATACTCATGGCTTGCCATGTGATCGAAGGAAGACCCATACCCCTGTCAGAAGTGGATCGGCATTGGCGGAAGCTTGACATGGTGAAGACTGAAGACAATGTTTCCCTCGAGCTCATTCTCAAGTATAAAAATGATTTGGACCTCATAGAAAAGAACTTTATGGCACGGGATAACACTAGGAAAGTCGAGATGCTGAGAAAATTGATGGAGCTTGGACAACCCGAGTCTACTTACATCATTGAGCCAGAAGTGAAGTTGAAGACTCATAGTTGACTAGTGCAAAGCATAATAAGTAGATGTTGTCAACGCATCGCGACCCATCCGCTTTCGAGTATGGCACTTCACTCAAAAGTAGCAACTCCGGGTATGGTGCATCTCCTATCGAAGTGACCCCCATATCTTCCAAGAAACCGAAGATGCAAACACACTGCAGGCCAAAGGAGAAAGTGGTCTGGCATCTGAGATGTATTTCTGCGGAAGGCTACATTTTCAGTTTCCAGATGCAGTGAGAGAATATATATGAAATGTTGTAGACGTTGAGGCTGATGGTAACTGCGGATTCCGAGCCATAGCCGCATTTTTGGGTTACGACTGAGCTAAAGTGAGGAAGGGTCTTATCTCTAAGTTAAGTGATCATTATGATGGTTATGTTGAGTTGTATGGATGGGAAGAGCGGGTTTCAGAGCTCATGTACTCCTTGTCGTATTTCAAAAACCACCCTTGTCGCGTCCCGACCCGCAGAGCGCACCCGGGCCGGGACCGCGAGGGGGAAAAACCTACATCTACTAGCCTCAACTGGCGAAAACAGTTGAGACTAAAGCCCAGCTGGCGGAAACAGCTGGCCACAGGCACAAGGCGGAAGCGAAGAACTAAACAACATCTATTAACACTTATTACAAACAGTAATAAAAGAGCTAAACAGAGTTTAGTACAACAAGCTACAAGGGATCAACAGTCCCCAAAAAGAAGCTACACCACCCACCGGGGTCTCCGCAAACGCACAAACGAACCCATCCTGACCCTCAGACATGGTCAGGATCCGGCACGCTGCCACGAGACTGCCGACGGGGAAGCACCGGAGGAGAACGGGGACCCGCACCTGCAAACACACAGTCCAGGTAGGAATGAGCAACAGCTCAGCAGGGTCCTACTCTACCACTCTCGCTAAGAAGGCAAACCCAAAGAACCAACCCTGAGGCCAAGTACTGAGGCTTGCCAAGGATCCCATAAATCCCGTCAATAACCCGAAGGATTCCTGTCCCAAGTACGCCCCTCCGACAACCACTGCTCAGGGGTGGGCAACTCCGACAATCCCTGACACAGGGTGGACACGACGCTACTGGTAGGACACCCTTCTCCAAGCGGGATCTCCACACTTGGCGGAACGACCGAGGTTAAGACTACCACCTCTCAGTACTCCAAGCCACAGAGCCAACAGGACCCCTAACTCCTGACCCAAGGACTAAGCCTAGCCAGGGAGTCCATCGATCCCATCGATGTTTCCCTCCCCAAGGTTCCTGTCCAACGTACGTCCCTCCGATAGCCACTGCTCGAGGACTGGGCTACCTCCGACGGTCCTTGACACAGGGTGGTCCGGACGATACCTGTAGGACATCCTTGCCCTTATTGGCCACCAGCATGGGGACACATGTCGGGTAACGGCATCCACCACTTAGCCTTAGATCACCGAAGTTCACGGGTCAACCCCACCCAGTCTAACCTAGCATGACTAATGCACAGGAAGCAGGGCAGGATATGAATAAGGAAAGCTGTAACAAACAACATAACAAGGGCACACCTTCGGCCCATTTATTCTAAGCACTCCCGAGGATCATGACTTCCTTCGGTTCACCATAAAGCAGTAAAGGGCATAACCCATGGCCCAGCTATACTAAGCATTCCCGAGGGTTCATTACTCCCTCGGTTAACCACAAAGCAGTAAACAATAAGCATGATAGGCAACATGTTAAGCCCCGAGGGCAAAACCGTCAAAATCACTTGCAGGCGAAGCCCCGCGGGCAAAACAGCACTTAAAGCAAGTAAAAACCCTCTCTGCACCGAAGGAGATCGATCTCCTATAGCAGCGAGATCGATCTTCCTCGAGGCCAGACGCACCCGTCCTGGTCACCCCAACGAGATCGATCTCCACCCATATGAAGATCGATCTTACAGGTGGCCCTCGATGTACTGGCACCAGCCGCCAAGAGATCGATCTCCCTCCCAGGGAGATCGCTCTCGCTCGGGCGGGCTGGGCCACCCCAAACATGATCGATCTCATCCCATGAGATCGATCTTGACTGGGTTCTCCGGCGGCCGGACGGCGAAGGATACTGCCGGAAACCTCCACCATACCCCACCAAACTAGGTGGGCTGGTAGCTCTCAGTGCCACGAAGCTACTCATGGCTTCAAGACCGGAAAACACCAACTCCACAAGGAGATCCATCGGAAAACAAAACCGGATTTCAAACCCTCAAAACAGCCAGAGCTTTGAGAGAGAACCCTACCTCTTCAACGCAGCTTCGATCCACGAAGCCTAGCCAAGGATCTTCCTCACGCCGTCACGGTTCCAACGAGCCTTCAAGCTCCAGAAACGGTGGCCGGAGGAGGGAGAACGGAGGAGGGAAAGGGGCGGCCGGAACAGGGGAGGAAAACAGGGCTATCGCGAGGAAGAAGAAAGGAGAAGCCGCGGGAAAGGAAGGAGGAGTGGAAGGGGCTGGGTAAGGCTGGGGAAAGCCGGCGAAGGCGGGGGAAAGGCGAAGGAGGGGAGCAAAAGTCTCCCCTCCCCTGACAGGGGAAGCGACGGCCATCGCCGTGGCCGTCCTTCGACGCCACCGCCAACGACTTCCAGGCACAGAGAGATCGATCTTCATGTCCGTCGATCTCTCTGTGCCCAGAACGGCGACCTCTAGGCACAGAGAGATTGATCTTCATTGCCATGGAGATCGATCTCCCTTGCCCAAAACGGCAACCTTGGGCTGAGACACAAGCCCAAGCCCAGGACTACCGAACCTGGTTCCACCTAACCTTTCTAACAAACACAAGCACCAAACAAGGTCTGTGTGTGCACACCCAGTGTGAAACAACCGCCAAGGCGCAATTTCCCAAATTGCCCTTGGGGTAAACAACGAGCCAAAGGGATGAAGGGGCAGGTCCTCACAACCCTCCTCTTGACTAGTGGATGACCATGTCGGACAAGGGCTATCTCATTACTTCATGGTAATCTGTTGTTCTGATTAGCATCTCCAGTGTTTTAGTGTATGACTATCTTACCACTCTGGACCATGCCACCTCCAAAACCCGACAGAAGATCATAGCGATTGGGTTCGCCAACGGAAATCACTTTGTTCAGTTGCACATGAAGCCAGGATGCCCATTGCACATGAAGCCAGGATGCCCAATGCCACCAGTGGTCTGTAGTTGGGCCACATATCGCCACAAATGGGCTATCGGGTGAGATTCGTATGATGAGGAGATGAAGAAATTCCCAGAGACAATCAGACCGCGGGTGGCTACTAGTAATAGTATTCAACTTGTGGATGACAATACTTCACCTTTGCACCACCAAAATTTGTTAAAATGTGTTGGAAATGTGAGGAGTATTGAAAATGTTTTCAAATATATAGAATTGTTCTCTAATTTGTATGGATGAATGTGTCTTTTATTGTATGGAGTGTTGTGGAATTGATTTGTATACATGCGTTGAGAAATAATTTGTCTACGGGCCTCATATTTAATCAAGTGTTGGTGATATCGGTAATCTAATACCGACCAACACCTACACACTTGTCGGTACCAACCTACCGATAATGTACGGAATGGTATCGCTACGTGGTTATCGATATAACCAAAAGCCCTCTCCCATCTAACTAGCATGCGGCCTTCGATTCACTAACCCCTAGATTATCCTTCATGAGCTATCTTAACTATGATACTTTTAGTTTGCACTCTTCTAATAGCCTGCCCATGGCAGGGATGCCAACTATGCGGCTCACATCCGCCAGGGTAATCGTCATCTCACCATAAGGTAGGTGGAATGTGTTCTTCTCTGGGTGTCATCTCTCGATAAATGCTGACACCAAGGCACTACTAATGGTGTTGTACGAACAATCCATCATATGTCCTAGACATGTAGCCTGCATGGCATGCTGAAAGTCTCGCCTATCAATGTCGTCCTATCTTTTGCTTGATAGTCCATGTGCGTAGATCTTAAGTGGTCCTTGTTCTTGCATTGAGAAAAAGGGGGAAATGAACATATCGATTTGTCAAATATGATAAGATATAAACAATGAAGTCAACTTTGTATACCTCTCCGGCCCATGGCCCATATACGGTAGGGAACGTGTGTTTTGAACGCTCTCAAAACAGTCCGATCAACAGGGCCACCAGGGATAGGTCCATCGTCGTCTGACATCTCTTCCTCTTGAACAAGCTGCTCACTCTCCTCCAGGATGCCCTCAGGGACCTCTCTCCTCCGCCTGGCCGAGGCCGTCGACCGTTCATCCCGGGCCGTGGAAGATGACGAGGCCACCGAAGATGACGAGGCCCTGGCATGTTGTTTCCCCCATAGACAAACCATTTTGCCATTTCAAAAATAATGCAAAGATTAGTTATATTAAATGCAAAGATTAGTAGTAAATAGTACCACAACAATAGCACATCATTGTATCGATAGTACAAAACCGAAACAAACCACAAAGGAACGATAACAAAGTACCGTATGGGAACTAAATCACCTGGTTATGAATGCAACGTTCAATACCTTGGTACCGAAAAATTACACTCTCCTATCGATAGCATCAGACCGATAGGTGTTCTTTGCTATGGGTAGACTACTACCGATACTATCGAGTGAGGTTAGAACCACGAAACATATAAAAAGCGTTGATTTTGAATGAAAAATCCAACACATTAGCAGTAATATCAAGAAAAAAACACACTATACATCAAATGTGGGTGACAAAACGCCTAAAAAGAAGGATTTGGCAAAGCATGGACTTAAAAAACTCACCCCCAAAGCTTGTGATGATATGGTGTATAGTGTATGGAGGGTCCAGCGTCCGCTTTGCCGCGGAAGTTGAGCTTCAATGAGTTGCCGGCGAGGCTTTGCCTTGGCCGGAAAATGGTTTTGGTGTTGCAATCCGGCGGAAGTGGGGTGTTAGGTACCCTTAAGTGTATATGTACAATACAACCGCAAGACTGCTGCACTTGAGACTTGAGAGCAGCAGGTAATTGCTACAGGCATGCATTCACGTTCCTATCTCAGCTAATTGAACTGAGCTAGTAACATGATATATCATAAACGAGCATTGAGGTCCATATTTCCTCTGCTTCTCTACAGAAATCAAGAGTCACCTTATGGAGAACTCATCGCTCGTATAGAAAATAGAAAACTTGAAATAAAGAAATGGCTTGAGCCAAGGAGAACATGCACTAGAAACTAAAGCAGAATTCAGAAGCAGGTACATTTGCAGGCCAAGCTTCCAGATCAACCCTTGCATAGATCATTCTCATTTTGATGCTTCCTTTCAGCCAGCTCAGTAACTTAGAAACAAGAAGACACCATACTTCGGTTTATAGTGCACACACGCACTCAAATGGTTACTAGCAAACAGGTTGTCAGTAAACAAGAAGCTCAAGCCTAAGGCAAGCAGAGAATAGAAGACATTGTACCACAAATTAAGGTCAACCGGGGAAATTGGCGCAGGATAAAACGTGGAAGATGGACCTCTTTATGGGAGAGACAACCAAACTCTCTATTGGAGAGATAACCAGATTTCTATAGAGGAAGAAACCAAAAACCCTATTTTCTTATTCAACAAAAACTGACTCTTTACAAAACCTAGGCCTCCTTTTATAAGTTTAAGGAAAGACCAACTCAACTAAAACATGGACTCAACCATCCAATCCTAATCCAAGTCCTAAAAGTTAGAATTAAATCCGAAATTTAAAAGAAAATAGAATTCCTACTCAAACTAGGAATTTGTCAAAAATAGAAACCGATAAAACTGCCAAAAAAAAAAAGTTTTCACTAAAACTGATTTTTAGACCAAAAGGAGACGAAATTTGACGATTCGACGAGCAGTCATGGAGAGATCGAAGATCTCCGATGATTAATGACGGGCTCGTCGACCCGGTCGTTTCGACTGGTCATACGCCCCGATTGGACACCCGGATCAAAAATTATGTCCATCCGACGATCGGAGTCGCCCGGATTTTGTCCTGCATCAGAAATGCTTTTATTGGAAATATGATTAACCAGAACAAGCTAAACTTTGTGGTATTGATAATTGTTTGTCATTAAAATTCATGCATTGTCTCACTAATGACAAAGGCATTTATTGGAGCTATGGAAGGTCAACAGAATTGCAAAAAACAGTGATTCATAGGATATTCAGTTCTTAGAAACACAAACATAAAGAAGATATATAACTCCTGAGGATTAAGTTCAGATGCATTGAAGAGAACATAATTAACTTGGATTTGAATCTTTTTTTATAATGTCAATCAAAATAAGTCGCACTGAGGTGAATTAGCTCCTGTGGAAATGACAGATGAACAACACCCCGCTATACAATACAAAAATTGGCTTTCCTAATGCACAACACATCATAGAATATCACTCCAGCTTGGACTTTAAGAGATGTTCCATAAGGATTCTGAATGCTGAATGCCTACTGCCATTTCCCAGCATTAATAGGTGCAACAGTTGACCTTCATCAGATGCAAACCGCATATGGAAAATTTGTAATCATAATGGAAAGATAGAGATTGATTGCTTGAATACGTATGTTTTATGTATTCCTGGCTGAGCATGTATTGCACACATCTTTTAGAGGGCGACGAAGACCACTAGCACGAGAACCAGTATATCTGAAGGTAGCCATAAGTGCATCAAATCTTTCCATTGATTTCTCAGCAATACCAGAGTAACTTCTCAAATGGGATATGTCACACCCAAGACTTCCTTCCTTGCTTATGTTTTCACCTTTCTCACTTGAATTAGGGAAGTTGCTACCTGCAGGATGAAAACATCAACACAGATTCATTATTTCCAAAGGATGTTCAAGAATGGCAAGAAAAATTACCGGTGTTGTTATGGACTAGCACTAAGAGTTAGAAATGAAGTTTATGGATGCAGTAGAATTTGCACGTCTTTCTATTTCATTCTACACTATGGATGGTCTAGGAAATACGAGGAATGACCACAAATCCCATTCCTAAGAAGCACAAATTAGTATGTCTTCACCTTAACTCCAATTTCAGCAGTGGATGGAGTTCCATAAGAAGTCCATGACTCTCACTATTATGGAGATCGAACTCGAGCAGGCTCCAATTGCAGCAATGGCCTTCCTGACATTACTTAGTGTTTCCTAGTTAGGGTTGTAGAGGTAATTATCATATAGTTTATAATACAAATTGAGCTAAAAGCTAATACTGAATGGATTTTTCTTGCAATTGAGGAAACTAGTAGAAGAATGGTTCTAGAGTACGCATCCTGGTCTGAACATAAGTACACCTCATCTTAGCACTAGGTACTTGCAACAACATGAATGCATGACAACAAACCTTTCAGGATAGTAAGACCTAGTTAGGTGCTATGGAAACCATGCAGTAGCACATATGTGTGACTAAAGATGGCATCTTTACTCTTAAAGGGATTTCAAACATAGTAAGACCCATCCTCTTGTGAAAAAAATAACTAGAAATCTCTTAGAGGGATTTGAATCCAAGATTTTTTTCACAAGAGGCTAGGTCTTACTGTGTTTGAAGCATCTTTACTCTTTATATCCAGTGCCATGGATCTGATATGTGCTTAAGAGCGTGTGCATCTTGGAATTAGAAGACCATGGTCTATGTATCACCTTCCGTCGTCAGTAGAAATGTCAGTAAATATCATTTAGATCCAGAAATAGTCTCTTCTACCAACTATTCAGAACAGACCTCTGATTAACAAACACTATTGTCAAAGGTGACAATTTTTACTCAAGCAGCAAATTTTAAGATCCATCAATAGCATATCGAGGGTATATGCTCCTGCATGTAACCCTCTTGTGAGCATGGATTGCCGTCCCGGAGGCACGCGCCGTGCCGGCAGCCTGCTGGCATGGTATGTGCCGTCGGCATGGATCATGCCATTCTCCTTTTTATCCATGCTTGTGAGTTCTCTGAAAACTATCCCATGCTGCTCCTAACCCTTCTGTTTCCTTTATTTCTTCATGCAAACTAATTTAAATCTAATACCCTCATTAGAGCAGTAGATGATAGTGCAATTTTTATGATTAGATAACAACAAACATCGTACACTATATTGTATGTGACATGCAATTTGTCAATATTGTAATATAATCCATTAAAAAGATATCTTGACAAAGTATCTAGTTATATAAAATTTATTATGTCACTACATTCTGACTGCAAAACAACATAATAATATCAGCTTTTCACCCAAATTTCTATGCTCAGCAACTTATGAATACAAGTGAATTCAGATAGAGAAGGCTAGCAAAACATGGATGAGCCAGGAAATCTACAGATAGTGCACAGTAATTTGTTACCTTCTTTTGGAAGGGACAAAGTTTTCTGCATATTCTTTAGAGGGGGAGCTCCCTAAATAGATACCATGTGGTACACATTAGCATGAGAAAATCAAAGCATAAAAGAGAAGCAATCGAACAAACTGCAGAACGAAAACTGAGTGGCATACCATGTGCTTGCTATGAAAATGGGACAGCTTTCTTTTCTTGACATCCGCGTTTTGGTAGTTATTCCCTAGTTTACCACCTTCAGACATTGGGCAGCGAACCAGAATGCCACCTGAATCTTGTTTGTCCATGACTGGCTCTTCATTCTGATTCTCTTTGTTATTCTTGCCCGAAAACCTATGCTGAAAGTACTTGCTCCTCAAAACTGGTTTTGCTACTACTATCTTGTTGCTTTTGAATGAAGTTACTGGAGAATTGACGTGATAATCTCTATGTGATACTAGAAATGGTGTTGAGGCTTCACGTTCTGTTTTCAGCAATAAGCAATTATGACTTGAGCTATCAAGGATTCAAGATTACCCAAAGAAGAAAATAGCTGTGATTCATATTCAGAGATGAATCTGGACTTTACAACGATTTACTTACCAGACAAAGATGATTCCATAAGTTTATCGCTTTCATCAGAGCATTTCTCACCTATCTGACTTGAGATATGGAGAAGCAGTCAGTTTTAAACACTAAAAACAGTTTGCATGTAGATCGTTCCACAGGAGCAGGTAATCTGAAGCAAATATATTACCGACCTTATCCTCTGAAGCTAGTTCATCACAGTTTCCTTCATTCCACAAGCATCTCTGTTCTTCATTTGCAGAACATGCCATAGCCTCCCCAGGTGAACTAGACAAGTCAGAAGCACTATCCATGAAGCTAGGAGAAGATAACTCGGTCACCACTGCAAGCTTGCGCATGTGTTTCGGAGCAATGAATTTCCGCTTTGCTTCAAGGGATGCTAAGCCTTTGTCAGGTTAAAGAATTCAAATCTTACAAACAGATTTGACTGCTGTCTTCTCAGTATTTTGTAATAACCTTCCTTCCATAAGATAATTATGAACAACTAAACTCGACATTCTTGAGTTGTTTGGCTGCAACATATTAGATATAAATTTGTTGAATATAGGACTTTAATGGCATTAGTTGTGTTGTAATGACATCAGTTATTGACGTACTAATGGAATCTTGTTGTGTTTACAGACTACTCTTTGATAGTATGAGAACTTATATCATAATGATGTTTCATCACTGGTGAAATTGTTTTAGTGTGCGCTAGTCCATTACTTAGTTGTTGACAAAATATATTTAAGTTGTATTAGTGAGTAACATTTCTAAAATCAAAACAAACACATCACATAACATGATAGTGAAGATCTTGTCACATATAAGATCTCCGTAATGGAGTCAAGGCAATTGCACTTGAGGCTGTCATCAGCCTGCAGCTGTGAAAATTTCCAAAATTTACATGGTGGGGAAACTGGATTAGAACCTCGATAATGATTTGTGAAGATGCCGGAATGCACTCTAAAAAAAACAATTATCTAGGCACGACACTAAGTTGATAAAGGAAAGGTGCCACTCCTTTATCATGATTTTCACAAAAATCACAATGCACCCCAAAACCAAGCATTATCCAGGTTTTAGACAAGCAAAAATTAACAGAAGGCAAGAGCCTTAGTTAGAGGACAAACAGAATATTTAAGTCAGATGTAAGTAGCTGATAAAGAGCAAGGAACTATAAATTGTTGTAAATGATTAATCCGAATTTTTTGGTGCTTACCGCCAACCAATATACTAGTTGTAAATTTAGAGCATAAAAATGAACTGGCAATAATGACATGGTTTGAAATACTGACAGCTTGAGTCAAAGTTGATATGCAAATGACTTAAAAAAACCTGCTCTGTAAGAACTCACAACTTAAAGCTAATCAATTTTGTTTGGAGAAGGGAACTTAGAGAAGTGCTCTCCATCTCTCTGAACTAATGCTCTAATAGTGCATCTATGAGTTCCCATAAGAAATGGTGCACTGAACCTTGATTTGGACATGCTTTTCAAATTTACTTAGATTTCTAACCACAAGTTAGCAGGGTCCAGATTATCATAAAAGGCTAAAGCAGATGATGAAAATTTTAAGTCTGAAAAGTCTATAGCAGGTGCATGTATGAGACTCTTGTTTGGTGCAGAGAACAAATTGGGAAGACCTATCAAAAGGATACAAAAGTAATTAGTCAAGACATTCTTCTGTGCAGGCAAATCTAGCCTTTTCCTTCCATTTGCAGGTGTTGTTTCTTTCGCTGAGTTCATCTGTTGGACCTCTAAAACGTTGTGAGTGGTATCTTCCTGTCAGCAAATTAGAACATAAAGACTAAAGGTGTAATCCAAAAACAATCACATACATGATTACTCATCATGTGAAAGACAGAACCTCATATCATGAGATACCAAATGGCATGCATAATCACATAAACTTAAAAGATAAAAATAGATATTTGGAAGGAACTCACAAATGATGCAAATAATAAAGTAGTCATAAACTACCAGTGAAGGAACTTTTTGCTTCTACTAGTCTGAATAAGCATTGAACCAAGCATTTCTTCCTAATCAGGATAATGTTGTTGGCTAATTACTTGTAATTTTATTCTCTGTCAAACCGGAGAGTATGATAATGTGTCTTTATGATACATGTGAGGACATGTACCTCTAACCTGATCCGACCGCGTTAGGTCGAGGGTTTGACTTGGCTGGTTTGGCTCAGTTGGCCTTGCTTAACGATCGCATTGATCATTGCGACTACATCGGCATTTTGGTAATTTGTCATTGCAGAGTTGGGCTTCACTCACGTTAGGTGCACATACAATGGTCTAGTCCGTTCGGGTCAAAATGTGATATTTGGACTCATGCGATCAAGTTGCCCGGAGAGGCCTGTAGCTTCTCTAGCCTCTTAGCTTGGTAGAACGAATCCCAACCATTAGTTGATACCCTATTAACTCAAGTGGCACTCTTTAGTATAAATAGCATGAGCCCTTTAGAAAACCCCATTTCCTCTCATTAGGGTTTCTATTAGAGTGAGTTAGAGAGGGATAGAGAGCTCTTGGAGGCCGAAGGGGAGGATTCCAACAACAAGAGGAAGCCAAGGCTTGGAGAAGAAAGTTCTAGACCACCCTTGATCTAGAGGACCAAGATTTGAAGAGGATTAGCTTATTAGAGGTAGGGTTTCTACCCCTAAACTCAAGTTAAGCCCCATTAGTTAGGATTTGGGATGTTTTGTGGATTTCTTGGTTCTAGCATATTCATTTATGCTTGGATTTCATATGATTAGAGTTTCATATCGATTGATACGACAAGCCTTCTCGTAGGCTCTCGTACCGGTCTCTCGCCGGGTCTCGGCTGCTCTTTAGCCAAATCTATGACTATATCGAGAGATACCTTTATGGTTTTAGGAGAAATACTCTACGTATTCAACGAGAGAGGGACCTAACCGTGGAGGAGAGAGACTTGATCTAGAAGTGAGGATGTCGTGAGCTTCTCAAGTCTCAAGGGAGTGGTTGGTGGCGGAGGTGGACAGCGACGGCGTGCAGCGGTGACCGGCTGGTGGAAAGAGGTCGGCGATAGAGGGAAGGAGGTAGAAGTGGGGTGGTATTTAGGTGGAAGCTATATTACCTCTACTCCTAAGATATACTACTAACTACTATGCTCTTTAGTTGATCAAATTCATCATACCTAGTTACAAGCTATAGAGGTCCTTTTATAGGCTCAACTCTATCCTAATCCTAGTAGGGAAGATCCCCTTGTTTAATGAGCAGGCAATAGGATTCTCTTACTATAACTCAAACTATACTCAAACTCCCTCAATTAATGAGGCTATAACCCACTAGGACTCTTAACAACTTTCCTAACAATATAACTAACTTATAATAACTACGATTCAAATAAATAGGAAACTCACTGGATAACTAACTAGAAAACTATCTAAGATAGCAAACCAACTAGGAATACGAATCCCTAGTGGCCGGCCCTTGCTTGGGACTGAGTCCATGGCCGAGTACTACCAGGAGGTGGGACCGGTCCTGCGTGGGACCCACCTAGATCCACCTGGCGCGTGGGTCCCGCCCCATGGTTGGGTGTGGGTTCCGCTAGCCCATGTTGACCTTGGTTCTCAACTGTATCATCGATTGAGAGTGTTTTGATTGGGTTTCAATTGAGTTGTTTTCGGATTTTCTAAATCAATCCAATCTCTCTCCTTGCAGTCTATTTGTACTCGATTCTGGCACTAGTGTATAAGAAATCTCGTGAAGTGTTCACCATAAAAGTTGTAGATCTATAAGTCCTCTTTCAATTCCCAAAGATTTCATAATTTCATGATTTCTTACAATTTATGGTCATTTATTTATTGATGGTCGACATAGCAGACTTTTCAGCAAATTTGGAGTTTTTGGCCGAATTTCATGGGATTTAGAGTTCCTCTCGATCTAAGCTTGGGATATATTATTCCCCATGATATTCAGTAGTAGTGCACATGATTTCAGAGGTTTTTCGATGGATATATGGGGGTTTTATGATATGTTTACTTCCTTTCTAAGCTTTATGTAAGAATGTTGGTTTCTAATATTAATAATGCTATGCTTATATACGTATCTATATATATTAGACCCACATGTGGGGTCGCACTCTATCTAAGGACCGTGGTGAACCGAGGGAGTCATGCCCCCAAGAAATGTTTAGTATAAATGTAAGGCCGAAGGTATGCCGCCCATGTAGTGTTTGTTATAATGCTTGAATGACGTCGTAGGTGTGCCAATGCATATGTATAGCCCTATGCTTGATGTTGAATGCCTATGTTATATGCTTATGAGTTGTTTGATGGAATGCCAAAAAAGTGATGGCATGAGATAAGCTTATGTTGTATGGTATGTATGGCTTGACTAATGATAGATTGAATGTTGGTAAGCCTTGTAGGGGCTTGTTTTGCATGCTTCATGTTGTTAAAATGTTTGTAAGTTCTTGAGGAGCTTGGATGCTTATTGTATAGCTTGGATGCTAAATGTTTAGCTTCATTTATGCCTTATGCCTTATGCCTTATTTAGCCTCATTTATGCTTTATGACATGCTTAGCCCTTTACCATGCTTTATATCATGTTTACCCCATTTAGCATGTTATATGCTATGTTTAGCCCATGTATGATGAATTGTCATAATGTTGCAGGCTCTTACTCCTTGAATGCGCGAGTTCATGCATAATTGCTTGTATAAGAAGCATTAGAGTTAGGTAGTGGATGAAAGGGTGCTTCACCGATCCGTGCGACTCAGCTACATCGGATCTAGCCTCAGGGCCGGGCTTAGGTAGTTGTGATTTAGGACATGATTATTGTTTAGATATTGATTGTGCTATTCTTTTGAGGTTATTGTATAGTCAACTTTGGATCTTATTATATTTGGAGGTATTGAGGTCATGTCAGTTCTCCGGAACCAAGTGTTAAGCCCACATTTGGTTTGAGGATAGGGTGGGGATAACCCCCTTCTCCCCTACTTTATTCACAAACAAAGATGATTTAACAATAGGGGGATAAGGTGGGTTATCCCCAAGTTTGGAGATAAAACATATACCTATCCAAGTAAATACAACCCCGATTTCTATCCTCACACAAGTAAAAAAATGTTTTTACGGGTGTTTCAAGCAAAGCATTTTGGCAAGAATATAATAATAAAAATTTTGTACAATTTCAAGCCAGGAATATAATAATATTTTTAAGGGTGTTTCAAGCAAGGCATTTTCGCAAGAATATAAAATATTTTTACCTATCCATATATTATACTTTATTATAATATATTTTTGATCTATTTTACGCAACAATATAATAGTATAATTTTATACAGTTTCAAGTAAGGCATTTCAAGCATGGAATATAATAATATTTTTACAGGCGTTTCAAGCAAGACATTTTCGCAAGAATATAAAATATTTTTACTTTTCTTTATATTATACTCTATTACTCTATTTTATGCAACAATATAATAATATAAATTTTGTACAGTTTCAAGCAAGGAATATAATAATATTTTTACGGGCATTTCAAGTAAGGCATTTTCGCAAGAATATAAAATATTTTTACTTATCCTTATACTTTATTATAATATATTTTTACTCTATTTTACATAAGAATATAATAGTATAAGTTTTGTACGGTTTACCTACGAATACCGAAATTTAATTTTAAAACTTATTATAATATTATAATCTTGAATGCAAAGCATGTCAAGATTCCCATAATTCTTGATCAAATTATCAATATACCTTATTTAAGGGCATTTTCGGTATTTGGTAATAAAAAAATACACTTCCTACCCTTATTCCACCTTCTACATCCAAACACAATTTCCTTATTCCAAACAATTATTACTGATTTATCCATGTTTTCCAACCAAACACCACAAGTGGAATAACTTTAACCCCACTCATTATCCCAACTTTCCTAACCCCAAAATCCCTTAACCCGGAATAGCCTATCCCCTTACCAAACGCCACCTAAGGGTGAGTGTCAATGTCCCTGATTTGTGTCCCCGTACGAGGGGTGGTTAGACGATGAAGGCCGGCGGTGAGTGATGCGACGAAGTGCAAACCCCTTGTCCGTGTCCACAGTGGATCATCCCCCTTGTTTTGACGTTGGGTGAGGGTTGGAGGCCAAAGAGGGCCTTTAGTCACACCTTAGACTTGTACAAATAATGACATTGTTATTTTTCCCTTTCCTTTTGTGTGACATTAGAGTAGATTCCCTACTGAGTTTATCACCCACCCTACTCGGGCTGCATTTGCATGTACAGCCGCAGTTCCCTCTTCTTCAAGTGGTTTCAAGTTGGTGACGAGGCATTCTTAAGGAGTTCGAGGACTTCACGGAGTTTCATGTACAGCTACATTTTACATTTTGAGATATGATGTATATATTTATGTATTCGAGGATATGATTGTATAACTACTTCCATTCTATTGTAATTGAGAAAGTTTGTATCATTTGAATATTATAATAATTAGTTGTTTATTTATGCCTAGTTTATTTAAATTCTTAGTTGTAATCTATTATTGTATCAATTAAATCTTGTGTCACAGGTTTGGTTCGAGTTAGGTTGGTTCACCCCTCGATCTGAATGTGTTTTCTGGGTTTAGGTGTGACAATATAAGTGCAACTGAAAATTTTCAAAACTATAAATTAAGTTTTCAGACTTATGAAATCTCTTTATCTAGAAGTTAACTATTTAACATTGCATATTTCTTGATGTTTTATGTGACAATTGATGGATAAAAATAGGTGATGCCCTTATTATGCCAGTCTTGTTGGATTCTCAGCATTTCACCCAAGAAATAATGAGTGATTGGCCCTAGTAGATACCAAACTTTGACCTAAAAATGCTCAAGTAGATTGTAGAACTTGCATCTTATTATATAGAAAAGGCACGGAAAAAAGATTAAAGGAGATAAAAAAAAATAGAGGACATGAGGTTTACATGAATTTTCACATACAACTGGTCATCATAAGGAAAAACGAAAAAGGCCATCGACCACCATTCGTCAAGCACGTAAGATATGAAGTTTTCTCTAGTCATCAGAATATGGCATCAATTGTAATGACATCCTAACAGGAAACATCCATCCCTATAGCTCGCCCACGCTTGCAGGCCGGAGGGCTCTAGTTTAAGATCAGGTAGTGGGGCTGGATAGATGAGTAAGTTCCAAAGTTAGACAAGAAAGAGAAACTATTCAACTATGAAACAAATAGCCCACATGCATGATATAGCAAACTTGTAAGCAGATTGTCAAGGCTGAAATTTATTATGAGAAGAGTGATCTAATCATGGGATTATTTCAATATAGTTCAAATGGAGAACAATTGATGAAGAAGTAAGTTGCTAATTGATCACGAGTTTGAGATTGGATAGCTTCATCTAACAGGTATAATGTTTGTTCACTAGATTAATGCAAATAGCGTGCTATGAATGGGATTAAATAAAACTTTGAATAATAAATAAAATAAAAAACAATACCACCAAATGCACCAAGTACATCATATGAGACTGAAAGTAACATACCAGGAATGGCATCTTTGTTAGTGGATCAAGATCACCTGTTGCTATGGCTCTGACTGTAGTCTGTGGTAGCCATGTAAGAATAGTAAAGGAAATATTGTCTTCACAAAAAGGGGCGTTTACATCAGAGTAGCTCGTAAAATAAGTGAACATCATTCAGAGGATATGGGCCCAGAAATTCCAAGTCATAGCCAAGGTCATCAGGGATATCAGATAAATGCACAATATCTTCTTTAATCGGGTCATAAACTCGCTGATGCCGAAATGCCCACATTGCTTTCTTGAAAGTTTCTTCATAAAGACGTGGTACGGAGACAGCACTGTACCTTAAGTGCTTAATCACCTGAAAGTAAGAAAAAATTGTCCTTACTTCTTCAGTTACAGTAAAGTTTTCAGAATTGAAGTTAACTAATAACACACATCTCACAGGGACCGCAGGATACCCTCAATTTCAGATTTCAGTCTTCATACACGGATTTCAAGAGGGCCATGGTTCAAGTTTAGTTTTAATTTAATGCTTCCAAGGCTCAAGCTTTAATTTGATTTATGGTCAATGATGGGGAGTTTATTTGGAAGCTTGCTTAGTTCAGTTTTAGACTAGTTTGTTATTTATTTCTTATTTAGATTGGATTTTTTGCACTTTTGCTTTGAGTTTGATTTGGTTCTAGTTAGGTTAGTCCATAGAAGCATCGAATCCTATTTGAGTAGTGGTAGGAGTCCAAGTATATTATGAGACATGGACATCATATGCATATAAATAGGTATGTTATAACTTTCAATTAGATCGACCAATGAATATACTTGAAATTTTTCAGCAATCATTGCTTGAGGACTGTGTGATGCAACCCTTCTCCGAGGTGTGACACCGAGGAATCCTAGGTGTGACACTTAGGTTTTGTGATCTTTTCTCCCAACAACTTTCCCAAATTCCAACCTTCTCTCAACCAAGTTAATGTTCACCATTACTGTTCACAGCCCTTGGACAGCCCAATAAACCTTATAATCCTCTTTATTATCGTATTCTGAATCCTAGATTTGTTTTTATGAGATCTAACTACTTCAAATCAACCTTAATACCCTCTACCCTTCATAGACTTTGACATCATACACTTGGTCGGATGGTCTACATCAACTCTCTTCATAAATCATCTTTTATTGTATTGCTTCGTCTCTATATTGGTTTAGTATGGTCATCAAAATATTCACGTGTATATGACCTTAATTAGAACATGCATTGTCCTTTCAATTTTCTTAGCATTCATGTATCAGCTCTTTTAAAACTGAAAGCCAGACGGCGAGTATTTTGGCTCTAGGAGATAGCAAAGCATAAAAGTTAAAAGCATGTCATTGAAATATTAATATCATCCAGCTACATATGTTGGCCAAGGGAAAACAATGCAAAATGGATATGTGTTCAATTGTCAGATAAATAGACCAGAAGCAAAATCATTTATGACAATAGCGCATCAATAATTAGACAACAACAATTAGGATATGCTCTTCCATATATGCCCAAGGCCTGAAATTTATCACATGCTTTTACGAGATTAATTTTTTAAGTACCACTTTCTTGTGAAAGATCCAACCGTAATCGTCAAATGTCACGTAACCCAGAGCTTAATGAACATTATCAATTAGCAAGAAAGCAGCTCACATAGAATATATATATGATGGACAACTGGATAATATAAGAACATACCTACATTGGTTCACGAATATAGGTTATATGCTAGTGCAAAAACAAATCATAGATACGTGCAGAAAGATCTCCCTCTACCTTCTCAGAGCTCTTGAACTTTTGAATGAGCGTGTAAGCCCTTTTCAAGCCCATACCTGGCAATGACTGCAGATAGTCACTACCACTAAGGATGCACATCTCAAGTAACATGGTCTGAGTGAATCCAGTGAAATCTAGCTCTTTATTCCTTTCCAACTTTGAACTCTGAAACTCAACAGCATTCCCATACTTGTCCATTTTGAAAATAATCTGAAATGCAACATTTCAAGAATCAGCAAACTGGAAAGCAAAAGGAAGTGAGGACTGCCAAGAGAAGAAACGACAATCGTATCTACTGTAAAAAAAACTGCACATATAATTAGTAAATAAGAAGTTTCTATGGATGTGTTGAATTCTTACTCTAGAGCATCCGAATGGTATTAAATCTGAGTCTTCAGTGATGACTGCATCAACATGCCTATTAATGGACAAAAATGTCATTTGGGCATCAGCTTCGTAGGGTGCAACTACGTAATCAACTTCTTCCTTCTTCAAAACCTGCAATACCTTTTCATAACCTATTATATCCTGTCCTAGATATAAAAATTGAAGAACATCGACAGATAGGTGGTAACCCGAAACAACAACTAATGTTGAATCTAAAATGACAATTAACACGTCCTTGAAAGTAATTAGTACTCCTTAACAAAGTGTCATTAAATTCTTCAAGAACCTGCATAGAGCACCTGTATTAGTCCACATGCAATAGCAGGTGAAATGTCAACAGCTTTCTGGAAGCACTCATAAGCAGCAGCAGAATTTCCAGTAGCCTCATGCTCCAAAGCACGCTCAAGATTTTCCTTTCTCACCCTGCATTGGTGTTTAAGTTTCAACTCAGATTAGGACTTCGTCTGTCTAGGCAGATAGCTTTCGGAGACCATTTAGCAAATACTCATGTGGTGAAGAAATTAATAATGGTAGAATTTTACTTAGCAAGCTAAAGCAAATTCAGCGTTAGACTGGAGGTGCCAAGATTCAACATTAAAGTACACAGCTGAACATTTTAATAACTCCTTATGATGTGGACACCAGAGGCCGATTTGACTGTGTTTACTTTCGCCGTCGATGGAGAGGTCCACCAGTGAGCTTGTGGATGGATGAGGATTGAGTCTATTTGTTGAGTCGAGTTTTATTTGTTTATTTCACTTCAATTGATTGCCCTGATTGTTTATCAATTTGGTATCAGAGCGTATTGATGCTATCATTGATGATGAACTTGTATCTACAAGAGATGGGGGTATTCAGCGATTCTTAGTTCTCTGGCGAGGTCGCCTAGAGTCCGATTTCACCTGGATTGATAGAGAGGAGCTGTAGCAATTAGACCCAGATTTGTTGGAAGCATATGCATGTCGTCCAGATCATCACTCGACGGGGTCGAGTTTTCCCAACCCCGGTGGAGTTGGTGCGGACACCAGAGGCCGATTCGACCGTGTTTACTTTCCCCGACGATGGAGAGATCCACCTGTTAGCTTGTGGATGGATGAGGATTGAGTCTATTTGTTGAGTCGAGTTTTATTTGTTTATTTCACTTCAGTTGATTGTCCTGATTGTTTATTTTATTGGCTGAGTCGTTTACTGAGTCTGGATGGTTGTAGCCGCTTGGGCTGAGTCCTTTTCATCTCCTATATATATGAGCCCCAGCATCTTTACAGGAGACGATGATTTTGAGATAAAAAGCTTTTTTTGCTTGTTTTTTCCTTCTTTGGTGGTGATTCCAAAGAAAAACCCTAGGTGGTGATTCTTAGGCATCGTCGTCATCTTCAGGTGGTGATTCTTGAAGCTGGCGCGGCATCGCCTTAACCTTGGAAACAAAGCTAATAAAAATTCAACTCTTCTGGATTTCCTGTCCTTGAATAGCATTCCTCTATGAAAAAAATGAGGGTCTTTCCATCCTAGAGAACATCGACATCCATAATAAACCTAATGGCACCGGATATTTCCCAAGAACAGAAGCAAGAACAATTTAGGGGTCGAACTGCAATCGGACAGGAAATGAGGCTGAGCTCTACGCAGAGCTGTCTTTGTTTACAACTGGCATAATTTGAAGAAGGCACAGTTCAATTACATCTCCCATTTAAAAGAGAATTTCATTCTCATGTGGTCAGGTTTACTATCTTATGAGGCATCACAATGTTCTCAAACTACTAACTTTTTAAAATTGCTCATTACTTTTGTTACATGTCTTCTAGAGATACAAGAGTTATCTATTAGCATCATACATTAATATTTCTTATTTCACCAGATCGTTGATGGATGCATGCTCCAAGTAGAAGTTGCTACAATGCCTAGCCAATCAAAGCACTGACAGGTCAGAGTTTATTATAAATTGTCATCAATTTAATTCTTTTGATTAGTCAAACACTCATTTCTAGTGTTTTCTGTGACAAATGTAATATGCTGACTGCTTACCATGTAAAAACGAAATCAGTTTGAAAGTATTTCTGAATAGAAAAAAAACACTGTGAAAGAGAATCATCTATCATCACCGAAGAGATCTCCGTACACATCACATAGGCACTCTATTGCATCTAGTCAAGAGGAAAAGAAATCTCCCAAATCAGGGGACAACTTCAAGACCAAGAGAATAAGTCTAACTCTGAAACAACTCTCCAAGTGCAACAAGCATATCCCTAAAAGTGAACCCCTTCTATTTCCGGGTAAATGGAGAAAGCCAGGAATGTTCCAATGCATTTCTCCTCCGACATTGCTCAGTTAGCGCCATCAACCTTTCTGCTTCACTTCTAGCATAAAAAGTTTCACAAAATAGTATGCCAAACTTTCCCTGTATATAAGCTTGTGGGTTTAAAGCAGAGGTTAGTGTCCTCGAAGCTCCTGATTAATCATATGAACATGCACTTTGCACTTAATGAAAGGAGTTCCTACAACATCAATCTGCTAGAGTTATGTACAGTATACAGTATACACTGTTGTATAACTCATTCCTTCTATAGTCAACTTAATTGGAATGGCATTGCCCTATCAGCTAAAGCCACTTGCAATCGCTAGAGTTCATAGGATCATTTAAAATCTCAAGATCCTCTAAGTACCTACTTAAGTATTATGCATACCATATATTTATAGGAATGACACAACACTTCGCAGATGGGTAAAATCAATTGTTATTAGCTTCTTAAGACGCTCGAGCAACTGAATTATCTTTTGTTGGCACAAATTGAGCACCAGCGCAAAGGGGAAGAGAATTGATACAGTAGCATCTTTCGTGAGAATTAAATGGTCAAAGTACATTAGAAACATATTTTCTCTTTGTGTATGCATGAATGCATGCCAAATCTTAGTTATTAGCATGATGTGGATACTGTAAATGGGTCACACTGCAAGTTTTGCATGGACTATAAGTATAAAGCAAATGAGCTATGAACAATTAAAGAAATTGAGAAACATTTTAGAGCAATTCCTAGTGAAGATTGAAATATTACAGATGGTGCAATTGTATATACTCCTTTTTTAAGATCACAAATTAGTCTTTATTAGATCTTTAAGGGACATTTGCGATGTATGTGAATATGAAGGAAAAAAACAACTTGATATGAAGAACAGATACTAAGGCATTGGAGTATTCTTAAGCACTAAGATCTTATCAGAAAAGCATTGAATGCATTTATTCGTTGAAGAATAGGTAGTGATGATGAAGTATTGGAACTTAAATTTGTAGCTTACGCGAGCTGGAATAGGAGAGGCATGTCTCAAAACCTAGTAGCCCAATTGTCTCCGCACTCCAGCAGCATAAAGACTTGTATGTACAGCCTTCATGGGCCCCTCCCTTTTGAGGGTAGCATTACCAACCCACAAGTTGATAGTTAAGGCCGTTACAAACCGATAATGATATTCTATCAGTTGCTGCAGACTGCCAGGTGCCATTCAATACAACCTGAAACTCATCCCTTGAGAATTACCTAGAATGAGATTATTGTCTGATAACATGTGAGAGGCTAGGGACTCATATGATGATTGGTTTAGTTACAGTGGCATGCCCGCATGTAGGGATTTGTGTGCGTAAATTCGTGATCCACAAAGACCCTTGACTTGGGAATGGAGGAACCACAGCATCTCACAAGAGGAAGGCAAGAGGGAGATCCCCTACAGCTTGGTAGAAAGACCAGCGTCATTGGTTGTAAGTGTGAAGCTTATGGAACTAGCTATAGCCTTCTAGAGCTCCGCAAACTAGGAAATATCTAGACAAAAGGATAGTTGACAATACAAATATGTACAAGTGAATCATCTTGTATGCACAGAAATTAGGCCAAAACGAGCTTTGAATAATTCTCATAAAGCATCAACACTAGGTAGCCACTAAGAACACTTAGTTTTATCATTGTCAGCAGTCATTTTACCACTTCAATATCTTTAGGATAACCATCAGGGATGAACAGTTTTAAGCTAATTCGCTGATTGTATATCAGATAACCTTGTGCCATTTCCTTGTTTTCACTTTCCCTAGAATTCAAATTTGGGCTCCATGCTAATGTTCCTGAATACTTTATCAGAGAAAGATGTGAAAGATGTTGCTGAGTTATATTGCTTGACAATAAAAGTCATATGGATGTTCTACCATTTAACTTGACAAAAATAAACCATCTGCTTGTTATTTTCTCTTTAAAAACTGAGTGAACTTGAGTTACTCAACTATTCTATCATCTTCCAGACATTACTGTTATCCTTAGGGGTGGCAATCCGGGTCATGACCCGTGAACCCGACCCGACCCGTCCCGAGATAAACGGGTTTGGGTTTGGTCTAATCGGGTTCGGGTCATAAACGGGTCGACCCGTTTATGACCCATGAATAAATGGGTCAGGTCAGGTTGACCCGCGGGTTAGATGGGTCAACCCGTTTAGCCGTTTACTCATAAGTCATTACTCATCTCCCCCTCTCAACCCGATCTCCCTCTCCTCGATCTCACCCTCTCACCCTCTCCCCATCTCCCCTCTCTCCCCCTCTCCTCCTCTCCGGCCTCCCCCTCTCCCCTCTCCCGATCTCTGATCTCCCCTTCTCCCCCTCCCCTCGCTAACCCACCTTCTACCGCGCCTCTCTTCCTCTCCTCCTCCTTCTATGTTCTCCTCTCCCAACCCTCTCACCGGCCGCCCCTCTCTTCCTCTCCTCCCTCTCTTCTTCCCCGACCATCTTAATTCTTAACCCACCTCCTACTTCCTCCATCTTCTCCGACACCCCCCGCGAGCTCCAACCTCGACCCTGAGACAACCCGCGTCCACCGCCATTAATCCTTGCGAACTCACCCACAAGGCCACAACCCATCCCGGCGCCATCCTCTTCGCCGCCGACGCCTTCTGATCCCTTCCCTCATCCCTCCCGGCGAGATCCAGCCCTATTCGGGGATCCCTCGCCTTCCTCTCGGAACCCGGCGCCTCCTCCATCCTCAACCCACCATGCCACCACCTCCGGCTACTCCGACCTCCACACTCCCCAGATCCGGCCTCCCCGCCGCCTCACGACCACTCCTCCATCATTTTTAGCGAAGAACTGGCGTCGTCGGCCTCTCCCTAGCCCGCGGCTCCTCTTCCTCCCTTCAAGACTCACAGCCCACAACTCATTCCGGCGTCGTCCTCTTCACCGCCGACGCCTTCCGATCCCTTCCCTCATCCCTCCCGGCGAGATCCGGCCCGATCCGGGGATCTCTCGCCTTCCTCTCGGAAGTCGGAACCCGGCACCGCCTCCATCCTCAACCCACCGCCTCCGGCTACTCCGACCTCCACAATCCCCAGATCCGAAGTCCCCGCCGCCTCACAGCCCCTCCTCCATCGTTTCCGGTGAATAACCGGCGTCGTCGACCTCTCCCCAGCTCAGCGACTCTTCTTCCTCGCCACTGCCGCCGTCGCAGATAAACCCGTTTAATAAACGGGTCAACCCGACCCGACCCGACCCGTTTAATAAACGGGTTAGGCGGGTTGGGTCGGGTTGGCCCGTTTATAAATGTGTCGGGTTCGGGTTGATAAACCTAACCCGCTTATTAAACGGGTCGGGTTCGGGTTTGGCTTTTATTAAACGGGTCAGTGCACTACCCGACCCGTGAACCCAAATTGCCACCCCTAGTTATCCTCTATACCTGACACACAAGCCCACTGCCCTAGGACATGAATTTCAATCGATAACTTGCATTACCCTTGCAGACATCAACCTTCCATGTTCAGGTTTCAACCTTGTATATTATGTCTGATAATTAATAAACCATCTGCTTGTTATTTTCTCTTAAAAAACTGAGTGAACTTGAGTTACTCAACTATTCTATCATCTTCCAGACATTACTGTTATCCTCTATACCTGACACACAAGCCCACTGCCCTAGGACATGAATTTCAGTCGATAACTTGCATTACCCATGCAGGCATCAACCTTCCATGTTCAGGTTTCAACCTTGTATATTATGTCTGATAATTAAGAAATTTTGCCAACCAACTGTTACTCTCAAGGCATGACTGTTTAGAGAATAAAAACAGTATTATAAAGCAGTTGAATAAATTCCATGCTAACCAATTGATGCTCTCAAGACATGCATAATGGAATTTCCTTACCTTGTCAGTTTATTCGAATTGGATGTCTTATCTAAGTGACCCCGAGACATATGATAGAGTTGTATCATGCTTGTAAAGAAACTTACCTGAGTTGCATAAGAGTTCTGTCAAATGAAACTATCTTGATAAGGTAGAATTACAGGTACCTTGCACGCTTCGTTTCTTGATCCATCTTCATTGGTAAAAGCCCACCGTCAAACACGAGGATAGGTTTAACGCCATGATGCCGCAACATATTTACTCTATGCATGCAATAATTGATATGCCTGCAATATCAAGGAGGTTTAAAGTGGACTCTTATAATCTAAACGAAAATCTAGTAATTCATTCACATACACCCACATACAAATACATAGATGCGGATGCTGATAGATACACACATCATGCAGTGAATAAGTCTTTGATAAACTAAGCATTTTAGTATCCCAAGTAACAAGATGACACCCATTGGTGTGTCATGCAGAGAAAATAAGAATCAGACAGATGCCTACAATGATGCTTTATAACCATAGTGTCCATTCTTGTTAAGCAATTAGGCGGTCAAGCAGCATAGCTTCCAAGAATAGGAAGCCCCTTACAATCTGTTAGCTCAACCTGAACAAACAGACAGCAAGGGGATTCAATTCTTGATGGATCAAGCATTCCTGTCGTGTCCTGTAGAGAAATATGCATCAATCGCTGACCTGCCACAGTGCTTCATAAGTTCAGAGCTCCCATTATCATACAGTAATTTTCCAATCACCAAGCCCTATAGCTTCTCAAGAAGAGAAAGCCACTTAGTGTCAGTTTGCTAAACCTGTTCAGATAAATACATGGTTTCGTCCTTGCAAGGTTCCAACCTTTTGGTGCGTCATACTTCATTAAAATTGTTCCTAAAAGCCAACCACTACTAAACACAGATGACCTTCCTCTCCTTTCCCCCATAAGCGAAAGACAGAATCGGGGAATCGTACTTCATGTCTCAAGATGAATACCACTCTCATCACAGATGAATTAGACCATATTGAAACTATTCTTTCCGGAAATGAACACCAAACAGCGCAAGATATGAGGTTAGACACCCATATACACGTGTGAATGGCAAAGTGTTCTTTTTCTTTTGATTTGAGAGGGCAGAATAGGCAAGTTGAAAGGGAAATCTTGAGCCATTTCAAGAAACAGTCATACCCATGTCCGATTTCCCACTCCCTCTCATCTTTTTTTCTTCCCAAAAATTTGTTTCTTTCTGATAAAAACCCCCAGAGTGTTCCGGAGAAAAAAAGAAAAAGACAACCCACCACAAACTTTCTTTTTTCTTTCACTAAAAAGGGCGGCAGCTCTGAGTTTTCAAGAAAACGAGAGGGCAATGTAGCATCTTATCTTCGTGGAGACGAAACGAGAATAGAAAACGCGAACAAGGACAACAATAAACAATCATCTCGATCAGCGTAGAGATGGAACACATCGTCTGTGACCCCATCAATTATTGAGCAAGGTCTAAAGAGCTGCCATTCATACATGGATCCTCAAGAGCACAATCCATCGTCGAAATCTTCATGGGTACAAGATCTTGGACGAAAAATAGGAAAGGGGTTGCAATGGAGAAGAGTTACTTGGAGGTTGGGATGCCCTTGCAGAGCTGGGTGCTGCAAGAGAGGGCGCCCTTGTGGAGCCAAGAGTAGGTGTCGACCGCCACCGTCTGACCCCGGAGCTGCTCCACCTCGATAGGCGCCATGATCGACTTCAGCTGCGGCAGCAATCCCTGGATACCCATCGCCCTTCCAAAACGCTTCTCGATCGAGATCGATCTCTCCTCCCGTTCCCCTCCCGCCCCGCCCCGCCTCGCCCTAAAAGGGCTGCCACCGGACGGGAGCAAATAAGGAGGCGCGGCTTGCGAGTGGGCCAGAAATGGCGGGAAGACGGGATTTTTGGGAATTGGGTCAGGAAGGTTCTAACCCGACTTGAGATGGCTTGGTTGGACTCTCCAGCTGGTCCAATGTTCAAAGCCGATTTGACCCAATCGACTCAGACCACTCACTACTCGCCTTCTCAATCCAACCCAACTAATTTTAGAGTTGTCTCTTTGAATCTTCGTCATTGGCGCATGTTGGAGAAGTTCAAATCTCAGGGATTCTTCATCAAGCTTGCCCAGCGGAACTGTAAAGCTGCGTTTGGTTATGGAATGGAGAGGGAGTGTGAGAGAGACAGAGAGAGGAATCAGGATCGCCATTGTCAATGTATGGAATGACAATGGATAGCACTACTGATAGTGATGAATAACCTCAAATGCGTGCTCAGATTAATTTGGCTGTTTGGATAGCACTACTGATAGTGATAGTGATGAATAACTTTGACTCTTACTTTCTTATTTGAAAGAGGTCCAGCATTCTAATATGGTCTCATGCTTGGCTTTTATCAAGCATTAATTTGTTTCGTTATTTTGTTATTTTAGATAGATTGATCGTCTTTTGTTGTTATCCAGCTACTTCTTTGGCGATATTGGAACATAACGTAGTAGATTCACCGCAACACAGCTGAAAAAACATGGGAAAAAAAACAGTGTCAAGGCACGGGAATCCGCTAGTAAAGTTATTAGAGATGATGGTTATAAGATAACCCGTACCCTTTGGCCTCATTTGTTTTATGGGACAAGATAATGATAGTCTCCTAGAATATAATCTTCATGGAGAAGATATCTCAGGAGATGGTGTGAGTAGGGGTGTCAATTCGGGTCATGATCCGCGAACCAGACCCGAAATAAACGGGCTTGGGTTTGGTGTTATCGGGTTCAGGTCATAAACGGGTCGACCCGTTTACGACCCGCGAATAAATGGGTCGGGTCGGGTCGACTCGCGGGTTAGGTGGGTCCATTCGTTTAACCCATTTAATTTTAATGTCACTTAGACTTTTAGGGCTAATTTGAATGTGATCTTATCTCATCAAGGAAAATTAAAACAAGTTGTAAGTTTATTGTTTAGGTTGAATGGTTTGGATTTAATTGAAACAAGTAGTAATTTTATTGCTTACTAATTTTATTAATTAGTTGATAATTTGGTGCTTGATTGTTGTTAAACGGGTCAGATTGTTGTTAAACGGGTCAGGTCGGGTTGACCCGTTTATAAATAGGTCGGGTTCGGGTTGATAAACCTGACCCGTTTTTTAAATGGGTCGGGCTCGGGTTTAGCCTTTGGGTCGAGATATCGGTGCTCGACCCGACCCGTGAACCCGAATTACCACCCCTAGGTGTGAGGGATAATACCCATTCTCCTATGTTTGGTAGGCAACAGGATAAGGTGGGAGAAGAGCTTAGCAAGCATTTAAATATCGGAAAACTAAAATAAATAAATGAAAAAAATACCAATTCGTCCTAGCACATACCACATATTTATTGTACCACCAAGTCATTCCTTTACGATATCACCTAATTATCTATCCACCTAATCAGTCTCAGACTTCCAATAGCATCCTACAAATATCAAGATGCTTGATTTTTGCTTCAAACAATTTTTTGTAAGAATTAGTTCCATTAAAGAGGAAAAAAAAAAGAGTTGTCTAAAGAATACTACATAGGAAACAAAAAATATTTGTAATCTCAAGACATATATACCAGTTAAACAAAAACTATTCATATCAACTAACATTTGTCTCAACTAAAATCCCCAATACCAAGCTTGTTGGCTTAATTAAGCAAAAAAAAAAACAACTAACATTCGTCCAACTAAAATCCCCCAAAACCAAGCTTATTGGCTCAATTAAGCAAAAAAAGCCTGATATTCTTAGCATATCATTACATCCCTTTAAAAATATCATCTACTAGATTCTTGTTAAGCAACCTGCGCACTCAACGAACTTTGTTGTCGTCATAATAAGTGAAGAAAAGCTCTGCTCAATGATTATCTGTCACAATAAGCTCTACTGCATCAAATTTTTCATCCTCAGAAAGTGGAAGTCTATCAAGTTCGACGGGAACCGGTTTTCTTAAATTTGAACTATCATGTGCATATCCCATCCTATGTGTAATAAGGTTCAATGTATTGTCAGATTTCTCACAAAATGTACCAAACTTCTCGGTAAATTGAGAAAGACACTCTGCTAACTCTGAGCTGCCTCTACTTCATTTTCTTGATTTTTTGCTTGTGCTAGAAGTCTGTTGCTTAGCTAGTTGTGAAGAATGGCTATCCCACCTCGCTTGAGAAGAAAGATTCAAGATCTCGCTAGTTAGGGCATACATAGAACGGTGTTAATTAACGTCAATTGGGTCTTTTTGTTGTTATATCCCACCTCCCTTTTATATCAGGGGAACATATCCTACCCCTCCTGTCACACCCCGACCCAGAAAACCCATCTAGGACGGGGCGTGAGGGTTCCTATCACTATTCATCTCCAATTGATGCGATACAAAGCGAAAATATAGATAAACTTAAACAATTTATATTCCAGAGGTAAACTGTAATTCAAATCATACATACATCAAGTTGTACTGTTTAAACATCTGATTACAATTCTTATCAAACTCCTCCAAGGGAAAAGATTTTATACAAATAATCCCAAAAGATCCTCGAAGATGTTTATAATATACAAACTACCAAAAGTATAACAGTCGTCCTGCAGCAATCTCAAAACCTCTGGATGTAGTCGCGCCGCCAAAAGCTGATCCCACCGGCTCTCCTGAGGAAGAACTGGCGCCTGCACCTACAAACGCAGTCCGGGTAGGAGTGAGCGATAAGCTCAGTAGGGTTCTACTCTACGACACATAGAAGAGAGGAAAACATCAACAATGATGTCTCCCCACTCAAGCCTAAGGAATGCCACGGGGTCCCACAACCCCTATCGATGTCCCAAGGGCTCCTGTCATGAAACCTCTCTCATGAACATGTTACCAGGAGACCAAGAAACAGTAACATGCATGATCACCCTTACCCAAGCAGGAATACCATGCCTTGGAGAACCACGTCGGGAACACATCGACAACCATCCTTAGTACTTAGCCTTGGGAAGACAACACGACCTCTAAACCTCAAAACATTGATCAGAGTCAACTATAACACATCCTCGATAACATAAGATTCAATTATAATCACGCCCTAATCCTCACTACCCAGCCACGGTCCTAAGGCTAGATCCGACCTACCCGAGAGCCTCGAATCGGCGATCAACCCATCGCCCGCCTAACCTGATATGCCTCTAATGCAAACAAGATGCATGCAATGCTCAGGCACAGATAACGATATATAGTCATGCAACAACATGGCAATAATCATACAGGGCTAGGCATAGCCTATAGCTAGCCAAAGGGGTGAGCATAGCAAGGGTCTCAAATACAGATAATCTATACTAACCAAACAAAGATTAGCACCAAGAGATAGACACAGATATACAATAGTCTTCAGTGCTCTCTTGCACCTGACAGACTAAGGTTCCACAGTTACCCCGCAGGTAACTGCCTAACATTTATACAATAGCCCTCGGCACACGCCGACATTAGGCTAAGGTTCCACAATTCCACATTAGCTAGCACTCATAGCTAGCTAATGGTTAAGCAACCAATTAAACCTTTAAACTACTTATCCAACCAAGTATTTAAGTGGGAGGAAAACCGTAAATCCGCTCAACGGAGTAAGAAAGCGATTCAATCCTCAATCTCGATAAAACTCCATTAATATCCCTTGAAAACGATGTGCATGCTTCCTAACATGATTGGATAGCTATCATGAATAAAAACCAATCAAAGGAAGCCAGAAAGCACAACTCAGTGGCCCACGGTCGATGCGACGGTCGACAGTGAGGCCACGGTCGATCCGACGGTCGACCGTGAAGCTGAACAAGGGAAAAGCATAAGGGTCACGATCGATCGGTGCATCAACCGTGGGAGACCCAAAACGGGACAGAGCCTCACAGACGATGCGACGGTCGACTGTGAGGCGGAATGAAAAAGGAGAAGGAACCACAGTCGATCGGGGCATCGACCGTGGGAGGCCAAAAACGCGACAGAGCACGACGGTCGATCCGACGGTCGACTGTCAGGCCCGAAAGAAGCGTATTAACGCTTGACGGTCGATCCACCGATCGACCGTCAGCCCCACGGCACAGTTCCTCATAACAGTGCCGGAAATTCAATTTTTTCGATTTAAATGATCAAATCAAGTTGGAAGTTGATGAAACTTTGCAAGCATGTGTAATAGATGATGGGGAAACCATTGGTGCGAGGAAAACACGATTTTGAGGGTTAAATCTCCTATCTAGGTCAAAACGGTCGAAAACCGACGAAACGGTGATAATACGGAAACAAGCCGTTAAAATACAGAAATCGCAAGGTAGGAATACTTGAATCAAGTCACACCACAAGTGCTACAAGCTACATAACATTCTAACATGTATTCCTACAGCGAAAGCACAATAAACCTATCCTAGGAGAACCCGACCACAAGGTCGATGTAGAAACACCTACTTGCACAAGCAGGGCAGCTCCTCCACTGATCCCTCAACTCTGATCGCCGGAATCCGCTCCTCGAAAGCCGCACTCCGAAGCCCTAGCCCAGCTGGTTGGAGAGAGAGAGAAAGAGAACGGCAGGAAAAGAAGAAAGAAAGAAAAGAGAGACAAAGGAGAAGAGCTTAAATAGAAAGCTGGAATCGATCACAGCCGTCCGATCCGATCTCTCCCGATTGAGCTCCGATCTTCCGATCGGAAGCGCCCTTAAGGTTCTAATCAAACACATAAATCAATCCAAGGCCATGTGTGTAACGTGGGTGTGAAACTGACCACCAGGGAGCATATTTATCAAAATGCCACTGGGGTCAAAAACAGCGATGCGATCAATCGATCACATCCCAAGGCCAACCGGGCCAAACCACAAAACCAGACCCTCGACCTAACGCGGTCGGACCAGGTTGGAGGTACGGGTCCTTACACCTCCCACGGGATAATTTAATCCCACGTACATGAGATATAGACTCCCAATGGGATAATTAGTCCCACCTTCAAATAACACATCAAACGTAGGATAAGACAGGATAAAAAGTAGAACTTATCCTATCCTGGCCATAATCCCATGAAACAAACACATCTTTTATTTTTCAAATCATGGGAGAGTGGCCAAGTGCGGAGTAACCTTGCCACGTGACACAGGCCCACCTAGTCCTCCTACAAACTCGATCACAAAACATCGAGGAAAATTTTGAATTGGGTTTGATAACCCAATGAAAGACATCCAAGCCGGTCGGCATGTTACAACTATCTTTTTTTTCAAACCAGAATTAGATTATTAATCCAAATGCAATTGCCATAACTATATTTTGGATACAAATCTAAGCATATCAATTTATCTATCTACATGCCTATTCCAAACTCTTCCACCTCCCTTAAGAAGCGAATACCCACTACTCAAACATGTGTGATAGGCCTCTCCAGATAAGGAGAAAAGACATAAAAAAAAAAGTCAGGTATATCTATCCACGTTTCCATCAACTAGGGATGGCAATGCGGTGGGTAACTGGGGTAACCCGTTTGACCAAACCCGTCCGAGGCACTCCAATGAGGAAATTATTGAGTTAATGGGGTGCGTCAAAATAAATGGGGTAAACCTGTTATACATATGGAGCATGGACGAGTATATACAAACCCGCCCCATTGATATAATATATAATATATAGGCTAAATTTCACATTTTGTACCTGTAAAATATGCTAATTACAAATTTAGTATCTGAGCTTTTGATAATTACAAATTTGGTATCTCAAGTATCAATATCGTAATAATTTCATCGGAAGCTCGAACGACGTCAAAATTCTAACGGAAAATTGCTCCTTTCCCGGCCCTGGCAACCTCGCAGCCACCTCCCATTACCACCGGTGAAGCCCTCTCCTTCTCCGGCATCTCTGAATACCACTCCATCTCTCTCCATCTCTCCACCACCGCCTCTCTCTAGACCTTCGGATCCATCACCCCCCAACGCCCCATCCTCGCCGTCGACCACCACACCGAGCTCCCTGCCTCTCCTCCAGAGCTTCCACCCGACGACACTTTCCTTTCCAACGACACTCGACAGCACCACGACACCGCCCGACCACCCCTCCTCGCTAAGGACCTTCCGAGCTCCGTCCCCTCCACTGGATCTAGCACCACCTCACTAGAACCGGTAGCCCACGACCTCATAGCGTCGTCCGCCC
This sequence comes from Narthecium ossifragum, assembly GCA_963920575.1. Taxonomy (NCBI): domain Eukaryota; kingdom Viridiplantae; phylum Streptophyta; class Magnoliopsida; order Dioscoreales; family Nartheciaceae; genus Narthecium; species Narthecium ossifragum. The sequence continues at coordinate 20,641,239 of OY986973.1, forward strand.
TCAGATCCGGTGTCCCCTCGCCGCTGCGACCCCCCTCCGACCCCTTCCAGGCGGGATCTGACGACCTAGCACCCCTCCTCGTTGAGATCCTCCCCGAGCTTGAACTCAAGTCAGAACCCGTCACCACCACCCCTCCTAGCCAAAGACCTCCCGAGCTCTGTCCCCTCCACCAAATCTAGCACCGCCTCCCTGGAACCGGTAGCCCACTGCCTCACAGCGCCGTCCGCCCTCAAATCCGGTGTCCCCTCACCACTGCGACCCCTTCTAGGCAGGATCCGACGACTCATGTCACGCTCCGACCCAGAAAACCCATCCAGATCGAGGCGTGAGCCACCTAAACCTGTTTATATCATCAATTGGCGCACAAGTATATAACTGCTATGAATTTAAACACTTTAATCCTCAAGTTCATAAAAATTTCGACAGAATCCCCTTTATAATTATAGCACAAGAAACCTATACATTTCATAATATTACAATTTCAACTTGTACAATGGTAACATTGTAAATAACTAATTGTTGCATTTATCAAATGTCTACATCAATAATATGACAACCTTTCTCAAATACAATCGAATTAATACTCATACAATTCTGTTCTTGAATACATCATGTTATACCTCAATTTATACATCAATTTGTACATCATTGATTAAAACTGTAAATTATCTGTTGACGAACTCCTCAAAGCTCCAAGTCCTCGATCACCTCGACATATCGCGCCATCGTCTAGAAGAACACCTGAAAGAAAGAACTGCATCGACCTGCATCGCCGATGTAGCCCAGGTAGGGTGAGCAACAATGCCCAGTAGGGTTGTACTCTACGTCGCACAGAAAGGAAGAGAAACTGCAACTGTGTCGTTCTCCGCCTAAGCATAAGAGATGCCAAGGGGCCCCATAGCCCCATCGATTCCCGAGGGCTCCTGTCCATGTCCCACCCTCACCCAAGAACAGACGAGAGGAAATAAAGACTGCGGACTCCTGTCCATGTACCACCCTGCCCAGTCATACCATCTCTCGCGGGGACACACGTGTCAGGGACATCGACAACCATCCTTAGCACTTGGCCTTGAAGACCTGACACGACCTCTACACCTCAAATACAATAATATCAAACATGGTCGACTATAACAATAACCTTAAATGATATCAAGCATGATCATTGATGACAATCACGTCCTAATCCTCGACTACCCAAGCCCCGGTCCTAGGGCTAGATCCGGGCTACCCGAGAACCCCGGATCGGCGATCGAATCCATCGCCTACCACCTAGCCTGGATGCCTCTAATGCAGGCATCATGCATGATCTTATTCAAACAACTAGGCCTAGGTGTCTCTACATGACAAATCATGAGTCAATTATCCAACATGATATACCGTAGTTATAGAGTAGGGTTTAACATTTCAGAGCTATATAAACTCCAACCATGGCATTCATAAATCTAAACCATATATAATATCATCCGATAAACAAGGGCACAGCCTCGGCCCAATTAGTCTAAACATTCCCAAGGGCATTACTCCCTTGGTTAACCCACGAATAAAATATAAACAAGCGCACAGCCGGCCCTAGGCTTGAGCATGATATAAGTGTATAATAAGTGGACAAATAACAAGAACTTGTAGCAATTGAGTAAAGGGAGGAACAATTGGCATTAAGGAATAGTGAAGCGAATATATCTCATATTACATGGACAAAACTGACAAGGCAAAGCCAGCGAAATCGGGTTAACAGAAATCCAGGTAAAACGGGGAGCTAAGAGATCATTAGAAGCATACTTCCCACGGAGACAAGCTCACTAAGCATGAGTAATATAACCCATCTTTCAAGTGATGCATGTTCTATGGTGGTTTATCACGGAGGCGACATAATTGAAGTAATTAACATGATATCATAAGGATTAACTAAAGGAGGAAACAAATGACTTCAAGAGTAGCACTTAGCATTAATTACGGGAAAACATGCAAACTTACCATAAAAATAAATTGAACCTTCATCCACATTTTCAAACCATATAAACTCCTGCACTTGCAACACTTGCCAATTAACATCTGAATCAACCGATCATACAAGGCCAAAATTGATAGAACTTTGGAAGTCCCAAGCTAAAGCCGACGAGAAACCAACTAAAAGGGAAAGAAGGGGAGTACAAAACCTACAATTGATAGCCTAACCATTGGGCAGCACTCATGAGGCAATTCAATGGTGAATCAGAGAACAACGGTCGGTAGGAGAGGGGAAGACAGGGAGGTTACGAATACGATGAATTCAGAATTATCAATCAACCTAATCCTCAGCAACGATGGGCAAGGCCAAGAGTACCTTGTCGGCATACCCAAAGTCAACCAGCTTCACTAGAAAAGCAAAGCCAGCAAGGGCCACATGCCCAATGACCATCCAACCCAAAAACAGAGAACTCCGACAGGTGTAAGACCCAAAAGGAATCCAAAAATTCAATCGCAACAATTCAAAGAAGGGTAGTTTTAAATGCAATACAATATTTTATGTGTGCACCACCTAATATTATTACCCAGTATACCCCTATCGTGAGTTTACTAAAATGCCCTCAATTAACTCCCTTCATTAATTATCCAAAGCTAATTAGTGTAAACCCCTGGATTTACTGTGTGCACCACGACCTATGAAGCATCGTCATCTACATCGTCACCTACAACCAGTGAGCTCCTCAACTCAACCCGTCTCCTACCTCCAACCTCAAAAAACCGTCCTCTATCACCAATCTTACTTCCCGAAGCACCTGCAGCAGCTCCTCACGGTCACGAGGACCCATCTCCACCTACATTGCCTCCTACAGACCTCCACACATCGTGCCCAAATCGACATCATTCCCACTCGCTCTAACGAGGGCTGAAGATGGCTTCGAAAAGCCTATCATCCCCAGAGCACGCGGACGAAACGACGGGCCATCTTAAGGTATCGTAGTTCTCTTTTTTCGGTTTGTTTTGGATTTTTTTTTGTTAACCTGAAGTAGCGCGTCCTGATCGGTCAAACCAGGCCGGTCGTTGTTATATTTGTCGGTTATTGCAAACCGAACTTTATAATAATTAGCGGCTTCAAAACCCCGATAATTGTATATTTATCGGTCCATACTAGCCGAAATTTTATATGTAATGGTTTTTTATAACCGATATTGTATGCGAAGTTCGGTTTCATAAAGCCGACTATAATTTTTCGGTTCGTATATACCGAAGATTTATCTTATATTCGGTTTTGAATAGCCGACTTTTGCATCATTGTTCGGTTGTTGGAAGCCGAACAATTCATAAGTTATCGGTTTTTTTATACCGAAATGAGTATAATAATTGTGATATGACAGGACTATGCTTCCACTGCTGGCAGTGGTGTTGGACATGCGATTGTCGTGGATTACACGTCGATGTTCACGACTAACATGGTATGCACAACTGTTTTCTACTAACATGGTAATTTTTTTTTCCAACTGACCGTTTTCTTATTCATGCATGCAGATATTTCACAGCCGTGAAACCCTGATCCAGTGGACTCAAGAAGTGGGTAGGCAGAATGGGCTGGTCATAGTGATCAAAAGCTCAGAGACGGGTGGGTTTGGTAGAAAACCAAGGCTCCTTTTGGCATGTGAGAGAAGTGGTGAATATAGGGACTCGTCCCAATGGAGGAAAGCTGTTGATAAGAAGGCTCCGGCCAAGAAGAAGAAAAGCTGCGGCACTAAGAAATGTGGCTGTCCCTTCAAAGTCCGGGGACTGAAGCTACCATCCGATGATGACTGGATGATCAGGGTGGAATGTGGCGTGCATAACCACCCATCTGCACCTCATCTTGAGGGTCATGCATATGCTGGGAGATTATCAGAAGAGGAACAAATGATTTTAGTTGACATGTCCAAGAGTCTAGTCAAGCCGAGGATGATCTTGAATACCCTGAAGCAGAGGAATGAGCACAATGTGTCAACCATAAGACATGTTTATAATGCAAGACAGAAGCATAGGGTAATTGAGAAAGCCGGTCGATCAGAGATGCAGCAACTCTTGGGCCACCTAAATGATGCTTGAGTTATACTGAGTGGCATACGAGCAGTGATGACACATCTTGTGTCCGAAGCATATTTTGGGCACACCCGTCTTCGGTTGAGCTATTGCGTGCCTTTCCAGAGGTGATGATTATGGATTGCACATACAAAACCAACAAGTACCGGCTTCCCTTACTCGAGATTGTTGGAGTGACGCCCACAGGTAATTGACATATGAATTTGTTATAGTTTTCTATTAGTCACTATGTGATCGAGTAGGATTGATTTAGACGGTTAGTTGACTTTCTTGAATACAGGTATGACATTTGCTGGCGCCTTTGCGTACCTTGAGTCTGAGAGAGAGGAAACCTACCAATGGGCCATGGAGAAGTTAAAATCACTGTTGGAGGGTTGCATGCTGCCCCGGGTTGTCCTGACTGATAGGGAACTTAGTTTGATGAAGGCTGTGCAGTCCGTGTTTCCTAACACCAAGAACATGCTATGTAGGTGGCATATCAACAAGAATATAACAGCAAATTGTAAAAAGATGTTTGGGACAAATGAGAAGTGGAAATCTTTTCTGCTGAGCTGGGAGCTGCTTGTTAGTTCTGTGACTGAGACAGAATTTATCCAAAATGTGGAGTCAATGGAGAAGTCCTTCTGCGGCTACCCAAGTGCTCTTGATTATGTCAAGGAGTCATGGCTGCTCAAGTACAAGGAATTGTTTGTCAGCGCATGGACAAATAAATGTATGCACTTCGATAATGTCACTACAAATCGGGTTGAGAGTGCACATGCAAAGTTGAAGAGGCATCTGGGGGCATCGAACTGCAGTTTTCACACCTCCTGGACCACGATCAATGCCCTGCTCGAGCTCCAACACACGGAGATCCTTGCTTCTTTTGAGAAGAGCAAGTACATTGTGCAGCATGATTTCAGGCCAGCCATATTCCGAGAGCTAAGGGGTTTCGTCTCAAAAACCGCACTCGATATCATCTGTGCAGAGGCCAAACGAGCAGAGGATATAGGCCCAGACGAGCATGCTTGCGGCTGCCAAGTAAGGCGTACCCATGGTTTGCCATGTGCCCATGAGATTGCGGAGTACAGGCGAGAAGGCAGGGCTGTACCTCTCTCTAGTGTATATCATTATTGGAAGAAGCTGGATGTACTGCATATGACCTCTAAGTCAAACTCAAACCTATCGTGCAAAAATGCACTGGCCCGTCTAGACAAACGGTTTGATGAATTGGATGACAATGGGAAGGTCCAGCTGTTGAAGAAACTGTTGGAATTGGAAGACCCACAATGTACTGCACTAGTCGAGCCAGAGGTGAACTTGAGGACACGAGGTCGCCCAAGTGCAAAGGGAAAGAAGCTGTCAACATCGACCCGCCGTGACCCATCTAGCTTCGAGTATGCCCCGTCATTCAATGACAGTAAGGACAGTAACTGCCCATCTTTAGCTTCAAATCTGCCTAAAGTTGCACCCAACTCCACTGAGAGGACAAGTGTCAAGGCAAAGAGGATGCCAAAGGATAGAGTGATCCGCACTCGTGCCGTAGCTGCCAGTACATGCCGTGAGGCATACTTGTCTCAGTTTCCTGAAGGTCTGCGGCCATATATAACACATGTGAGGGATGTTGAAGCTGACGGTAACTGTGGCTTTAGGGCAATAGCCGGGCTGATGGGCTTCGGTGAAGACAACTGGCTCCAGGTGCGGAGGGATCTGGGGAATGAATTGATGCCACATAGTACTGAGTACTGTCGGGTGTATCACGAGGGTGAGGTGAGAGTGTCAGAGCTTGCCAACAGGTTGGCTTATTATGAGAACTATCCTCCTGTTGATGGGTGGATGACCATGCCAGATATGGGACCTATTATTGCCTCTCGCTACGAAGTTGTCTTAATCCACATTTCCGTGAGTCAGTGCTTGACTTTCCTGCCACTTTGGAGCCCCCCGCAGCCGGCCCTCATGCGGAAGACCATCGCAATTGGTTTTGTGAATGGTGGACACTTCGTCATGATCCACATGCATCCTGGTCATCCTATCCCACCCATAGCTAGGAGCTAGCTCAGATGCAGACAAGAATGTGCCAAGGGTTGGGACATCTATGACAAGCAGACCAAGCATTTCATGGAGATCAAGGGACCCAATGTTGCCACGAGGGAAACCATTGAAATTGGCGACAATGAGTCCACATAGGTAGTTTGTTACTTGTTCTTCACCTAGCTTGTTAGTTTGTTACTGTGTGAAGACATCTCATGCCTTGCTGTTACTTGCAGGGGATTGAAGGCAAAGAAGGGCAAGATTGTGGTGTTGTAGTGTTGTCATAGAATTGTAGTGTTGACATGAATTGTAGCTAAACTTATTTGTTGTCATTGTAGTTAAAGGTAGAAGTATTGTAATTCAGATCATCTATTACTGTCAGTTGTGGAAACTTTCGGCTTCGTGAAGCCGTAAATGCATTTTATATTCGGTCATGTGATACCGGACATAAGGTTAATATTCGGTCCCGAAAATCCGATAAATATAGTACGATTAAAGGAAGCCGATAATTTCACAAAATTATCAGTCCCGATAATCCGACAATTGACTATTAGTTGTTCAGTCCCGATAATCCGACACTAGTCAATAATATTGTAAAAAAAAATTCGGTCCCAATAAGCCGACAAATTCACATATTTTCGATACTTAAAATCTCAAAATATGAACTTAAATCGGCTATTAGTTGTTCGGTCCTGAAAGTCCGAACATTTCATGTGGTGCACGATTAATTTCATGTAGTGTATTCCTTGAAAATTAAACGGATACCCGGCACCGTTTTTTTTCTTTTGAAATCGGTAATTAAATTTCGAAAATAGGAAACGAATCGGTTATTAAAAACCGAATGAGTTATTCGGTTCCGAAAAGCCGACATTGCTCTAAATTGTCGGTTACGAAATGCCGATATTTACGATAATTAACGGTTTGTAAAACCCGAACCAAGCTGTAAAACCTGTTAAGCTGGAGAAACCTGTGAACATTACATACCAAACTTAGCTGCCAGAGGTTCACAAAATTTACACATGCCCATAGGCCAAAAATGGACTTCCTAAGTGCGGAAGTCACAAAAATTTGGGATGCCAACTTCAAACAACCAAGTGTTTATAAGACGAAGTGTTTAACGTAACAACCAACGGATGTTTAACAACCAGATGGGCCTTCCTCTTCTGATCTTCTACGTGTCCGCCTGACATATGATTGCCCGGAGTGGCTTCTATAGCCATGCCCAATCGCGCTGGCTTGACGCCATCTTCTTGTGTGCTCAGCGACAGTTAAGTTATCTGCGTGCGCAACTGTATCGTCGATAATCTCCATGCAACGATCAAACTGCAATCAGAAGACATAATAAAACTTATGAACGATACAAAAGAAACAAAATAATAATCTACAATCATAAACCTCAAGTCTAACATACCGCAACATGTAAATCTACAGAAGGCTGATAGGATGATGTCTTGAATGATGGGTTTTGTACCCTCACATGTGAATGAGATCGGTACCAGCCCATGTACTCGGGCACGCAATCGTGTCCCACCTTCGCAGCTGGAGCAGTCCTTGCTGCTCGTATCACACGGTCACCCCATCTGTTCCAAAACTCTGGCACGAAGTCAAAGGTCCTCTTGAATCCTCGCCCAGTCTTCCCGGCACACACAGATTGAGATGCCGGCTTAAGGGGCTCACCAGGAATTATCTGTTGAAGACCAAATTGACGAAGGACTCTGTCCGGATGATAAGGCTCGTCACAATCCATCCCATGCAAAGTCCCGAAATAAAAACTGATGTCATCGCTAGGAAATGGTCCTCCCCTTTCGTCACGGTAGGGATCCCACAAAACCTGTAACAAAGGAGCTTGCACGAGTAAATATCGTATACGGAAATTAAAAGAGCTTGCACGAGGACACGACAACTCACCTGATGTTCTCTCAGATCATCTAACTCCTCACGCTTGACCACAAGGTTATCTGCAGGATTACCGCCATCTCTAACAGGGATCTAGCGATACACACGCGGCTGGTCTGGTGTGTATCGTATATCGCGGTGTGGATTTGCGATCGTCGGCAAGTGATCGTATATCCATTCCTGCAAATCATAAAAATAATTAGGAGTACTGGTAAATATATGATCCACATGCCATACATGTGTGATGATATTACCTCCAACAAGGTAAGGTACCCTCCCATTTGCTTCGTAGCCCATCTACTACCGGCACCCAAGTGTCGGTACAAGTACGCTAGGGACGCAGCTCCCCATGCATATTGGGCCGTATTAGACAAGTCCCTCAGTGCAGAAAGGTAAGACACATGCACTTTGCTCGCAGATTTATCACAAAATAGAGTGCAGCCGAGCAAGTAAAGCAAGTAGGCCTTTACTGAGCAATCCAGGCCAACTTTCTCTATTTTGCACTCACTTTTGAGCCATGTCAGTCTAAGTGCCTTTCCTTTGTTCTTATTCAGTTGAGCCAGTGCGCTCTCCATAGAGACTCCCAATTGACTACAAACCAGCCGTGCTGCTTCCTCAGTGGCCATCTTGCGAAGCTCTACGGCCGGTCCAGTGACGGAGATACCCAGAATGGTCCTCACATCAGCAAGTGTGATGGTCATTTCGCCACATGGTAGGTGGAATGTGTTTGTTTCCGGTTGCCACCTCTCAACGAGTGTCGACACCAACACCTTACTGATTGTACTATATGTACAATCCAGCAAATTCCCCAGTCCTGACACATGCACGGCCTCTCTGAATTCAGCCGTCTCCACGCCGCCCCAATCAGCCACCATAGTCCCGTGGGCCAAACATTTCAAAGGACCGCGCTCCTACGTCATTGAGTAAATAAAACAGCTGTTGTAACAGTAGTGAATAGTATATAATTAAGTAAAAATTATATTTAGTATCAAGTACTATACCACTCCACGCCATATCCGATATGCAACATGGGTCCTGAACAGCGTTAGGATCGATTCATCTTCAGGCCCTCCAGGAATAGGCCCACTCGTATCGAACTCATCATCACCCGGTCGTGCCTCCCACAATGGCTCAATCGCATCAGCTGGAACCTCATTAGTCACCTCATGTTCCTTTCTTCTCCTTTGCCTCTCTGATGCCGTAGGGCGTTAGCGCATATTGTGGGGAAGAGGAAGAGGAGTCGAGCTCTCCCCTTTTCCTGCCATGCCTCCTGCAATACAAACATGACAAGTTCGGTTATAGAAACCCGAAATTATACCTAATGTTCGGTCCCGAAAGTCCGAAATTATACCTAATTCGGTTACCAAAACCCGAAATTATACCTAATCTTCGGTTACCAACACCCGAAATTATACCTACTGTTCGGCATCCAGAAACCGAAACAATAAACAATCGGTTGTTTAAAACCGAACTATTCGAAATTAATCGGTCATAACATGCCGGAAATATAGTTCGGTTTTACATAGCCGAATATAAGGAGACAAATTGGTTTAATAAAACCGAAATAATAAAATATCGGCGTTTTAAACCCGAATTTGGGGGAAAAAACCGGTTTTCTAAGTCCGTTTAAACCCCAAGGACTGCATCTCTCGTCTCGGTTACGAATGGATTTACAGGACCGATGATGGTTTAAGAACGGATTTACAGGACCGAACTAAAAGGATAGATGCTAAAATGATGCCGGCGAGTAAAATAGCGGACTAACCCGCAATGTGCTAAAGGAGGGACGCGACAGGAGGAGGACGGAGGTCGCGGCGACGGGAGAGAGGGCGAAGGCTTCGGCGATGGTGGTTTTCTCCGACGACGAGGGCGGAATACGGAGGACATCGGCGAGTGCATGCGAGGGTTTAAATCGTGGGGAGAAGGGTAATATCGGATGTTACCCTCTCACCTGGCTTAATTAACTAAGGCTAATATCGTCATGGGAGAGTGGTGCACCCAGTAATATGTTGTACTATCAAAATTGCTTGTGATACATCTAGTAAAATGGGTGCATACATCAAATATTGTATTGCATTTAAAACCACCCTTCAAAGAATATCTCAACTATAACCAATCAATCCAGAAGAGATCCGACAAGCCATCAGAGAATCCAAGCATCGCATAGCATGACAGTAAGGGCATTGCAGCTAGGGAAAAACATGGTCTCATATAGCAAGGGGAAACAGAGCACAGCAGCAGGTGAAAACCAACATAGAAATCCATGGCAGCAAGGGAACAGAACACTTAGGAAGCATCGGACAGGGGTTGAGGGAGGCCTCACACGTCCGGCCAATCAGGAACAGAGAAGAAGAAGAGGGAAACCGCAGAGACCCATCGATTCAAGCCATTTCAACAGAGGATACGGAGGAAACCTGTGAGGACATGTCCCTCTATTCTTGTAGCTCCTTGCTGACCACAAGGGCAATTTGGTAAATTGCGTATTGTCAGTTAGTTTCTCACCCGCGTGCGCGCACAACCTCTGATGGATGGTTGTGTTCAACCAGATCCGCTTGGGAGGTTTTGACCTGTGGATCGATCCAGCAAGTCTTGGATCGATCCAACCAGTCTTGGATTGATCGGACTTGGTGTGTTGGATCGATCGGACTTGGTGTCTTGGATAGATCGAACTCGGAGTTGGATCGATCGGACTTGGTGTCTTGGATAGATCGAACTCGGAGTTGGATCGATCGGACAATGTAGCTTGTCGGTGGAGTTGCGAGGACGGTCGTCATGGCCGTCGCTCTCCACTGTCAGGGGAGAGGAGACTTTCTCTCCTCTGCTCCCGCTTTTCTCCGGCCTTCCCAGCTTTCCCCTGGCTTTACTTCCTCTTCTCTTCCTTCTCTTCTCTTCTCTTCTCTTCTCTTCTTCTTCTTCGACGGCTCTGTTTCTTCCTCTGTTCTTCTCGGCTGCCACCTTCTTCTTCGCCGTTCTTCCTCCTCCGCCCACCGTTTTGGGTGTTCCAAAGCTCGTTGGATCCGTGGCGGCGTGAGGAAGATCCCTGGCATGGTTTAGTTGCTTGGTTAGCGGCCATTTAGCGGGAAATCAGCCGAGGATTAGCGTTTCCGGTAGGTGTTCTACCTACGTGACATGTTTAATGGGTTTCTCTTAATCTAGACGTTAGATCTTGCTGTATTTGTGTGGTTGGATGCATGTTGCTTAGTAGAATTTCTGGTATGAGTTTCATGAACTTTGGTTGAGATTTTAGTAGGATTTATACGTGTTTAATCTCAGATTTTCTGGTTTCTGCTGTTCTTGAAGAACAACCAGCTTACGGCGAGGTTTCCGATCAATACGTGCATGTTCTTGGGTTGTGATGAACATAAGAGTTGTAGATCTCTGAGTTATCTCTCAAACCCAACTGATTTCATATTTTTCTGATTTTCCTACGATTTGTTATGAATTGATTTCTGGAGGGCTGCGTTGCAGCAAGTACTTGGTAAGTTAGTTTGATTAGCGGTTTTGATTAGTGTTTTCCCGTTAATCTAGCTGTTGGATGATTCTGGATTTTGGATATGTTGATCCATGCATATCGATCTACTGGAGGTTAGGTTGGATCCCAAATCCGACTTCGGTTGGACGACGGATCGACGGATCAACTAGCTGCTATGTAGAGAATGGTTTCTTGTTCTTGGGCTTTCCGAGCTGGATCGATCGATCGGACTACTTGTGGTAAGTTAGTTTGATTAGCGGTTTTGATTAGTGTTTTCCCGTTAATCTAGCCGTTGGATGTTTCTGGATTTTGGATATGTTGATCCATACATATAGATCTACTAGTGGCTAGGTTGGATCCCAAATCCGACGTCGGTTGGATGTCGGATCGACGGATCAACTAGCTGCTATGTAGAGAATGGTTTCTTGTTCTTGGGCTCTCCGAGTTGGATCGATCGGACTACTTGTAGGATCGATCCATGGGTATGTTGGATCGATCCAGGTTGCACCCAAGATGGTATGTTCATTGAGGGCTGTCGGATCGATCCATAGGTATGTTTGGATCGATCCATGCTTTCCCAGTAACAGTATCTGAAGGTAGCAAAGAATGGCTTGTTAGTGATATTGCTATAACTGTTGTTTGTTTCCGCTTTGTGGTTGAACCGGGAGTGTGATGACTCCCGGGATTGTGTAGAATAAATGAGCCATGGGTTACACCCTTGATCTTTTATCGCTTTGTGATTAACCAGGGGAGTCATGAACCCTCGGAAATGCTTAGTATAAATGGGCCATGGGTTATGCCCTTGATCCTTTATCGCTTTGTGGTTAACCGAGAGAGTCATGGACCTCGGGAATGTTTAGTATAAACTGTTGCATGCATTGTTGATTGTGCATTAGATGCCTAGGGTTTGACTGTAGTGCTGTTAGCCTGCTGTTTGGGGTAGTGTTAGCTCTGTTGCTTGGAGTGTTGAGAGTTAGTTGTCATAACCACGGTTGTTCCGCCAAGTGTGGAGGTCCTGCTTGGGGAGGGGTGTCCTACAGGTATCGTCATGTCCACCCTTGAACAGTGGATGTCGGAGGGACATACTTTGGACAGGTACCCTTCGGGTTATTGACAAGATTTATGGGGTCCTTGGCAGGCCTCAGTAATTGGTACAGCGCTAGTTTAGTTACAGTTTCCCCTTCCTTGTGTATGACGTAGAGTAGAACCCTACTGAGCTTAGTGCTCACTCCTACCCGGGCGGCGTTTGCAGGTGCAGGTACCAGCTCTCCTGCGATGGGCCCCAGTTGCTCGTCCTGCGGTGGCGCGTCGACGTCAGGGCATGTTTGAGGGCCAGAATGGTTTCCGCTGTGCTTTTCAGGAGACTACTGATGATGTAACTTCTTTTTGAGTTTTATACATCTTTTGTACATGAGGACTGGTTTATGTAAATTTAATGTAACTCTGTTTTATGTACAGTTTTGTAATAATAGGAGTTGTTAGATTTACTTCTGTCCTCTGACTGCTTGATGTAACAGTTTCCGCCAGTTGCTGTTAGTAAATGTAGGAACCCCCCCTCGTGTCCCGGTCCGGGTGGGTCTTCCGGGCCGGGGCGCGACAAAACCCAGCGGGAGCCACAAAATCAATCAAGAAACCAGGTCAATAACATGGGAAAGAAAACATCCGAGCGCAATCCAATCAAACACAGACACTTCGATCAATCCACGACAGCAAGGGAGAAACAAGGAGAAGAAGAACACTATGTGAACCATGAACACATAGCCTCAAGCATCAATAAACCACAGAAAAGAGAGCAAAAGTAACAATCCCAAGCTAAGGCATCGAAAACCGACAAAAACCAGAAAAAAGGGAAGCAATCTCATCACCATACACCACCAATCCATACCATGGCAGCAAAGAGAGGAAGAACATCAAGAAATCTAAGCTAATATGCTTCAAACGGAGCTTCCGCTAATCTAGTAGAGTCCTAAACCAGGTTTAGGGAAGTAACCCTACCTCTAGCGTCGAGTTCGCCTCCTATTCCGGCCGCGTCGTCGTCCCCCCAAGCTCTCCGCCGGTCACGATCTCCTCCGGTCATGGGTTGCATACGGGCTTGCCGTCACCCAACCGTGGTCGCCGTAGCCAAGGTCTTCACCGTCGAGAGAAGGAACCCCGTCGCCGGTGTCGATGTCCGCCTAGCTCTCCGTCAAGGTCACCGCAGCCAAGACCCCCGAGCTCACCGTCGACGCCGCCCTCTCTCTCTCTCTCGATCTCTCTCTCTCAATCGCGGCTAAAGCCCTAACGGGAGATGGGTTAAGTGGAGGCTTAAGTACTAATGACTTAAGATTAGATCCTGGCCATCCGATCGGCCAGATCTGATCCCATAAGTTCAAGCCTTGATCTAATCAAGATCTTCTGGTCTAGGATTCCCCTGATGATCTAATCAAGCGCATACATCACCACATCGTCGTGTTTGCACAACGCATGTGTGAAACCAACTCCGCCAAGGGTAATTTACTGAATTAACCTCGGAGTTGCAACGATCAAAAGAGATCGCGAAGCAAGACCAACCGAGCCAAACCAATCGAACTAGACCCTTGACCGACGCGGTCGGACAAGGTTGGAGGTATGGGTCCCCACAACTCAGCACTCCTCTTTACCCAAGTAGTAACAACCATGATCACCCTTACCCAATCATGATTCCACTGCACGGGGACCACGGCGGAAACACATCGACAACCATCATTAACACTTGGCCTTGGAGAACCAACACGACCTTGACGTGCCTTGAAATGTGTCATTAAGTATATCAAAGGGCGATCAAAACAGTTTAACGGGCTACTAATTAACTACAATGTAGTTAGTGAAAGCACGGGTCGAATCCTCAAGAAATTGGATAGTCGAACTAACAAATGCGATATAATCTCTATAATAGTTGGAAGCAATTGGATTGATTATTTGAGTTTTCTAACTATAGTAATCTAAAAACAATTAAGGCTAAGATTTATCGAAAAAGAAGTCATAGGGAATTCCAATCCGAATTAGGGTCTAAATATTTTCTCTATGAATCAAGATGATTGACACTCAAGGAGATGGTCTAAATTGAATATCGACGAGCGTAGGATTAGTATCGATCGCCGCTAATGAGATATCGGGCTAGGATGATCTCATCGACGAATTACAGGGTTAAGATCCATAATCGAGGCTTTAATTCGATCATAGCTCAACAATCGCCGGGTTAATGTCATATTGTTGGCAATTAACAAAGGCTTTGTATGAATAACATATTGGGTTGAGATGGGTTTAATATCGCACTCCAACCCACCATCGAAAACATGAATTGTAAATAAGATAATGATGACTTGGGATGGTTCTAACACCTCAACATCCTATCCTAAGAGCAACTCCAACCGGGCTGTCAAATTGAATTTTGCAGTCCGATGTCAATCCAACTGGGCTGCAAACCCGGCTGCATAAATGCAGCTCCCCCCTCTCAGCTACATAAATGCAGCTAAACAAACCCAGCTGCATTTATGCAGCATTGGTATTTAATAATATTTATAATTCCCAAACTACCCTTTATACTCTTCTCATTTAATTCTAAATTACTAATATATCCTATAGCTAAAGTACCTTAACTATAATAATTTGTGTAACTTTAAAATTACTGATTTATTTAGAATAAATATTATATCAATGGAAAACTCTTGTCGGTCCCTACAAAACAAGACTAATATTGAATACTTTTTAATTATTATTTATCTAATTGTATATAAATTATTTTGTTACTGTTTTTTTTTCATCATTGGGTTTTTAAATTATACATCAGTACGTGGGTTTTTAATAAAATTAATTCTAATTGTAATTACATTATTTAAAGGTATTTGTGCAGAATACTAAAATGAAGATGAATCTTACACACTAAACATTGAGAATTTTAATTTAATATGCATTAAGACGTGAAAAACATTGAATATAGATAAAAATGTTACATCTCTTCATTCCCATGTCGTTCCCATAAATGTTCAATCAGTGCATTTCGAAGTGCAAAATGTGCTTCTTTGTCCTTAATCTTTTTATGTCACTTAAGAAACTGGCGAAATCGATCGGATTCACTTGTCTCCATCTCATCAACATGCTGAGTACGTGGTGGAGTAGAAATGACAGCACTTTCATCTTCATCTCGTTCATCTTCGACAATCATATTATGCATTATAACACAAGCAGTCATGATATCATGTAACACACGTTTATCCCAGAAACGTGCTGGGCCCTTAACAATGGCAAATCTTGGTTGAAGAACTCCGAATGCCCGCTCCACATCTTTCCGACATGCTTCTTGCATCATTGTGAAATATTGTTTTTTTTTATCTTGTGACTGAGAAATGGTTTGAACAAGTGTCGACCATTTCGGGTATATGCCATCGGCTAAATAATAACTAATGTCATAGTTTTTTCCTTGAATTGTATAATGAGTAGGAGGGGTAATACTTTGTGTTAAGTTGGCGAACAAATGAGACGACTGTAGTACATTAATATCATTGTTCGAGCCTGGTAAGCCAAAGCATGCATGCCATATCTACAAGTCATATGATGCTACTGCCTCAAGAATAATAGTTGGTCTTCCATGACGTCCTGAATATTGCCCTGCCCATGCCATTAGGCAATTCTTCCATTGCCAATGCATGCAATCTAGACTTCCCAACATTCCTGAAAACCCTCATTCTTCGCCTTTCTGTAACAATCTTGCAACATTATTTGCATTGGGATACCTCAAATATTCATCTTTGTACACCTCTACAATTGCCCTGCAAAATCTCTTCAAACATTGGATTACAGTTGACTCACCAATCCGAATATATTCGTCAGTGCTATCAGCTGATGTTCCATATGCCAACATACGAAATGCTGCTGTAATTTTTTGTAAAGTAGATAATCCAAGCTTACCAATACCATCTTTCTTTTGAACGAAGAAGTTGTCGTGCTCTTGTACTGCAGCGACAATACGGAGGAATAGAGTCCTTCGCATTCGAAACCTTCTACGAAATAGATTTTTCCCATATGTGGGGTTATCAGAGAAGTAGTCATTCCATAGTCTTGTATTACCTTCGACCCTCCCGCGGTTGATCACCACATGACCATGTACTGAACCTCTGCGTCTGGGTTGCTCATCATCTTCAAGTTGATAAGCAATTTTGGCCTTGTTGGAGGTATAAATATTTGCTAAGATTTCATTCGCTTTCGCCCACTCAGTCGTTTCTTCCTCCCGCTCTTAAAAATATTGAGAAAATAATTCATCATCAGAAAAGGGTGAAGATGGTAAATGTGATGACCCAGCTCCATAATTCATTTTTGAAGAGGGGGAGAGAGAGAACTTAGGTAGCGGCAGATCTTGATTTCACTCAAGTACAAACTGTTGCTTTTATAGGAACGTGAGATAGCTACCGATACAAACATTGGATTCTTATCTCCAAAATCTTATCAACATATCTCTTCTATCATCAATCAAATCCTATCAAGAAATCAGAAGCTTTGTCTTTATCCGCAACATTAGATTCTTATATTCAAAATCCTATCCACATATCTCTTCTATCATCAATCAAATCCTATCAGGAAATCAGAGGCTTTGTCTTTATTCGCAACATTGGATTCTTATCTTCAAAATCCTATCCACATATCTCTTCTATCATCAATCAAATCCTATCAGGAAATCAAAGGCTTTGTCTTTATCCGCAACACTGGATTCTTATCTTCAAAATCTTATGAACATATCTCTTCTATCATCAATCAAATCCTATCAGAAAATCAGAAGCTTTGTCTTTATCCGCAACATTGGATTCTTATCTTCAAAATCCTATCCACATATCTTTTCTATCATCAATCAAATCCTATCAGGAAATCAGAGGCTTTGTCTTTACCAGGAACACTAGATTCTTATCTTCAAAATCCTTTTCACATATCTCTTCTATCATCAATCAAATCCTATCAGGAAATCAGAGGCTTTGTCTTTACCAGGAACACTAGATTCTTATCGTCAAAATCCTATCCACATGTCTCAATCGAATCCTATAAGTATTGCAACATGCTCTTTCAATTGCACACCAACGTTCCCTTCACATCTCTTTCATTTTCCTTCATGGCTTCTAGTCATGGAAAAGCATTCTTACCGAAAGAAGATCAAGCCTTATGTTATGCATGGCTTGAGGTCACTCAAGACCCAGTTATGGGTGCCAATAAAAAAAAAAGACAAGATGTGGGAAAGAATTTCGACCATGTTTCACAATACAAGGCCTAGTTCTTGCGAAGGACGTAGAACCCCGAAATCTCTATCATGCCGTATGCAAATGATTATAAATAAGATCAACAAATTTCGAGGATGTATTCGACAGATAGAGCGTCGTAACCCGAGCGGTGCTTCTGACCTCGATATTGTAAGTATTTAAATTATATTTCTAATGTTCTTGTATATTATGTTGTATCTTATTGCACTTACCATCATTTTTTTTAGCTCAATGATGCGAAAATGTTGTACCAAGAAGATCCACATGAGACAAAAGGATTTCAATTTGAACATGTTTGGTCGATTTTGAAGGATGCAGAAAAGTGAGTAGATACATGTGTCGAGTCTACAATTGCTTCGAAATCACCAAATATTGGTTTGTCTGAAGATTTTGATTCTAACTTTTCCACTCATCGAAAATCTATAGACTTAAATGCAGACGACGATGTAATTTACCCTGCCACTGTTGATGAACAATCGCCGATCTCTTATCCAAATAGTCGACCTACTGGAAGGAAGAAAGAAAAGACAAAGATGAGACAAGTAAGTGGTAGAAGTTATGATGTTGAAGCCATAACTCAAGAAAATGAAGAAATCTTGAAGATTTTAAAAAGAGGACAAGAACAACGAGAAAATGACAGATCATCTATGCATCAACTTATGATGTTGAAGGCTGAAAATGATAGGAAAAAGTTAGTACTTTGGAGTGCTCAACAAGATAACGAAATCATATTAATAAATTTGGATAGTATCAATGATACTTCGAAACGTGAATATTTTCGATAGAAAAAACAAGCAATTTTGAATAGAACCATAAGACAACCACAATGTGGAGGATCTTCAGCACTCGGAGGAGTAGAGTATGCAGGAAGTCAACATAGAGGTACTGGCTACGAAGGTGGTCAGTAAGGAGGAGACCAGCACGGAAGAGATCATTATGGAGAAGGCCAGTACGGAGGAAGCCAATACGGACGGAGCCAATACGGAGGAAGCCAGTAAGGGGGAGCTGGGTATGGAGGAGGTCAGCACAAAGGAAGTGCACGCGGGAGTGGTAGTGAATTCGGCGATGATCTGTAGGAATATTAGTATTTTTTTTATTTTCTGCACTATTTTTTATTATTAATTGCTGAAATGTAATTTTTTCGGTATTTTAGTTAATTATGTAATTTTTTCTGTATTTTAGTTAATTTTGTAATGTTTTCTATATGATAGTTAATTATATAATATATTCTGTATTTTATACACTCTTTTTTATTATTAATTGCCTTGACTATAAAATAATGTTATTAATAGAATCTTTTTTTATAGAGCCGCAATGCTGCATTTTTGCAGCAAACAGTGCCAACGCTGGCTGCAAAAATGCAGCCAGCGTTGGAGATGCTCTAAGAACAAGGATCCCTCCAAGATAGATGGCCATGGTTCTAGCATGACCTAGTCTTTGAGGAATTAAGTCAACTACCTATCAAGCATACAATATCTATACAATCACATACAAGAAGAGGTCATCAAACCATTCAACAATGGATTTCATTAAAGAAATA
Organism: Narthecium ossifragum; assembly: GCA_963920575.1. Taxonomy (NCBI): domain Eukaryota; kingdom Viridiplantae; phylum Streptophyta; class Magnoliopsida; order Dioscoreales; family Nartheciaceae; genus Narthecium; species Narthecium ossifragum. The sequence goes on from OY986973.1 coordinate 20,660,461, forward strand.
TGGAATTAAATATGAATTCATACAAAAACCATCTCAAAGAGTCATTACATCAAGAAACAAAAGAGAAATCTAAGAAAAACCCGAATACATCAAGGAATTCCCAAGAAGAGAGGGTTTAGCTACTCATCTTAGGTAGGAGATCTATGGAAGATGAGGCTTGACCCATATTTTCCATCAAAATCCCACCTTTAGAGCCCTAATCCTTAACAATTAGAGGAGAAATCTCAAGAGCTAAAGAAGGGGAGAAGGCTAAAGAAGAGCTGAAGAAAGGAGGGAAAAAGACCCCCCCAAAATAAGAGCCAAACCCCCTATTTATAGGCCTTAGGTCGTGGACCATCAGATTAGATCTGAACCGTCCGTTTTTACCCGCCAACCGGTCTTGGATCGATCCAAAGTAGATTTGGATCGATCCAAGATGTCATTATTTGAGTTTCTAACGTCTGGGATCGATCTACTATAAATTTGGATCGATCCACTGTGCAAGACTGCAAAATAGGCTATGGAAAGGGGTTTTGGATCGATCCAGGATGGTTTGGATTGATCCAACAAGGCTCTGGATCGATCCAAACTGATTCTGGATTGATCCAATGTACAATAGCTAAAAAGAGTCTCTGGAAAGGGTTTTGGATCAGACCACGCCTACCGAGATGGCACATTGGCCATTCACTACAACAAAATCAGGATTTCGCGACAAAAAATTTCGTGATAATAAGACTTATATTTATCACTATATATTTGTCGTGACGAATGTATTTCGTCACCAGGTTTGTTACAATAAGTCCGTCGCAATAAGTTTATTATGATAAATGTAGCCATTTATTACAATATGTGCATACAAATTACGACAAACAAAAATTTGTCACCATAACACTAGTACCGGTGAAAAAATATTTTGTCACCACAAATAAAAGATTTCGTAGCCATATGTATGTTTTTGTCGCAATAGGCATGTTCGACATGGGGGATATTGCGACCAAAATATTTTGTCACTATAATTTTTAACAAAATTTTTGTCACAATATGTTTGTCGTAATAAACAGATTTATTCCGACAAATGATTTCGTCACAATCTAACATAAAAATGGCGACAACATATTTTGTTGCAATAAATATGACTATTGTGACAAAATAATTTCATTGTAATAAACTATTTGACTTATAATGACAAAAAAATGTCACAATAGATACAATATTGTGATAACTATTTTGTCACCATAGAAATATTTATACCTGTAAATAATTAAAAATCAACTTTAATAAATTGGACAAAAATCATCAATTACAAAACATTAGCTATCAATTAACTTGGCAAAATAAGTAAAACTTAGTTTCCAACTAAGTAGCTCAATTGCTTCCAAAATAAGTATTTTTCTGCAAGCTGCTTGTCCGGTAAGAGTCGCCAGCAAAAGAAACAAAGCAGACTTATCTCAGTCTGCAGTATCTTTTCAACGAGCTGCTTCTCTCCTTTCATCTGCATGATACAGCTCAAAAAATACTGCTCCTTTTAGTCGTGCAAAACATCACCTAGTTAGAACTTAAAAGTGCAATCATGCTGTCTAACTGGAGAGCAAGGTAAGTTGTAAGTTGAGCAAACAAAACTACTCAGTCGATGAAGTACGACTGCATACACAAATTCCAAGTCTTGCTGTGCTTCTCAGTTCAAACTTAGAAGAAGAAACTTTACATTCCGGGAATTCTGCTGCAGTATGTCTCTTTAGCTTAGAATATGTATGGAAACATTTACTCATGAGAGAGATGGGCATTATAAGTTCATTAAAGCAGTAAAAATTTCACATTCTGGGATTGTATTCCAATTGTCGCTTAGGCTTAGATATCTACAAGAACATTTAGTATAAGGGGACTTACAAATTCACTGAAAAGATAATCAGGTGTTGATTCGCCAATCACATCAGCCTGATAACCATCTCCCAGAAACTCCATATTTTCCTAGAGTTGTGTTTATTATGAACAATGGGAAATATCATTGCACAAGAAAGTGCAGTAAGGGCCTATTGTCAAGTGCTAAAATAAATGCATGAAAGCAAAAAGTATATCAAGATGGGCTTGCTATACAGCTTGACCATGACCCACTGTCTGAAATAAGAATCTGATGCTTGAGCATGATTCACTAGCAGAATATCCCAATGCACTCTAAGAAAAAGGTAGTATATGAAGATGTCAAGGACTCTTCCAAGCATTACTAATCTTAGAAGATAAGGTTAGGTAAATGATCAGTCAACTGCATTCCAAGATAGATAAGTGACATGAAACATCAGAGACAGCGATGTTGGATAAAACCTATTATATGAGAGGCACTGCATGATAGTGAGGTAATGGCTATAATTTGATAATCACTGACAGCATCTAAACTTGACATGAATGTCACATACGGATAAATCACACGGGGATAACGTGCAACATCATTATGAGTATTTAAGAACTCTTTTGGACTGAATTAACTGAAAATAGACTCATTAAGTCCATTTTATTAGGAAGTGAACCACTACGACAGTCGACAGACATTGTGAATGCAGGGTCTTGATTTGTTCGAATGCATAGTAAAACTAGTGAATATCACCACGATGTGAATAGTCATTCTCAATTTTAATATGGCTGATCAAATCCTCTCAATCAACTATCAGCTTGAAGCCAAAGTAGAAAATGTGAAGGAACCACGATGTGACACTTATAGTGGCAGGAGACATATATATGCAGTTATAAGGGGCATCAGAATAGCGTTAACATTACCTCATTGTAGACTTCAGTAAACCTCTTATTTCCAACTCTTGGAGAACCAAAATTATACATAGTGACTGAAATCACACCAGACCTATATGACAACAGAAACGTCCTTAAAAAGATCATGCTGGGAGCGATATGCTGTGTGATAATCATAATTAGCTCAAGTTTCCAAAAAGATAGGTGTTTAGCACATCACTGTCAAAGCAAATTATCCATGCCAAATAAACCAAGAGTGTAAGGCAAAATTTTGGAGAACATGTTGCACATACAACTGCACTAATCTGTCATCTATTATTACAAATTATACTAATCCAGCTTAAACATATAATGCATAAAGAAGTATAGCTCTTAGCCTCTTAGGCTTATTAGCATGAGTATAGCCTTGTAGTTGTTAAGTAGTTGATTAAAGAATCCTCCAGAGATTAAGTGAAAGAAGTGGACACAAAGTTTTGACATAGTGTATAATTATCATCATACATCACCGAAACACCATGAAAATCTTAAAGTTTCCATACAAAAACTCAGATAGGAAACAAGACATGCCAATTGGGCCTGTTTTCACGACCATCTTCTTTTTCTTCACTGCCAGGACAAACAGGTGTATTACTTTCCCTATTGTTAAACAAAATGAAGACACTTTCATACCAAGGGAAATAAAAGAATATGCAACTAATGCTTGCAGTGACAAGATGAAATCCGAACATTGGCGCGAAATACATGCAAATCTTTCTCAAAACAGTTTCAGAACCCCAGGTGCAGAAATCATAATCTTCCTCTAAAGGATGCAATCAGAACCATCATTTTATCTAGTTTCCATTTCACATTTGCATTTCATTAAAAATTGCTTGTGTTTATGGAAAGAAGATATGGTATGTGGAATTTTTAATCCCCTTAAGCACTTAATACAACACCTAGATATATCTAAAGGACAAACAAAGACTATTATTTCAAACGCTCACAATCTCGGTGATAAAAATTAGTCCTGCTTCACTTCACTTCACTTCACAAAAGAAGAAATCCATAGACATGATAATTAAGAGAAATATAAACATGCAATATGGCACAGAAGAAAGCACATAGACAGACATGCACACATGCCCATAAGAAAGAAGAAACAAAAGGCTACAACACCTCATTGGCTTTAAAAATAACTTTGTATGACAAACAAACATAAGGGTCAGAAGAAAGTATGAAGCATCACTACTAGAAAAGCAGAGATAATATAATTGCCAACACTATTCTTCTTTTCTCCTTGTTGGGAAGTTATAAAGAGGAGGCACGTGCACATGCAAGAGAAGGAATGAAGTAGCCATTGGCTCTCTTTTGTGCTTTTATGACAGTAATAAAAGGAGATCCTCTCTCTTGTCTTTCCAGCACTTTGAATCATTAAATCCCCTTCATATCAATCAAGAAACATAGCCTTAGGCGCTCTAGTGAATTCTAACAACAATACAAGCAAAAAGTAAGATTTTATTGGCTACAAGGCACAACGCATCAGAAATTAAAATAAGATTTTAATGACAACTCTATTAGCAATTAAAATGATAGTTGTAGGAATCAACACTTAAGGAAAAGAAAACTGCATTAAGGGCTCTAAAAGATCAAGTTCTCTAGTGAATTGCGATTGAAAAATGTGAAACAATGCCATGACATGGAGGTAGCAGATGCACACAAGGTAGCAACACATACAACTATGTACCAATCTATCTGATAGGGAATCTAAAGCAAAGTGCACACATTATAATCACACAAGGATGAACTTTTGTATGTTGGAATCACATTCAGAAAAGGTAATCATAGTAGGCAAAATAGAACCTGAAATTGGGGATAATCTGGAGCACTGAAAATGGTAACCAACTTCCCTGATTCCACCTCATGGTCGATTGTATAACACAAGGCTGAATCCCATCGTCTCTGATCTCGACAATATAGTGGCCCTCCTCCTCTGAACCACCGTGATCGCAATTATCTTGTGGAGGGTCACACTCACATCCCAATTCATTGTCTTCTCCACCTCCCCTGCTGGATTCCTCTGCCGCCATTACCACTACCATCTCATCGTAGTGCTCAGCTTCAAGCTCTGGAGGATTGTCCGCCACTAAAGGAGGAGCCTGCAATTGCGGAGGAGCCGGAGTCACGGAGACGACATTGGCCGGGCAGAGAGGGCAATTGGAGTGCGACTTGAGCCACGTATCGATACATTGAACATGGAAGGCATGGCTGCGTTTGGGCAGCAGCCGAAGGCTCTCGTCTTCCCGGAACTCGCCGAGGCAAACCGAGCAGTCGGTGCCGTCGACCAGCCCGTCGCCCCGCTTGTACCGGCACACCGCAATCTTGTTGATCAGGACCTCGTCGAGGCCGTTGGACGGTGAAACGTGCCACCCCTCGTGGCGGCGGGAATTGCCAGGTGGGTTGTCCTCGGCCTCGTCATCGCTACCGGCTGAGTGTTGAACGTGCCGCTGCCGGAGAGCTTCGAGCATGCCGCAGTACTTGGAGACCACGGGGGTCCTTCTCCGGCGCTGCAGTCGCTGAGGGAGGTCCCCGACGTCGTCCACGACATCTTCCCCGGCGACCCATCGCCGGTAACCGCGAAGCCCCTCAAATACTCACCGGAAAAACCCACAAAAAGAAGAGATCGGAGGGGAAAAGAAGAGAGGAGCTCACCTGAGCCAAGAAGGAGACGAAATCCGGCGGACACCTAGCCGGATCTATCCTTTTTTCCGGCGATCTCCACCTCTCCTCCTGGCTTTCTTCCTCCTTTCTTCCTTTCCTTCTCCGACGCCGGCGATCCCTCTTCCTCCTCCCACTCCCTCTCCCTTCCCCCATCTCTCTCTCCCGATCTCTCTCTGGATCTCTCTCTCTCTCGGACCCGGCTGGGTGAGGTGAGATGAGGATGAGAGAGAGAAAAATATTAGGGAGAAGAGAAAGGTCGCGCGGTGGAGTGGGTGGAGGATTTGCATAAAACCCCCCGTAAAACTCCAAAGTACACGAAAACACCTCTAATTTATATAAAAGCCCGAAAAGTTTACACTTAGACCCTTACATTTACAATAAGATATAAATATTATATTATTGTGACGAATATCTTTGTCGGTGTATATTTATATATAAGTTTACTGTGACAATATTATTTTGACGAAATAATTTTTGTCACTATATAATTATTCGCGTCTTATTATGACAATCTATTGTGACATTAGTATAGTTTGTCACAATTACTGACTTATTACGACAAACTATTGTGATGAAATTACAAGTAGTTGCAATTACAAATTTGGGCATGTATTATTGTGACGAAACTGATATTGGTTGCAATATGTGTCTTTTTTGTGACAAATTCGCATTTATCGCAATCGATTTCGTCACTGTATATCATATTTGTTGTAGTGATTAGTGCGTCGTGGAAGTTGTCGGGGTCGAGAGTTGTAGAGGTGAGGGGCTCGAGTTGAGTCCATCTTAAAGAGGAGATGGTAGAAGAAGAGGGGTCAACGGCGATGGGTTCACCATAGGTGAAGGTGGAGGGGGGTATCGAACAGTATGGCGTGTGATTTGCACTCGTGGTCTGGTCGACCAGTTTGGGCATGGTTGGATCGAGCCATCGTTGGACCTGTGGACGGCGTATTAACGAAGGACCAGATTAAGCCGGTTCAAGATTCTTATTGATTCGATTGAAAGTTTTTAAAGGTGAGGGAAAAACTAATGGACCAAAGGCATATTTAACCCTTTTTATGACATTAGGTATCTTTCAAGGGAGTTTTATGCAATTTAGCAAGGATAATGGCGTCATCGAGAGGGGTAATTTTAAAAGCACCACAACACTATATAAGTGTACCACATTTTATGTAAAATGCCTAAATTGCCCTTTTTCCCTCTCGTTGTGATGGTGGTTGTGAGGACCCGTTCCTCTATTCCTGTGGCTCGTTGTTGACCGCAAGGGTAATTTGGTAAAATTGTGTCTTGCTGGTTTGTTTCACACCCGCGTGTGCACACACACGCCTTGTTTTGATGTATGTGTTTGAATAGGATGGTTAGGTGGACCCCGGGATCGAGAGATCCGAAATTTGGCTTGAACCGGGCCCAATTTCCCTTCCCAGCGCAGGTTGGATCGATCCGAACTCCACTTCGGATCGATCCGACTAGCACTAGGGAATGGTTGCCGCCAGTGGAGCTCGGATCGATCCGAGGTGGAGTTCGGATCGATCCGACTCGCACTGAGGCGTCTGTATAAGAACAGACGCCGTGCCTTCTTCTTTTCTTTTTCGCCGACCTCGCCGCTTCTGAGCTCGTTGCCGGCGAAACCTCGGAAGGAGATTGGAAGATCCAAGGCGTTGCTTCGTGGATTGAAGCAGCTCTTGTGAGGTAGGGTTCCTACCTACGGCATTCTTGGGTTTTCTCGTGTTCTTCGTTGTTTTCCGTTGGATTTGGATTTATTTTGGGTAGATCTCCTTGTATAGGCGATGTTTTCTGGTTTTGAAGCCATGAGTAGCTTCGTGAGCATCGGCTCTACCAACTCACCAAGTTTGGTGAAGTTTGGCTCAGTTTTTCGGCCATGATCGTCGTCGAAAGCTGGCCGGAGGGCCGATTGGGATCAATTCGAGGATGTCGGATCAATCCAAGTGGCACTCAGGGCGACCTGTTCATTGGTGGAAGTCGGATCGATCCAACTTGTCCCAGGAACAGTGCCTGAGGGAATGGCTTTGCGCGGTTTTCCTAGCCGGATCGATCCAAGGGTGAGTTGGATCGATCCCAAGGCTAGTCGGATCGATCCCAAGGCTAGTCGGATCGATCCAAGAGCAAGTTGGATCGATCGATTGTGGATGTTTTCTTGGTTTTCCAGGCTGGATCGATCCAAGAGCAAGTGTGTGCCAGAACGCATGTTTGATACTGTTTTGCCCGCGGGGCTTAATATGTACGCGGTTTAAGCGGTTTTGCCCGCGGGGCTTGCCATGATGGTTTTGTGTATAACTTTCTGACATGTCTAGTAGTATAGTACAAACTGTTGTGTGTTTACAGCTTTGTGGTTGAATCGGGAGAGTGGTGACTCCCGGGATTGTGTAGTATAAATATAATGCAACGTATGCCTTTTTTATCGCTTTGTGGTGAACCGAGGGAGTCATGACCCTCAGGAGTGTTTAGTATAAATGGGCCGAAGGTGTGCCCTTGTTGTGATGTTTGTTGATATTGTTATATTATTATTTGCTCGCTTTACTGTTTTATATTTGCATGTTGATATTGTTGTGTTTGTCTTGCTTTCCTACGCATTGGAGACATGTTAAGCTAGGGCGTGGGTTTGGGGTTGTCCCTAGTACTCCAGTATCAATAGTTAAGTGTTGGTTGTCGTTACCCCGGCATGGGTGTTCTACTGGTATCGTCATAGTCCACCATGTGTTTGGGATTATCGGAGAAAGCCCAACCCTTGAACAGTGGCCATCGGAGGACGTACTATGGACAGGAACCCTAGGGTATCGAAGGGATTTGTGGGCTCTCTGGTAGGACTTAGCTTTTGATTTGGAGTTTAGGGGTTGTAGTGGCTCTGTGCTTTGAGTGCTGGGAGATGGTTGTCGTAACCACGGTTGTTCCGCCAAGTGTGGAGGTCCCGCTTGGTGATAACGCGTGAAAAGTGCACAAATCGCCCCTTTAACTAGGTCCTGTTAGCCTCCGAGCAATGCTATTTTGATGGTCTATGGTGCATTTCAGGTATAAGAGCCTTCAACGAAGGTTAGATCAAGTTTGGTGCTAAAACGAAGTGATTCTGACAATCCTGCGTGAAGGAGATCGATCTGCATCCTGAAGGAGATCGATCTCATTATTCCAGCAAGAAGCGGTCCAGTCGAAGCAAAGGAGATCGATCTTCATCCTAAAGGAGATCGATCTTGGTCGGGCGTATTCCAGATCCAGAGTTCGCAGAACGAAGGAGATCGATCTTCTTCCCTATGGAGATCGATCTCATTTGATGCTGGAAGAAAAATAAAGGGCTGAGATCTAATCCGAGTTAGGGTTTTATTAAGGCCTATAAATAGGTGTTAGGAGAGGATTTTTGGCAGCCACCCATAGGCGAATTTTCCTCTCCCCCTGGGTGTTTCTTTGGTTCTTCTTCCTCCATAAACATTAGGGTTAGGTCTTGAAGATAGATCCATGGCGGGAGCGCGTCATCAACCTTCCCCGATGGATCGTTTCTTCAAGATGAGTAGCTAAATCTTTATTCTAGGAAATTCTATGATGTAATAGGGAGTTTATTTCGGTTTTCCTATGGATCTGAGCATGTAATTTATGATGGTTTAATAGATTAAATTCGGATTTTATATATCTATTGGTCATATTTCTTATGGTGAATGTATTGTTTGCTCTTTGTGCCCTAATTTTGGTCTGTCTTGTCTCGGTTTTTCCGTGGGTTTACAGCCGGATTTTGTGAAAACTCAAAACACAAAAGTCGTAGATCATTGTCTTAGCTTTCCAACGAATCTTGAATCGCCTCGTTTCGAATTCGGATATGAAAGTTACGCTGAGATTACGATCGCTGGTTCTGAGTATTGCATGTTAGAGGCTAGGATTGGGACTTGTTCAAGTTGCTTTCATGCTAGAACCATGCTAGATCTTTGGATTGGATTCTAAACCCTAGCTTATGATTGTAGGAGTTCTAGAACCACTACCTTAATGCTAGAACCATTAAGACCTATGATTGTAACCTACAATGCATTCTTTATCTTTGTTGATTAGGCGATCTCAAAGTGCTAGAACCACTTTGATTATTTTCCTACCAATCATCCGCTGAATTGATCTTCATTCCGATGTAGGCTTCTAATGAATCTATGTTGAGTGATAGTGGACCTAGCCGATCCTCTATCAACCTTAGAAAACCATCTTGAACTTATTGAATTGCTCTTATCCTAGGAATGCCTAGATAGCTCTCGATTACGGATTAGAACTTCCTAGCCTTTTCTCTATTGTTATTCTCCCAATTTAGTTTAAAAGACCAACTATCATCTATCTTCCTTAACTTTTGATTTAGAACTATGCATGGTAATTAGGCTTAATCCTGTTTTCCCTGTGGACCGACTCGGACTTGCTACTATCTACCCATAAAGTAGTTAGTTAGTAGTTTGATTATAAATTTCTAATTTTGGCGTCCTTGTTAAGGTAACGACACTTTTCAAGGCGTGTCAAAATTTTGGCGCCGTTGCCGGGGAACTAACGGTTTATTAAGATTAATTGCCCAGTGTAGTTTTATTTCAATTAGTATTTTTATTTCTGTCGTTTATTATATAAAAGACCAAAAAATAGTACCAGTGCTAATATTTCCTATCCTTTTGATCGTGCGTTAGGGACTTTGACGAAGCACCTTCCAAGCGGAGAAGGAGCATCGGTCAAAGCCTCACCGAGATAGCACTGTGAGTATCTCTAAACCTTGGTTGTTATTGTGATGTGGTATATGGATGAATGTTAGTGAAGATTCAGATTTAAATATTACTTTGCAAGAATTCTTGAATTCTCGTGCTGCATTGCTTAGACCTGTGAATATTTCACCTGATTCATCCATGGAGAACCATAACTTAGATGATGAAAATCCGACCCATCATGAAGATCAAGGCCGCATGAATATGAAAGATTTTTACATTCCTACTTCATTTACTTCAAATTCATGCATTCAACCCCCAGTAATAGGTGCTGCCCACTATGAAATCAAGCCTCAGTTCCTTCAATCTCTTCCTGCCTTTCATGGTCTGCCTCATGAAGATCCCTACAACCATATAGAAGAATTTATCTTGATCAGTTCGACCGTGAAGGTCAATAATTTTACTGACGATGCATGGAAGTTGAAACTCTTTCCCTTTACTCTCAAGGGCAAGGCGAAATATTGGCTTACATCTTTAGAGCCCAGATCTATCACGACTTGGCCTCAACTTCAAACCCAGTTTCTTGCTAAATTCTTTCCAATTACCAAGACCAGTGATCTTAGGAAAGAAATTTCTTCTTTTAAGCAAGCTGATGATGAACCTTTTCATGAAGCCTGGGACCGGTATAGAGAACTCCTTAGAAAGTGTCCTCATCATCAATTTCCTCAATGGGCAATCGTAGAAAACTTCTATAATGGTCTTAAGGAGAGACATCAAATGACTATTGATGCCGCCTGTGGAGGAGTATTTATTACAAATCCTCTTGATGATTCTTGGAGACTGTTTGAAAGACTAGCTGAAAATTCCCAACACCATGCTTCATCCTCTAGGTCTACCCACGATTCTTCCAATCAGACCAAGTCTAGAGGTACTCTGGAATTGAATGAATCGACTCGCTTAGCCCAACAAGTAGATGCCCTGAGTAGGAAACTGGATCAAGTCTTAAATCAATCAGCCAATCAAGTTGCATCTTCAAATCCTTTAAATCCTTCAAATCCGTCAATGCCATCTTATACTGCAGATGTATGTTTCTTATGTTCTACTACTGGCCATGATGTTACTGATTGTTATTTAGCTCCTCATTATCCTGAACTAGTTCAGGAACATATCAACGCAATCTATAATCAGTCCAAGCCAGCTTTTGATCCTTACTCCAATACTTATAATCCTGGTCTGCGTCATCATCCTAACTTCTCTTGGAAAACTCCTGGACAGCAGCCTGATTCCTTTAATCCAAGACCACCTATGAACAATCAAAATTCGGGTTTTCCTCCTAAATTCCAACCTCCGTATAAGCTTCCTCAAAATTTTCCTTCCCAAGGACCATATCAATCTCAACAGCCTCAACCTTGGGGAGGCACGTCATATGGAGCGCCGCTACCTCAACAACCTCAAAACCAACCTTCTTTTCCCCAACCGAACCAAGGTCCAGCTATGGATGAGTTTACCAAAGTACTCCATTCTCATACTCAAGCATTAGCTAAGTTAGAAGCTCAAATGGGTCAAATAGCTAACGCCTTGTCAAAAAGTGAAGAAGGTACATTGCCGAGTCAACCTATTCCGAATCCTAGAGGTCAACATTTGATCGAGTCTTCTCATGAACAAGTTCAAGCCGTTACGACTCTTCGTAGTGGTAAGACCTTTGCGAATGTTGAAAAACCGGCCGAGGAATGTTTAGATCATAACTCTACTTCTCAACCTCTCATTGCAACTCCATCTACTTCTCAAGTGCCATTAGATAGAGACTTGCATGCATCTGATGATGAGGTGTTACCCAAAACTTCAATTCCTGCTCCTCATGATTCTACTTCATCGCCTGAGCCGAATCCTAGGACCTATGTTCCGAAAATTCCTTTTCCTGAGGCCCTGGTAGATCCGACTTCACGTCCTTCTAAAAATTCTAAACTTGATGAGATGGTTGAAGTTTTCAAGAGAGTTCATATCAATCTTCCTCTGTTGGATGCTATCAAACAGATTCCGTCTTATGCGAAATTTCTGAAAGATTTATGCACTCAAAAGCGTCGATCTAGATCTCATGTTTCCAAAAAGATTTTCTTGACTGAACATGTAAGCTCAATCCTTCGTAGTGATATTCCTCCTAAACTTAAAGATCCAGGTACTCCTACTATTTCTTGCACTATAGGAAACCATTTGATTGATGGAGCTTTACTTGATTTAGGAGCGAGCGTGAATCTCATGCCTCATTCGTTATATTCCAAGTTTGGTATAGGAGAACTTAAACCCACTGCTATGACTCTTCAGTTAGCTGATCGTTCAATTAAAACCCCACGGGGTGTGCTTGAAGATGTTCTAGTTAAAGTTGGTCAATGTGTGTTTCCTGTGGATTTTGTGGTGTTGGATATGGAACCAAGCTTGCAAACTAAGAAAAATGTTCCTATAATTCTTGGTCGACCTTTCTTAGCTACAGCTAATGCTTGCATTAGTTGTAGGGATGGTATTATGACACTTACTTTTGGGAATATGGAATTGAAATTGAATATTTTTCATACGTCAAAACGCCTTGCATATGATGATGATTGTTTCATGATAAACGCAATGATAAATGATGATGATATCGACAGGTGTGTGGATGAGGAGATGAATAAAATAGTGCATGATGATGATGATGTGTTTAGTGGAAGTTATAGACGCCCATGTGAAGTTGTTGTCTTTGATGATGATGAGATAGTAGTTAAAAATGGTTTCCTGGATTCGAAAGTTGATATTCCAAAGTTGAAAGATGAAGTTGTGGATGTGAAGGATGATTCACCTATTTGTGATGTTAATAATCTTAATCTTGTTGAGGATGCGAGAAACGATGGTTTATACGAGGAGGTTTGTAAGATTTCGTGGAGGAAAATTCCGATTGATCCTGGACCCCACATTTCTTCGACTCTAGGTTTACCGTCTTTGATTATGCCACCTAAATTCAGTCATCGGAGAATTTTTAAAGATGGTGATAAAGTTTGGTTGTTCAAGGCCAAACTAAGGGTATCCCCCGGTAAGCCTAGGCCTGGGTGGATCGGCCCATTCATCGTGCACCGGATTCTTTCCCACGGGATTATTAAAATCCGTCATATTAAATCCGGCTCAATTTTTAAAGTGAAGGGTCATAGGTTAAAACCTTATATTGAAAATCCTCCCTACCGTGATCCGACAATAACCTTGGCGGAGTCACATTATAAGTGATTGAATCATTAGCTACGTCGGGCTAATGACGTTAAACTTAGCGCTTGGTGGGAGGCAACCCATCTATTTCGCCTTTGCTTGAGTTTGCTTCCGTGTCCCATAGGTTCATTTCTGTTTGTTTTGTTTTTAGGAGTTTCCTCTAATAAAATTTAGTTTTTAGGAAGCCGTCATCCCCATCTCCATCTCTTTCGCCACCGACCCATCCCACTCATCCGCCGCCGTCCTCCTCGTTTTCCTCACCCATTCTTCGGCCATCCGCCACCTTCTTCAAAACCCTCTACCGCCCAAGCCGCTGCTCCTCCATCAACCACCCCTGCTCGAACGCCTGCACCATCTTCACAGCCGTCTTCATCAGCAGCTCCAGCCCCCGTACCTGCGCCTGATGCACCGATAGAGCCCCGGTCCCTCTGGGCCTCGGCCATGAGTTGTGTTTGTCCTTTCCTAGGACTTATTTTCATCTTGCAGATCTTGTTGCCTAGCTTGTACCCAGGATTGTGTATTTTTGTATGGTCGAGTGGTGGTTATTATTGTACATATCTGACATTATGCTTTATATATATATATATATATATATATATATATATATATATATATATATCGCAAGCTTTTTGATTATGGGGTGGGTCGTATGGGTTATTGTTCATGTCTGGGTGTGGATGTGTAAATAAATGTTGATTTGATGCAGGTGGAAGCGTAGGAGACTTAATTTTCATAATTATCATGTGTGGAATGTTTGTACCCCATCTGGGCGGCGTTAATAAACAAAGGAGATGCTGCCCAATTTTTCTTTAATCTTACATGTTATATTCTTCTGTGCGATCACGGGGTATTTCTTCTAATATTCTCCAGGCTCGTGCTGTTCTGGTTCACATGTGCAAGCAAATATTAAGAAGTCCCGAGCAGACGTGGTATTCCTAATTAACTCTGATTGGCACATATGGTTTTACCTCTCCCCAAGGATACTACTTTATTCCGGCTTCTGACAACAATGCCTCATCAGGTTATCTCTACCCCTTACCCTATTTACGTGCTTGAGGACAATCCCGATTAAATTGGGGGGTGTTGCATTGATAAATTTTATGCCTAATATTTTAAGATAACAACATATTGTACATCCCTTGAATTGTGCCAAAGGAAGGAAATTATGAGAGTATTGACAAAGATGCTTGTTTTAGAAATTTATTTTATGAATTACTCTGATGCTTGTATGGTATAAAAGGGGCAGTAAATTTTTACAATGCCTGATATTACTTCTATACTTTAACACTTTTACCATGATTTGAGGATAGCTTGACATATCCTACTGCACATGTTCACTTTCACATGTCGAAGAGTTGAAATTAGATTCTAAGCCTGAAACTGGGATAGATTTACAGTTCTTTGTCATGTCATAGAAGATACATGAATACATGCAATCTTCTATTTGAAAAAAAAAAAAAAAGTATGTGTCTGAAAGTGTAGGGTGTTCAACTTAGTAACCGGGCAGTGTGCCTAGCCAGCGTGCTGTTCGCGTAAAACAGTTGAATTACCTGAAATGAAATGAAAAAAAAGGGGCTTCATACTTAGTAACCGGGCAGTGTGCCTAGCCAGCGTACTGTTCGCGTAAAACGGTTGAAGTTCCTTGTAAAAAAAAAAAAAAAAAAAAACAGAGATTGTTATGTGATAAGTGGAAAATATATGCTGACTCAGGATAGTGATCTTGAATAGTTGAATGTTTGGATATAATGGAGACTCAGAAGCATGTGGAACTCTATTCACACACGGGAGTGTTAAAGTTATTTTCGATCATGAGTAAATATGTTGAAGTATTGGAAGTATGTTATGGCATGTTTTGCTTTGCTATATCTTTATGTGATTAGAAGTTGAAGGGTACGTTCATGGGTAATATTTCTGATTCATGCATTAGAGTTGATGATTCTTATGATGGATTTCTAATGGCATAGTAAAGGGGATGTATTGATGTTTGTGGGTATCATCACCGGAAACTCTCAGGAGACTATAACTCCTCCACTGGGGCCACCCAGGGGTTTAAAGGCTTGTTACACATGCTAAGTGTAATCGTGAGACCTACGAAAGTGGCTAGTTAGGTTTACTGCTTTATGTTTATTTTTTATCTTGCTTTGCTCGAGGACTAGCAAAGATCAAGTTGGGGGGTGTGATAACGCGTGAAAAGTGCACAAATCGCCCCTTTAACTAGGTCATGTTAGCCTCCGAGCAATGCTATTTTGATGGTCTATGGTGCATTTCAGGTATAAGAGCCTTCAACGAAGGTTAGATCAAGTTTGGTGCTAAAACGAAGTGATTCTGGCAATCCTGCGTGAAGGAGATCGATCTGCATCCTGAAGGAGATCGATCTCATTATTCCAGCAAGAAGCGGTCCAGTCGAAGCAAAGGAGATCGATCTTCATCCTAAAAGAGATCGATCTTGGTCGGGCGTATTCCAGATCCAGAGTTCGCAGAACGAAGGAGATCGATCTTCTTCCCTATGGAGATCGATCTCATTTGATGCTGGGAGAAAAATAAAGGGCTGAGATCTAATCCGAGTTAGGGTTTTATTAAGGCCTATAAATAGGTGTTAGGAGAGGATTTTTGGCAGCCACCCATAGGCGAATTTTCCTCTCCCCCTGGGTGTTTCTTTGGTTCTTCTTCCTCCATAAACATTAGGGTTAGGTCTTGAAGATAGATCCATGGCGGGAGCGCGTCATCAACCTTCCCCGATGGATCGTTTCTTCAAGATGAGTAGCTAAATCTTTATTCTAGGAAATTCTATGATGTAATAGGGAGTTTATTTCGGTTTTCCTATGGATCTGAGCATGTAATTTATGATGGTTTAATGGATTAAATTCGGATTTTATATATCTATTGGTCATATTTCTTATGGTGAATGTATTGTTTGCTCTTTGTGCCCTAATTTTGGTCTGTCTTGTCTCGGTTTTTCCGTGGGTTTACAGCCGGATTTTGTGAAAACTCAAAACACAAAAGTCGTAGATCATTGTCTTAGCTTTCCAACGAATCTTGAATCGCCTCGTTTCGAATTCGGATGTGAAAGTTACGCTGAGATTACGATCGCTGGTTCTGAGTATTGCATGTTAGAGGCTAGGATTGGGACTTGTTCAAGTTGCTTTCATGCTAGAACCATGCTAGATCTTTGGATTGGATTCTAAACCCTAGCTTATGATTGTAGGAGTTCTAGAACCACTACCTTAATGCTAGAACCATTAAGACCTATGATTGTAACCTACAATGCATTCTTTATCTTTGTTGATTAGGCGATCTCAAAGTGCTAGAACCACTTTGATTATTTTCCTACCAATCATCCGCTGAATTGATCTTCATTCCGATGTAGGCTTCTAATGAATCTATGTTGAGTGATAGTGGACCTAGCCGATCCTCTATCAACCTTAGAAAACCATCTTGAACTTATTGAATTGCTCTTATCCTAGGAATGCCTAGATAGCTCTCGATTACGGATTAGAACTTCCTAGCCTTTTCTCTATTGTTATTCTCCCAATTTAGTTTAAAAGACCAACTATCATCTATCTTCCTTAACTTTTGATTTAGAACTATGCATGGTAATTAGGCTTAATCCTGTTTTCCCTGTGGACCGACTCGGACTTGCTACTATCTACCCATAAAGTAGTTAGTTAGTAGTTTGATTATAAATTTCTAATTTTGGCGTCCTTGTTAAGGTAACGACACTTTTCAAGGTTTGTCACTTGGAGAGGAAAGTCCTACGGGTAGCGTCATGTCCACCCTGTGTCAGGGACAGTCGGAGGTGGACCACCCTTGAGCAGTGGCCATCGGAGGATGTACTTTGGACAGGTGCCCTTCGGGTTATTGCCGGGATTTATGGGGTCCTTGGCAGGCCTCAGCACTTGGTACAGAGTTAGTACGGTTGGAGTCGCCTTCCTTGTGAGTGTCGTAGAGTAGAACCCTGCTGAGCTTTGGCTCATTTCTACCCGGACCGTGTTGTTTGCAGGTGCAGGTACCAGCGCTTCTCCTGTGGGCCCCCGGTGTTCGTCCTGCGGCAGCGCGTCGCCAGCCAACCATGTATGAGGGCCAGGACGGCTTTTGTTGTGCTTTTGCGGAGACCTCAGACAATGTATATTCTTTTTTGATATTTGTAAATGTTGTAAAATTGAATAATTCTGATGTATATGACATTTTATTCTAGTAGATGTTAACTTTACTTCCGCTTTTTGTTTATTGTATCTGTCTCCCTCTGTTGGGTTCAGTACATGTAGGTTTCCCCCTCGTGTCCCGGTCCAGATGGGTTTTCTGGGCGGGGGCGCGACAGTGGTGGTGCTGGCCACCGACAGCAGAGTAGGCTGCGGCGATCAACGAGGCTGAGCGGGAGGAGGGCTGGCCACCGACGACGGGGTGGGGGTTGGCGAGGCCGAGCGGGAGGAGGGAGAGAGAGAGCGGATGAGAGAGAGAGAGAGAGAGAGGAGAGAAGGCCCTCCGCCGGCGTACCTCTACCAACCCGGCCAAAACCTCCTCACAACCTACCTATCTCCCCTAAACCCCAGCCACCACCACCACCTCCCACCCCGACGACCCCCGTCCTCCATCAATCCCGGCGAACCCCCCTTCCACTGCACCTTCTCTCTTTCTCTCTGTGAAGTCGCGGTTGATAGCGCTTGAAAAAGTTTCGTGGTTTAACAAGTCTACTCAAAATTACGAATTTATAATCAAACTACTAACTAACTACTTTAGGGGTAGATAACAGTGAATCCGAGTCGATCCACAGGGAAATAGGATTGAGTTGAGATGCTCTGTATAGTCTCTTACTAATGAGTTAAGGAAATGTTTAGAACTTGAATTAAACTAGCTTGAAACTAAAGAAATTATAGATGCTAGAAAAGGTACCAGGGAATTCTTAATCCGTAACACGGGTTCTACCATGTCTTCTTAAGATTAGGGCACACTAATCACATTGAATGGCTTTCCTAATGGTTGATAGGTGAATGGCTAGTTCTCCCCATCACTCAACAAGTTCTAGTTAGGATTCCTTATCGGCGAGGCCAATAATCTAAAGTTCGGCGATCTAATGATTAGTTATGATCACCGCTAATGAATCCTCTGTTTAGGATGAATTCATCGCAAGAAAATAGTTATAATATGGATTTAGGTGTAAGATCAAGATGGTTCTCACACCTTGATGGCCAAATCTAGAAAGATAGGATAAATGGAGGATTAAGAATAGAATGTAGTGGTTCTAGCACTACTATAGTGGTTTTAGCACTATACAATCCCTAATTACGGAGAAGACTTTATTTGAGATACCATGGTTCTAGCATGATCCTCCTATTAGATGAGTCCAATCCAAGCCCTAGCATGATCCTCCTATTAGATGAGTCCAATCCAAGCCCTAGCATGCAATAACTCTCGATCTATCACACATTAGAACAATCCAAGCATCCAACAATAAATCAACACCAAAATTATAAAAGAATTAAGGTCAATCCATATAAGCTATGCAAAAAGGTATACAAGCCCTAGATCTTAGAAATCCCTAATAGAAACCCTAGTTACATCATAAGAATCCCTTGGCGAGGGGTTTAGTTACTCATCTTTAGAGTTTGATCCACAACCGAAGGTTGATGACGTTCTTCCACCATGGATCTCCTCCAAAAGAATCTCCAAAGAAAAATCTCCAAGTTGAAAGAAAACTGTTCTTCACGTCCAAGCCAGCCGCCCCCTGGAACTCTAAAAGATGCCTATTTATAGCCTATGAACATCCCTCTCCCGAATTAGATCTGGACCTTTGATTTCTTCCCTGGCAAACAAATGATCGATCATTCCCTAGGATGAAGATCGATCATTTGAATTCAATTGCTAGCTACACCCGTAAAGGATCGATCATTCCTATAGGAGATGATCGATCCTTTCCTTGTGTTATTGATCACGTCATGTGGATGATCGATCATGCCATGAAGGAAGATCGATTCTTTTAAACCTTGCTCTCTGTCATTGTTGTCGTGCATACATGATCGATCATTCCATGAAGAAAGACCGATCCTTTGAATTTGTGCTCTCTGTCAGGTTAATGCACTTAAATGATCGATCCTTTCCTAATGTGATGATCGATCATTTATGTTGGAATTGCCTAATGAGCTCGTTTTGACTCCAAGCTTGATCTAACTCGTACTAGGGTCTGTTGTACCTGAAATAGGATAAAAATAGTCAATGAAGCATTACTCGGAGACTAACAAAGCCAAATTATAAGGGTGATTTGTGCACTTTTCAAATCTTATCAGCTTTGCCCCCACGACCCCTCGTCCAAGCTCCATCGTCGTCGTGGCCACTCGTGGCTCCTCTCCTCCATCCCGACGCCGTTCCGACGTCCTCCCTCGAGATCCCTACGTCGCCGACGATCTCCAGCCCACACCTCCTCCACCCCGTCGCCCACTCGTCGTCACTCTCTGTGAGGGCCCGTCCCTCAGACCTGACTCGACCACGTGGGTCGAGAGCCGGTTTCCTGTTGGTTTGGTTCCGCGTCGGGCACGATCGGGCGATCGTGTGGCGGTTTTGGACCCCGGGGGCATTTTGGTAAATATGTCCTCTGGTGGTCGGTTTCACACCCGCGTTCCACACACTGACTTTGATTGATGTATGTGTTTGATTAGAATCCCTAGGGTGCGTCCGATCGGAGGATCGGAGCTCGATCGGGAAAGATCGATTTGGACGGCTGAGATAGATTTGGAATTTCTATATAAGGCCTGTCTCTTTCTTCTCTTTCCTTCTCTTCTTCTCCTGTCATTTTCTCCTTCCCTCTCTCATTCGGCTGAGCTAGGGTTTGGAGTCTTGGACTTCGGATCGCGGATCTTGTCGGCTTGACCAGCGGGACGCGTGGAGGAGCTACCCTACTTGATCAGGTAGGTGTTTCTACCTCGATTCTTGGATCGGGTTCTCCTAGGATAGGATTATTGCTCTTTCGATGTAGGAATACATGTTAGAATGGTTTGTAACTCTTTGTATGTGTGGGGTAACTCATTTCCTGTATTCCTACGTTGAGATTTCAGTATTTGAACGGTTGGTTTCCGTATTATCGCCGTTTTGTCGATTTTTGTCCATTTGGACCTAGATAAGAGATTTAACCGTCGAAAACTGGATTTCTTCACTCCATTAGCTTCCCCTTTGCTAAATATACTTGCTTGCAAGATTTTATCTTATTCCAACGTGATTTGATACTTGAAATCCAAAGAAATGGATTTCCGGCACTGTTCTGATGAACTGTGCCAAGGCTCGACGGTCGATCGGTGCATCGACCGTCAAGTGTTGTTTTACCCTTTCTGGGCTCGACGGTCGACCGTCGCATCGACCGTCGGGCTCTGTCGGGATTTTGGACTCCCACGGTCGATGGATCGATCGACCGTGGGATCTTCTCCTTTTCGCCTTTTACCTGACGGTCGACCGTCAGATCGACCGTCGCATCGACCGTCAGGCGCTGTTTGGTTTTGGGCTTCTCAGGGTCGATGGGTGGATCGACCGTCGCCCTTGGTTTTCTTCGCATGGGTCTCACGGTCGATCGCCGGATCGACCGTGGCATTGTCCGTGGCCTCACGGTCGATCCCCGGATCGACCGTGACATCGTCCGTGACCCTTTGAACTTGGTTTTCAGGTATTTCTTGGATGGTTTTGATGGGGGATTAGTATCTAAACATGTTGGGAAGCATGTAGGGGGATTTGATGAGGTTTTCAAAGGATTTCCATTTGGTTTGAGATTGATTCAAATGTTCTTTCTTTCTTTAGAAAACCTATGGTTCTACTTGCAATTAATACATGATTGATTGTAGTTAAGTGCAGTTATTTGCTTAGCCATTAGCTAGCTATGAGTGCTAGGTAATGAGGAATTGTGGAACCTTAGCCTCTTGCCGGCGAGTGCCGAGGGCTATTGTATATATGTGAAACTTATAACTGTTGATGTGGCATGTAGAGACATCTAGGATAGATGTTTGCCTAGACCCATGCATTGTGTGCATTAGAGGCATTTGAGGTTAGGCGGGCGATGGTTTAGGTCGCCGATCCGAGGCTCTCGGGTAGCTCGGATCTAGCCTTAGGACCGTGGATGGGTAGTCAGGAGTAGGATGTGATTGTTGATAAAGTCTCTTGTCTTTTGAGGATTCACGCTAGTTGACTCTGATCGGTATTTGAGGTTTAGAGGTCGTGTCGTCTTCCAAGGCCAAGTGCTAAGGATGCAACCGATGTGTTCCCGACGTGGTCCCCAGGCAGTGGTATCCCTGCTGGGTAAGGGTGATCCTGCATGGTACTGTTCCCCTATCAGTGCTTAGGGTGATCTTGGTAGAGTGACCAAGAGAGAGGTTCATGATAGGAGCCCTTGGGACATCGGTGGGTTATGGGACCCGTGGCATCCGTTAGACTTAGGCTGGGAGACAACACTGTTGTTGTTTTCCTCCTTTCAGTGTGCCGTAGAGTAGAACCCTACTGAGCTTATCGTTCACTCCTACCCGGGCTGCGTTTGCAGGTGCAGGCGGCAGTTCTTCTTCGGTGGAGCCGGCTGGGTCGGCTTTTGGCGGCGCGAGTACATCCAGAGGCGCTTGAGGTTGCTGGAGGATGATTCGTCGTACATTTTTATATATGTTTATATGTTGTAACCATTTTGGAGAACTTTTGGGATTTTGTATAAATTTGTATATTGGAACTCAGACAGTGTACGACTTGATGTTATATTATGATTAAATCTGTTTAGCCTCTGGAATACAATTGTTTAAATTATTTATCTTTTCCGCTTTGTATCGCGCCGGTTGATGATGAATAGTGTTAGGACCCTCACGCCCCGTCCTGGATGGGTTTTCTGGGTCGGGGTGTGACACTCTCTCTCCCCCACATTCTCTCTCCTCTCTCTCATCCGCTCTCTCCCCCTCATCCCACTCGGCCTCGTCCACCCCGGCCACCCCTTTGTTGGTGGCCAGCACCACCATCATCACCATGAGAGAGGAAGAAAAGGTATTTTCGGTATTTAAAAAAAATGGTGCGTTCATATAGGTGCGGCTATCCGCACCACGATTTGAACTCAACACACCACAAAAAATATTTTTTGTAAAAGTAAAAAACAAAAATCCTAAACCACCCTCACCATCTACCTCCTCCACCCCACCACTCCGGCAGCCACTGCCGGCCCTCTACCACCTCTCCAGGCCGGCGGTGGCCCCTCCACCACCTCTTCACGCCGGCAACCACTGCCGACCTTCCACCACCTCTCCACCATGGCAGTCGTCGCCAGCCGCGGGAGAGAGAGAAGGCAAGAGAGAGAGAGAGGGAAGAGGGAGGCTGGCCGGCCATGGGAGAGAGAGGGGGGAAGAGGGAGGCCGGCGGCCGCGGGAGAGAGAGAAAGCAAGAGAGGGGGGGCGGGGGGGGGAGGCCGGCGGGCGCGGGAGAGAGAGAAGGCGAGAGAGAGGGGGGGAAGAGGGAGGCCGGCGGCCGCGGGGGAGAGAGAAGGCGAGAGAGAGAGAGGGGGGGGAAGATGGAGGCCTGACCGTGGGGGAGAGAGAAGGCGAGAGAGAGGGAGGCCGGCCGGCCGCGGGATAGAGAGAACGTGAGAGGGAGGGAGGGAGGCCGCCGGGAGAGAGGGAGGCAGTCGGGAGAGAGAGAGAAGGCGAGAGAGAGAGGGGGAAGAGGAGGCTGGCGAGAGAGAGAGGGGGGGAAGAGGGAGGCCGGGGGAGAGAAAGAGAGAGAGGGTGTGGGAGAGAGAGAGAGAGAGGGCGCCGGCGAGAGAGAGGCCGGAGGAGAGAGAGAGGCCGTCGGAGCCGGGAGAGAGATCGCCGGGAGTGAGCATCGGGAGAGAGAGAGAGAGGGGTATAGTGGGGTTTTTTTTTATATAAAATATTTTTTTTGTGGTATGTTGAGTTCAAAGAGTGACGTGGACAGCCCCACCCGTTCATCTATTATCGTGGTGCATGCAAAATTACCCCAGCGAGAGAGGGAGACCGGCGCCTGGCCGCGTCAAACCGAATACTTGGTCAACAGCAACGGCTCCGACCGATTATTTATACATCGTCTAGTCGTCGTCCCCTTCCAGCAGCCTCCATGATGCCGCTCGTCCTTTTCCACCTCGCCCCGACGAAGACCAAGAAGAGGAGGAAGCGACTCCCCCACACGACTATTCAAACCTCCAGCGCCAGAGCGGCCATATAAATTAATAATCGGAAAACGCAGACCTTCCAGATAATTTTTTACTCGTGGTTTTGGTCTTAGATCGGCTGCTTCCGTCGGTCCATGGGAGGACGCAGCGGCATCGTCGGCGGCGGTGGAACCGCCTGCCTCCGCTCGCCCGCCCTCGTCTACTTCCTCTCCGCCGCGGCCGTCCTCGGCTCCGCCGGGGTTTTCTACCCCTGGTTCGTTTTCTCGTCTTTTGGGAACCCTTATGGTCCTCCTGCTGCCGGCTGTCGCCCCGATGGGGAGGGCTCGTGGTCCATCGGCGTCTTCTACGGGGACTCCCCCTTCGAGCTTAAGCCTATCGAATCTGTAGGTCCTCTGAGCTTCTTACTTGCTCTTCTCTTTGATTGGGGGTTGCTGATCTTGGCCTTGGTTGGGGTTTGATTTTAGAGTCGCGTGTGGAGGAATGGGAGCGCTGCGTGGCCGGTGGCAAACCCGGTGTTGACGTGCGCTTCGGCTACTGTGGCTGGTTCGCCGAGTAACTTCGTCGCTGATCCTTTTCTCCATATCCAGGTCAGTGATTTGGTTTGGTGTTGCTGATGCTGACTGCTTATGTTTGTGTGAACCGATTGACAACAATTATCAGCTTAGGCAGCTTAATCTATTAAGTTTGTCAAATCGTTGGAGGTGCTAGGAACTTAGGATAGATGTGTTCTGCTTCTAGAAATCAGTTTATGAGTAGAAATCTGTTTGCTTTGAATTAACTCAAGTAACAGGATACAGAGACCAGTTTTGTTCTTGTACGTACAACCTGTTTTATGGAAAGCATCAGGGCCTGACGGAAAAGAGCTAAATTGACCTTTTAGTCTGTAAAGTGCTCTCTGAAAGCTATATCTCAATCCACATCGGTACAATTGTAAGTTTAAAACGGTATTATTTGATATGTATCAGCTGGAAATAAAGATTCCGTCTCAGAATCTCTTGAAATTCTAACAAGTCCAGCAGTTCAGCTCTCAATTCTACTTCTGGCTATACCCGTTTCCACATTATAGCTCTTCCGTTTAGGAGAAACACTCAGAAATCACAAAATTACCATCGTAATGGTCACAAAATTATAGCTTTTCCTTTTATGTACTGCAATCTAAATAACAGTACTCGCTTCAGGTGCTTAAAAAAATGTTTGAAGTCGTCAAGTGGTCCTTATTAGTATTTTTAGTAAATCTATTTAATCTAGAAAATCATGTTTGATACTAGATTTCAATCTGTTGTTTCTTAAAAGTGAGTGATCCTATGTTCTGTACATATCTTTCTTGATGGAAGGGTTTATTTCTATGCTGTTTACTCTGAAAGGTGCAAGTGGATCTTTAAACCATATAGGTGAAAATGTGGGCCGATTAAGCCTTATGAAAGAGTGAACGGGTGCATTGATATAGCACAACTTTCTCATTCAAGTTCTGGTTCATGCGAAATAGGTGCCAAAACGAATAGCTTGATGGCTAGCATTCTGCTTCAATGTCATTTGGACTCCATCTCGAGCTTGTGCTTTGGCTGAAATGCCCAGCCAAATGCTATTTTACAATCATTGATTATTTTGGATGGAAATAAGATGCACATCGACTGAGGCAGCAAAACATACAAGTGAAAAGAATGAATCTCATGCGTGACACAAAAAATTGTTTGATTTGGGTGATATAGTATCTGAAGCGGGTTGGTTATGATTGTCGAGCCCTTCTCATACCGTTCTCACTGAAATGAATTGTTTTAAGCCATATCCCTGAACCATGCTTACAAGCCTAGTTTCTTAGAAACTTGGGAGTTTAAATTCGAACGTCCCTTAGAGTCTCGACCGATTCCCTTAGGAGTATACAGGGGGAATTCATCTTATTAGGTCAACATTTTGGGGATATCCTTGAATAGGGAGCAGACTTTTATGAGTTATCTGAGTTGTATACATGAGACTGTTAATAACGGGAAGCTTTGCATGTGAGCTCTATTCAGGAAGCTAGTTTGCAAGAGCCATGAGGGAAATTATTTGTAAGGAGTTCAAAACCTTTTGGTAGATTCCATTTACAAAGCTAGTGTGAGGGATGCGGCTATGGAGGCAAGTCTAAGTCCAAAGATGGCTGGAAGAGAGGAATCTGGTTGAATTATCACAATACAAATGGGAAGCCTGGTAAGAAAGAGGTGGAAAAGAAGCAAGAATAAATATGGAAGCCTCGCGTAAAGTAGGAGCCGAGAATGGTGGAAGAAGGTGAACAGTAGAGTTCTCATGAGAGTGGGCATAGGAGAGTGCTTGAAGGTTTAAATTGAAGCCTAAGGGGTAAAAGGAGGAATATGGAAGAATGCATGGTCTCTTTTGATATGAAGAAAGGAGATAAGACATCCCAATTGGATGTCTTATATAAGTGGTGAACATTCAAGTCAAATAATAAATCAGCTGAGTGTAGGGCCCAAGAGTTGAACTGTGTCTATCAAGGAGAATGGGATTATAGCTTGGAAACATTCGTTATTTTCATGATGAGGATAATCATGCTCGGTGATAGATGATTTCACCAAAAGGAGGTAGGGTTTTGGGGATGTTGCGAACCGGATTTGTCCTAGTGCATGTGTGACCATGCGGCTATGTATTCATGATACACACCCTTAGAATTATGATTCGACCATAAAATTTTTATACTTGTTCAATTAATTTTATGGAGCTATTAGAATGCGTGGTTGATAAGTTATTGGGGTTCTCGAAAGTAATAAGTACTATATTTTTTATGTAGGATGATCTTTTTTATCTGTTTTTCGAGACAAAGAACTCTGTCACTTTACAAGGGGATATCGGTGTGGCTATGAGCACAGACCATGGTGCGACATGGCTGTACATGGGAATTGCTTTAGATGAGGAGTGGCATCTTTCTTATCCTTATGTTTTCAGCTACAAGAATCAAGTAAGTACTTTAAAGTGCATGTTAGTGTTGCTGCATATCTGACAATTGAAGCTCAGATATTCCACAGTTGACCTATTGACATCCTTTTTTTTTCCCCCCTGTTGCTGATACAGGTGTATATGATGCCTGAAAGCAGTCATAAAGGGGAGCTCTGTCTATACCGTGCATCGAGTTTTCCTCTGAAATGGGAATTGGAAAAGGTCATTCTGAAGAGGCCTCTTATTGATGCATTCATTGTAAAGCACCTTGGACAGTACTGGCTTTTTGGTTCAGATTTTACTGCTTTTGGTGCCAAAAAGAATGGGGAGCTGGAAATCTGGTACAGCAGTTCACCCCTTGGTCCCTGGAAACCTCACAAGCAAAACCCCGTTCATAATGTTGACAAGAGTTTTGGGGCTCGAAATGCGGGCAGGCCTTTTTTCTACAATGGTAGCCTCTATCGGACAGGACAAGATTGTGGTGAAACATATGGACGGCGAATACGTGTATTCCAAGTGAAGACGCTTACGAAAGATAAATATGAGGAAGTTGAAGTCTCTCTTGGCATCGAAGAATCCAAAAAAGGCCGAAATGCTTGGGATGGTGCTCGCTACCATCAACTTGATGCACAACAGCTTCCTTCCGGCAAATGGGTCGCTGTAATGGATGGTGATAGAGTTCCTTCTGGTGATTCAGTTCGCAGGCGTATTGTTGTCTATGCTGCATATGGAGCCACTGTTTTGCTGGTTATCTTATCGGGGGTGTTAATAAGTGCAATTAAGTGTATTTTCCCGCTTCGATGGTACCTTCCCACGTCGGACAAAAGAAGCGATTCATTCCAAGCACGAGAACGTCTCCAACTCTCTTCCAAGCTAAGCTGGCTTTTGGCCCGTGCCAATAGGCTAGGTTCCCCTTTACATGGAAGAATAAAGCTTAAATCCTTCACGGGCTGGCTGAGTCTAGCTGTTCTTATTTTTATTGGGGTTGCATTAACCTGCATTGGGACCCATTTCATGTATGGAGGCAATGGTGCAGAAGAGGCTTATCCATTGAAGGGGCACTATTCTCAGTTCACATTACTCACTATGACTTATGATGCCCGGCTCTGGAATTTGAAGATGTATGTGAAACATTACTCAAGATGTTCTTCAGTAGCGGAGATTGTGGTCGTATGGAATAAAGGCAAGGCCCCACTCCCAAATGACTTTGATTCTGCGGTGCCAGTTAGGATCAGAGTGGAAGAAAAGAATTCGTTGAATAACAGGTTCAAGCCTGACAAATTGATAAAGACTCGTGCAGTTCTTGAGCTCGACGATGACATCATGATGACATGCGATGATGTGGAACGTGGATTCAGGGTCTGGAGGGAGTACCCAGATAGAATAGTCGGTTTCTACCCTCGCCTCGCAAAAGGAAGCCCATTGATGTACCGCGATGAGAAGTATGCTCGAAGGCAAAAAGGGTATAACATGGTTCTAACTGGTGCTGCATTTGTGGATGGTAATTTAGCATTTGAAAGGTATTGGAGTGATGTGGCAAAGGAGGGGAGGGAGTTTGTGGACAAGCATTTCAACTGCGAGGACGTGCTTCTAAATCATCTATACGGGAATGCTAGTGCATCACGGAAAACAGTGGAGTATGTGAGGCCTTCATGGGCGATAGACACATCGAAGTTTACAGGGGCAGCCATTAGCAAGGACACACAGATGCATTATCTGGTGAGAAGTAAATGCCTTAACAAGTTTGCGGAGTTATATGGCAGTCTGGCCACCAAGAAGTGGGGATTTGGTAGCCGGGAAGATGGTTGGGATGTGTAGTAGCAAGGGAGCCATCTTTTCCTTCTTTAGCAATTCTGGCCTCACTGATCTTGTTTTATGGCATTCTGTAACTGTATTTTAAACCATTACTAGAGACAGATTACTAGTAACAGTAAGCTTGCATGTATATTAGATATTTTTGTTAGTGGTGGTGGTAGTGGGGGAATTGGTTTAGGATGGGAAAGGAGGTTCATGTATCTCTACTCTCCCAATTTTATTGAATTGAAATTTTGTAACTGTGGCTGTGTTGGTTATTCCAAATTCCAAAATAGACTTCATTGCAAACAGTTATATATTTGACATTCTTGCAAAACAAAGTGAACTGATTTTGGTGGTTTCATGTTGTGTGCTTTGGTTCTTAGGTGGATTCAGAGCTGCCTAGCTCGAGCTGGCCTGGCTGCAAATCCCGGACCTACGCTAGCAGTTATGCATGGGCTGGATTGGACCTTTCATGTTTCCATTCTCAGCTTTATGCACTCTGGCTTCTCTCTTTTTTTTTGAGGAGAGACGGAGGAATCAAGGATTTACCACAGCATTCTGATAGATCCGAACTGTGATAGATCCTTGGACATTTTTTAAAGGAAAGAAATGTGACAAATCGAGCAAAATGAAACATCTCTACCAAAGTAATAAATCATAATAGCTGGTATCAAATTGGACTGTTATAAATTTTGGACAAACAGAAAACAACAAATTTATTGTACAATGTCTTCTGGTATAGAGATCTCAGCTAAGCTGTTGGCAAAGCCAAACCGCCCTTTTTGTAGAAGACCTTTACACTCAAAATCTGTAGTTGGTCTTCATATACGTCACGATCTCTTGCTGCACGTTGGAAGAATGGCATCAGTTCTCCCACTCTTTGAAATGCTCATAAGAAAAGCCAAATGGAAACTGTTACTTACAATCAAACATAGCAGTATGCAACCTGTTGCTCCTGGAAACAAGGTGTACCAAAAGTGCAGGTGATGAAACTTCGCGCCGTCAATGAACAAGAGAGGCAAGCTTGCAGCTGCATATTACCACATATAGATTTGCTAAGAAACAAGGAATAAATTGAAAAGAGTTTACATGTTAAGACGGTGAATAAAGATGCAAATGTTAGCGCAGGCTCAATATGAATAGGCAAGCTAGCTTATAAGAGCATATGCACGAACAAATACATATACATGAAAAAAGCAAGCCATAAGTTTGAGAACTTCAAACTTTTGCTTCACCGCTCTGTTGTTTGTGCAGTTTAACTAGGGTTCCACTAGAATTAACATAGACTTTCCTTAATATCATAGATGTCACTGGAATACATAATATATGCATTCAGATCACCTCACGTTCACAGCACTAGAATAATTTCCTGACACCTTTTAAAGGAGAGTGGCATTGAGGCTGCCTCAAAAATTTGTTTCTCTTAGAACATTGCCTGCAGAGTCTGTAACTAGAGGATTACCACGCTTCACTACTTATAGCCTGGTTGACACTTGTATCAGAGAACTAATAAAGTTCCTTTTTTGCTAGAGGCATTTTCATCTAACATATGGCATTACAAGATGCGCAGATCCTTTTTGGATTCTAGGTTACCAATCATGGGTTGTATGCAGATGCAGGAAAATAGCTGATTCACATACTATTAATTTCTCCAGTTGTGAGTACTGCTCTTTGATTGCAGAACTTTTTAAATAATTGGAACAAGAATACAAGATCAGTCCATAATGCATGATAAGCAATTTGTTTTCCTGGAACAAGTTTTATGGGGAACCTATGCTACCATGAATCTAGCAGTCATAAAATAACCAACATCAATCTCTGTGCATCACAAGAATCAATATTGTCCTCGCCGTACATATTTATTTTAATCAATAAGCGGAAATATTGGAGTCGCGGCTGATACTTGGATTTACTTTAATCACAAGTCCAGAATTTGATTTCGCAAACCGAATGTAGGTGCCTGGTTAGCTCTATTGTATTGGGGTTGGATATTTGAGTTTTAGATTAGAGGATTTTAAACACTCCTTTTTAAAGGAATAAAATTCTGCACCATACACATTCTAATTTGTTCAATGGACCGACATATATCCATACTTAGGACTAGGAGCATGATTTTGACATCCACCCATGCATGGCGCATAGGCCTGTCAGAGGTGTACCTGGAGGGTGAGTGGCTCCTGTTATGATCATGAAAGCTATAGATGCGGCAAGAGCGGTGCTTCTCGCCAACCAACCTGGGCCGAAAATCGACAATGCCAACACACCAATAGCTGCACACCCAATTTGAGCTACAAACATGTTGTACTTCTGCATTACCATTCATATTAAAGTTAGCCGTCAGCAAGTATACAATAATTGTAGCTCTTAACTGTGGTTTTATTCAGGCACAAGATCTTTCTAAGGCAAAAGAGAAGGTTGGATCAATGAAATTTGCAACAGTAGGTGGCTTCTGATTTTCCCCAAGTGATAGAAATGAGCTATAAAGACATGGAAGAACAGTTCCAATTTTTTTTTAGGAAGCTCACAGGATCTTTACCAATTATATGATTTACAAATTCAAAGCACCAGTTATAACTGTCTGCCCGCAAAGTATATGCCATATACAACATACTTCCGGATGAAGGCTTTTAGCTGTTTTACGAAGAGGACTAAATTCATAAAGAGAACACCTTTTTGAATTTCAAGCTGATGAGTATGTCCTATACTTTCAGTAGAATTGACTGAGTACCGTATTAACAATAGAGGGAAAGAACGCTGTTGCAACAAGTCAACAGTTTTTTTAAAACAAATTGAGCCTTCTACCCTCACTTAGGGTCAGGTCAACATTATGATTATGATCATGTTAACTCACACAATAAGCTCTGCTTTCTTTTAGATCAACTTAAAGTGCATTCAAATGGGGTTGGTTGATTCGAAGCAAATATCACTGTCATAAAGATTAACTCATCTCAGGATCAGCGTAATAAAGGGCCACACAGTGAACAAACCGACCAGAAGACCTATACTTGAGGAAATCACAATTGCGCTCCAAGAGTAGGAGACTGTTTGAAATGACCAAAATTACACCTTTATTTGCCCAATCAAATAAGCAAATAGTTTGTACTACGGATAATCTTAAAAGCCTGCTTGGTCAATCCCAACTCTGAAACCTTGCTGATTTTAACAACCGCGGCCCCTGACTTACAGCACGGATGGTAGCCTTTTCAATCACTAGTCGGAGATAGAATGGCGCAGATAAGAATGAGTTTATAAACATGAATATAGATGTTATCTAGTTTTAATTGTGACAAGCATGCAATTTCTCGAACACTATGGTCTAATTCTTTTTTAAACATCAACAGCTACCTTCTGTTTGGATATCTTTCCTTCATGAAAGATTAGGCCTTAGAAAAGGCAATCGAATGTTAGGTCAAGTAAGTGTCATTTGCTATCTTACATGATCAATAGGTATGCGATGTCAATAATCGGCAGCAACAAACAAATGTTGATCTTGAAACATCAAAATCGAATAGTCACAATCTCCACAACAAGACCATATATAGTAGCTCAGGCAGGAAACTACACCTGGGCAGCAGGAGCATTTGGGGTGGAGAACAACACCGCACATACAGCACCCAGAGGCGCAATCGTCAACGACAAGCCCCTCGAAGACACCATCTGGTCGAGCCTCCCCAACGCCGCCATCGCCAGGAACGCACCTGCCCAACAAGAGACAGAAGGAGACCTATTAAACTCAATCTATCATATAACCATGGGAGGGAGAGTGGATATGAGATAGGAGAAACACCTGCAGAGGGCCAGAGGACGTCGCTGACCGACGGCGCGGCAGTCTCGGCGGCGGGCTTCTTTACCCACTCACCGAAGCCGGCGCTTGACCGGACGACAAGCCGGCATCTGCTCGCCCGGAAAGGGAGGGCATTTCCATCCGCAATCTCTCGCCTCTTCCACTTGATGACAGCAAGGGATGACGACGACGATGGTGACAGCAGTGGTGAGATCAAGACTGGAGCATGGCTGCGGCTAACGCAGCGACTCAGCGCCATTCCCCACCGCACCACCGCCCCGCCGTCGCTGTGTATATGATACGAATGGATGGGGGTGGCGGGAAGGGGTGCGTCATGGGTGGCGGCTTTTGGAGGTGGCGGAGGGTCAGAGGAGATAGAAAAGATGGTGGCTTTTCGGGACCCCCGATAGGCGGAGGGCGCATAAAAATTGCCGATATTTACTTTCTCCCATGAATATCCCCTGTTCATTAAAAAAAGGACTTCGGGGTTATTTATATATCTACCCCCACAATTCTTTCGATATTTATGTAAATACCTATGAAATCTTGATTGCCTTTGGTATGAAATAACTTTATTCAGGATTAAGTGATTTTATTTTAGATTTTATGAATAATTTTATAATAATTAATTAGAATAAGAAAAAAGTATGATAAAAAATAAAAATAACTTTATAATGATTACTTATAATAATAAAAAATGATGTTTGAAAATAAAACATAAAATAAGTAATGGATTCGAGAATATTTCTTAAACATTCCCCAACACTCCTTAACAATATTAAAAATACACTCCTTTTTATGAAAATAACACACAAATGTTCTCTGTCCGTAACCAACCATGATTGCGGGCTAATCCGGCCATATAGTATTACTTAAATGCCAATGTTAATAATTTATTCGCATTTAATTCCAATGGGGGTAGAGAAGGGTAAAAGGTAATTTTACTTCTCGTTAGGGCCAATGACGACGTCGTGAGAAAAATTCGCCCAATATTCATCCAAAAGTTGACCGTGGGGTATTTTTTTTACCTCAAAAAAAGTTCGAGCATTTTGTAATAGGGTGCGGCTATCCGCACCACGTTTTCAACTCAACACACCACACTTTCCAGATTTTTCTCATTTTTTGAAATAAAAAAAATAAAAAAACCCTAAACTACCCTCATCCCCAACCTCCCCCTCTCCCCCCC
>OY986973.1:20693785-21003598 GCA_963920575.1 Narthecium ossifragum
CGGGTTTTCCCAGTAACCCGCTTGACCTGCTCCGCTTGGGGCGGGGAAACAGGGCAATTATCAGGTTGGCAGGGCGGGGCGGGTTGAATGTTGGGACGGGGCGGCGATGGGTTTTGGTCAACCCGCCCCGCTTTTGACCAGGCCCGGATATGTTTTTTAGTAATTTTAAATTAGTTCTAATAATTTTATTCTAACTCTTTAATTTAGAACAGATGGCTAAAAAAGGTGTTGGTATAAGAATTAGTTCTAATAATATCTTAGCTACCGACCACTTAAGCTTTACATGGTCGCAGACCCACGAGGCCCATGACGCATTGCTTTCCATTAGTTTATGCTATAAGGGACTAAGGAATAAAAGTATAAAACTAATCGATTTTAATTTTGATCAGATCTAAAGTTAATTTTTTTTTTGAATTTGGGGTTCATTTTTACATTTTGTAATTTGCATGATCTTATTGTAGTGGGAACACTTGGAAGTTGAAAAATTGTTTTTTTTTTAACTATGTGACGCTTGAAAGTTCACAATATTATATTGATTTATATGATACTTAACAAATTTGTGATAAAAATTATCGACATTATTAACTTTGTCGAAAGAAGATGAGAATTCTAAACGGGACAGGGCAGAGGCAGGGCGGGGCTGGGACGGGGGAAATGTAGATGGGGCGAGGATGGGACGAACTTCTTGCCTCGCAACGGGGCATGGGGCGGGGATGGGGCATGGTAAATTTTTTTGGGGTGGGGACGGGGTTGGTGAAATCCGCCCCAACCCGCCCCATTGCCATTCATACTGGCTGATGTTGGAATAGCTATAAGAGGCCCTGGCACGGCTAGTAACGGACATGATCTATTGGGAAAATAGCCAGCCGGATTTTAAACTTTGAATCACGGGACCAAATTTTGGGAATTTTGGGTTCGTGTTGATCGAGAACGCTCGTGGGCATGTCCCTTTCTATTCTCCACGGTGATCAATCTATCCCTCCCTCTTTCTCTTCTCACCTCATGATCCAATTCGAACCAAGCATCGTCGGCGTCGATCATTGCCGCGCCGCCCTTGCCCAGAGATCCATCACCAGCTTGCCTCCCCCGCCAACTAGAGCTCCAACCTTGTTGCAATATAATGCAACTTGTTCATAACACTAGTAGAAATATGCATCAAAACCATAAAAGAAAACCAAAGACACAACTCTATTTAGGATGGTGAAGAAGCGCTTGATGGACAAGGGATCCATGGTAGATGAATCCATCAATCTTAGCACTCTGCAACTTTCCATCAATAACCAAGCTCTGTAAACATGAAAGACATATAAGAACTCTAGTTTAAGAACCAAGCTTAGGAATGCTTGCAAAGATCTATATTTTTCCTACCATCAATCTATTGATCTTGCCAAAGGGCTTCGCGTCCAGCAAAGCAATATCTTGATACTGGGTAGCTTCGGTGTGCAAAATACTACCAATGATTTATTATACAAAGTCAGAGAAGCTATAGCTCTGTTAAACATTGATACAATAACACTATCTTGGAGTAACAAAAATACGATAGAAATGCTTGAAAACTACTACATCTAAAAGCTAGAATAGAGAATGGGCATGCTCTATTTGTTAAAAGCATAACAACAAACAAGTCATGGGATTTCAAGAAAAAACCAACATTTTGAACATCGAAATCATTCTCAGACCCTAGCCCGAAAAGAGATAGAAAGATGGTAAACCCCAATACTCGGCATCAAATCCGTTGGGATCTCCGGCGAGTTTGGAGCTCTAGCGCCATTGGGATCTCTAGCAAGGACTTGCAGTGGGGAGGCAAGCTGGCAATGGATCTCTGGGCAAGGGCGGCGCGGCGATGATCGACGCCGGCGATGCTTGGTCCGGATTGGATCGTAAGGTGAGAAGAGAAAGGGGGAGGGATAGATTGATCACCGGGGAGAATAGAACAGGACGTGGCCCGCGGGCGTTCTCCATCGACATGAATCCAAAATTCCCTAAATTTGATCGGGTGATTCAAGGTTTAAAATCTGACCATCGATTTTCCCATTAGATTATGTCCGTTGTTATTAAGTGGATGCAGATCCACGGTGTGGATTAGCATGGCAGGCCTGTCATAGCTATTCCAACATCAGACCCCTCGAATCCGATCGACCCGGCACCGAGGCGGAGCTATTCGGGTCTGGTCGGCTTGGAATAAAAGGTTCCTGCCTTATCCCAGTCCAGCTCGTTCCGTTCATGCCAACATTCGATCCCTGGTTGGATCCCAGTCCTTTTTGGACTTGGCTCAGCCCCAAGCCCATTTGGACAGGGCTAACCCATCTCTTGATTCTTGACCAAAGAACTACACATCCTTGGGCACCACATATGTGTAGCATTTCAGGTTTGGATTTGTTAGCCAATATAATGGCTAACCAATCAATGATTAACATGTCAGCATAATAAATAAGGCTGACAAACTTTTAAGCTAAGTTGGACGATATCGCTCACTATTGATCATCGCCCATTGAACGATATCGTTCAAAGCATCATCCAGAAACTAGCTCATCGTCCAATGAACGATATCGCTCACTATACGATCATCGTTTATTGAACGGCATCGCTCAATAGTAGATCATCGCTCAATGAATGACATCGTTCAAAGACAAGTTCATCGCTAAAAAAGATAAAATCTTTTTGATCACGAATGGTTATCCTCCTCACAAAGAAAACATTTGTCATGAGCGATAATGATTTAAGAATGATCATATTTGTGATCATGAATGATGAGTTCCTTGCACATAGTTCATCAACCAAAAGTGACAACATGTTATCAGCCAAAGATTTGGTTCAAATATAACAAAATGTTAGCTTTGCACTATGGAGAAGCAAAAAAACATCAGTTAAGGGAGATAATGTTACGAATACCAACTCACCAACTTGATGCAACCGTCATCGGCCAAAAGCTTGTAGCCCAGACGTGATCGTCATCGGCCAAAAGCTTGTCGTCCAGACGCAACCGTCATCGGCCAAGAAGCTTATAAGCCAAGACGTGATCGTCATCGGCCAAAGCAAGGGGTGAAGAAACGAGGAAATGTCGGAAAACATGGGACACGCGGCTCATCCAGAGTGAAAGATGGAAGATCGTGGAGAATGTGCTCAACAGAATTTGCCCAACTGCCTTAGTATAAATAGCTTTCTTCTTTCACCGTGTAATCTCTCTCGCAAACTTCAACAGAGCATGTGCGCCTGGTTTCATTATGTCTTTTAGGATGTTTTCCATTTCTGTAAGTTGATTATTTCCTTAATCTAATGGCATCGTTTCTTCATTTCTTAGTTAGTCATTTATACTTTCAGTAGTTAGATTACTGTTTTAGATGGATAATTTAGGTTTAAGTAGTTTCTTTATTTCAAGCTTTCTTTACTGTTCTTCATTAGAATAATATAATATTAGGAGTTTATGTTTCTTAGATTAAATTAAGTTAATGAATAGATTTAGATGCATTTTCTGGATTTAGTAAGTTAAGTTGATCTTTGTTCTTTGTTTAATTAACTCCGTAATTATAGATAATTTAAGGCTTTTCTTAAGTTAATTTAGATTACTTTAAGTTAATTCTGATAATTAGTTTTAATTAGATTATTTAATTAGGTCTAATCTAGATTTCCATATTACTTGACATTTCTGGTTCGTTAATTCGAAAGAGTAGAACTCAACTACAATCATATGATATTTAAGTGTGGAATAGGATTTGACTTTGACTATTTGACCGGTCAACGGTTAGATTTCCTCTCTAACAGGATTCAATCATTTTTTGCTCAAATGTAAACAAATTCTAACATTTCACTTTTGGTGTCAATTGTAAGTAGAACTAAGGATAATTCTAAATACATCATTTTGTTTTCCTTTTTTAGTGGAGACCACCAAACATTTGTTGACACAATAACACCTTCGGTGGGCAACCGCCAAACTGATATGAAAAATCATTAAACATTTCGATGTCTGAGCAATGAATGATAGAAGGTTGTTGAGATGTGAAGCCTTATTTTCGATCATTAGATTATGTTGCAAACCCAATCATATAATGCTCGGCAGAGCCATAGGGGTTGACATTGCAACATGTAATTGTCATTTCATGCCTTTCGGATAGTGAAAACTTTCAACAATTCCGTAGACGTGGTTTCATGCCTTTCATATAGTGAAAACTTTCAAACAATTCCGTAGATGTGGGCCTGGTCATCCCGTGGATCACATAAATCTGTGTGTTATGTACGACTCTTTTTTTCTTTTCTTTTATATATATTCTTAGAATGATTCTAAATACACCACTACTTTTGCTAAGTACACCCTAATTTTATTTTCTTCCCCAAAATACCCTCATAATCTTCCCAATTTCATCCCTCCCACCATCGCCCACCTCCCGCCCCACCTCCGGCAGGCACCCAATCTGGTCGACGATCGCGTCCTTGACGTCCTCTACCTCCCGATCTGGTCAGCGACCGGCAATCTAGACGACGACCAATGAGATAAGGACATGTGTCCGTTGCGTTCAAAAGCCGCGGTCGATCAAACAAACCAAAATCACTCGATTCGGCCACTCCTGACCGATTTGAGTGGAATTGGTTGGCCGATCAAAATCACTCGCTTCGCCCACTCTTTCACCGCCACGCCCGATCCCATCCTCATCATCGCCGGAGCTCGTCTCCACACCCGATTCCTCCGTTGACTTCTTCGAGGACGACTCCAACGCGCAACGTCGGCAACAATGCAGCGGTGTCGGTGGAGCTCCGGTAACTCCGACGGGTGCCCCCTTCGCCTCTCTATCACCGACAGGCCCGATCCGATCCCCATCACCGCCGGAGCTTGTCTCCACACCCGACTCCGCTGTTGACTCCTTCAAGGACGACTCCATCGGCGCGGCGTCGGTGGAGCTCTAACGGGTGCGGCATGATCTCTTCGGTTTCTTGGTCGGCCATGGATGGCCAACCAATTCCACTCGCATCGCCCATGAGTGGGCGAATCAAGTGATTTTGGTTTGTTCGGTCGATCGAGACCTTTGAACGGCGGCGGACTCATGTCCTTATCTCATTGGTCGTTGACCAGATCGCCGGTCACGACAAGATCGGGAGGTAGAGAATGCCAAGGACGCAGTCACCGACCAGATCGGGTGGATGCCGGAGCTGGGGCGGAGGTGGGCGGTGGTGGGAGAGATGAAGTTGGGAAGATGAGGAGGGTATTTTGAGGAAGAAAATAGAATGGGGAGGTATACTTAGCAAAAGCAACGGTGTATTTAGAATCACCCATATTCCTAACATGTTAGGAATTGGTGTACAATGTACTTAAAACAATTTTTATGATGTATCTAGAATTCTTTTTTATAATTAAATCGAAATTTTTGCAAAGAATAAATGTTTTGTGTATATGAACATGTGGCGTGTGTAATGCACTGAATCGATAGTGGACTACAGATTCGTCCAACTAGTCCATTGGTAGTGGTACCGATGGTCTACCGACTACCGATGGACTAGATCAATGAATCGGTAGTTTTCTACCGATTGAATTGTACCGGTAGTAAGGTATCGATTGATTGATAGAGTCCATCGGTATCTCACTACGAATGGACTAGATGAATAATTCAATTGGTAGTGGACTATCGATTCATTGATCTAGTCCATCGGTATCCCACTATCGATGAACTACATAAAAGAATCGGTAATATACTACCAATTCGAACATGTGTAATGTATATGCCACATCAGCATATACACAAATCGGCGCTCTTTTGTGGATAATTACAACCTTTGATGGACACATATGATGTATCTGTCTGGACGTCAACGCCGACGTACAAATCGGCTGAATCTTTTTTAGTCCGGCAACCAAATCAATGCCATAAACCTCGCATATTAAACCCCTCTAGTGCTCATCCCCTTCTCTCGCTCTCTCCCTCACTGTCCGAAGATGATCCGCTCAGCACTGCAACGAAGTAAACCCTCATCCATTTCTATTGCTATAATTCTCATCTTTATGCGCTGCTAACTCTCGATTCTGTAGCTATTTGCTCTCGGCCATGCCGATCGACGCTCTCAGGTCTCGGGGTGGTCCGGCTATCCACCTTCGCCGCCGAAGCGTCTCAGAACCACCGCAGCACTCCGGTGAGCTCCTCGATCCATCCACCCCTGGATTGAGTCTCTTTATCGCAGATCATCTGTTGATTATCTATTACTGGGTCGCAGCCGAGAGTCAGGAATCTCATCGGAGGGGAGTTTGTGGAATCGCGATCTGAGGACTGGATTGACGTCATAAATCCCGTGCGTGTTCGACCTTGCTATTGTGTAAAAGATGAAGTTTTTCTCTATTTTTTTTAGGCGAATAAGTTATCTGGTTGACCTTTTTCTGGGCGATTGTA
Source organism: Narthecium ossifragum (assembly GCA_963920575.1). Taxonomy (NCBI): domain Eukaryota; kingdom Viridiplantae; phylum Streptophyta; class Magnoliopsida; order Dioscoreales; family Nartheciaceae; genus Narthecium; species Narthecium ossifragum. The sequence goes on from OY986973.1 coordinate 20,700,157, forward strand.
GGCTACCCAGGAGGTGGTTTCTAGAGTCCCTTTGACAACTAAAGAAGAGTTCAAGGCTGCAGCGCAGGCGGCCAAGGTGGCTTTCCCTCGATGGAGGAACACGCCAGTCACGACGCGTCAGCGCATCATGTTCAAGCTCCAGGAACTTATTCGGAGGGACATGGTGAGGTGTTCCACTATAAATTGGGGACAATTCTGTGATTGGGTTGTATACATTGGTCGGAGAAACTGGCATTTGCGTGTATGTTGATGAGTATATGTGGTATTCCTCATCCTAGGATAAGCTTGCTCTGAACATCACAACTGAGCAGGGAAAGACGTTGAAGGATGCGCAAGGGGATGTTTTCCGTGGTCTTGGTTAGTTGAATGAAATTTCTTGTCATGGCATTAAAATATTGGAGCTGATATTAGATCAGGGGATTTTCGCGTTAATCTTGACATTCCAACTAAGAAAGTTTTTTTTTTTGATTATTCTGGTTTTGTCCATCTTATTGCTCTTGCAGAGGTGGTGGAACATGCTTGTGGAATGGCAACTCTCCAGATGGGCGAATTTGTCTCCAATGTCTCGAATGGTATTGACACATATAGCATCAGGGAGCCGCTTGGTGTATGTGCTGGGATATGCCCATTCAATTTTCCTGCAATGATTCCTTTATGGGTATGCATTCTTCAACTCTCCCAATTTATTCTATTTCCCTATGCCTTCACATGAACATTTGCATAACTTATTTAGTGGTAAACATTCATCTATCATGACTAGAAAGCACAGTTTGGAAGGCACCCCGCTAGATTTGTTATATAGTGAGACATTGCTGAAACTTTCGTATTCTTTGGAGCTTTGTTTGATGTATTCTAATCCTTCTGTGCAGATGTTCCCAATGGCAGTCACATGTGGAAACACTTATATTTTGAAACCTTCAGAGAAAGATCCTGGTGATTGTTCTCTCTTCTTTAATTGAGCTTTTCTGTCTCGCTTGACAGTGAAAAATAGAATATTTTATTTGCGAGAGGATGTCTTTTTCGTACTCAACGTAGCCAGATTATATATATGGCATGGAGGATGGAAATATTTTAGTTGCATATGATAGAAATGCCCCCAGCTCTCTGTTCTGAGTTGTAAAGGGCTAGTAATATGTTTTCTTATATTAATGGGAGTTATGCATTATTCTAATTTTGACTCATGGTCTGATCTGGATCGATTGTGATTGGTTTAGTGAAATGTAATAATCCAAATGATGTTCAGAACCTTTACATGATTCATAAATTCATTGCTTTAGTCATCATCTAGAGGATGATATCCGATGCCTTCTTGGTTTCGATGAGCTTGGTGCCTGGTTATCATAGCTTAAAGGTGCAGGTAGAATTTTCAAATAATTGGTACATGATAGAAGCTTTATTTGTCGCCATGAGTGATGAAAGGCAGTAATGAATCTCCTCTCTACAATAAAGCGTTGTTAGTCTAGTTTTCACGAGTATTGAGTTTTCCAAAATTTGATTATAGAGCTCACGAGTATTAAAAAGCTTCAAAAAGATGAAATAGATGGAAACATGTATTTCTAAACAATTTGGAAAAGTTGTGGATAAATATGGCATGGTGTTAATTAGTTACTGGTGTTCTTTCAGGGGCTTCTATGATGCTTGCAGAGTTAGCAATGGAGTCAGGTCTGCCTGAAGGAGTTTTAAATATTGTTCATGGCACAAATGTAAGCTTTGATTTAGGGATGCTGTGTTTTACTTCTCGGCCCACATATTATAAACTATGTGAAAGGATTATTGAAGGTTTCTGTTTAGTGAACCCCTATACATCATATAATGTAGTTTGTGTAGCATATTGAAGCATTTGAGGTTGCAAGTGAATTCCTTTTCTACATCATTTCAGGGTAGTTTCTTCATGAATTCTGTCTTTAGGCAGAGCCTTCAGGCCGGCTTCTGATCTCTTTCAACTTTGCAGGATACTGTTAATCATATATGTGATGATGACGATATCAAAGCTATATCATTTGTTGGTTCAAACACAGTAAGTTGTTCCTAATTTTTTAGTTCTGATTTCCAATGGTAATATATCATTGCATTTAGTGCAGTTGAAATTTTTAGATAAATACCTGTACTAGTGTATGGCCTTAACGTAGGTTCTCTCATTTTTTGTAGAATTGGCAATCTACTTACATTAAGCCTTTTCCTGTATTCCTTATGGAGAAAATTCTATCTGAATCTCTTACTATCAGACATTCGGCAATTGTGCATTTGCATTCTTATATGTGTTTCTTTGATGGTATGAGGCATTATGTCAGCTGTGACTTAATTTCATGATATGGGATAACTGGTAGTAGGATTGGTACTTTTGGACTTCTAATTTGTATCTTATTTGTGTCCTGTTGTCTAGGCTGGGATGCATATATATGCTAGAGCTGCAGCTAAGGGAAAACGTGTTCAGGTGATCCATTTCTTGAATGAATTTACAGTTTCCAATTGAAAAAACGAGTTCCATAACTAAATACTGTCATTGTGTTAGCTGTCACACTATTTGTTTCCTTGTCTTTTTTCCCTTAAATCCTATTCATTTTGTTACCATCATTATGATGTGGTTGATGCATGAGCTTCCTCTCTTCAGTCAAACATGGGTGCAAAGAACCACGCAATTGTCATGCCTGATGCAAGTATTGATGCCACGTTGAATGCATTAGTTGCTGCTGGTTTTGGTGCTGCAGGGCAAAGGTGCATGGCACTGAGCACAGTTGTTTTCGTTGGAGACTCAAAACCTTGGTACTAATCTTTGGCTTGATACTCTATGTAGCAGCTTTAGTCCTTGTCTTTTTTTTTGCTATTATCGGGCTTCAACTTGAAAGCTAGCTGCTTAATTAGGCAGCTGGTTTGATGTCTGTTTAATTAGCACAAATTTTCAGGCCTGAACACAATCCAATCTTTTTTTTCCATCAGGGAGGATGAGATTGTGAAACGTGCCCAAACACTGAAAATAAATGCAGGAGTCGAGCCTGGGACAGACCTTGGTCCGGTGATCAGTAGACAGGTGCAATTTTGTAGACTGCGTATGAAACAAACTAATAACTTCGATTAACAAATGCCAGTTATCTGATTCAGTTTTGCATGGCGTGCTGTAATTAGGATATTAAGTGTTATATAGATTCTATATGATTAATAGTACTCTATACATTTTTGTTAGCTGCGCATGACTTATGTGCAAGAGAGCTGTCTGTAGACTCTGTACTCCTACTAATGAAAGTGGCAAATATGCGTACATTCCAACTGATGTGGCAGAGCATTTTGGCTGCTTCTCCCCTTCTTCAAATTCTAGATCCTGATAAATTGCTACAAGCCTTCCCTGTATTCTCATGTAGTGCATATATCAGTACCCTTTGGCCTCGTAAATGAGTCTAACGTGATACCTTGGACACTTGTGTTTATTGATAGATATACCTTTTATTAGTAAGGGAGGGCGATTTGATGTTTGAATTCATACATATATAGAGAAGAAGCTTTACTGATTTGCTGACTCCAGTTTTGTATGATTATTATCCTAGGATTTAATCTGGAAGATCAAGGAGCAAGCAAGCAGGCAAGAAACTGTTTTTTTAACATGAGTGCAAAACACACTTTTGAACAAAATAGGGCTGTTAATAGAAAAATAATAGCAAGAGACTACCTGGATACATGATTTCTTTCTCTTAAGGAGCATTGAATCAGGAAATGATTGGGAAAGTTCTGGTAACAGTTTCAAGTAGTCATTAGAAAGGTTAGAAGGAAGGACTTCTCGGTATTTGTACATTGCTTTGTGGGTTATTATGGTCTTATTGTAGTTAAGAGATAACTAGTTGAGACTAACGATTAAAGGTGATTAAATTGAAACCTTAAGGCCTATATTTTAACTTCCAAGTTTTGTTGGTTCCAATGGACTCATTGCTCTAGGTCTAATTGTTCAGACTGGTGGAGGTTTGCCAAAATTGGTTCTTAGACATAACTATACTCGCACTTGATCTGATCTAGGAAGCTGCTGAAGAACCATCCTAGTGTTTTACTTGATTATATGCTATTTGACATGTTACTTTGAACTTGCATCATTCCTAGCCAAATTCAAGATAGAAGTTGGTGTATTTCAATTTTAGACCTAATTGTCAGTCAACTGCCAACAACCTATTGTTTTGGCCCCTCGTCTGTTGGTAAGTAATGTCTCCATAGACCAAATAACATTGGACTTATGATAGCAAATAATGCAACCTTGAACAATGGAGGAGTTTTTTGAACTGAATCTGCATAATCAGTATGAGTAAGCTTGGCATGGACATGCTTAGACAACCAATATCTGTATTCCCTATCCTTTCGTCCTAGTTTTGTATTGACAATTCAATCTTCTATCATTTTGGTGACATGAGAAATTTAAGGGAGTTTCCATTTTCCTGCCCATTGTGATTAAAGATTTATTAGATGCTACATTGCGGGTGCTTAGTCACAGTTAATTTTGACCAACGACTTTTAATTTGATTACCATCTATTCAACAGGCAAAGGATCGCATTCGCAAGTTGATTCAAAGTGGAATTGAGAGTGGTGCCAGAATTTTGCTTGATGGAAGGGATGTTGTGGTAACTATGTTTTGAACAACTCCGTCTATTTCAGTAATGGTAGTAGGATCACCTTAATCAATGTGCCTTTATGTCCAATTGATTTTTTGTTTATTCCAGTTTGTGAAGAAACAATTTTCTGTTGAAAGTTTTAAATGGTAATTTATAGTGGTAAAACGTTTCTAATGCGACTAACTAGCTAGTTGGTGTCCATCTGTTGCGTTCAGGTTATTTCGTTGGTTGCTTGTACCTATCGTTTGTACCATCTTGTGATATCTTTGGTAGTGATTATGTGCAAATAGTAACCTTCATTATCGAAGTGAAGAATGCTTGTTATACCCATGCACCAGACCAGATTCATATGCCTGTCTATATTCTTTGCTCATCTCTCTTAAAGAGTGCCTAACTACCTATAGGAGCTGTCGAATAGAGGAGCAGGAATTAATTCTTGTCAACCAATCAGCCATTCAAGTTGACCGTGATTTAAAAGCCAGCTAGAAGCATTAATTTTCAGTTACTGTCAGCAACAATTCCTTGCTTGTAAGATTGCATGTTCATGATTGTTGATCATAGCAGGCAGTCATTCTGACAATTGAAACTTGTGGGTGAAGGAATTCTGATGTTGAAATATCTTAATGATGGGAAAAACAATGTAAATGGGACAAGGAGATGAAATGAGGTGAATGGACTTGGAACGGGAAGTAATGGCAATAATCTTAAATGGGTTACATGACTGTTTGAAATGCCTGTAGAAGTGTACTGGTATTTAGATGTCAGCATTGCTCTTGCATCATTCTCCCCTGATTGGACAGAACTTGTCCTCGAGCTGAAACCTTTGACCTGATAGAAACCTCGTCTTCAAGCTCTAATACACACAACCTCCAAGAATCACAACCTAGAGGATCGTTGAGCATCCTGGGGAATCACCGCCTAATATGATCTGGCACAGAAACAAAGTTGATGGCGAACTGCATACAGGAATCACCACCTAAAGGTTTTTTGGCAAACCCTAGGAAACCCCCAGGTTTTATAGTTCAAGATTAGTTGCTGATCTGTTGTATTGATAGTGCATGTTTATGGCTGAATAATTAGCTGCTATTTTTTTGATAATATGAACCTTGTTGTTTTGTTGGTTTCCTGTAGGTTCCTGGTTACGTGGATGGCAACTTTGTTGGACCTACTGTTCTTGCTGATGTAACAAGTAGTATGGAGTGTTATAAGGTGCAAATTTTTCATCTCAAAGCACATTTTTAATTTCCAGAAAAACGACTGCTCTCAATGAACGTGAACCTATGTTTTTTGGGGGGGGGGGGGAAATGTAAAATGTGGCCTCATTCCAGCCATCGTTCGCAGTTTTTTACTGCCACTTCATTGACGGCATGGAGTTGTTTTAAACTCTCACAGCCGAAGTGTGATGTTAATTGTCTGTATTTGACAGGAGGAGATTTTTGGTCCAGTTCTTCTGTGCATGCAGGCTGACAACCTAGAAGATGCTATCCACATTGTTAACAGTAACAGGTAAGGCCTTTTTTCCTCTTGCACCCGTGTTTGTTCAGAGTAGTTGTTTTTGTGAAAAATTGTTCAAAGAGTCATTTTTACATAATGTCAGGTATGGTAATGGAGCATCCATATTTACAACATCAGGTGTTGCTGCGAGGAAATTTCAGAATGAGATTGAAGCAGGACAGGTAATTTTTTGTTCAGGCACAAAAATATAGAATGACGTAGTATAACCTTACTAGATTTGACATATAATAAGAAATTTTGCGAATGACCTAGTATCAACTGCATGGATTTCCATACCGGCCGGTACAGTGTGTACCGGCCGGTTTTTACAGGACCGGTGGCTAACCGGTCCGGTTTCCCCCCCGGATCGGATTTTGGGGGATCGGATGTGTACCGGCCGGTTTGTATCCAAACCGGCCGGTACACGCCGGTTTGTATCCAAACCGGCCGGTACACGCCGGTTTGTATCCAAACCGGCCTGTACAAACCGGCCTGTACCGGTTTGAGGAAGAGAGATGGAGAGGGGGAAGCAGAGAAAAAATAAGGAAGGAGACAAAATAGGTTATTTATATCCATAACTTAATCCGGGTCGGGTCTAAAGACAAAATAGGCCGGATTCACTAAAACAAATCCTAAGATCCATTTTTGTTCCGGGGGCGCTGCCCCTGGACCCCGCGACCTGACCGGGCTGGTCGATCCCCGCCGGGGCGCTGCCCCGGACCCCGTTCACTCTGCGTAGTGTGTCATAGTCGAGTCGGCGACAGAATCCAAGACATCCAATGCACAACAGTATTGTATTATACTACTTTGACAACTTATCACTCTGCTTTTATATAAGAAATGATATTTGACCAATTGGAGATGTTGAATACAAGTGAATATCAATTTTAATTGTTAATTACATTAGTTAGTTTCAATGTATTTCAAATCAAATAAGAAACGAACCAAAACACCCTAGAACATGCCAAACAAGCCTTTCAAGACCGGTTTGCCAGCGTACCGGTCCGGTACGCACCGTACCGGCGGTACGTACCGTACCGGCCGGAGACCGGAACGGCGCGTACCACCGGTATGGAAATCCTTGATCAACTGTATCAAGAACCTTGACATCATCAATCATATTTACAGGTTGGTATCAATGTCCCGATCCCGGTTCCTTTGCCATTCTTCTCATTCACTGGCTCCAAGGCTTCCTTCGCTGGCGATCTCAACTTCTACGGTGAGATTTACCACCCACTTCCCCTTATGTGATATTGTCCTTCAGTGAGCTTTTTTTCCACTGCTTACTGTGTTAAGAATAGGGCATTCATCTCACAAGATCATCAAAATGACAGGCAAGGCTGGTATGCAGTTCTATACACAGATCAAGACAGTGACCCAGCAGTGGAAGGATCTGCCTGTGCAGGGAGGAGTGTCACTTGCAATGCCAACCTCACAAAAAGCATAGCCCTTTCCTACTTCCTGGGATTCTTGAAATGGCCATGTTATTCTCCAGCAGGAGCACATTGAGCAGTGTTGTAAATATGCATGCAAATGTCTGTGTTGATGTATGACCACCATCTCAATAAGCCCCTCTTTCTCCTATGCTCTCATGCACCATAGAATCTTGCAGTCATGTCAGGATGGTAGCACCTCTTTGGGTTCGAATACTCTCGAGGAGCTTGTAAAGGTTGTGAGGATATTTGCCAATCTTGAGTCAGCTAGAGAAATCTACTCGAGATTTGAGGCAGTATTTCCAAGACAATAACTCATGGTTATGAGTCAAGATAACATTTAATCCAGCGAGAGGTCATTCTATTCGATAAAAGATCTTTATCAATCACGAAAAACACGAAAGATAGGAGGAAAATTGAATATCTTGTTCATGCAAAGCTTTATGGATCTCAGGAGTAGTGTTTAGGGCTTAGGGTGCGGGTCAAACCAAGAAGACCCGTGTTTGGGGCCGATCAAGTAGGGCTGTATTGGGCCCTAACGCAGCCCACCCAGCTCCTTTCCATTGGGCTCTATAGTATAAGTTCTTCCCAGTTCCCACTGTTTTCGAACCCATTAGTTTCTCTTTGGCCGCCGGCGTGTCATGCTGGCGCAAGCTCAGCTCCTCTCCTGTCCACCGTCATCCTCCCTTCCGGCCCACCGCCGCGCCGCCGCCACCAGAGCTGCCGTAGATGGTGGCGACGATGACATCTCCCCAGTTCCTTCTCCTGGCGGTGCGCGGAGGATATCGAGCGCGTCAAACCCCTTCGTGAAGCACTGCGTGAAGCTACGGCAGAGCTCGCACTACCGCCGCTCCTGCCGCTCAGCTCTCGTCGTCGGCCTCACCCCCATCTTGTAAAGCTCCGTCCTTGCCCTCATTGCTTCCTTCTAAATTCCTGCGAATAGTGGCATCAATCAAAACTCTTTAACCAATTTGCTAAGATTTAGTATGGATTTGTCTTAAGAATCTATGGTTTATTTTATATATATATTTTTGCAATGGATTTGTGTTCTCTTGAAAAATTCATATGGATTTGTCACACATACAAATGGCAGGGAAATATGTAGGTTTAACAGATTGAAGGATGATGAAGCCTCTCTAGTGGATTGTTTGCTGTTGCTAGATGGTATGGAGGCTCCTAAAGAACTGCAAGACTCTTCTTTTATTCATGTGAGCCCTGTGGTTATGAAGAAACTGTCTGGGATGCAATCATTTGATTGCATAACTGCAATTGCCATCATGAAGATTCCAACTTGCTTTTCGGATATGGATGAGAAACAGGAAGATGCAACTTTTCACTGCATGTTCCATTCTCCTCCCCGAGTATTAGTCCTTGATGGGATTCAGGTACTCGTCTGGCGACCTTTAAAATTTTGGTTGGTTGTGGTGTTAATTGGCATGAAGGATTTCATCTCAAATGTAAAGGAGCAACTTAATTTCACGAAGAACCTCAAGTGCGGTCTAACTTTTCGTGGAACTTTCCTTCAAGAAAGTGTTTGGTTTGTTATCCTAGCTTCTAATTAGGCAGGTAGCCCCGAACAATTACGTGTAAAGAGGACGAAGGAGAGGATTGTTGTTTTGTCAATGATCTTGCACTAATGTGTAATGTGAGGACTTTTCTTGACAACTATTAGGTTATGGCTTATGTTTAAATTCTTTATCTCAGTTAGATAGCATATTCCTTCAGATTAGTTTATGGTTTGTCAAGAAGGATGCCAGATCCATTTAGCTGAATAATGTGTCTTGAACATTGATTACGGACAGCTACATTATCTTCCCATTTTAGATCTTGCTGCCTGTCCACAATATACTTCATTTCATGTGCAGAATTTGAGCTCAAGGGTCCTAAATTTTTGTCCTGCTTAGCAGTTTGTTTCTTAGCATAGTATTGCAATGTCTATGTTGAAGTATGATTTCTGGCAAATGTTATGTTTGGCATACTCATCATATCGCTCTTCTCTAGTTAAAGGATATCACTGCATTCCATGTGGCCCTTGCCATTTTGGTTGTGTCAAGACAGTATTGGTAGCTTGTTTCTTTTGCTCCAATCATTCTTTACAGTTAATGCTTGGTTATTCTTCTTCTCATTCATTAGACCTCTTGATTTCAGGATCCGGGTAATCTTGGCACATTATTAAGATCTGCTATGGCTTTCAGATGGGTAAATATTACATCTCAAGCCCAATTAGTTAACAGTTTATATGATTTGATCTTATGTTTTAACGTACATACAATCCTTTACCCTTTACATGCCATGTGAAAATGAATCACATCAAGGCCAGTCACAGGCTGTCATGTGGACAGTCAGATTTAAACAGTTTTTGTCATGGCAGACAAATCAGATTTGATACTTTTACTCGGACAGTTCATGACATCCATATTATCTTGGACACCCTGTAGAGACTTCTGGTTATGAATGTATGTCATGATATGCATGGAACTGAGAAGTTGACTAATGCACATGCAATCTTGGACGGCACTAGCATCTTCAACAAGTTCTGACTTTCTAAGCTTACTAATATCTTCTCTCTCTGTTGAGCCTTTAAACCTTTCCCAGGGCCTCTAAACGTAACCCGCCTTGATTGATGTCAGGTAACTATCAAGTGGGAGGGTGGCAAGTCCTCTCATAATTTTCCACTAGTGGGTCTTGAACCCAAGATTTATCACCAGAGGCTTTCCTTGTTAACCTCTCCTATGCACTAGTTTGCTTATTAAATTGTCTCCTATGTTTTCAATGTTGATATAAAAATGCATATTATTTAACAAACATATCTACTTCTGTGTCTTCCATGTGAAAGCCTTTATGAATAATTGTGTAGGTTACTCGAAAACATTTAGGCACTTGGTCCATTTGTGTCCGTGACATTCATGAATTCATTAGTTATACAAAGGCATTACCAGTTTATCAAACAGAGAATTTCTGTCTCTACTTAAGAGTTTAAAAGAAGTTCTTCCCGCATTTCATTGCTCCAACAGCCTCACCACAAGTACTTTTATCAAGCTAGACTCTCTGCCTTCTTGGTTGGAGTAAAGCCGAATATTTAAGTTCTTTGTAGGATTTGCTTTGGAACTCATCTGGTCATTCCATTCAAAATGAAATGTATCCCATGTATAGCCTTTTTGCTATTTATTCTTTTTGGGAAGCATTGAGTTTGAACTGCAACATTTTTAAGTATTCGGGACAATCATTTTAGCAGTATATAATTGATAGCTTTACCACAATGACTAACAGGATGGTGTATTTCTGCTTCCCGGTTGCTGTGATCCCTTCAACGAAAAAGCCCTCCGAGCAGCCCGAGGAGCATCCTTTCAGCTCCCTGTTGCTTCTGGTAATTGGTTTCATCTAGAAACATTGAGAACCACATACCAAATGCAGATGTTGGCAGGTCATCCCCGTGATTATAGTAAGAGTTCAACCTGTCAATCTTTATCTAGAGAGTTTGCAGATGAATTTGTGGATAAGCCTCTCTGCTTGGTACTCGGTAGTGAAGGAAATGGCCTTTCGGAGCAGACTCTGCAGGCTTGTCTATTAGTAAGCATTCCCATGGCAGGAATGTTCGAGTCTCTTAATGTTTCTGTTGCAGGTGGGATTTTCTTGTATATGCTTAGGAGAAGATAAAGACAGTATTTTGCTTTTTTTGATTGATGAGTTCAGCCTGGAGGCTAATTACAAACTACATTACACTACCCAACACATCTAGCCCGTCTTCAAGGGATCAGGCAAAACTATCATCCTGTCGCCGGCACCACTTTGCGATAGATATCTCTCTCGGAATGTATAGAAATGTAAGGATATCAAAATCAACTACAAGAGACCATATATCTTGAATAGTGGCACTTAATCCACCCTCCCAAAACCTTTTACATGTAAGGATCTCCACAGCTTGTAGGCAATCCGTTTTACCCGTGAGGATCTCCCAAAGACGGTATTTTGCTGAGTATGATTTTTCTTTGAAGTGAATGATGAAATGTACACTCTCGCGGGTGTGCATTGTGGCACAGAGGTTTGCGAGCGCAGTGGTTTTGGCTCGCTGCATCAGCCAATTTGGGTGATGGAGAACATCATGAAAGGAGAAGAATGGGAGGATGAAATGGTGGAATAATGTGTCAGAAGACCGCCACAAAGCTGGAGCAGAGAAGTATTGAACCCCGAGACCAAGGGTGGCTAAAGAAGCGCTGGGGTTGCAAGCTATGTTTTGGGGGGTCTGTTCCTAGTAGTCGACCTGGTTTTTGATGTACCCTCCCTAAAGTGGAGCCTAATGGCTTAACTTTACAAAAAAAAACAAAAAAAAAAGATCCCTGAGACCAAACCATCACCATCATCACCATATACTAACCACATGGTTGGCTCATAGCTGGCTTTGTCATGCCCGTGTCGTGCTCAGGCCGATTCATTTTCAAGACGGCCCATGCTAGAGGTCCGACCCACGAACGATAAGATCATTCTAAGGGTTCGTTTGGATTGATGATAAGTATGCATAAATTTCATTTATACATCTAAACACTTTATTCATAATTTTACATAACTATCTTTAATATTTGTATAACTTTTACCTTATTCAATATAAAAACTTATCCTATGCTCAATCTAAACGGACCCTAACTATTCCATATTAACCATAACACCGTATCTTATCAGAGCGAGTTCATATTAAGATAGTCTAAATCTAATATGAACTTGTCCTCCCCCGTATGAGCCCGTGTTTAGAGTTAACAATACCCGATCCAGTGGGCTTCCGACGATCACTTTGTGAGAACCCAATTTCTCTTGTGTCTAGAAATTGTGGTTTCCAAATTAGTCTATTGTATTTGTGTATTTAGAATATAATATATCTTTGTTTTTTTTTTCCTTGAGGAGGGTTCTTTTCCGCTGTATTTGTAGGGGGCGTTTGGCTCCGACGGATTCGTGGAATCCGCGAAATGGAATCCGCTCCAATCCGCGATCGGCGTCCCGATAAAATTTCGGGACGCCGAAATTGGAATCCGCCCATCGGATCCGCGCGTTGCCAACGAAACGGCATTGTTTGAATTGGATATATATACTAAGCTACTTGATAATATATAAAATATGAGTTATTGGATGGTTAAACACTACTACAGCAAGCACAAGTTGTTTAATATATATGGCGTGAATTAGTTGTCCTGGTGACAAGAACCATATCCGCGGGGCTCTCTTTAATATATAAACTATAAATTATTGGATTGTTGAACACTAGGCAAGCAAAAGTCCGCGGGGCTCTCCTCAATATATAAAATAGCAAATTGTTTCTCGCAACCCCCCGGGCCCCCGACACTGACCCTCTTTGACACCCCCATTGTCCCCCTTAATTTTACTATTATACCCCTATCTTTTGTTGCGTGTCTTTTTTTTTTATTATCAGTTTGGTTTAATTCCCCTCCTCTTTGTGAGTTTTTTTTTTCAGTTTTGTTTAATTTTTATTTAGTTTTGTTATTTTATTAGTTTTGCTAATTTTTTAAAATCAGTTTTGTTTATTATTTCTTGGAGAAAGAGACCGGGGTGCTTTCGTTTGGACCCAATCTGGCAATTAGATCGGCGACAAGAAGGTTAGGGTATTTAGTCCATTTTGGAGAACAAAAAGTCCAAAATACCCTTCCCAAAGCACATCTTCATTTTTTCAAAAAATTTAAATTTCAAATCGTAAAAATTTCAAATTTCAAAAATCATAAAAATTTCAAATCGTAGAAATTTAAAAATTAAAATTTCAAATTGTAAAAATTTCAAAATTTAACTGTTAGTATTTTTTTTATTTTCATATATATACTTTTTATTTTTATTCATATTTTTATACTTTTAAAATTTTTTATATATAATGACGCCCAAAAACTACAATTAAAATATAAACAAAAGATTACAAACATATATAATAAAAAAACTGTTTATCCAAAAAGATAAAGAAAACTGATAGAAAAAAAGAATAAAAAAAACGGAATAAAAAAAACTAATGTAAAAACAAAGAAACAAAACTAAAAAACCAACCCAAAATTGAGAAAAAAAGAAGAGCTCAACACTCTGATGTGATGGGGGCATAAGGGTAAAAAAAAAGGGGGGGGAGAGAGAGAGACTATTTACTAGATAGGACCTTGATATTCACTTTTTACACTTTAGGATCCATCCCATATTTTTTTGCATAATAGGAGCCCATACACGTAATGAACACGCGTATAAACTAATACTCGTATAATTCTTAATTATACACGTATCATGGGTATGTGTATAATTATTGTTTATATACGTATTAGTTTATACACATATTCCTTACGTGTATGGGGTCCTATTATGCAAAAAAACATGAAAGGGGTCCTAAAGTGCAAAAAGTGAATACTACTCTGTTTAGCAACAAATCGAGGAGGGGAATTTGAATTATTGGATGGTTGAACACTTCGCAAGCAATTGTTATCAACCTTATAAGGAGCAAAAGCGGTTACAACCGTTTACCTCTTATTAGTTTATTTACATGTATATTTTACTAAGTTAACTTTATATATTTTTATCATATTCCCTAGATTAGTTTTAAATATACATCTTTAATTATAATCATAAGCCAGGAGATTAGTTTTAAATATACATACTTATCAACCTTAAAAGGAGCAAAAACGGTTACAATCGTTTACCTCCTATTAGTTTGTTTACATATATATTTTCCTAAGTTAACTTTGTATATTTTTATCATATTCCCTATGTTAGTTTTAAATATACATCCTTATCAACCTTATAATGAGCAATAACGGTTACAACCGTTTTGCTTATATTAGTTTGTTTACATGTATATTTTCCTAAGTTAACTTTGTATATTTTTATCATATTTCCTAGGTTAGTTTTAAATATACATCCTTATATAAGGTTGATCCATTAATCAAATTCGGTTTTTATAACCGAATCACCCATTAACTTATGGTTACCCTGCCAGGTGGCAGGGGGCCCACCTAGTCAACCTTATAAGGAGCAAAAACGGTTATGCATAACCAACCTTATATAATATCCATACTAATTCATTAATCAAATTCGGTTTTTATAACCGAATCACCCATTAACTTGATGGTTACCCTGCCAGGTGGCAGGGGGCCCACCTAGTTTAATATATATGGCATGAACAGTTCGCAAGCAATAGTTATCAACCTTATAAGGAGCAATATACTTCCTTATATAAGGTTGATCCATTAATCAAATTCGGTTTTTATAACCGAACCACCCATTAACTTGATGGTTACCTGCCAGGTGGCAGGGGGCCCACCTAGTTTAATATATATGGCATGAATTAGTTGTCCTGGTGACAAGAACCATGTCCGCAGGGCACTCTTTGTTCTGCTTTAGCATCAGCGGTGGCAAATAGATTTTGTCCGGGTTTTTCGTATAAATAATAGTATAAGGCTGGTTTGTTTGCTGGAGAGTGGGGGAGAGAAAGTGAGTTACAACGATGTCTCCATTTTTCTTATAAGACATTTTTTTTTGGCCGAACCCTGTAGTTTTCAGGATTTGCAGTTTAGTACCCTCATTTTTAAAAATCACGTAAAAGTACACTTGACTTTCAAAACTATGCAGTTTAGTGCCATCGTCCTAACGTCGTTACTAAGTCTGATGGTAAACTAGTCAATTTCAACTTTTTTTTTTTATTTTCTCAGGATTTGCTGACGTGAGAAAAGAGAGAGAGAGATTCATCAATTTTGACTTTTTTAATTATTTTGACTAGTTTTTTGATGAATTTGCTGACGTGATAAAAAAAAAGTCAAAATTCAACCAAGCTGGCCATCGCCATGGCCATGAGCTCGGAGGTGGACGACGAGTTCAAAGACGACGTGCGCGAGGCCTACCAGACGTGCATCGACTTCTACAACGACGCCATCGACCACCTCCGCGACGCGCTCGACAACCTCAACTCCAAGCTCTACGGCGAGGCCACCAGCCTGCTCGGGGCGGCGCTCGACGCCGGCGACCACTGCGAGGACGAGGTCCCGCCCAGGAAGTTGTTCCAGAGGTAGTCCGCCACCTGCTGGGCGTCGTCGGAGGAGGTCAGGGTGTAGCCGCTGGAATCGCCGCCGAGAGAGAGGAGGACTTTAATGCCCATGCCCTGGCATGTCTTGATATCGCTGCCGATGCTAGCGCAACCGCCGGAGCTCGGGTCATAGTGGCCGGCGAGGTTGAGTTGTGGGGTTTGGCTGTTGCTGAAGGTGACGAGGAAGGCAAGGTTGACGTAGTTGTAGAGGCCGGAGGAGCATGTGTCGGCGAGGGTGCCCTCGTTGCCGTTCTGGCCCCAGTAGACGGCGATGTCGTCGGACGAGGGAGGCGAGGTCATCGGACGCCGTCGAGAGAGAGAGAACATGGGAGATGCACGCCACCTTTCCTCCTCCCTCCTCCCTCCTTCTTCCTCCTCTGATTTTTCCTCCCTCCTCTGTACTAGTGGCGTCGTTGGCGTCGGCATCCTCATCGGCATCCTCCGAGCTCATGGCCATGGCGAGCTTGGTGCCGATGGCGCCCAGGCCATGCATGTTGGCGCTCTGGCTCCTCTGGTCGCTCTTGAACACCTTCATGCAGTATTCGTACTCGATGGCCTGGTGGGTGCTCTCCGCGGCGTGGCATGCCTCCTCGAGGCTCACCTCGCTCTTGCACGTGCCCCCGGAGGGCGGCGGGGTGGTGGCGGTGGCGGCGCAGAGGAGGCGGAGAGATACGTAGACAGTGAGGGGATCTACGGCACCGGCGGGGTGGTGCACGTGCCTCCTCGAGCACATGACGGACGGATCCGTGCTTCCCCATGGAGATCGTCGACCTCTGCGAGGGGATCTACGGCATCGGCGGCGGCGACGCTTACACCGTGCAGCTCGCCGTCGATGGACGTGATGGGTGCTCTCTCTCCCTCCCGTATCTCTCTCTCTCTCTTTCTCACTTCCCACGTCAGCAAACCAGTCAAAATTGAGGAAAACCGGTCAAAATTGAGCATAACTACTGGTTTGTCGTTAAAAGGCAGTAACGGCGGCGGATGATTGGTTTATACTGCACTATTATATAACTTGGAGTATTTTTTGATAATTTTTAAACTACGTGGTACTAAACTGCAAAACTCAGAAACTACAGGGTATCAAACTGCTTTTTGGCCTTTTTTTCTGAAGTGGATATCACTCTTTAGTTTCTTGGTCACGCTGAGAAAGTATACATTAGAAAATGAGTGTGAAATATACGGTCAAGTAATGGAAATGAAAACTACTATATTTTAATTTTTTTAGGAAAAGTTGAAAAAGAAGTGACGATTGATGGGAAGTACCAGTTTTCTATCATACATTCTGGCATCCAAACACCACAAACAAAATCAATTTTGGGATTTTTGCATTCCCATATCATGTACTTTCCTAGAAATGCACTTTGGTACCATCATATTTGAGATTTATAATTTGATATCACAAAGTTATAATATCAGGGCAAAGTGGTCCAAGCCCCCCAACGACGTTATGTGGGTTGACAGTAAACTGGTTACGTGATACGCACAGGACTACCGTCAGCCCACATAACTACATGTCGTGGTATCTCATACTACGTGTGTCTTTCTCCACTCTCTCTCTCCTTTTTTTCCCCTGGTCTCTCTCTCTCCCTCGTCCCCGCTCCTCACCGGAGCTCGACATAGGTGTCGGTGTGAGGACCCGTACCTCCAACCCGGTCCGACCGCGTTAGGACGAGGGTCTGGGTTTGTGGTTTGGCTCGGTTGGCCTTGGGATGCGATCGGTTGATCGCAACGCTGTTTTTGACCCCAGTGGCATTTTGGTAAATATGCTCCCTGGCGGTCAGTTTCACACCCGCGTGACACACTGCCTTTGATTGATATATGTGTTTGATTAGAACCTTAAGGGCGCTTCCGATCGGAGGATCGGAGCTCGATCGGGAGAGATCGGATCGGACGGTTGTGATCGATTCCAACTTTCTATTTAAACCCCTTTCCTTTCTCTTTCTTTCCTTCCTTCCTTCTTCTCCTGTCATTCTCTCCTTCTCTCTCCAACTGGCTGAGCTAGGGCTTTGGAGTGCGGCATTGAGGAGCGGATTCCGGCGATCGGACTTGGGGGATGCGTGGAGGAGTTGCCATGCTTGTTCAAGTATGTGTTTCTACCTCAATCTTGTGATCGGGTTCTCCTAGGAAAGCATTTTTGTGCTTTCGCTGCATGAATACTTGATAGAATGTTATGTAACTTGTAGAATGTGTGTTATAGCTTGCTTTGAGTTTTCCTACCGTGTGATTTCTGTATTTTAACGGCTTGTTTTCGTATTATCGCCGTTTCGTCGGTTTTCGGCCATTGAGACCTAGGTTTGAGATTTAACCATCAAAATTGTGTTTTAATCATACCATTAGCTTCCCCATCATCTCTTACACATGCTTACAAAGTTTCATCAACTTCCAACAAGATTTGATTATTCAAATCCAAGGAATTGGATTTCCGGCACTGTTCTGAGGAACTGTGTCGTGGGGCTGACGGTCGATCGGTACGCTTCTTTCGGGCCTGACGGTCGACCGTCGGATCGTCCGTCGTATCGACCGTCGGGCTTTGTCGCGTTTTTGCCCTCCCACGGTCGATGCTCCGATCGACTGTGGTTCCTTCTCCCTTTTCATACCGCCTCACGGTCGACCGTCAGATCGACCGTCGCATCATCCGTGAGGCTCTGTCCCGCTTTGGGCTTCCCACGATCGATGCACCGATCGACCGTGGCCCTTATGCTTTCCCCTCGATTGGCCGTAGGATCGACCGTGGCATCGACCGTGGCCTCACGGTCGACCGTCGGATCGACCGTCGCATCGACCGTGGGCCATTGAGTTGTGCTTTCTGGCTTCCTTTGATTGGTTTTCATCCATGATAGTTGTCACACCCCGGCCCAGAAAACCCATCCGGGCCGAGGCGTGAGGGGAAACCTACACTATTCATCTGCAACTGGCGCGATACAAAGCGGAATTATAGGAAAACTTAAACAATATATATATTCCAGAGGTGAAACAGTAATTCAATTCATAACATCAGTTGTACTATTTAATATTTGATACACATCTTTCAATGAAAGAATATTATACATTAATCTCAAAAGTCCTCGAAATGTACATAATTTACAAAATCTGCAAAAGTACAACAGTCGATCCTCCAGCAACCTCAAACACCTCTGGATGTAGTCGCGCCACCAAAGCTGATCCGCCGGCTCTACTGAGGAAGAACTGGCGCCTGCACCTGCAAACGCAGCCCGGGTAGGAGTGAGCGATAAGCTCAGTAGGGTTCTACTTTACGGCACACTGAAGGGAGGAAAACAACAACAGTGTCGTTTCTCCGCCTAAGTCTAAAGGATGCCACGGGTCCCATAACCCTATCGATGTCCCAAGGGCTCCTGTCATGAAACCTCTTTCCTGAACATGTTACCAGGAGGCCACGAAACAGTAACATACAGGATCACCCTTACCCAAGCTGGAACACCATGCCTTGGGGAACCACGTCGGGAACGCATCGACAACCATCCCTAGCACTCGGCCTTGGAGAACCGACACGACCTCTAAACCTCAACCAAAGATCAGAGTCAACTAGCGTGCATCCTCAACACATGAGATCTGATTAAAACAATCACACCCTAATCCTGACTACCCAGCCACGGTCCTAAGGCTAGATCCGAGCTACCCGAGAGCCTCGGATCGGCGACCCAAACCATCGCCCGCCTAACCTCAGATGCCTCCAATGCAATCAAGATGCATGCAATGTTTAGGCACAGATAACAAGATATAAGCATGCAACAAGATGTCATTAATCATACAGGGCTAGGCATAGCTTACAGCTAGCAAAAGGGTAAGCATAGTAAAGGCCTCACATACAGAATAACTATGCTAACCAAACAAACATCCGAGCAAAGCATTGAATACAGATATACAATAGTCTTCAGTGCCCTCTTGCACCTGACAGACTAAGATTCCACAGTTACCCTACAGGTAACTGGCCACATTTATACAATAGCCCTCGGCACTCGCCGGCAACAGGCTAAGGTTCCACAATTCCACATTAACTAGCACTCATAGCTAGCTAATGGTTAAGCAAACCCGAATAGCATTTATCTACTTATCTAACCAAGTGTTAAATGCAAAACCATCCATAAATGCATAAAACGGGCAACGTCTAATCTAATTCTCAATCTCGATAAAAATCCCTCGAAAATACCATGAAAACAACGTGTATGCTTCCTAACATGATTGGGTATCTATCATGGATGAAAACCAATCAAGAGAAACCAATAAACACAGCTCAGTGGCCCACGGTCGATGCGCCGGTCGATCCGACGGTCGACCATGAGGCCACGGTTGATCCGACGGTCGTCCGTGGGGCCAATCGAGGGAAAAACACATGGGCGACGGTCGATCGGCCCATCGATCGTCGGGAGCCCAAAACGAGACAGAGCCTCACGGACGATGCGACGGTCGATCCGACGGTCGACCGTGAGGCAGGATGAAAAGAGAGAGAACCCACGGTCGATCAACCCATCGACCGTGGGAGGCTAAAATCCCGACAGAGCCTGACGGTCGATACGACGGTCGATTCGACGGTCGACCGCCAGGCCCAGAAAGTGTAAAACAACACTGGACGGTCGATGCACCGATCGACCGTCGAGCCTTAGGCACAGTTCTTCAGAACAGTGCCGGAAATCCAATTTCTTGGATTTCAAGGGTCAAATCAAGTTGGAATTCGATGAAACTTTGCAAGCATGCATAAAAGATGATGGGGAAACCAATGGTATAAAGAAATCCCATTTTTGACGGTTAAATCTCCAATTTAGGTCAAAACAGACGAAAATCGATAAAACGGCGATAATACGGAAATCAACCGTTAGAATACCGAAATCGCAACGTAGGA
The DNA here is from genome assembly GCA_963920575.1 of Narthecium ossifragum. Taxonomy (NCBI): domain Eukaryota; kingdom Viridiplantae; phylum Streptophyta; class Magnoliopsida; order Dioscoreales; family Nartheciaceae; genus Narthecium; species Narthecium ossifragum. The sequence goes on from OY986973.1 coordinate 20,720,579, forward strand.
ATACTGAAAACGAGCCACATCACAAGTGCTACAAGCTACACAATATTCTAACATGTATTCCTATAGCGAAAAGGCAATAAACCTATCCTAGGAGAACCCGATCCAAAGATCGAGATAGAAACACCTACTTGAAGAGATCGGGCAGCTCCTCCACGCATCCCCCAAGTCCGATCGCCAAGATCCGCTCCGCGAAGATCAACCCTCCAAGCCCTAGCTCAGCCGAAGGAGAGAGGGAGAAGAGAGAAAGAAAGGCCGGAGGAGAAGAAAAGGAAAGGAGAGAGAGAAAGGAAAGGGTTTAAATAAAAAGCTGAAACCCATCACATCCGTCCGATTCGATCTCTCCCGATCGAGCTCCGATCTTCCGATCGGAAGCGCCCTGAAGGTTCTAATCAAACACATACATCAATCAAAGGCCATGTGTGCAATGCGGATGTGAAACTGACCACCAAGAAGCATATTTACCAAAATGCCACTGGGGTCAAAAGCAGCGATGCGATCAACCGATCGCATCCCAAGGCCAACCAGGCCAAACCACAAACCCAGACCCTCGACCTAATGCGGTCGGACCAGGTTGGAGGTACGGGTCCTCACAATAGCTATCCAATCATGTTAGGAAGCATGCACATCGTTTTCAAGGGATATTAATGGAGTTTTATCGAGATTGAGGATTGAATTGCTTCCTTACCATGTTGAGCGGATTTACGGTTTTCCTCGCATTTAAATACTTGGTTGGATAAGTAGCTTAAAGACTTAGTTGGTTGCTTAGTCATTAGCTAGCTATGAGTGCTAGCTAATGTGGAATTGTGGAACCTTAGCCTGATGCCGGCGTGTGCCGAGGGCTATTGTATAAATGTTGGCCAGTTACCTGCGGGGTAACTGTGGAACCTTAGTCTGTCAGGTGCAAGAGAGCACTGAAGACTATTGTATATCTGTGTTTAATGCTTTGCTCTAATCTTTGTTTGATTAGCATAGATTACCTGTATTTGAGGCCCTTGCTATGCTCACCCCTTTGGCTAGCAGGCTATGCCTGGCCCTGTATGATTATTGTCATGTTGTTGCATGTCTATATCTCGTTATCTGTGCCTGAATATTGCATGCATCTTGATTGCATTAGAGGCATATGAGGTTAGGCGGGCGATGGGTTGATCGTCGATCCGAGGCTCTCGGGTAGCTCGGATCTAGCCTTAGGACCGTGGCTGGGTAGTCAGGATTAGGGTGTGATTGTATAAATGAATCTCATGTTATTGAGGATTTGCGATAGTTGACTCTGATCAATGTTTGAGGTTTAGAGGTCGTGTTGTCTTCCCAAGGCTAAGTACTAAGGATGGTTGTCGATGCGTTCCTGACGTGGTTCCCCAATGCATGGTATTCCTGCTTGGGTAAGGGTGATCCTGCATGTTACTGTTCCTTGGCCTCATGGTAACATGTTCAGGAGAGAGGTTTCATGACAGGAGCCCTTGGGACATCGATAGGGTTATGGGACCCGTGGCATCCGTTAGACTTGAGCGGGGAGATAACACTGCTGTTGTTTTCCTCCTTTCAGTGTGCCGTAGAGTAGAACCCTACTGAGCTTATCGCTCAGTCCTACCCGGGCTGCGTTTGCAGGTGCAGGCGCCAGTTCTTCAGCAGTAGAGCCGGCGAGATCAACTTTTGGAGGCGCGACTACATCCAGAGGTGCTTGAGGTGGCTGGAGGATGATTGTTGTACTTTTGATAGTTTGTATATTATAAACATTTTTCGAGGACTTTTGAGATTATTTGTATAATATTCTTCCCCTTTGAGGAGTTTGATAAGAATTGTAATCATATGTTTAAACTGTACAACTTGATGTATTTATAATTTGAATTACTGTTTCACCTCTGGAATATAAATTGTTTAAGTTTATCTATGTTTTCCGCAATGTGTCACGCAAGTTGGAGATGAATAGTGTAGGTTTCCCCTTACGCCTCGGCTCGGAAGGGTTTTCTGGGTCGGGGTGTGACAACTTGGTATCAGAGCAGGCTGTAGGTCCCAGGGATAGGATTAGGCTTGCGGTTAAGGTTTTGAGTGTGGAATGGGATAGTTCTAAGTCTAGAACATCCTTGCATGTCTGTTTGCGATTGTGTGCGATGTGTTTGTCTTTCTGTTTGCTGTTGTGTTTTGTTGCTTCCCGGTTGCGTCATGACGTCTCAGGGGGAGATGTGCATGCGCACCGGTGTTGTCCGTTCCCTCGCCTGATAGCGTCTCCCCCCGTGCTGGAGACGAGCGAATAGGGATTGGACGTGTGTTGCCTCTGTGCTCTTGGAATCCAAAGAGATGGACCCATTGTGGTCCAGAGGCGATGTTGGACATCCTTCGACAGTAGAGGACTGATTGAAGGAGGTGACCTGGATCCCGGAAGTTTTGGACATCCTGGAGTATCACTTGCTTGGGAAGCTGTTGTTTTCTTGCCTTCCCAGGAAGCGATTTGTAGTGGCGTTCGTCAAGGCCACTAGGGACACTGTTGGTTGTGTGTTGAGAACAGTTCGCGTACTGTTCTCTGGCACCTACCCTTGGAGGGTGGTGCAGTTGGGAGTACCCTCCTCTGGTTCTGGGTAATCGCACCACATGGTGACACGTGGGTTGGCTGGTTTATCTGGCTCGGTGTGCTAGGGCGACAGCAGGGTGCACCCTGGACTGTGCGCTAGCTACTGAGACAGGTGACTTGAGGGTTGACACCGGGCAGTTGGCCGGTGGTCGTGGTGAGTTTCGGGGTTGTCGTTCCTGCTTCTCAGGAACGGCAGGTTGGCCGTTGACAGAGACAGTGGTTTCAGCATCAACGACAGCCGTGGCAACAGCAGCGTCGTGCCAGTCCTTTGAGAGGTAGCCTGGACCGCCATACTGAGAGGGATTCCACAGGGTGCTCGAGTGCTAGCCGCTGGGTGTCCTTTCGCCGACGGTGCTGGTTGCGAGGGGCGCTGGGCGCTTACCTCAGAGCAGTCGGACGGGGCGCATGGCGTGGGCCAGAGTAGTGGACTAGTGCCTCAGTTGGGGCAGGTACCTTGGGCAGACGCGGGAATTCAGATTCCAGATAGTAGCTTCAGCAGCAGCCAGTTTCGACTTTCAGCTTTCAGCTTCAGCCTTCAGCTTTCGGAGCTTCTCGCAGCTTGCAATTTCTTTGTGGCTCTGGGTTTCCCCCTTGTGACTCGTTCTTGTGTGGCCGGGTTGGCTTGGGACTGGAGTTGGGTGTGGCTTTGAGAGTAGCCACAGTTCGGGACAAGAGCTTGGGTTGGCTGCTCTTGTCGGGGCGTTTCCTAGAGGTTGGGAACCTCTAGGTGTCCGTCGCCCACGTGTGGTACACGTTGGGGTTCGATGGCTTCCTTAGTTGCGTCGGTTGGTTGCGCATTGGGTTGTGCTTCTTTGGCCATGGGAAGGTGTCGTGGGTACACCTGACGACGTTGTTTCGCTCTCGTTGAAGATCGCGGTTCGACGATCCTTCTGCTTGTCGAGAGCTAGGGTTTGTTCACCGGCTTGTGGTGAACTCCCTCCCCGTTGTTTTCGAGGGTGCTCTGGAGAGCAGCTTTCCCTCGTGTTGTTGTTTGTGCAGTTGTCTTTTCTTGAGGAGCTTTCTGGTTGTCGCCTTCGCGGGACACCGAGTTCGAGATTGAGATTCTATTGGGCGGTTTTGAGCATTGTGAGTTTGCATGTGGATGCCAGCAGCATTTGGTGAGTCGAGGACTCAGTCGGCCGAGTCAGTAGCTCGGGACTTCGTTCGCCCAGGTGTGTTACCTCAGGGTGTGTTCCGGTTCTCATTATGGATGGTTCCCTCCATAGATGCATAGGCGTCAAAAAGCTGGACAGTGTTGTCGCAGGGAGTATGCGCCCGCTATAGTGTAGCGATGATGGATTAGCAGTTGAGAGACTCATCGACCGCTTCAGAGTTTGACCTTCGCATCGACTACACCAGCTGAGGATTCGGGATTGAGACATCCCGGAGGCAGCCTTCCGTACGAGGTACGGACTTTACGAGTTCACAGTGATGCCATTTAGTCTGACGAACGCACCAGCAGCTTTCACAGATCTGATGTAGAGGATCTTCAGGCCGTATTCTGATCAGTTGCAGTAGCGTTCATTGACATCATCCTATTTACTGGTGTGTTGAGGAAGAGCACGAGCGATATTTGGTGTTTGCCTCGCAGCTGCCAAGGGCGTATCGGCGTTATTTGGCTCCCAGCGCGAGGTCTTGGCCTTCAGAGGCAGGTTTTGACAGACAAGTAGTCTCAGCGACATGCAGATCAATTGGTTCAGCTGGGCTTGACAGAGATATGCGACGGCAGATCAAAGGGAACTAAAACTGTGGCATCTATCTGAACCAAGACCAAGGCGCGCGTAGCTACACTACACAAGCATACAATCACGACGAGGATCACGCCGACTGTAGGCATCCTCGAAGTGTGACAGATACAACTAACAAAAACCGCCCAAGGCTTAACAGAAAAGTAAACCACCTTAACCTTGGCACAGGAGAAATAACACGACCTCTAAAACTCAAGCATACAAAGCTGATAACAACAATCTCGCCCTACACCTTACTACCCAACCACGGTCCTAAGGCTAATCCGAGTTACCCGAGAGCCTTGGATCGGGGATCAACCCATCCCCCACGCCCTAACCTCTATGTATCTAATGCAATCATATGCATGCAATGCTCATGCACAAACAGAAGTATAAGCATGCAACAATATGCCAAATAAGATACAAGTCTGGGCGTAGCAGTGGTATAAGGAAAGAAGATATTTATTCTACACATCCCAATGGATGAGACCCCCTTGGTTCAACCACAAGTCACACGCAGGGCCTACGCATTATAATAACATATAATAATGAAAAGCTTGATTTAACGATTTAAAGCAAACAAACTACTAACTTCGGAGAATCATAACTTTTGATCTAACCGTCCAATTAATCTAAAACTTGATATGCCTACTCAGTGACATACCCCAAATCATACATCCAAAGATCGGATCAATAAGATAAATAAAAACCACTTAAATTCACTAATTGAACTGGTTGCTCTGTTCTGCACAGCTTGTCCATTTTATTCAGCATAAATCGTACATAAATCTGCAAAATGTGAAACCAAATCGAAATCTAACTTAAAGATATACAACTTTAATGTTGAAGATCAACTGAGATCATGTATGTACAAGCCGAAAAATTAGTTAGAACATAGCTGTTTCTGCTAGAGCAGAAATCCGGGAATAAATCAAGGAAAAACTCACTTAAATTCGGCTTAAATCCAACCAAAATGATATCAAATATAAATCAGATATTCAGAAAGCCTATAAGCACTATCTAGAATAGATTGATTAAGAAAACAAGCATCTAATTAACAAAGAACACATAAACAAGCCATAGGGTCTAGAATCCAACCTTTTTACGCTAATCTATGATTAATCCTCAATCCTAAGCTCACCTAAGGTTCTAACAAGCACAACAAAGATGTGTGTGCACAATGCGGGTGTGAAACCAACCGTGAAGGCGCAATTTACCAAATTGCCCTTGAGGTCTCCGCGATCAAGCCGATCACGAAACAAGGCCAAGCGAGCCAGACCCTCGACCTAACGCGATCGGACCGGGTTGGAGGAACATGTCCTCACACATGGCATGGGATGTGAAAAAATGCATGGGCAAAGTTGGAATTTGTATAGTTTGGGGCCTTGTTTTGCAAGAAAATATGGGAAGGGGCCTTGCTTTGCAAAAAACAAAAGTCCGGGGCCCTTTTTAGCAACAAGCTCAAGCTGTGCTTATCACAGCAGAACCTCTGCTCTCTTTTCTCTCTGAACCAAGATTGCTTTATTAATCTCAATCTCATATATATATATATATATATATATATATATATATATACTAGGGAATGCCCGTGCCTACGTCACGAATATTTAAATTTTTTAAAAATAAATTTGGACAAAACTTCCCCTGTACCAAGGGCTAAATGAAACACCTAAGCAACATTCATCAAATACAAAAATTAAAAAAAAAAAACATTGTCTCCAGAGCAAACATTGTACCCGCAAAATACACAAACCAACACAAATCAACATAATCCAACACAAATCACAATAATCCAACTGTATGCATGTCCAACTCTAAAAGTAAGGGAAATGTATAATAATTTGTCTACAACATGAATATTTAGGATTTCTTTTAAAAAATTTTAGCAAAACCTACCCTGTACCGAGAGTTAAATAAGACAATTCTACAACATTCTTCAAATACAAAAATTAAAAGAGGCAAACATTGTCCTCGGAGCAAACCTTATCCCCACAAATCACAACTTTTACAACATTTCTCAAATACAAAAATCAACAACTGCAACAAATGGCTTTTGTAGCATTTTACATATCAAACATGGCTACATGCTATATTTTCTCCATAAACCGCTGTTATGTTTACTATAGAATAAATAAAAAAGAGAGAAAGTGCAGGCTTTGAAAGCCTTGAAACAACATCAAATAAAAAAAGCCGATGAATAGTCCATCCCATTCAGTGTATTGCCAAAGATATCCACCAAGTCCTTGTTTTTTTTTAACACGATACAGCTTGTTTTGCATCACAATTTGCATCCCATTGTCATATAGAAGAATGCAAGCGCAAGTACTAATTAGTTTGTGGCAAGGGAACCTGATACTTTGACTATTACTGATACTTCTTCCTCATGCTGGCCTATCCAAAAGAAAGAAAAGAAATAAAGTAGATATCATTGGACTAAGAGCCCAATCAAGGCAGCACATAAATCCCAAAATTAAACACAGAAATTGTATCCAATTTTAAGATAAACAAAAAATTACTCGAGAAAGACAGCAAACTGATCATGATTTGAACTATGATCAGGCAACACATAAATGCCAAAAGTAAACACAGAATTCAGAAAACTGCCAAATGCTAGAGATAAGAAAAGCAAAAAGAAAAAAAGACATAAATGCAAGCTTACTCTTTGGCCAAACAACGCAGATCATAAAATAATTGATGTGCATATGCAATCAAAACCTGAGAACTGGAAACACTCTATCAACACTCCTTTAGCCTTGTGATTTCAGAATCCAAATCAACTTCACCAAACTTATTCAACTTTTCCACCACTCTATCAACACTATTTCTAGCGATGCAAATTCCTTTCTCAACTATGCATTCATAAGTTCATCCATGCAATTATAAGCAATTAGCCTCAAGTTTTACACAGAATCATGCATGCAATGGCACAGTAACTTCTTTTTTTTCAATGAAGCATGAAGCTACCATATATTTCATACCATTTCCTTCTCTATTCCATTAGAGATTCCCTCTCCTCTCTCTGATAGCACACCAATATTAAGCACCCAAATGCATTTCATCAAGCACACCAATTTCCTTCTCTATTCTTCCTCTCTCTGATAGCACCCCAATTTTCATCAAGCACCCAAATGCATTCAAGCATTTCATGTGTTTTAGGAGAGGCATGTGTGGGGATTATATTAACTTAAGAGTGATTGATGCATGTTAAGAAATCAATATACTTGCCAGAGGGCAGCAAAAAGGCTACTACTAAGTGTTAGAAAGTGAATCAATAAAATCAAATATTAATAGCAGCTCAATCAGTTCACGTTAAACAGCTCAAAGACGTTAATTAATATCTACATACATAGAACTGACGTAAATTTTTACTGCTTGTGTCTTTGCTAATGCCATCAAATCATACATTTGAGACATTAGTGTTCATAAGCAAAAAAAAACACATAAAATTCAAGTTTCCACAAAGAATCAATTCAAACACTTAAATGATTCAACTATACCATCAAGTTTAATTAACTGGTCCAATCCGTTAGATCAATCAAGCCCACACAGAGCTGTAAACTAATAGAACCCACAAATGAAATCGCCAAAGGAATCCAAAACAAAGGACAAAATATATGAAATGATCCCATTTAGTAATTAGTAAGTGCGACATGAAAGAACTAAGTAAGAAATGTATACATCACATTTGTGAAGAACCTGCTAACATGAAAGAACTTAGCAGGAAATGTACACATTTGTTCTATTTGAGTTCAACGTTCTATTTGCAGCAAGAACTAAGCAGAAACCTCCTAACATGAAGTGGGAGGCATTACATTTGTTTTATTTGAGTTCAATGTTCTATTTCTAGCTTTGAAGTAAAGCTTAAAATACAATGGCAAAGGCATTAGCTTTGAAGTACAGCTAAAAATAAGACAGTTATGAAGATCTCATAGATCTGCAGCAAGACCAAGGAAAAAGTTTACAACAAACCATAGAAATGAGAGCTTGCAGGAGGATATCTTAGCTAATGCCATCAAATCATACATTTGAAACATTAGTGTTCATAAACAAGAAAAACACATAAAATTCAAGTTTCCACAGAATCAGTTCAGAAAGTAATATGCCAAAATAAAATCTTATGTACCATAAGTTCTTTCAGCTTTGGTACTAACACCTCCCATAAATATCTGAATCGGCACTCACATCTTTCACTGTGGTTGAGTGTGACTCTGTGCATTATATTTCTACATACAGATTAATTAGCTAGAGCCTACTATCATGTGCACATATGCCTAATCCACCAAATATTGTTATCAAGTACATAGATCACAAATCTTTAGAAAAAAAGCAAGTCAACTATTACACCCTCAAAATAGAGCCTGATAGGCTGACATAAAAGCTGAACTCCCCAAGAGTCCCAATGTTCTTTCTCAGAAGCTAGACTATCTAATCATTTAAAATATCATACTTCATTAAAGAACACAGACATGCTTGCAAATAATGTTAATTTGAGTAGTTTACTTAATTGGGTTAAGTATCACAAAATCAAGGGTTTGTCAGCTTGTAAATAATACACCATGTCGAAGTTAGCAAGATAAGTAAAGGAATAACTCACGCATACATCCGAAGTGTATGTAGTCACAATAATAAGTATTGCAAAGAAAAAAAGAATATAATAAGTATTTCAGGTTTAGCAGATGTAGACAATGATCCTTTTGGACAATAATAAGTATTCTTTTCCACTGTAAAAAAAAAAATCAATGCATATAGCAACTAAAAACATGATGCAAGATCATCCTATGAATTTCTCACGGGAAATTCTTGCAAATAACTAATTATGATGTTTCTTCGACGGAAATTTAAACAGGTTGAAGAATTTGAAGAATAGGAAGTGACACATGTAAGTGATTGCAAAAGAGAAGGTATGGATATTATATTCTTTCTCAACTAAAGATCTAGTGATCATGAAATCTAAATCATGACGAAATTCCTATGACTATGAAAAAGTTGAACACAACTTGAAATTTTGCTCCATTTTAATAATGAAGACCAACATGTTTTGAACACATAACTGCTCAAAGCAGGCTGCTATAGCCTTACTGCAATCTACAAATGCACAAAATTCGAACATAAAAGTTCTAAGCAATGTGGGTAGACTTAAATGCTATAATCATAAACACCAATAGTTAACCCTCAAACTACAACAATCAATAGTGCACGACAGAAATTTTAAGCAGGAGGGAAGCGAATCTGCTATCAAGAGCACTAATAAATCATGCAAAGTGAAAATTCAATCAAAAAAACAAAAGCAATCATAAAGAGAAAATTCAATCGAAAATTCAACAAACATTCAAGAGGGAGAGGAGAGGGAAAGAATATCGGAAGACTGTATTGTAGTGTTGACTATGCAAGGAAAATATGTTCAAAGAATAGTTAATTAAGAGATCCAAATCCAAATCTGTCCTATGCACAGATTTAGCAGATTCTTTGCAAATTAAGAGTTTCAAAGAATAACCCACTCAACTTTTTTTAAAAAGGCAAATAATCTGTGGATGTTATAACATGAATCTGCTTAATCTGTGCAAGTTATGAGATTGATGACATGATAACATGAATGCATGTAGGATTAATGCATTTGTGATACACAATCTCTCTGAAAAGTATGCATAAATCTCCGCAAAATCACAAAACCAACAACCCTGTTAAATCTCCAAAAAGCAAATGACCTTAACCTGTTAAAAATTGGGCTCAATTGTAATATACATCTCGTAGAGTTACTGCACTAATATTAGCCCCAGTGTGACTAACATTCTAATGCCAATAAGTTGTTTTGAGTTATACTTTAGAAGAGCTCTAAGATGAGATCAAACAACTGCGGATCTTCATCACATTTTTCATTCTTTAACAAAAGGGTTGTAATTAACCAATAAGAAAATTGAGCAAATGAGTAAATGCCACATACTTATGCAATCTTCATCAGAAACCCTACTGCATGGAGGTTGGAATTCAGTCAAGCACAACATGATCATATCCCTACTACATTGGCGTGCAATCATATATGTTAGTGGTGGTTCATCAAGCTCAAAACCAACAAATTTCAGATGGTAATGGTCTATCAGTTTAACCTCTAATTTGCACAAAGGCAATAACATTGCTAATTAAGGAGAAATAATAAACTAAATGGCAAGTAATCCAAAGATTTTATGCCTTCTTGTGCTTATGAAGGAGAACTAATAAACTAAATCAAAGAAATAGGCACAACAAATCGGGAAAAAGAACTGAAAAAAAGCAAACGAAGTAATCTAAATCGAAAAGGAAAGGTTATACCTGGCGTTAAAATTGTGAGGGAAAAAAGAGGAGCTCCTAGAACAGGGCACCATCTGTTACTTGTGAGGGAATGGTGAGTACACCGGAGATTTGGCGGAAATGTCGCGTTGGTGGCGCTCCAGGACTTGGTCGGCGGTGGCGTGTTTGGGAAAGAAGAAGGGTCTTGTGAGGTGAGGACCGTCTGATGATTGAGGACTGGTGTCCCCAATCGATCACGCCGTCGTCGCAGGGAGACGGCGGGAGATCTCCCTCTGGCACGGGATCGGCCCGCGATCAAACATAGCATTGCGAGGCGAAAGAAAGAAAACCATCGATCAGATTCAAAGAACAGACAAAGAAAGCAAATTCTTCATCGCTGGGAATAGTCACCTGTGCGGTGGGAACTTCGATGCAATCGGTGTTCCTCATGACGGCCTTCTCCTTCACAGCTTGCACCGGCAACGGCGGCCCCCGCTTTCTAGATTGCCTCCCTCGCACCGCCGATCTCCATCGCGACGACGCCGAACTCGATCGCCAGAGCAGTGACAGAGCAAGACAAACCCACAGCCACCAACGCCACCGTACCCGCCGCTGCTATGGTGCCCTCCACCGCCGCCACTCCTAGAGGCTACGACTGTTCATCCCCTCGATGGCGTCCTCATTGGAGAATGGCAACGAACGTGTATCCCCCGCCCCCGTAGCCACGGTCACAGCCACCACTATGACCACCCCCTCGATGGCGTCGGGTGACAGCGTGGATCTTGTCGACGGCTGGTTGGGCGTCCGTTCGTGTATCCCCTTACTCCTATCGAGGTAAGGGAAGAGAGAGTTAGAGAGGGGGATGGGAGTACGAAGGTGGGTTGGGGGAGGTGGGTTGGTAGGGATACCTACCTGGATGTCCGGGGGAGGATGCGGAAGACAGAGCACCGGCGGCGATGGCAGCCAGATGGAGAGAGGGAGCTCTGCGGGGTTTGGAAGCTCGGACATCGATGATGTTGGCGGTGTGGGTCGAGCTCGACGACGGAGGCGTGGGTGGACAGGATCCCCGGCGTAATGAACTCGCCCTAGCGCCGCTGGTCGCCGCTAACGATGAGGTGGGGTAGCCCGTCGGACCCGCAGAGGAGCCCAAACTTGCCGTAGTTCTCGAACCGGCGCTTGGTCTTCTCCATGGTGGGCTAGATGGCGAGGGCCGGGGCCAGGTCGGGGGTGTACAGCTTCAGGGAGGACTCCAGCTTCTTGAGGGACTGCTTCTCTCGCTTGGCGAAGGCGTGGGGGCATGGCCGATGGACGACGGAGCTGGTAGAGGGGGCGACGACGGAGCCAGTAGAGCCGGTAGAGGTGGCAGAGGCGGGAGAGGAGGGGGACGCCGAGGGTGAATGGGGGAGGAGGAGGCGGCGCAGGCGAGCGTCGGAGAGAGATCGGCGAGAGGGAGAGAGAGATGAGGGAGAGGCGGCTGAAGGGGAGGTGGCGGGGGCGGTGGAGGAGGAGGGGGAGGCCGCCGGGAGAGAGATCGGAGAGAGGGAGAGAGGAGGAGGAAGAGGGGGCCGAGTCGGGGGCGTAGAGCTTCAGGTAGAACTCCAGCTTCTTGAGGGACTTCTTCTCTCGCTTTGCGAAGGCGTGCAGGCGAGGCCGATGGAAGACAGAGCCGGTAGACGGGGCGACGACGGAGCCGATAGAGGACGTCGCTCGCACCTACGCTGCCGCCGCCCATGCCCTCCGCCGAGCGAGGTCGAGCAAGGTCACCGTGGGGAGAGGAGGTCGGGAGAGGTCGGTGCGGTGCGGCTGAGGGTGAGAGGGAGAGGGGAGCTTGGGTGGTAAAGGGGGAGGGTGAAAGGCAGAGGGGACGGGGGAGGGTGAGGGGGAGGGGGATGGGACGGATGGGGCTCACGTCCCATCCTCTCTCTCTCTCAGCTGAAGAGAGGGAGGGGAGTTGAAATTTGAATTGGTGGGTGAGTGGGTTGGTGGGAGAGTGTGAGTGAGAGGAAGAAAGAAGTTTGGGCGGGAGATTTTGGGGGAAGGAAAAATTGAGTGCGGATCTTAAAGCTGATCATGGAATCACAGCCATTGGATGTGTTTGTAGGCAAATTCTGACCACTCTTTATGTTTTATAGGGGGGACATTTCAAAAACCGTCCTTCCTTATATAATAGATATATATATATATATATATATATATATATATATGGGTTTCTTAACAAAACTTAAACTCCAACTCTAATCAGACTTCTAATCAAAATAACAAATAAATCTATCCTAATCGAACTCTAATATGTTGGTTTACTTTCCAACTAGCCCCCTTAAACTAACATCTTGATAGGAAATCATGTCAAGCAAACCTCTGAGTTTCATAAGCATCTCTGCCTTCAATGACTTGGTAAAAATATCAGCAACTTGATCTTCACCCTTGCAGTGTTGTAGCTCAACAACCTTGTCTTTGACCAACTCTCAAATAAAATGACATCGAACTCTAATGTGCTTACTTCTTTCATGAAAAACTGGATCCTTCACTATACAGATCGTTGATTTATTATCACAATAGATCTTGGTAGGATTATTTTGTGCAAAGCTGAGCTCTTTCAACATTCTTTTGAGCCATAATATGAGTCATGCATGTCGATGATGCGACATACTCAGCCTATGTTGTGGAAAGTACAACTATATCTTGTTTCTTCGCAGCCCAAGTGAATGCACTTCTCTCGAGAAAAAATATGTTACCTGATGTACTCTTTCTGTCATCTGTATTTCCTACCCAATTGCTATCTGTGTATGCAACCTGTCGCGCCCCGACCCGCAGAACCCAGACCGGGCCGGGACACGAGGGGGAAAACCTACATCTACTAGCCTCAGCTGGCGGAAACAGCTGAGACTAACGCATAGCTGGCGGAAACAGCTGACACAAGCACAAGGCGGAAGCGAACTACTACAACATCTATTAACAATCTATTACAAAACAGTAATAAGAGAGTAAACAGAGTTTAGTACAACAAGCTACAAGGGATCAACAGTCCCCAAAAAGAAGCTACAGCACCCACCGGGGTCTCAGCAAACGCACAAACGAAACCATCCTGACCCTCAGACATGGTCGGGTGCCGGCGCGCTACCACGGGACGGGCGACGGGGAAGCACCGAAGGAGAACGAGGACCCGCACCTGCAAACACCACAGTCCAGTTAGGAATGAGCAACAGCTCAGCAGGGTCCTACTCTACCACTCTCGCTAAGAAGGCAAACCCAAACGAACCAACTCTGAAGCCAAGTACCGAGGCTTGCCAAGGATCCCATAAATCCCGTCTATAACCCGAAGGACTCCTGTCCCAAGTACGCCCCTCCGACAACCACTGCTCAAGGGTAGACAACTTCGACAATCCCTGACACAGGGTGGACATGACGCTACTGGTAGGACACCCTTCTCCAAGCGGGATCTCCACACTTGGCGGAACGACCGTGGTTAAGACTACCATCTCTCAGTACTCCAAGGCACAGAGCCAACATGACCCCTAACTCCTGACCCAAGACTAAGTTTAGCCAGGGAGTCCATCGATCCCTTCGATGTCCTCCCCCCCCCAAGGTTCATGTCCAACGTACGTCCCTCCGATAGCCACTGCTCGAGGACTGGGCTACCTCCGACGGTCCTTGACACAGAGTGGGCCGGATGCTAATTGTAGGACACCCTTACCGGGGTAACGGCGTCAACCACTTAGTCATTGATCATCGGAGTTCACGGGTCAACCCCACCCAGTCTAGCCTAGCATGTCTAATGCACAGGAAGCAGGGCAGGATATTAAATAAAGCGGTAACATGCAACACAGCAAAGGCACACCTTCGACCCATTTATTCTAAGCACTCCCGAGGATCATGACTTCCTTCGGTTCACCATAAAGCGATAAAGGGGCATAACCCATGGCCCCGCTATACTAAGCATTCCCGAGGGTTCATTACTCCCTCGGTTAACCACAAAGCAGTAAACATTCAAGCATGATGAAAGCATAGAAGCCCCAAGGGCAAAACCGTCAAAACCGCTTACATGCGAAGCCCCGCAGGCAAAACCCATGAAAACCCTCGCTGCGACTAAAGGATCGATCCCTTCCGAAGGAAGGATCGATCACCTCAGTAACAGTGAGCTTCCCTCACTGTCGAGACACAAGGGATCGATCCTTCCTCCCAGGAAGATCGATCTTTCTCGAGACAGAGGGCGCCCTTCCAGCCGCACCAAGGAAGATCGATCCTTCCTCCCAGGAAGATCGATCTTTCTCGGGATGAAGGGTAACCAAGCTAACCCAGGCCCCATGATCGATCTCCTCCCATAAGAAGATCGATCATTTTGCTGGGCGCGGCAAGCCAACACAAGAGGATCGATCATTCCTCCCAGGAAGATCGATCCTGATGGGTTCCGGCAAAACTTTCGGCCGGGAAAACCATCGGAAGGTACTACCAAACCTCACCAAACTTGGTGGGCTGGTAGATCTAGGTGCGACGAAGCCACTCAAGGCTTTAAAACCGGGAAACAACAACTCCACAAGGAGATCCACCGGAAAACAAAACCGGATTTCAAAACCTTTCAAAATAGCCGGAGTTTGGAGTGAGAACCCTACCTCTTCAACGCAGCTTCGATCCCCAAAGCCTAGCCAGAGATCTTCCTCGCCTCGCCACGAACCCAACGAGCCTTCAAGCTCCAGGAAAGGTGGCCGGAGGAGGAAGAACGGCGAAGAAAAGCTCAGCCGGAAACAGGGGAAGCAGAGCTCTCGCGAGGAAGAGGAA
Source organism: Narthecium ossifragum (assembly GCA_963920575.1). Classification (NCBI taxonomy): domain Eukaryota; kingdom Viridiplantae; phylum Streptophyta; class Magnoliopsida; order Dioscoreales; family Nartheciaceae; genus Narthecium; species Narthecium ossifragum. The sequence continues at coordinate 20,735,912 of OY986973.1, forward strand.
GGAAGAAGAAGGAAAGGAAGGAAGAGGGGAAGGGGGGGTAAGGCCGGGGGAAACCCGGCGAAGGCGGGGAAAAGCTGGGGGAGGGGAGGGAAAGTCTTCCCTCCCCTGACAGGGGAAGCGACGGCCATCGCCGTGGCCGTCCTTCGAAAGCCACCGCCAAAGACTTCCAGGCACAGGTAGGATCGATCCTCCTCGACCAAAGGATCGATCCTTCCTGCCCAGAAGTGCCAACTTGGGCTGAAAAACGGGCCCAAGCCCAGAACTTTCAAACTAGGTCCCACCTAACCTTTCTAACAAACACAAACACCAAACAAGGTCTGTGTATGCACACCCAGTGTGAATCGACCGCCAAGGCGCAATTTCCCAAATTGCCCTTGGGGTCAACAACAAGCCAAGGGGATAGAGGGACAGGTCCTCACACAACCAATCTTGGATCATCAGTTGATTTGTAGAAAAGTCATTCTAAACCTTTTAAGTATCAACTGGAGTACTAACTGGCTTAGAATCACTCGTTCAGTATCTTATTTGCATACTTTTTTTTTCTGTAAAACAAATATCCCATCTGAACTTTGGATGACTTCGAGATCCAAATAATATGCCATGAGACCCATATCTATCATTTCAAATTCTCTAACCATGCAGTTTTTAAATTGCTCCATCGTATCAGGATTATTGCGAGTAAAAATCAGATCATCTACATATAAGGAAATTAGCCATATATCACCTAATTGATTTTGTTTCATGTATATAGCATACTCGTAGGGACACTTACTAAATCCATTATCTTGAAAATACATGTCGATGGGTGTATACCATACGCTGGGGGCTTGTTTTAATCCATAGAGAACTTTCATAAGCTTGTAGACTTGATCCTTATATCTTTTCTTCACATATCCTAGAGGCTGCTCAACATAAACTTCTTCTTCATGAATCTCATTGAAGAACGCCGATTTGACATCCATCTGATGAATTTTTCACTTATTCTGAGTTACTAAAGCGATCATAATTAATCTATTTTGCTTATCTTTCAACTAGCATATTACTTTCTACATGTGTATGACATATACCATCTCTTGAAACTGTCCAACGCTCAGCAGGTTGCACTCTAATCCTGGTACATAAAACACATCGGTGATACAAAGATAATCTCTGTTGCGTCCTTTGATCATGGTCTTTCTTTTTCCCTTCACAACAATTTTTCTATCATCTCCAAATTTGACTATAAAAGAGATGTTCTCGTCTATCTCTAAGAACAGTTCTTTCTTCGCACATATATGGTTGTTGCACCCAGAATCTATATACCATGTGATGCATTCTAAAGCCTTTTTCGCATTGCACATTAATGAAACCGGGGCACTCGAATCTTCCTTAAATTCAACAAAAGTAGCATTATTCTGCCCATCTGCTATTTTTTTTTCTGCACTCATACTGGTAATGGCCATATTTCTTGTAGTAGAAGCATTGTGTTGGTAATTTACCTTTGTTGTTGTGTTGGTAATTTTGTCCTATACCGCGTTGTCTTCCTCTTCACGAACCACCGCCATGATTATTTTGGTTGTTGGCTAAAGAACTTTCACCCCGACCTCAACCACGTCTATGGCCACGGCCACGATCTTGACCGCGTCCTCATTTCCATCTTTTGTCATCCATCACCAATTGAGTTTTAAGAGATTGCTCAATTGATGATGATGATTTTTGGTTAAACCACTACTCATGCGCTTCTTAGGAGCCCATCAACTCCACAACTGATAAGGATTCAAAATCCTTAAACTCCTCGATTGCAGCCACTATATGGTCAAATTTTGCCGGGACAATTCACAGAATTTTCTCCATAATTCTTGAATCTTTGATTTCTTCATCGTTCATCCGTATCTCGTTGGCCACCGTGATTATTTTAATCACATTTCCAAAGTAATATGACATAGCCCGTCTCTGTCATCTTCAACCCTTCAAACTCTCCTCTGAAAATCCATAAACACACTTTTTTCATTTGATTTGCGCCCTTAAAACTCTTCTCTAATGTATCTCATGCCGCTTTTGATGTAGTAGCACTGGTGATTCTCTCCAAAACTGCATCGTTCATGGCATGGAATAGAAAGAACAACGCTCGGCTGTGTTTCCTTTACAACTCCTTTAGGATGTCATTCTTTCCTTACTCGAGCTTGTCGAACTTCACATCGACTATTTCAGTATTGTCGTTCTCTATAAGATCTCACAGATCTTGTGACTTGAAGAGACACCACATCTGAATCTTTCATAGATCAAAATTCTTCTCGTTAAATTGAGGAAGTTGTGGCTGGATTATATTATTGTTGGACGTCATAATCTCTTACCGTGAATTTCACAACCTAACTCTGATACCACTGTTATATGGTGAAAAGAATAGAGAGATTGTAACGGATAGAGATAATAATAGGAGGGAAAGTAATGGAGGTGGTTAGATGGCACTAGAGGATAAAAAGCTAGAAGTCGTAGAGAAAAGACCAAAATTTGGAAAGGACACCTCACAACCAAGCTATGCTTCTTATGGTGGAACCTCCAGTCTCTTTTCACTCTGAACTAAGATTAGTTTATTAATCTCAATCTCAAAAAACTACATGACTCATAGCACCCATATATATAGACTAGTTGTTCCCCCTGTCACATGGCAGGGTAACCACCAACCCCATCCCAATAACCACCCAATAACTCCCTCAACCTAGGATTATCATGTCACATAGGCGCCACATAGGCTCTACCTAGGACATTCTCCACCACGTAGGACAACGAAAGTTTCACTTATAACCATAGCTTTAGATAATGATGATATGGGTTTCTTAACAAAACTAAGACTCCAGCTCTAATCAGACTTCTAATCAAAACATCAAATAAATCTTTCATAATCCAATTCTAATATTTTGGTTTACCTTAATACTCTCTCCGACCAAATGGCACATTTAATGCTCCATTCTATTCTCAAAAAAATTTCATTTATATTGTAGAACTATATTTACGAGTAAAATTATATTAGCATATTACGCAGAAAATATTTTCACTAAACACGTCAAGTGGTTCGACACAATGGAGCATTAAATGTGCTCACATGATCAGAATTATTTATAAAAAATTAAGGGTTATTTACATATATACCTTCAAAAAACATTCAAAATACGTATTTACTCCTACATTCTTCATATTTTCATATATACCCCTGAAAAGTTCAAATAATCTCAAAAATACCCTTCGGGTTAGTTGTCGTGGAATCCAGTGGGAATATTCTCAACGCCGTTAACGTTAGCAGGGGAAAAGACAGTTTTTCCCCTGGAGTACCGTTGCAGTGATACAAACCCTTATTTAAACCCCTGCATCCTTCAATAGCCTCATATTCTTCCTTCAAGTCCTAGGTTTCAAAATACGCCATTGTTGCCGACATCGAGCTCACCTACGAAGTTAGCTCGCCACCACGACTCAAAATCTGTGCAAGGCCTCGCATTTCCGGTGAAGATCCATCGGGTTTGGGACCAACTTCTCCATGGCCCTGACGAAGAATAGTAGATGGGCATCATCCGGGTCATCTTCTCCAACAGCTTCATCCGGCTTTGATTGTAAGGTCATCCTTTGCGGTTGCAAAGAACCATGTCATGTTTGTATATCTGGACAAGATCACAACAAAAGGAGGCGCTTTTATGGTTGCCCAAACTATAAAGTTTGTCTAAACCCTAAGATAAGAAGGATGGGATCGCATGAAGAAAGTTTGTCTGCATCACTTATTATCATGGAACGAGTTGAGAAATCTGCTGCAAAGATGTTTCTTTTGCCACGTGCTATGTTTTTTGCAATCGGAACAATGTTGATCTTAGTAATTGTATACATGTATTTCATTTGAGTATGTACCAGACTTCCCTTGAATATGTCTGTCTGATCAAATCAGTTTTGATCTTACAAATTGTACTCATGTATTTCATTTGAGTCTGTAACACTTTAATTTGTAGTAACTATGATAGAATTTTGTAATATGGCTGTGTCAAAATTTGTCTCAGATTATATGTAGTCACCCTTATGCAGTTCCCCTGTACACAAATTCAGTTCCAAATAAATAGCTGTGTTGATAACACAAATACATGATTGTGTTCCAAATATAGAAGTAACTGACATAGATGTGTTCTAAACACAAATAGAGAAGACAAATATAGAAGTAACTGATATAGAAGTAACTGACAAATATAGAAGTAGTTGTGTTCTAAACACAAATACCAGACTTCAGGTGATTGTGTTCCAAATATAGAAGTAACTGACAATACAAATAGTTGTTCCAACACAAACACAAATCATTCCATAGCCACTGTCAATACATAGTTGCAACAATCTAGGCCAGCTACTATGTACCTCCAATCAGGCCTCATCCTGCTCCTATGTCCATGCCTTTACCTCCTCTTGTGCCCCTACCTTGCCCTCCTTCTCTTTTGACTGCAACTTTAACTCTCATGGCTCGGGGAGCTGTGTCATCAGATGTATAAAGGCCCATCCCCAGTCCATGAGGGGTCATTGCAGGCTGACTGTGTTAATTATGTAGCCAAAGTTTCAGATTTTATTGTCAAACTCATAAGCACTAGTAAACTGTCAATTACTATACTAAGTACTTACCTATAGTACATCTACCCTACATCAGAATTTATTGGTCTTCTCCCACCTCTTCCTCTTCCTCTTTCCCTACCACCCCTAGCATCTGAATTCCCCATCACCACACCAGCACTATCCCCCGCACCCCTAGCATAAAAAAAAGAGAGCCATAGGATGGATAAAAAACAAGAATGTACGTAAGTGGAGAATCGAAGCAGACTTCTACTTCGCTTTGAACAATTATAAAATAAGCTCCTACTACTTATATTCTAACGGCACATTTGGGTCGCCGCCCTGAATGGTATCCGCGGAACCAATCCGAATGCGGTGTCCGCTAGTTTTGGTCGGACGCTGCCATTCCAAAAATATGGAATGCGTGGCCTTTCGGATTCCGCACATTCCATCCATCCTGTGCGTTCCAACGCTGCCAAACGCCAAACGCACCCTGAGAAGGAGCTTGACGCATGCAGCATATTTTTTTAGTTTCCCTCTCTTCCAAAGTACGCTTAAAGAAATAACATAAGTATAGGAAGCGTGTTGCATGCATTCTTGTTTTCCTTAGAAAAATAGAGAGCAAGTCGGAGAAGAAACCTTCTATGGGGCAGCACCAGCACGGCAAGTGTTGCAGTGATCTAGTGGCCCATGGGGAGGTGTTAGGGCTAGTAATAAGGGCTGTCTTCCCTGGAGTCAAGTTGGAGTTTGGAAGGCTGAGCTAAGATTCCATTAGACAAGTTACAGAAAAGATTCCATGAAATAATTACTTGGGTTCTAAATTAAGAATCTTCTGTACATGGCTTTCCTCGGGAAAGATTCCGGGACTGACAATTAAATTTTTTATCTCTGATTTGGACCTTTTTTTATCTCTTGATTACCCAGTTTCGATCTTGCGGTGTTCGGTTTCGTGTTCCTCGAACTTCTGATGACGATGCCGATCTGTTCGCGCGCAAACGTGACTCTCAAATGGTTAATTTTTAAAGTGATTTCATTGTAACATCCGTACAAATTATGTATTTGTTTGAAAGGAAAAAAGAAAATTAAAAAGGTTCTACGAAGAAACATTACTCGCATGCATGTTTGATGTTTTACTTGGAAAAATCTCACGATATAGCCAAGACAGACAGGGGATCACTTTTTTTTTTTTGTATCCGCTGAGTCGCTAGATCACATTGTCGGTCATACACCTACCAATCGCCACGTTTATCTCAGTTGTAGTTTAATCATGGCATGGGTCCCACCTCCGGATTCGGAGTCATTGGTGGGCCACTACGGTGTTTGGTGCTGTGTGCCCCACACTTCCGTGGCGGGCCTGTCCTAAAAGGACCTTATTAATGTGGGCTTATTTTTGCATGATTTGATGGTTAAAAACATTATAAAATTAAAGTTCCATCGGTAAAACTTGAATTATGTTTTTTTCTGACATTTTATTTCACTGGTCTTGTTTTGAAATAAATGCATGCCACTTGTTTTGAAAACATTTTACTTCACAAAAATATAATTATCGTGAAACCTTGAGATGTTTCGTTGTTATTAGAATTTTGGCATATACCATTGTTGAATGTTTAAGTAGATTTACTTTTTTTTTTTTTTTGCGGAATCGGCCAACCCCTCATAAGTAAGACATGGGGACAATAAAACATAGCAGACTGTTTTTGGGGTGAAAACCCCATACAGTTTTTAAAATCTTTTTCTTAACCTACTCATGCGGTAATAGATTAAAGAAAGCGTTAGTAAAGAGTGCTATAGTTCGATTTATCTACGAGAGTGCCACTCGATGGCCGTTACGTCCTGCCGGTTTTGGGTGTTTGACGGTTTTGACCCTGTTAACTGCCGTTACCAGGAACGGAAAGGGATGACGTCAGCAAACGGCAGGAAAGGAGTGGGGTGGTGTGTTTAATTCGTGTCAGGGGTTTTGACGAGTCCGACCGAACCTATTTATTTGATGGATAGATGGATGGAACATCTGATCGGGACATCAGAGCCGTCTGATTAGTTGGTGGGCGTCGTTGTGATGGATGTGGATGGGTATCGAATTTATCGGCTATTGATTGGCCTGGTAGTGGTCGAAGTGGGGGAGGATTCGGGTTCTTGGATCGGTGTAGATCGGATCTGGATTAGATTGAGGATGATCATTTGTAGCAAATTAGTTAATTAATATGGTGCTGACTATATTTCGAATTTAATTCATGATTCATGCTATTGGCTCATTAGTTTCACAGCCATTTGGTTGTTAAGTTGCAAAAGCTTGAGATGCAACAAGATTTCTTTAAGTCATTTAGTAATAGATTCGGGTTCATTAGTAATAGATTCGGGTTCATTAGCCAATAGCATTTAGTCATTTCTTTAAATAGATTTCTTTAATCCAATGTCATGCTATTGGCTCATTAGTTTCAATGTCATGGGTTTTCTCTCAATGTAATAGATAGAGTTTTCTCTCAACTGAATGTGTTTTCTCTCAATCTCATGGGTTTTCTCTCAATGGAATGGGTTTTCTCTGGTTTTATCTCAATGTAATAGATAGAGTTTTCTCTCAACTGAATGAGTTTTCTCTCAATGTAATGGGTTTTCTCTCAATAGATAGAGAAAAATTTTAACTGAAAGAGGGAAAACTTAAATAGAAAAGAGAAAATTTAAACCAAAGAGAGAAAACTCAAACCAAAGAGAGAAAACTTAAATAGATGAGAGAAAATTAAAACAAAAGAGAGAAAACTTAAATGAAAGAGAGAAAACTCAAACCAAAGACAGAAAATACAAACCAAAGAGGAAAAATTTAAATGAAAGGAAGAAAACTTAAATCAAAGAGAGAAAGCTTAAATAAAAGAGAGAAAACTTAAATGAAAGAAGAAAACTTAACTGAAAGAGAGAAAACTTAAATAGAAAAGAGAAAATTCAAACCAAAGAGAGTTTTCTCTTCTCTTTTATGAGTTTTCTCTCTTAGGAGTTTTCTCTCTTTTATGAGTTTTCTCTCTTGTGAGTTTTCTCTCTTTTACGAGTTTTCTCTCTTTGATTTGAGTTTTTTTATCTTTGGCTTGTGTTTTCTCTCTTCTGTTTGAGTTTTCTCTCTTTGGCTTGAGTTTTCTCTCTTTAGCTTGAGTTTTCTCTCTTTTACGAGTTTTCTCTCTTTTAAGAGTTTTCTCTCTTTGGTTTGAGTTTTCTCTTTTCTATTTAAGTTTTCTCTCTTCCATTTAAGTTTCCTCTCTTCCGAGTTTTTTCTTTTCGAAGTTTTCTCTCTTTTACGAGTTTTCTCTTTTCTCTTTTATGATTTTTCTCTCTTATGAGTTCTCTCTCTTATGAGTTTTCTCTCTCTTACGAGTTTTCTCTCTTCTCTTTTACGAGTTTTCTCTCCTCTTTTATGAGTTTTCTCTCTCTTAGGAGTTTTCTCCTCTTTACGAGTTTCTCTCCTCTTTTACGAGTTTTCTCTCCTCTTTTACGTGTTTTCTCTCTTCTCTTTTGAGTTTTCTCTCTGTTACGAGTTTTCTCTCTTTGGTTTGAGTTTCTATCTTTGGCTTGTGTTTTCTCTCTTTAGTTCGAGTTTTCTCTCTTTGGTTTGAATTTTCTCTCTTTAGTTTGAGTTTTCACTGTTTGGCTTGAGCTTTCTCTCTTTTACGAGTTTTCTCTCTTTAGCTTGAGTTTTCTCTCTTTGGATTGAGTTCTCTCTCTTTATAAATGTTTGGTGGACAATCTAATGCATATGAAATTACTTTCCTGTTTTTGGCTTTTAAACCTTATAAGAAGTCGGATTAGATGTGATTCCCATTCTTTGTTTACATTTATAAAGTTTAATCCTGCATTTTTTCTATCTTTTTTTTTGTGTGCTCACTCTTCTGGAGCAAAACAACCATATCTTATTATATTGAGCTCACTTCATATCAAGATATTTTTGTAATCCATCTTAAGAGATCTAAAGCTGCTTTACTGGTTCTCCCTATTTTTATTTTCTTTCACGTTCAGGCATTAACAAGAATATCATGGGTGACTTTTGTGTTCTATGTCTCTTCATTCCATTAATACTTCCTTGACACCTGCGTGCATAATGTTGGGGTTTTTTTGGTTGCTTATATCGCCTCTCGTATTAACTGCAATGCAAAATTCCCCATTTCATATGGCTTTTGCCTTATGCTGCTTGATAGGGGACCGAGGATGATGTGGTGCATTGAACCTAATACACGATTTTATCGCGAACCGCGGAACAACATAACTAAACCGTTTTTGGGGTTTTCGGCATAAAACACATAAAAGGGTTTTTTAAGCAGTAAATTTTGATTAATATGGGGGTTTAGCCAATTATCCGTTTTTTTTTATCGGTGCTCTCACTCAAGATGTCACGACACAAACAATTTTTTTTATTTTTTAAATAATTAAACATGTAATTTAGCTTTTAAAATTTATGTATCTTAATCAACGTGTCAATCAATCGGTGTGACCGGTTTTGAGAACTCTCCTGCGTACTGAAGCTGGTTTTGGAAATCATCCCGTCTCCTATTTAACAGCCATCAAAAGGGGGTTAGGGTTTATAGCAAATCCTCCCAAAAATCGAGGTCATCGGCTAATTTCTTGCTAGATTTATCACGGCTATTGGACGACATCATGTCCAGGAGGCTAGGATCAATCAGGAGTCCACAGTTGAGCGTGCTTAGCGCTGGATCAAGCTCAATCTCGAGGAAGCCGGATAGGATCTACTACTGTTGGTGCAATATGGAGGCTAGATTATGAACTTTTTAGACGGAGTAGAACCCTGGTAAAAGATTCCTGAGCTGTACGACACTACAGGTAAGATCCATTTAGTCCATTCTTGCTGCCATGTTCAGCAATGCCCTGACTACCCCTTGTGTTGGCTTCTACTGGAGCATGGTGGTTGCAACTACTTCATTTGGTATGATGAAGAGATCTACAGTTGGGTGGATTGTGAGCTGACAACGAGAGCAGATTCAAGTGTTGGGATAGATTAGTGGATGAGAGAGATGTGATAGTGGCCCGGCTGGAGCTGCTAAACCATCAATTGAAGCTCAAGACCTGGCATATCATATTGCTTTTATGTTGACCTAGGCATTTGTATTGCAATTGCGGGTCTTCATGAGTGTAATGGACCTATAATTGGGTTGTATGACTCGCAAATGTATGTGGTTGCTATATAGAACCTCAATCTTGGGGTCTTGGTTTTGGCCTTTGTACTATTATCTAAATGTTCTTAGTAGAGGAGCTGGTTTTTGTTGTAACTGAATGTTCCCTCTTATTTAATTAACGTGGATGTTCCCTCTTAAGCTACCCTATTAGGTTACATAAGTTGTATAAGTTGACATAAGACATGGCAAATAAGTTGTACACATGTTGTACATTCACATTCACAATTGTAAATAAGTTGTACATTCACAACTGTTCCCATTCCAATTGTACATTCAGATTCACATTCACAATTGTAAATAAGTTGTACATTCACAATTATTCTCATTCCAAATATACATTCACATTCACATTCACAATTGTAAATAAGATATACATTCACAATTGTTCCCATTCCAATTGTGCATTCACATTCACAATTGTTACCATGTTAATTGTACATTCAAAAATGCAGCTACTACTGCTACAAGTTTACTATCACAAACTGTTGCTACAAGTGTATAATTAGTAATCACAAACTGCTGCTACATTCGAAAAATGCTGCCCTCCAAGCTTGCATTCAAAATGCTAACGAAGACTGTTTATAATTAGCTATTACAAGTCAGGGGAGTTACATAGGCTCAAACTCGAGAGTTTTGCATTCAAAATGCTAACATTAACTGGCAGTTTCCATCAGATGTCACCCCTTCAGTCATGGCCACCCTCACCACCAATTCCTCCTTGACTGGAATCATTACTTGACCCTCCCATCATCCAAATCATCTTCCCAGCAACTGAGATCACCACTTACCTCAGCAGTGGCAGGCTGGTAGCTCTCTTCTTGGAGCAATCCATGTAGATGCTCTTCCTCCTCTTACTAGAGTAAACTTACAAGTCCCTCTCATTGGAACAATGCCTGATGTCTTAGTGAAGCATGTGGAGCTTGATGTGCCCATAACTGCTACTGCTTGCCTGGTGCTTAGTCTACCACCTGCTGGTCTTCCCACTCCTGGAGTGGTGCTTGATGTATCCCTTCCTACTCTTGGAGTGGTGCTTGGTCTCCATCTGCCTGTTGCCTGAGTTGAGACTGAAGGGGTGCTTGATGTGTCTTCTACTGCTGCTATAGGCATATGCTTAGGGAATGAAGGCTTCTTGCAAGACCTCTTATTTTGGCCCCATTCCCAACAATTTTTGCATCTCACTATAGTACTTCTTCTCTTAATTTTTGTAGAGCTTGATGATTATTGATCATGCTGCCTCTTCCTGAGTTTCTTTGGCTTGCCAGGTTGCCTTCTATATGGAGGAGGCAATATAGTTTCCCCCTCTGCTTGTGGCCATAACAGTGGACCATTAACTGGTATGATGAATGTGTTGTAGGGCTGCTGGAACATGTCCCTTTTGTGCCAAAGACTAACATAGTCTTCAACTTCTTTTCTTCTCTTAAAAATGCAACTAACAGCGTGAGGGCAAGGAATACCATTGACATCCCATGACCTGCTGCTACAGGAATAGACTGCTAGGTTTACTGTGAACCTCCCAACTAGGCTCTTAACCTCAAACTCTTCATCTCCAGCCAATTGACTACTCCAGCCCCTTGATTCTTCCTTTGCCATGTTCAACTTCTTCTGGATCTTTGCCCCTACTTTTCCTTCAAGTCTATGGCTTTGTTCCCTCCTGTCTCATCCTTTCCATTAGTCGAACTTTAATCACTTCCATCATTGTTATTATGGGCTTTTCTCTAGCACTGAGAATGAATGAATTGAAGTCTTCAACATGGTTGTTTTGGACAATGTCACACTTAGGAAAGGTGTTAAAAGCATGCCTGGACCAGTACTTGGTATCCATACACATCATATAGATGAATGCTTCCTCATCACAACGTCTCATCTAAGTCATAAACTTCTCAAATGCTAGCTTTGTTGTTGCCTCTGCAGCTTCCCAGAGTAACTTTACCAACCGCTCTCCTCTGAATAATTTGATGAAGTTTTGCTTGATATGCCTAACACATTACCTATGCTTAACTCCTAGCATTGCAGCTTCAATGGCTGGAATCAAGCCCTGCATCATTAAGATGAAAAAAACATTAGTATTCATCATTGATTGTGCATACTACATGAGTATTTATCAGGCCAATGTACACCATACCTTCTGCATATCACTCATGATAGTCCAATGGGATCCTTATACATACCCAATACAAGTACCTAGCTAGCAACTCAAGAAACCAAATCCATACATCCTTATTTTCAATTTCCACTGCTGCATATGCTGCTAGGAACATCCCATCATCAGCATCTCTTGCTAACAACTGCCCCCCAAATGGGGTATTTTAAGTGGCAGCCATCAAGACCTATTATTGGTCTACAACCAGTCCTGAACCCCACCTTGCATGCATGCAAATACATGTAAAACCTCTCAAAGTAGTACTTTTCATCTGTTGCCAAGTTTGTTTTGAGTTTGCAGGTACTATCAAGGTTTTTTTTTTTATTAGTCGAGCCCGAAAGCTACACCCTTGTTACATTGGGGAAAAGTTAGGGTGCAGGGGACAGACCCCCTGACGCCCCAGCACCATCAAAAACTGCCGACAACTCTCTGGCCTGGTACTATCAAGGTTGCTCCTCAGTATTTCATTGCAGTATGAGCTCAACTGTGCATATTGATCAGTTCAGTTGCCCTCTATATAGGTCATGGCATTGTCTCTAGCTCTGTAGGCATGTCTTCTAGTCATCTTCAGAAGCAATTTCTGTTGCACTTTCTGATGGAAGTTGACCACAATCATCTGAGGATTAAGTCTCCACTCATGCTTGTAGTATTTGGCTAAAAAACCCGACCTGACAAACTTATTTGTGTGCCCCCTACTACATGTGTGACTGTCAATTAAGGACTTCACCTGGAATACCAACGAAGTAGTTTAGTTTTTGGTGTAGGGGTTGGATTTGTTTGTGCATGGGATGGAAGAGTCTGTGGAATAGATTATGGGGCATCATCAGTTTCAGTTTGTGGGACATCATTCTCTGAGTATATGTGTATGGACCTAGTAGCTAAAGCTAACATAGTCATATCCATTGTTACCTGATCTGTGCTAAGTTGCCTAAGACCACTCTTAACAAGATCACTCTAAGTGACCAAGTAGGAAAGCTTTTCATGTTTACTCCTCTTTACACTCTTAAATATATCTTTGAAGTCAAGGATCCCGAGCTTGTCCGGGTCAATGTTAGTGAATGTATCCACCTTACCCTTCTTTGTAGTCAAACACTAATGAGTGCTGAAAATATCCGGTGGAGGACAATTGAAAACAATTCAAAGCTATAGAGTACATGCCAAACATTCCAATCTCATAGCATTATAAAATAAGGCCATAACCATACATAACCTACATGCTGAATCGTCAGGTGCAATGGTCCCTACCTAGGCATATGCTATTTTGACACCTAAAGCTGTCCACTATCAAATCCAAGTAACCATGATTAAACAATGCCTGAGTTGGGATTAAACAAAGCACATCACAATCGCCTCGGAGTGGATTAAAATAGCTCATGAAGCAGTCGACTAGTTATAAACATCAACCCAAGCTTGGATGCTCAGAGTTGGGACTAAACAAAGCTCGATTAAACAACTCAAAATCTAATAAATAACTAACAGTGGCCCTCAATTCAATCAAAATCCAATAGACAACTAACAGTGGCCTTCAATAAACAACTAACAACCCAAGATTGAATACCAACGAAGTAGCTAAGCATACGGTGAAATGGGGTGAAATTGAAGAAATGTAGGCGTACCTCTTGCCCAGCTTAGATGCCGGCTTCGGAAAAAACCTGATTTTAGACGGACATTTTGTTAACAGGATTCCTCAATCAACTCCTTCCTTATTTAGTATAGCAATTATATAGTATGATTCATTGTAATTATATAGTAAGATTCATTGTAACTTCCTTAAAGTTTACTCCTAATTGAGGAGATGTATATGATATACATATGAGTGCAGTTCCCCCGAAGGGGGTGAGGTGTTTTCCTCTCAGCTTGTCTTCTTCCTCTGTTTTCCCCCCAGCTTATCTTTCTTCGTTCTCCATTATATCTCTGTTATTGACATGGTATCAGAGTCCTGATCTTCTTCCTCGGTTCGTCGAGCTTGTGTCCGCCTCTGCCAGATTCGGCATACCTTGGTGCTTCCTTCCTCTGGTGATATCCCTGTCTTGTTTTTTTTTCCAGAGTGGTCTGTTCTGTTCTGTTTTTTTTGTGCTCCTACCAGCACTTCCTCTCTCTCTCTGGTGCTATCTTACTCCTCTTTCATGGATGCTCATCGCCTGGCTGTTAAACTGGATGGGAAGAACTACTTCTTGTGGTCTTCTTATTTTCGAAACTTCTTGGAAGGACAAGGCCTATGTAGCTATGTCACTGGTACTACTCCGCAACCAACTGATGGGTCTGCTACTTCTTGGGTGATGACCAATGCCAAAATCAAGACATGGATCATGGAATCTGTTGACCCATCCATTGCCGTGAACTTGAGTCCTCTGTCTACTGCCAAAGATATGTGGGATTACTTGAAGCTTATCTTTCAACAGAGTACTCAGGCACGGTTATACCAACTCGAGCAGGAGTTGAACTCCTTAACTCAAGGCTCCAGAAGTGTGCAGGAATTTTACTCTGTGATGATGCTGATTTGGAATGAGATGGATACCATTGACGCCGACATTCCTCCTGAAGCTGTTGCAACTGTTCGCACACTTCGTCGCCAGTCTCGCTCTCGTCAATTTTTGATGAAAATGAGACCGGAATTCGAGCATGTCCGTGCCTCTGTCCTCAATCGTGATGGATGCTGCGATCTTGACAAGATCCTTGTGGATCTGCTCGCTGAGGAGACCCGCCTGAAGAGCCTATCATTTGTTGCTTCTCAAGATTTGTCTCCAGATGCTGCTCTCCTTGCCAGTGCACATCGTGGTAAAGATCGCGACATGAGCAAGGTGGAGTGCTATTACTGTCATGAGATGGGGCATCTTGCAAGCCATTGCCAGAAGAGGCGCGGTCTTGCTAGTTCACCTGTGTTCTGTCGATATTGTAAGGAGAAGGGTCACCTGATAGAGCAGTGTCGCAAACGGCCCCCTCGTCGAGACAATGCCAAAGCATATGCTGCATTTTCGCCACCTCCTGCTGCGATGATCGTTGATGCCTCCACACCTTCTGCTCCATCGGGCGTGATTTCCACACCTTCCAATCCGCCTGTCTCCCAAGATTTTCTGCAACAAGTCATCCATGCTCTTCAAGCATCCGGGTTTGGTAAGCCTCACTCAAGAGTTTCTGGGTTCTCGACTCCGGTGCTACTAATCATATGACAGAAAATCTAGATTTCTTCAAGCACACCATCTCTTATGCTAAAGTTGAATGCATTCTTGTTGCTAATGGGCAGTCCATGCCTGTCCGGGGTGTTGGTTCCTTCTCTGTTCCATTGTCTGGCTCGTCATCACTTTTTCTTTCGAATGTTCTTTATGTGCCTAGCTTATCTGCTAACCTCATCTCTGTTAGCCAACTTGTAAAAGAAAACCATGTTGTCTCATTTTCTTCCTCTGGTTGTGTGATACAGGACCTGCGGAACGGGACGGTGATTGGGAGAGGCCATAGAGAAGGGGAACTCTTCGTTTTATCTGCTTCTACTTCTCCTTCATGTTTTCTTGTTCCTTCTACTACTCGGATAAATTCTGCTAATAATCTTTGGAGGCTCTGGCATTGTCGTTTAGGCCATCCTCACACTTTCTGTTTAAGTTCTCTGTTTTCCTCTGGTGCTTTGCCCAATAAGTCAAAACTTCCATCTGATATTGATAAGAATTGTGCTGATTGTGCTCTTGCAAAAGCTCATACTTTACCTTTTCCTAGGAGTATGAATCACTCCTCTTCTGCCTTTGATCTTGTTCACTCTGATGTATGGGGTCCTACTCATGTTAGTTCATTGTCTGGGAAGATTTACTATGTGGTTTTTGTTGATGACTGGTCTCGCTTTACTTGGGTTTATTTTTTGAGGCACAAATCTGAGGTTATGCAAGTTTTCAAGTTCTTTCACGCCATGGTGCAAACTCAGTTCAGTAAAAAGATACGAGTTCTGCGCTCGGACTCAGGGGGAGAGTACATGTCCGGTGAGCTTGCTGAATACTTAGCGACTGAAGGAGTCATTCATCAGCGAAGCTATTCACATCAACCTCAACAAAATGGACTTGCAGAGAGGAAGCATCGGCATGTTATTGAAACTGCTCGTGCACTGAGCCTTCATGCTTCTTTGCCACATACCTTTTGGGCTGAGAGTGTTTCTACTGCTGTTTACCTGATCAACCGTCTACCTACCACAGTCTTAGGCAACATATCCCCGGTGGAGAGATTATTTGGCTATTCGCCAAATTACAGCCTACTTCGAACTTTTGGATGCACCTGCTATGTCCTGCTTCCGGCCTCAAACCGTTCAAAGTTAGATGCCAAGTCTGTTAGGTGCATATTCCTAGGTTATTCCGAAACACAAAAGGGCTACAGATGCTATGACTGGTTGGCCAAGAAAATGCGAATTTCCAGGAATGTTATTTTCTTTGAGAGTACCCCATATTTCTCTAAATCCTCATTATCTACTTCTTGTGAATTTCCTAGTTCTCTTGTTCCTTTGTCTTCATTTTCTAACACTTTGCAGCTTGGTCAGAATGAAGTAGTTCCTCTTCCTTTGCCTCCTCCGACACCACCTCGTGATTCAAGTAATATTTCACCAACTGAGCCACCGCCTCCACCTGATCCCTTATCTCCATCTCCCCCTCTTGCTCTTAGGCGTCCTCGTCGCAATGTTGGACCACCAAATCGTCTCTCACTTTTTTCAGTCTTAGACCCTATTTCTATTCCCAGATCATACAAGCAAGCATCAAACAGTGACGCATGGAATAAAGCCATGGCCGACGAGCTCGAAGCGTTGGAATCTAATCGAACCTGGGAGCTCGTCCCTGCTCCTCCAAATCAGTCCATCGTTGGTAGCAGATGGGTCTACACGGTCAAGTTAAATTCAGATGGCTCTCTAGACCGATATAAAGCGAGGCTCGTTGCTCAAGGCTTTAACCAGGAACATGGAATTGATTATGACGAGGTCTATGCCCCTGTTGCGAAAATGGCCACTGTTCGCACCTTGATTGCTATTGCTGCTACCAAGGACTGGGATATTTTTCAACTGGATGTCAAAAATGCTTTCCTTAATGGCGACCTGTCCGAAACGGTATATATGCGACCTCCTCCAGGATACTCGCTTCCTTCTCCTCACATGGTCTGTAAGTTGCGCAAGGCGATCTATGGTCTCAAACAAGCTCCTCGAGCTTGGTTTTCCAAACTAAAAGGCGTTCTTCAAGGTGCTGGTTATGGCCAAAGTCACAATGATTACTCTTTGTTCCATGCGACCACTGCAGGTGGGCGAGTTCTTATTTTGGTCTATGTAGATGACATCCTAATCACAGGAGATGATCGGCAAGGTATTCAAGATCTGAAGCGAATTCTTCAGCAATCTTTCCACATGAAAGACCTTGGGTTGGCCACATATTTTCTTGGGTTGGAGATTTCTCGCCACTCTCATGGGTATTTTCTCAGCCAGCGGAAATATATGAGAGATCTTGTAGATCTGGTTGGGCTCACAGATGATAAGCAAGTTGACACCCCTTTGGAATTAAATGTCAAGTATACAAAGCTTGATGGCGATCCCATTGATGATCCTACCCTCTATCGAAAGGTGGTTGGCAGCCTAGTCTACCTTACCGTGACCCGTCCGGATATTGCTCATGCCGTCCATGTCCTTAGCCAATTTGTTTCGGATCCCCGGCGGCTGCATTTGACTGCCGTCCATCGCCTCATCCGCTATATCCGTTCAACTCCAACTATGGGCCTGTCATATCTTAAGCGATCTCCCTTGGAGTTACATGCATATTCTGATGCAGATTATGCGGGCTGTCCTGATTCACGGAAATCCACGAGTGGTTATTGTGTGTTTCTGGGTTCATCTCTAATTTCTTTGAAATCTAAGAAGCAGCCTACCATTTCCAAGTCCTCCACAGAATCGGAGTATCGGGCTATGTCCTTGACGTGTGGTGAGGTAGTCTGGCTCCGACGTCTACTTGCTGACTTTGGGATCTCTTGCTCGTCTCCAACTCCTCTTTTTTGCGACAATGAGAGTGCTGCTAAGATTGCCAACAATCCAATTTTTCATGAGAGGACAAAGCATATAGAGGTAGACTGTCATTTTGTTCGTGAAAAATTTGAGCAAGGTGTTGTCTCCCTTCCACATGTTTCTTCCAAGGACCAAGTTGCAGATATCTTCACGAAGGCTCTGTCCAAACGGCATCACGACTACCTACTTGGCAAACTGATGATGGATCTTCATCAGTTTGAGGGGGAGTGTTAACAGGATTCCTCAATCAACTCCTTCCTTATTTAGTATAGCAATTATATAGTAGGATTCATTGTAATTATATAGTAAGATTCATTATAACTTCCTTAAAGGTTACTCCTAATTGAGGAGATGTATATGATATACATATGAGTGCAGTTCCCCCGAAGGGGGTGAGGTGTTTTCCTCTCAGCTTGTCTTCTTCCTCTGTTTTCCTCCCAGCTTATCTTTCTTCGTTCTCCATTATATCTCTGTTATTGACACATTTCACTCCGTTCAGTGGTCCCCTGGTGGTCCTCGGTGGCCCCTCTCCAAAACCCTAGCCCCATTTGACCATAGTTGTGAGAATTCATTTCTCTGATCTGGCTCGACCGTGTAGGTCAGGAGTCGTGTCTTGTTGGTATGTTTTCGCGTCAGATGTGATCAGTCGATCGCATGGTTGATTTTGGACCTAAAATCATGTCTTGTCGCACGTAATGCACACACGACCTTGGATTGATACATCTGTTTGATTAAACCCTTAGCTACGCTCTCGATCAGAAAATCAGAGTTCAATCGGGAAAGATCGAAACGGACAGCTCAGATTAAATCCAGCTCACTATAAATACCTTCTCTCTTTCTTTTTTTCTTCTTTCTCCTCCCCCATTTCCTTTCGTTTCTCTTCTTCTCCTCTGCAGTTCTTAGAGTTTTGAGAGAGAGAGAGAGAGAGTGAGATCCGACGGGTTGGAGGCAGCGACGGAAAGGGGAAAGACCTATCTAGGCCATCCTAGGTCGAATTAGCAAGGATTATGAGAGGATTAACTCGTTTAAGGTAGGATTCTACACCTAAACTTATGTTTAGGGTTTATTAAGGCTTAGGTTGATTGTTTTCTTGTTTTGTCTCTTCTAGTATGTTTGTTTAGGCTTTGATTTCACCTTACTATGTTTCCTCGGCATTTTGGATGTATTTATTTGGGTTTTAACCAATCTTTTTTTTGGAATTTTCATCAGTTTTTCTTCTTTAATTAAAATCAGTCAGTTTATGCTTGATCCGGTGATTGATCCATGCATAATATCACTTGACCTTCAGAATGAAAGTTTTAGATCTTTGAATCTACCTTTATATTTTGTTAATTTCATATTTTTTTAGGGTTTTGTTTTATGGTTTATAGTGAATTATCTACTGAACTGTGTCAAAACAGAGTTTTGATTAAAACCAGTCAGTTTATGCTTGATTCTGTGTTACTCCATACATAAGCTCACATGACCTTCAAGAAGAAAGTTTTCGATTTTCGAGTCTACATTCATATGCCACTAATTTCATATTTTTCAGGTTTTTTTAAGATTGGGAAATTCAGTGGAATATTGATATCCAATTGATTTGATTCTTGAATATATTGATCTTAGTGTTTGTTAGGACTGATACGGAGGTTTTGGTTTTAATTTGGGAAGTTTTCGAAGTATTTATGGTCCCTTTTATCAAATCTGGTCTTAATTGGGAATTAAGGGTTTTCATCGAATTTCTTTTCCTTTTTTAACTAACTTTCGGATATGTGATTTGGGGTATGCAAATGAGTAGGAATACCAATTTTCATGTCAATTGGTTGAATGTATTAAAAGTTATGTTATGTTGATATTACTAGTTTCCCTTGCGAAAGATTAATAAATTGATCTTAATCAACCATGTTATATATATGTACTAGCGGATCCCCGTGCAAATTGCCTGGTTTGCCAATCACACCCACCTCTCTCATTATCTCTTTCGTAACCACCCCCACCACACCCAACTCTTCATATACCAATGAATTCAGTTATTTTTAGAAATAACTAAGTTCGTGTGATGGGGGTGATTCTAAACCATCATATATAAATATTCTAAACTCTTATAGGTCGTCCGATGTAAGTAAAATCATGTCTTATATAGATAGATTATATATATTTAGACCCATATGTGGGGTCGAGCCCTATCAATAAAGAATGTTGTTAACCATGGCGTGATGACCCCCGAAAATGTGTAGAATAAATATGCCGAATGTGTGCCTTTGTTTGTGTAGATTAAATGGTCTGAAGGTGTGTCATGTATGACTATACTTGTATAATATTGTTGCCTAGTTGTTGTTTGATCTAAGATGGTTGCCGGCGTGTATAAAAAAAATAATGGAACATATGAAAAAAAAAATTATATTTCTCATCACCATCTTGAAATTTTTATGTATCAAATCTTATGTTTATTGGTATTAAAAGTTAAATAATAGAACACATGAAATGAAATTTAGATATCTCATCATCTTGAAACTTTTATGGATGCTCATATCAAATGTTATGTTTATTTGTAGAAAAAATGAATGGAGCACATGTAATAATTTGAAGATGTTAGAAAAATCTAAAAACGTGTAAAGCCATTCATTTGCATGTGCTACAAAGGAAGGAACAAATAGACAGATATGTATCTCTATCTCTTTATATATATAGAATAGATAGATAGATAGATATAAAAATGAGAGAGACAGAGAACCAAAAAGTAGGAAAGGTGGGTCCCACGTGTTGATAATAAATTAGAAGTTCAATTATGATATGTTTAATAGAGAGATAGAGAGAATTGGGGGCAATTCTCCACGTGTCGAGCACATATTGGCCAAACAGAGAGAGGAGAGAGAACAAGAGAGAGAATAGAATAGAATAGCTACTACGTTTTTGAAACGTGGCAAAATCGAGTTTCTTGTTAGATCGGCCTGGTTTTAGTTCAGAGCCGCATAGAAACGGTTCACAAAAATACGGGGGACAAGATAAAAATATTATAAGAAACCACAAGTTACTAATACATAACTAATCCTTGGTTTTAATTTTAAAGCTTTGTACTTGATAGCTGAAAAGCTCAACTAATTCAAAAGCAAATGCATCGTCGTCTCCATTCGACGACGAATGATTAAAGAAGCTATTTTCTATTGT
Source organism: Narthecium ossifragum (assembly GCA_963920575.1). NCBI lineage: Eukaryota > Viridiplantae > Streptophyta > Magnoliopsida > Dioscoreales > Nartheciaceae > Narthecium > Narthecium ossifragum. The sequence goes on from OY986973.1 coordinate 20,756,928, forward strand.
CATTATTATGTCCGGCCTACCACGGCCATCATCATCATCATCATCATCATCATCATCATCATCATCATCATCATCATCTCCAAACTCCCAAAACCCTCCACCTGTATCCGTCTCCATTGCTCTGATCTATATATAATAAGGTAGTGGCTGTTTTGGTGCCTCGAACTAAGACTATTTGGATGGATTGCTTATTTTTGTTAGGCCATCCATATCAGCTTCCTTATCTATCTTTTTTATAATATTTCAATATATATTACTTCCCTACTTTACAGCTTCCCTATTTACAACACCCCACATCAACTTCCCTAAATCATTCCCTACATCATTAAAATACTCATCCCTCCATCTTTCTTTTCATATTCTATTCTTCATTTATTATTTTGCATTCATATAATTATAGAATTTATATTATATTACATAATTAAACTTTGAAAAATTGTTTATTAATTAAAATAATATATAGAAATAATAATATATAATTTTATGCCAATACTTCTATTAATTAAACTTTAAAGCCATTGTTTATTAATTAAAATAATATATAGAAATAATAATATATAATTTTATGCTAATACTTCTATTAATTAAACTTTGAAGCCATTGTTTTAATGCCAATACTTTTATTAAATAAATATATGAATTAGCATTTTTTAATATAAATTAATATATAGTGAGTCCTACGATGCATGCATCCCACGATACATGCGTCCCACGATGCTTGCATCCCACGATTCAAGCAACCAAACGCCCCCAAAGGGAAGCTGATGCAGCTCCCCCAAAGACCATCTCCCCTATATTTCCTATCCTATTATAGGGTAGAGAGACATATAGGGCATCTGACGCAGTCCTCATGCTTCTTACTAAATTTCAGTTACATATAGTCATTTGTTTTGGTTATCTTATTGAAGGATCTTACCATATATAGAGCAGAGTTGCCAACCAACAGGCAACAGCAAAGAAAGCTCTAGATATCAAAACAGATGGTGGAGTGTTTAAATCGCAAGCAATGTTGGGCAAGCAAGCCATTTATCTTGTTCGTCGCCAGGGATAAGTTGTTTGGCAGCTCATTTTGACGTCCTGTATTCATAGATCTAATAATGAGTGGAACCGACACTAGTAAATTTTTTATTTTTCTCTAAGGCTAAGCTCTTTCTTTAGTCATTTTGACTCATCTACTCAAAATAAATAAATAAATAAACACATCCCTTTCCTTGAAAGTTATGTTTGTAAACGCCACACGAGAAAGTGCGAATCGATCAATAACGCACAGACAAATGGTCGGTCAAAAAGAAATGCTGCTGATGCTGCTGCTGCTGCTTAACAAAACAAGCCACGCCAATTCTGCGATTCCAAATCACCAAGCATTTGGATTTGGAACTGGAAGGCCAATTCCAGAGACATCACACAAAACATGGCATCTAATCAGCTTACGTAAAGTAAATGAGTGAGTAAATAAATAAACACATCACCACGTGGGAAAGTGCGAATCGACCAACAACACACAGACAAACACTCAGTCAATTTCAAGCCAAAGCCAGTTCGGCGATTCCAAATCGCCAACCATTCTTTATTGCCATTTGGAAGGACAATTCACCATTGACATCGCATCTCTAATCAGCTGCTTACGAAAATCCAGTGACCATCTAGTGGCACGTCTGAGCTGGCATCCTCGCCTCACTCCACCCACTACGACGAACTCGATCATAACTAAGAGAAAAGTCGGAAAAATATTCACTTTCCATCCGAATTTATAAATTATTATCCACGTTTATCAATAATTACTGGAGTTAAAATATAAAGATTGTGTGGGACTCAAAAATAAGCGAGAGATACACCCAACTCACGTGTGGAAAACAAGCTACTCTGGACAGTGAATTTTGAACCACTAGATTACAATACATCAATTGTGTGGGGGCGACGCTCGTTACAGATGCCAGCCGTCAAAACCCAGTTGGTGGATTAGCGTGGGATTAGTGTAAAAGTTAAAAGGGTATTTTGATCATAAATTAGGTAAAACTAACAACAACTGTCAGTGAGTCAGTGAGTAGACCCCTTACCTCTTAAAACTTTCCATAGGAGGAAACCTAGTGCCAAATTTCTGAATAATTTAATCCCAACCGTCCACGCATGATTTAATACTTATCGGAGCGGCCTGCGATAACATTTTGGTATTGCAGGCTGCCGATACGCCAGCTTGCCAGCACATCTCGTTCGATGCCGCCCAATCACGGATTGCCACGTCGGCCATTGGTGCAAGACAGTGTCTGGAATTATTATTCTAAGGAGGCAATTCTCAATTAGCATTACCTTATAATTTGAAGCTAGAAATACGGGTGGCAGGGATGGTAATTAAGTTAAGAATCCAGCCTTGTTTCTAGAGACTAAGCCTATAAAAGCCCTCCAAATCGTTTGTACGATCCATTTCGAATAGGAATTATATATATTATCTATCTATATATCCATCGGAGGAGCTCCGCCGTTTCTTCTTCCCAAAAAAACCACCACCACCACCGGGTCGGGTGGTTTTCTGGGAGGAAGAGAGAGGAGGATCTCCTCCTTATAGAGAGTTAGGCATTCATTAGGTGTAGGTCTAGGAGGAAATGGAGAAGAAGAGGTTCGCCGTGCTGCTGTGCGCGGAGGACTCCGACTACGTGCGGAAGGTGCACGGCGGGTACTTCGGCGTGTTCTTGAAGCTCCTCGGCAGCGAGGGGGAGGAGGAGGAGTGGGAGGTGTTCCGCGCGGCCAGGGGCGAGCTCCCCAGCGGGGACGAGGAAATCGACGCCTACGACGGGTTCGTCATCACCGGGAGCTGCAACGACGCCCACGGCGATGATCCGTGGATCCGCGACCTCATCGCCTTCCTCCGCCGCCTCGACTCCATGCGGAAGAAGGTCCTCGGCGTCTGCTTTGGCCACCAGGTACCGTACCTCCGCCATTAATGCCGCCAATCGTTTTAGAAGCGAAGAAATTTCTTCATTGATTGGCGAGAAGTATTCTTCTTTTCGATTTATCCCCAATTTGGATTGTTTTTTCCGCCAATGGAAATTTAACTCTTATATTCCCCAAATTCGCTCCAAATCAAACTTAGGCTTTTTACGCATTTATCCTTGAAAAGCTTTCAAATTCCACATTTATTGTGAAATTATATATATAAAAACTTTCAAATTAGATGTTTATCCTTCAAAACTTTTAAATTCCACTTATTTATATATCCTTCAAATAGCTTGACTATGAGAATTAAAAAAAAAAAAGATATTTATGTAAGAAGCTAAAGATTTGAGGGATATATAAATGTGTAATTTGATGGTTTTTCAGGGTCAAAATATAAAGTACCCATTGAAATATAGAAGCAAAGGGGGGTATATTGGCAATTATACTATTGGTCCAACGGCTGTCTGTGCTAAGGTTTTGACGGTGCTAAATCTCTGACATAATTAGGGTCAATGGTGCAGTTGCAAGGTAGCTTAAAAATATTTACAACTAGATGCCAACCTTCTTGGCATGGGGCGCAGATTCTTATTCTTATATATAAGCGAATAATAGCATCTTATCTTTTAAAAAGGTTTCAAGTGGGAAAAATCTTTATTTTTTTATAATGCAGAATCTCATCATAATTATCAATCAAATTTTTGCTCGAGAAGACAGCATATTCGTCCAAATTGATCAATATTCGTTTTTTTTGGTATGTGAATAACACGTGGAATCACGGAACCACCGAACAGATCACATGATGGATGCCATATATGCCAAAACAAATGCAGACAAAGTATAGAAAAGATAAAAGAGTACGAATTTAACGCAGTGTAGGGGTTGCCCCCCCAATAGATGTGACCCATGCGTTTCAAAACAAATTCAAGACAGAAGGTTAGAAGCCAAACATACACGTTACAGGTGGTTGTCCAATCTCATGACAGCAGATGGACACCCTGTGTGACAGTCATGTGCACATGGGCTCTTCAGCCACTAGTTGGAGTACGTGTGTCATTTGCTGTGTGAGGGACAATACGCTGAGATATTGGAAGGTTTCATCTGACCCACAAACGACCTCTCTTTTTCTGGTGGTGAGTTCTAAGAATTAGAATGCGGGTCAATCTGATGCTACACTTGATGATGATCTGTGCCAAATGTAGTAGGAGAAGCTCAAGTGCATATGTAAACATGCAGCTTCTTTGATGTTCTGGTTAATACTTCACTTTAGCTGTCTTTTGTTGGTGACATCTTAGCGTATTGTCCCTTACACAGCAAATTACACACACGTACTCCTAGTGGCTGAAGAATTTGTGGAGATTCAGCTAAAACTCTGCCTATGAGTCGATGATTAAAGGTTGAATTCAGCCTAAGGTATGAGAACTAGGATAGCGTTGCAGGATAGGACATGGCCGGAATGCTAAGAGTCTAAGACTAGAAAATTTAGAGGTTTGTACATGAAGGTCTATGTGTATATCTTGAATAGTAGGTGAAAGCCCACTATTTCGAAGAGCATTTAGTTGGTATTTTATGCAAGACTGTGTAAATGAATGCAGATTTTGTGCCGAGCATTGGGGGGGAAGACCGGGCGAGCTATCAAGGGATGGGATCTTGGAGTGACCAGCGTCAATTTCTCTCGCTCTTCGAAGTTGTTCTCTTCTCTACACGTTCCTTCCTCCCTTGCAATCATCGAATGCCATCGTGATGAGGTTGGTGAAGGAGACAATCTTTGTAAATGTTATTCATCACGTTTGTTCTTGTGTTGAAATAAATCCCGGGTGCTTTTTAGTTGCTAATTTTTATTTATGTAGGTATGGGAGCTGCCCCCAATGGCTGAAGTGCTGGCATGGTCGGACAAGACAACGGTAGAGATGTTCAGGTGTGGAGACCATATCATGGGTATCCAGGGCCACCCTGAATACACCAAGGACATTGTTCTGAACCTTGTGGACCGACTCCTGCAACGTAACCTCATTCAGGTAAACTCTGGTTCTTATATCATTGAAATTGATCTGTAGTCAACTCTTCTGCTTCGAGAGCTCAATACTAGTCGATATAAAATTACTCCAAAATAATAATGTAAAACTCAGATTAACACTTGTATGTAGCTAAAAATAAAACAGACCTGATGTTGAGATCAGGATGATGTGTCTGCTTTTTTGTTTTGACATTCAGTATAAGAAGAAATAAACCATGTTTTGAAGTACGAATTCTGCTGATGTAGTTCCGAGAAATCCAGCAAACTTAGAGACACTTGAATCAAGTTTAAGAGCAAACAACTCTTCAAAACCTTGACATAGCTAGGATGAGTACTAACCACTGGCTTACCATCTCAAGGGGCAAAAAGCCCATGCTCATAATACAAAGCATGTTCTAACAGCCAAAAGCTGAAGATTTGAGGTTATCTTTGTCAATCAATAACTAAGAATTGGCCCAAATGTTAGAATAGAAAGCGACCAAATCTTATGTGATCATGGAGAAGAACCAAGTGACACTTGATTTGGTTCTTAGCTGCAGCTGGCTTAGCTAGCTTCTAAGCACCAAGCAGAGCTGACAGCTATTGCCTAGTGTCTTGCCATCTCTCATTCCTATTATCTCTGGCTCATCTCAATTAGTAATGTACTTAAGGAATGAAGATAGTATGAAATCCATACGTTGCTCAAACTTTTGTACCTGTGAAGTGTTACATGCCCTGAACTTCTGTTCATGGCGTAGTGATGAAACTTGTGACCTCTTCAAGCCTTAGTGGTAGCAAGTTATGTAAATGAATTGCATTGGAGAATCTATGATGTGGAGAAGTAAGTGTCGTCTTGTGATGTGCCCCTGTAATTTGTCTAAGGCCCTGTGTGGGATATTTGCCTCCTAAGCCTTGGTATTTGGTTCAACTAATAAAGACAAAAGGGCTATCATAACCTAATGAACTGTTAGTTGTTCAATACGTCATTCTGCAGCTGGTTACTTTGTCAGTTAGGTAGATTGGGCTTCTTTTGCACTCGTCACCTTCCTTTACAATCTGGCATCTTTTACTTGAAACTTTTGATTGTTATTGTGTTTGTTCATTATTTACGTCAGCTATTGAACCCTTACCCTTTATATGACAACATTGGTAGAAGACCGGTTTCAATCATTACATGTTTCAGTAACAAGGCAATTAGGAACACTTGACCTTTATTTCTTCCAGGAATCATGATGACATCTAATCACGTCGTTTCGATCTGCCAAAACCTAGCTTTTGCTTTTTTCGCATATATCATGCATCTTTCTGAAATTTCAACAATGATTTTGATTCTTCCTTGCAATTCAAACCTTTCTGTACGAGTCCAGCCGTTCCTCCTCAACAATCACAGTAAACCTCTAGCAGGTGAATTTTCTCTCTCCATCTTGTTTTCTATTGCTGCTAAAGATAGCTGGCACCGGGAAACAACTATTCCAAATTTTCATTTGCTTGCTCTAGAGCAGATCCAGATGTAAAGTTCATCACATAGATAGGAATAAATGTAGAAATATCATATTGTGAACCTTGTGTTAAACCCCGAAAAATTTGCTGCCTCTATCGGATCAAAAATAGTACCTATTAAGGCTTTTAGGAAACGATTAACCAACTTATTGGTTGGAAAGGTAGGATGTTATGAATTTTAGAATTGTATCAAACTTCTGCAGCGACTGCCTTTGTAGTTGTTCTGCATTTTCTGGGAAACTATGCTCGAGCTCGCCATGTATCATTTATTACTTCTCCTTTTAGATCAATCCAGTTCCTTTTTTCTTCGACTTGTGGATGATCTTGAATTGTTATATTGTCAAGACCGGAACTAATTCAGAACTTCCTGCAGGGTTGCCATGTTGAGGCAGCAACGGCAAGCTTAGATGCACATGAGCCGGATCGAGAGGCATGGAAGAAGCTCTGCAGAAGTTTTCTCATGGGGAAACTCCTAACTTAGAAGAAGCTGTTCTGAGACAATAAGAATTAGACATTGTTGTCCACTCAAATTCGGGCATTTTGTATATAGTTATTATCATAACTACCGGACCGAAACTACTTGGGCTTTTTGTGATGTTCATTTCACTTGTCTCGGAATGGACTTATATGAATCAGGGGCTTAGGGAATCCCAAGATTTGTTAAGAGTGACAGCATTCGACTTCATGTTTCAGTTTAATGAAGGATTTTAGTTTTCTTTAATTCTAAGACTTCATGCATATGACTCGTTTTGTTATTCAGTTCATATGGCACAGAACTAGCAGTCTTCATGCAACCTCCTGTAGAATTAACATATGCTAACTCCATTTGATGAACACAGACCAGAAGGTCCAGAACTAGCAGCCTTCATGCAACCTCCTGCAATCAAACCCCTGCTTTGTATTGCTATCTCCTCCTGTAGGACGAGGCACATAGAAGAAACATGTCTGTTCCTTGAAAAAGGAGAACATAAATGGATGCGCCCCCGCATGGGCGTATGGTCACCAAACAAGTGAGTTATGTCAGCCGTTGTGAAGATCAAGAGACTTTTGAATGTTCTAAATCTAAATCCAAGCTATGGTTGCAGTCACGTTTATCTCAGATATATTCTCTCGGGAGATGATATGAGAATTAAACTCTTCTCTCCTGTTTGGTAAAACAATGAATCAAATGGAAAAAAAACTTAATTAAATATTTAAACTTTTTTATTTTTTAATCCAATGAATCTTATCTTATAGAATTACATATCCCACTTCTACCATGAGATTATTTTATTTCATATACAATGAATATGGAGTCCCAACAAACTTATTTATCCCACGTATAAAATTACACCAAACATGAGATAAAATGGAGTCGATTACTAATTCTATCCCACCTATAATACCACGAAACAATATTCTACTCTAAATATTAGGAACAGTGGGAAGAAAGAGATTTCATTAATTGAAGTTGTATTACAATTCTCTTATTCCATAAAATATTTATACAACTTCTCAAAAGAATAACTACATTTACTGCAAGAAGTTTAGATTTCAACTATTAAATTACCATCAGAACATCTCTAATGAAAGCAGCTCAAGTATTTTGCGAGGATAAGCAACAGAAGGAGGAAGCAAAGAGACCCCGTTTGAGATTACTGATAGCTTCCGAGAGCTTCAAAGAAGGATGATCTCCTTCCAAAGACCTGCAACTGCAAGGAGACAAATACACAACCTGAGGGGAGAAAATCTGCCATCAGGTAAGGCAGAGCTAAGCTCCCTGAAGTCCATTATGGGAAATAAAGAAAAACGCCAACCAGCGCACCTGCAATAGAATAGTTGTTTTTGAAGAATAGTTGCCTGCTTGAGGTCCACTTACAATATCAAACTTCATAAGTACCCAAACAAAAACATAATTTAAACATTATGTCCTCCACCATTCATCCAAGTTCCAGACAATAGTTCTGCACAAGCGCAGGGTTATTTAAGACATGACAACAATACCAAGTCCAATTGGGTAAGCCACAACAAGTTTAGACTCCAAGAGCAGCACCAGAACCCCGGCGGCATTCGTTCAGCATGTCCACGTAGAACTGGCATTTGCTGATGTCACTACCGAAGTTGTTAATGCACTGCACCAACAAAAACAGGAGTCAGAGTTGTCAATCAGATTACAATGGAGAGCTCGATCAAATGATTAGAGTGTCTTCCATCCAAGTGGGCAGTGCCCATTCTTAGATTAATCAGATCAATATTTGATTGAATAGTATGGTCGAATCATAAACATGAACAAACCATATCCAACCGGATTTCATTGAGATATTAAGTAACCTGACAGACATAAGCATTAAAAAGGAAGAAAACAAAACATCTCAGCCTATACCTAAGCAAGAAACAGAAAGAAAATGCTAGAAAACAATTAAGCAGGCCAAACAACTTGCATAAGCATCCAGGAACATAATAAGACATGATAGGAAAGCTGTGTGCATACATCTTGAAAGGCCTTTGAATGCACATTGCATGCATCAGAACCAACAGAATTCATTGGGCCAACAGCAGCAGCAGCTTCAGTTGCCGCAGTTTCATGCTGAATGGTGCGAGGTCCCATTACAGCATCAACTGCCCTGTGGGCCATAGCACTGCCAGTACCAAAAGCCATACCTGCATCAAAAGATTCAGGTTTTTCTTGAGAACCACATATAATCAGACAAAGAATGTCATATTCAAAAGTTTTAAATAGAAGGTTGCAGCATAATAAGCCAAATTGTATCATTGGCACAACAGTACAGATTTTTTCGAGTTGCACCTACCTTGGGCAATAGTTGAACCAATTCCTCCAAGCATGGATCCACCTCCTTGTTGAGCAGGCGCTGGAGGAGGAGCCTGGCGTACTAGAATAAAACCAAAAGCCAGAACAATCAGACATTAATCAAGAACTGATTCTTGTTTATAGACTCATATACACAAACTAGCATGGCTTGCAGACTTGCATTCACTATACAGTATACCTAACTATTTCCTAGAAAGAAAAAGTTTCAGCTTCTTTCCTCGGTCAATAAAGAAAAAGACACAAGAGTGTAAGTGCAATAATGCAATCTTGCGGATAAGTTCACAACTCAAAAATAAACTACTACTGCTTAGCTTTCCTTTACAAGCTGAACAAATTTCTCCAACTTGTATCTGCTAGCACTTTGATCCAAACTTCCAACCAATAACGTTGAGAAGAAAAGTTCAGAAAGGAACACCACATAGTACCAGTCATTATCTGACATAGTACCAGTTATCATCTCCTACCCATAAGCATCAATATTACTGGAGGGACTAATATGTCAAAGTTCCCTATAATTCAACAATCATTAAGAAAGAAGCTATAAGAAGATGCAGAACCCACAATCAAAGAAGAGAAAGATGCTCAATTCTCAAACGACAACAAAGAAGATAACCAAAATAAATAATGACCTCCAGTAGGATTGTTCTCCACCTTACATTGTTTATAACAAGGCCTAAGAAACATCTTTAATACTTAACTTGTATGCTCGCAAGTAAAAAAAAAAAAAAACTAAATCGAAAATTAACCAACAAAGGAACATCTCAATTCTCAAGGAATTATTATGTTCAAAACCTTTACCTGGCTGAGGGGGGTTCCTCATTGGAGCTGCACGTGGAGCAGCACGCGGGGCTGAACGTCCTAAAAGTTAGAGTTAGGGAAATACAGACAGAAAATTGTTAGTATCAGACAAATCAGACATCAATGTAATATACAGCTTAAAGAACAAACCGAAACCAATTCAGTCATCACTTAAAAAAGTAATTCAATCAACACTAACAAAGGAATTTTATCTTAACAATCATCAGCCTTTTTATGCTGTTATAGATCACCAATGCTAACAGAGATGAAGATGTTCTGAGAACACCAAACAAACAGTTACAGGGCAAACAACTCCTCTCCAGAGGATACAACAGATCCACGACCATATCAGTAGTTTTTCTCTTCTGATCAGTTGCAACAGCATTGCACAACTTGCATATGAGATAATAAAGCACGAATCTAATGATTGCAACACGATCTAATTTTCTGGAAACCACGCACTTGATAACTCTCTCAATGGTGTCACAGTTGCAGACCACAAGATCTTCGAACCACAAAGCCCGTTGGTAGCCGTTCATCTGTGCTTTATCACGCCCCATGAATCGAATAGAAGCGGAATCCAGCACTCTCCAGCGATGAACCTGGAGGGCTTGTCTCGGTGGTCACTGCAATTCTCCCTACCACCAAATCCAGATTTTTCTCCAATAAAGGAGTGCCTACCTTTGTTCTATGGATAGATGGCTTCAAGGGTTCTATTACAGCTCCAACCCAGAGACCCAAATGGGTGACGCCGGCAGCGGCAAGAATCCCCGCTTCGGTGAACTATGGTCAAGGAGCTTCGCCAGGATACTCCCATGTCGAACAGAGATGACCAAGAAGAGAAAGAGAGAGAAAATTGCTTACGTGTCAAATATTAGTCTAAATTAGTCAGAAAAAGACAAAATTAGTTAAAGTTAGTCAAAATTGGGATTCTCCCATTAAACCACTGACGGCGTATGACAGATGGGCGACATTGACATGGTTCATTAAGTTTAGGGATTCAATTGATCGGTTTTACAACCGAGGGCCATCATAAACATTTGTCAGAAGTTACAGGGTAGTAAAAGGTATTTTAGCCATTATAAATGATAAGTACCAAAAAGTAGAAATTACTGCAACAAGCAAAGAGAAATCAATGGAAGTTCATAGGTACATAAAAAAATCAAATAGCCATTCAACTTATGTTAACCCTCTTATCCTCTTATTCACCCCAATGCAGACAACAATTAGACAATTTTCACAACATGAACTCTTTTCAAGTCTAGAAAGTCATTTTCTCCTGTACTGTTCTTTTACATCCAACCGTATTATAGGACTGGATCAAGTATTGCCATAATGACCCTGGAAGGCTAAATTGATGACTTATTTAGATTACAGCAACTAGAGCATGAATAAGAAACTTGCACATTAAAGCAGTCAATAAATCTAGTAACTTTTAATGACTACATCTAACATTTCTAATATTAAGACCCAGAAATTGTGAAAACTGACTTCCCTAACCTTCAACGATTTTCTATTGCGTCACCATGGCAATCCAGTAGCATCCAACACAAGCTGGGCAGATTTTTACAATCCCCATCTAACACAAAATTTAGCCCTAACACTTAGCTTGAATATAAGGTCAAAAACAACTTGGCCACCTTCTTCATCATGGCCACAACAGTCGACAAGAGTCGATGCCATGGCTGTGGCACTTGGCATGGTCTATACAACCCAATGCAGATCAGCAGGGTTGACACTTGATACCATACAGTTTCAACTGTGTCATGATACAAGCATGCTATCATGGTGATTGTTATCGATGTGGTATCACTGGCCAGCACGTAGCCAACTTTCTACCGATGAGGTATATATTGGTCAGTGCGCTCTCTTTCATGCTTATTCTTATTCCTTGTTTAGCCCTAACACTATTATGCAAGTTGGAATATTGGATTTTACTTACATCAAAGACATGCAAAGAAAATATATATTTCAAAATGGGCGCCCTATTAAGAACCAGTACCTTCAAAATTACGCACCAAGTCATGAATACCAGAGTGAAAGCAAAATATTTGTGAATGATCTTACAAAACAAAAGTAACCAATCCACAGAAGATACTCAAAATTCCAAAACAATAAACATCTGACACCATAAGCTTCAATACACCCAATTGAGTCAGAAATACTTTATGCAAAATCGCTTTCTATAATTCATACAAACTTGTATTACTGCATGATAACTTAAGAACTAGAACAAGAACAGAACTTTTCGCCAAACATTCATGTGAAATTAATCAATTTTGACCGTGAAAAGGAGTTCTCAAAAGGAAAATCTAATTCTTAGAATGTACTACTACCTTACCAAGCTAACAATGCTCCAAAAACAACTTACAAAGGACCTGACACTTATTCATGGAGATACTATGCCCATAGGAGGTTGTGCATGACTACATGAACAAAGAATAGACAATACTATTATAATCTACCTTCAAATCTATTCCCCTTGGTAACTAAGACAAATGAGTTTTCACCATACAAGAATCACTACAGAAAGATACCAGAACTCCAACGGCGTCCCTGTACTTCCGTGAAATTCCCATAATCCGTAATTTCCATCACATCATGCCTCACCTCCAGCAAAAATTCAAAGCCTTGCTATGGCACAAACCATATAACCTAGCATGTTCAAGAAACCTACCTTAAAATCCTTGAACATTTATTTTCTCAACTTTAAAATTATTCCAATACTACCATAAGTCAAACTCAAACAATACTTTCCACATTAAGATACAAGCCAAGTTTACACAACCTCCATTTGTATATTGCTCCCCAAAAAGCAATGGTGAAGCAAATCAAATAAGCTTTCAAAACACTTATATGCTTTACAAGCTGGAATCAGTTTTCGTCACACCAATCATCCTAAAACTAACAATTGGAAAGTCTAATTAACAACGATTTTTTTCTAAAGGGGCCCATCCAATAAGAAACTTTTTAACTATAGCTTTTGCAATTGCCCAATGCTTCCAAAAAGATATATATATATATATATATATAGTATTGCACAACATCCATTCTAGTGAGATCATAAACATAGTTTTTCCAATCACCCCTCTTTCCCAATAGACCATAATAGAATGATTGCACCGGTATATTCCTTCTCCAAACAGCTCTAACCAAGATGAAGTATTAGGTCTACTGCAAAAATGCCAGTTTGAGATTCGTCTTTGTACTCCAACCTAACATGCTAAAACATAGCCGATTAAACTTATATAGCATTTGATCCAAAATTGGTTCCGAAAAGGTAGACAAAATCTGACCCAAAGTTCATATGAACGGATCAGATCAGACCAGATTAAACGTGTTTGACCAAATCAATGTTGAAAGCTTCAAAGCCCATACAAAAGAGGGAAAAGATAAGAGCTTTACACCACAATATTGTGATCGAATGTTCAAAACCCAAACTGCAGTCCATGATGTCTTCCAAAAAGAAACAGCTACAAGGGCAATCATAGACATTTTTCGTCTACTCCCAAAAAGAGAGGTTTTCCCCCTCTCAAAAAGATATCTTCCATTCTTTCTAAACTTCCATCAAGATATATGCCATCCATCAAATTAAACCTCCCACAGCTAACAAAAAGAAACGATTACCGAAGGCATATAGACGAGCAAACCCCATCAAATCAAACACAAGAACATAAAAAAGCCCTCAAATCTATCCCCAACCCTAAACACAAACCCAGGACATCTAAATGAACACCGGAGATCGGAGGCATACCACCAGAGCTTCGGCGAGGCATGGCGTAGGCACGAAGGAGGGCAGCGGCGTCTTTGATTGGAAAAAAAGAAAAACCCTAGATTTGGAGCCCGAGCGACGAAAACAATGGTTGGCGGAAATGGGGGCTGTGGGATGGGGTATTTATAGACGGGCGATTCTAAATACACCACAATTTGTAGGTCAGACACCACAACATTTAATTAATACCCAAAATACCCCTACCACTTCTCGAACCAATGGTGTTGGTGTGGTGGTGGCAGCGGTAGAGATGATTGTGCTCGCGAAGGTGATGGTGGCGGCGGCGGCGGCGGTCATGGCTTGAAGATAACGGTGGTGATGTTGGCGGTAGTGGCAGAGATGTTAGTGGTGGCGATGGTGGTGGTCAAGGCAATGGGTGGTGGTGGTTGTGTTGGAGAAGATGATGGTGGTGGTGTGGTGGAGTCGGAGGAGGCGGTGACGGTAGCGGGCGGCGGCGGCGATGGTGATAATGTTCGTGGTGGAGACGGCAGGCAGCTGGTGGTGGTAGCCGTGATGTGGTGGTGGAGATGAGTCAACTTGGGTCACACCGTTTTTCAATCATATATTCATATCATCATATCATATCAATGGTTGAGACTATTTAGATTTCATTAACGGATTATATTATTAATAAAATATTCATATATTGACAATTAGTGGTTGATCGCAGTATACAAAAACGGCATAAGCTGGACTTGGTGGAGATGGTGTGATGATATAAGGGAAGAAGATGAGGGCATTTTAGAAATTTCTTATTAAGGTGTGGTGTACTTAGGAATTCCCTCGGGGAGGGGAAGACCATGGCTGAGATAGGCGGGTTTGCTTTCCTATTTTGACCCTCTTCGTCTGAACTTCAAGAATATTCTAGAAGCATCGCCGTCGGATTCTTGGGAATATGCAAGAAAAATATGGATGAGCCGCGGGGTGCGTAGTAGTTCATCCAACCGTAGATCACGCAGTAATGGATCTTAATCGTTGGATGTTGACATCCGTTGATTGAGATCGAAATCACCATTAGTTGGCCAAAAAGGAAAGGAATAAAAAAAAACACAAGATAAATAAGTACAAGAGCGAACCCATAGGGGTGTTATTTGAGCCTATCAATCTACAATTCTGAATCATCCGTAAATATCATGACCATGGCGGCCTCCAATTGTTGATCGATTCAAGGCTACGCGGTAGAGGATCTCTTCCTCTGACTATTGAGACCAATATGTTTTTTTTTTCTATTATTTTATTTGATAAAGAGGTAAAAAAGAAAAGAAAATATCGTGCTCATTCATTAATCTTCATCTAATGGTTGATATCGCCACGGCAGGATTGGGATCGAAAAAGTAAGAATAAAGGATTTTGGATTAAAAAAATGAAAATAAAATAATAATAATTACTTTAAATAAGAAAATAAAATAAAATAATAATGACAAATGGAATGAAAATAAATGAATAATAATTACTTTTTAAAAAAAGTACTTAAAATATATATATGGAAATAAAAGAGTCACTAAACAGGCCCTCGGAGACCAAACGGTTACAAAATTACCCATTGATTATAGTTCCGCACATTATTGAAGACATGACAATAAGACCAAGTCCAATTGAGTAAGCTACGACAAATTTAAGCACCAAGAGCAGCACCAGAACCCCGGCGGCATTCGTTCAGCATGTCCACGTAGAACTGGCATTTGCTGATGTCACTACCGAAGTTGTTAATGCACTGCACCAACAAAAAATAGGAGTCAGACATGTCAATCAGATCACAATGGAGAGCTTGATCAAATGATTAGTAGAATGCCACAATGCCTTTCTTAGATCGAGTAGACCGATATTTGATTGAACAGTCCAGTCGAAATCGTAAACATGAACAAATCAGATCCAGGTTAATTTCATTGAGCTTTTTAAGTAACCTGACAGTCATATCCATTAAAAAGGAAGCAAATACTAGAAACCAATTAAAATAAAGTTTTGTGTATATGGACACATTGCACATGCCACAAATAAATAGTACATTACCGATATTTCTTTTGTATCTCACTACTGATGAACTAGATGAATAATTCAATCGGTAGTGAACTACCGATTCATTTATCTAATCCATGAGCTAGAAGAGAGAATCGGTATCTCACTATCGATTCACGGCATGTGTAATACACATGGCTTGGGAAATAAACACAAATCAGCACTAAACCAATTAAGCAGGCAGAACCACATCATCATAAGCATTCAGGAAAGAAACGAGACGTGATAGAAAAGCTGTGTACATACATCTTGGAAGGCCTTCGAATGCACATTGCATGCATCAGAACCAACAGGAGTATTCATTGGGCCACCACCACCACCAACAGCAGCTGCTTCAGTTGCCACAATTTCATGTCGAATAGTGCGAGGCCCCATAACAGAATCAACAACCCTGTGGGCCATAGCACTACCAGTACCCAAAGCCATACCTGCATTAAAAGATTCAGGTTTTTCTTGAGAAACACATAGAATCAGACAACGAATGTCATATTCAAAAGTTTAAAATAGAAGGTCACAGCACAACAAGCCAAATTGTGTCATTGGCACAATAGTACAGATTTTTTCGAGTTGCACCCACCTTCAGCAATAGTTGAACCGATTCCTCCAAGCATGGATCCACCTCCTTGAGCAGGCGCTGGAGGAGGAGCTTGGCGTACTAGAATAAAATCAAAAGGCAGAACAATCAGACTTGAATCAAGAACCAAATCTCGTTCATAGAATCATATACACAAACTGGCATTTGTTGCGGACTTGCATAACAGGGTAAGTGTTAGTGGACTAGCATCACTTGCTACAGTAACTGCTTGAAAAGCTGAAGTTTCAATGGACAGTATACCTAACTATTCTAAACTATTTTCTAGAAGACAAAAGATTCAGCTTCTTTTAGGGGTGAGCAGCACCAATCAAACCAAAACCGAAAAAACCGAACCGAACCAAACGATTTCGGTCCATTCAGTGCAGTTCGGCTCTCTACTTTTCGGTTCAGTTTGGTTTGTTATTTTAAATTTCAGTTAAAACCAAACTTCTGGTTAAATAATCTTTTTTTTGTAAATTACATAACAACACGTAATTCGCTTTGATTCTGTTTTTAAAATTTTGGACAGAAATAATTCCGTTCAGTTCAGTTAGGTTGGACCGAACACCAAACAGAGAACCGAATGCTCACCCCTATCTTCTTTCCTCGGCCAATAAATATAGAGACACGGAGAGTGTTAAGTGCATTAATGCAATGCATTCTGGATAATTGACAACTCAAAAATCTACAGCTACTGTTTAGCTTTTCTTTCAAATCTGAACAAATTCCTCCAACCATTAACATTGACAAGAAAAGTTCAGAAGGAAACACCAACACCACACAGTATAAATAAGTATTAACTCCTACCATACACATCAGTAATACTGGAGGAACTAATATGTCAAAGTTCCCTAAAATTCAACAATCACAAAGAAAAGAAGCGAGAAGAAAGATTTAACATATGCAAAAATGATGCAGAACCCACAATCAAAGAAGAGAAAGATGCTAAATTCTCGAACGACAACACTGAAGACAACAAAAATAAATAATGACCTCCGGTAGAATTGTTCTTCACCTTACATTGTTTATCACCAGACGTAAGAAGCATCGAAGAATTAAGACTCATGGTTGTATGCTTGGAACTAATAAAACCTGAATACAAAACTAACGTACAAAGGAGCACCTCAAGGAATTCTTACGTTCAAAACCTTGAATTACCTGGCTGAGGGGGGTTCCTCATTGGAGATGGGCGTGCAGAAGGACGCATACCTGAACGTCCTAGAAGTTGGGTTTGAGAAATACAGCCACAAAATGTTAGTATCAGAAACATCAGACATCAATGTAACATATAGCTTAAACAACAACCTCAGTCACTCGAAAGTAATTGAGTCACCACTTAAAAAAGTAATTTGATCAACGCTCACAAAGGAAATGAGTAATTATCTTAACAATCATCCGCCTTTTTATGCTACTATTGATCACCAATTCCTTGTAGCTGTTTCTTTTGGAAGACATTACTGTCTGCAGTTTAGGTTTTAAACAAATCGATCAGAATATTCTGGCGTAATGCTTTTATCTTTTCCCTCTTTTGTATGAGCTTTGAAGCTTTTAACATTGATTTGGACAAACACATCAATCTGGTCCGATCTGATCCCTTCATATGAACTTTGTTTAGCATGATAGGTTGGAGTACAAAGAAGAATCCCAAAAAGACATTTTTGTAGTAGAACTAATACTTCATTCTGGGATTTATTGGTGCAATCATCATTCTATCATGGTCTATTGGTAACGAGGGGTGATTGGATCATAAACATTTTTAGTTTACTCCCAAAAATAAACGTTTTCCCTTCTCAAATTGATGTCTTCCATTCTTTCTAAAATTCCATCAAGACATATGCAATCCATCAAAATAAAACCAAGGCATAGACGAGCAAAACCCCATCAAACCAAACACAAGAGCATAAAAGCCGTCAAATCCATCCCCAGCCCTAAACACAGACCCAGGACATCTAAATGAACACCGGAGATTGGAGGCATACCACCAGAGCTTCGGCGAGGCATGGCGTAGAAGCGAAGGAGGGCAGCAGCGTCTTTGATTGGAAAAAAAAGAAAAACCCAAGACTGAGCCGAGTGACGAGAACAATGGTCGGGGAACTGGGAGCTGTGGGATGGGGTATTTATAGACCGGGGCGGATTCTTGGGGAGCAAGAAAAATTTGGATCCGAGATCCGGGTGCGTAGTAGTTCATCCAACCGTAGATCCCGCAGTAATGGATGTCAATCGTTGCATGTTGATATCCGTTGATTGAGATAAAAAATTGGAAATTTTTTTTAAATAATATTTTTTTAAAAAATTATTATTAAAATATGCCTCTGAAGAAAATATTGATGGATGTATGCCTGGTTTGGCCACGTCAGCGCCACGCTGGCGTGGCCTTTCATTTTTTTAATCCTGTCAAGTTACGTCTTTATTAATGTAGACGTAACTTGAAGTTACGTCTTTAACCGTTCCCTCCCCACTGGCAGCCAAGGGCGGGTGGATAAGAGTGGTCACTATTAAGACGTAACTTGGAGTTACGTCTATATTAATAAAGACGTAACTCCAAGTTATGTCTTACATGGAACCTTTTCCCTGGGTTTATTTGTAAGACGTAACTTGAAGTTACGTCTTAGTTGGTGCTCACAGCAATCTCACTTCAGTTTTTTTTTCCGCTCTGTACAACCATACAATCACAAAAATACAATATTTACAAATCACATCTCACATTCACATCTAAACACCAACCCACTCCATTCACATCTAAACACCCACCCACCCCATTCACATCTAAACACTCACCCACCCCATTCACAACCATACACAGTTTTTATATAAATCAAAATCGTTTACATCAAACATAATTAACATCTCTAAATGGTCACAAACCATTAACCAAAAAATACCAAATTTACAATAGAAGACAATCACAATCTCCAAGTTCTTTTCTTCACTGCCATCCTTTTCTTCCTCGACGGTCCAGCCTCCCCTCTCCCCATCGTAGCACCGACACCGACATCATGTTCATCATGTCCCTCCGAATCCTCCTCTGTCGTGCCCATGACTGGATATGATGATGGTATATCTTGAGATATCGGTATGTCATAGAAAGGAGTCTGACCAGTAGTCTGTTGCGACTGTTGTAAACTGACAGGATCTCCGCCGCAAATCCGCAAATCCTCCATCATAGAGTAGAATACCAGTGTCAAACGATCGGCGAGCTCCTCTCCAGAACGGTCACGGCACAGCATGTAATTCTCCTCGGCTGTGTCATACTGTTCATGACGAGTTAAGAAAGTTTAGTTAGATTAGCATAATATAAGAATTAATTACTAACGAACAAATTATATTTACCAGCTTCCGTAGCAGGTGTATGTTCGGCTGAAAGGCCATTCTGTCCTCCAATCTAGGCCTACTGACATACCGCCTGGTGATCCCCCAATACCACTGTAAATATGCCGCAGGATCCTCACCATCGTCCACTGCACCGTCAATGATCCTCTGGTGTCGTTCCTCCCATTGGGTGATATACTGGTGATGCGTACTGAAAGTAAGATGGAGAATGGCCAAAGGATCTTGAATGGCCAAAGGATCTTGAAGGATTTGGCCGGAAGAACTAAAATTTTAAGATAAAAACTTACTGGAAAGTAAGATGGAGAATGGCCAAAGGATCTTGAACGATTTGGCCGGAAGATCGCCGGAAAATCGCTGGCAAATTTCAAGATTTAACTCCTCTTGAAGGAGTGGATGGACGGAAATGTGGGGGGAGGGGAGCCGCGGGCCGCGGGGCAGCGGGGCCACGCGCGGAGCGCCGAGCAGATGCGCCGGAGACTGGCGGAGAGCGCCGGAAAGAGGAGAAGGAGGAGAGCCCGGGTGGGGAAGGAGGAGAGACCGGCTGGGGAAAGAAGAAGGGCCCGCGGCCGCGGGGTTGATGACGATGGAAGACGTAACTTGGAGTTACGTCTTTATTAATATAGACGTAAATCCAAGTTACGTCTTAATAGTGACCACTCTTATCTGCCCGCCCTTGGCTGCCAGTGGGGAGGGAACGGTCAAAGACGTAACTTCAAGTTACTGTAGACACCAATTTTGACTAAGGTCAAATTTGAGGGTATTTACGAAATTACCCCTACCTGTCTCAGACATTCTTCAAAGACATGTTATCAGACATACAAGTTCAAACACACAAAGAGCACACATACACTGCTCTATATGTGGTCCTTAATGGTTTTGAAGGCATCCTACATAAACCAGGGACATATAAAAAGGGCATTTTTGGTCATTTAGCCCCCAGGGGTATTTTGGTCATTTGCTATAAATGCATATTTGTCACAAACATACATGACAAATATTGTATTCACCCTTTAAAGTATCATTTATTTTAAAGGCATTCTTGTCCAAAACATATATGAATTTCATACCAACCAAAGTACCAAAAGGGTATTTTGGTAATTTCATCCTCATATCAGCCTTCTTAAAGCTTTGATGGCATCCTATGCAAGATACGAGGGTCGAGGGTATTTTGGACACTCTAAACCTCCAGGGGTATAATGGTCCAAATATATGTGAAAACATTCCTACCTGGTCTAAGGGTATTTTGGTCAAAAGACAAATGATCGATAACAGGGGTATTATAGGAATTTACACTTACCCCTTGCCCAAGGACGTTAAGGTAAATTACAACATGTTCAAATATTTGAAATTTGAACAAATAGGTTCGAATAGATCTTAACTCCACCCGAGACAAAAGATATGCACACATATCTAAACTCGGATATGAAGTTTGAAATTTGAGTAGATCAAATCTAAACTCCACATATCTTCTCAAACCGACCTAAATAAAAGTGTGCATACCTACGTCCAAGCCTTCCATCAGCATTATAAGATGTGACATGGCATCATATAATTGGAGACTTGGAGTAGGGTTTGGCTTAGGGCCTGTTTGGTTGACAAAAGTGGGGGGTGGAGTGGCTGGACTAGCAGCACTCCCTCCACTTGAAGCTATTTGGTTGGA
The DNA here is from genome assembly GCA_963920575.1 of Narthecium ossifragum. NCBI lineage: Eukaryota > Viridiplantae > Streptophyta > Magnoliopsida > Dioscoreales > Nartheciaceae > Narthecium > Narthecium ossifragum. The sequence goes on from OY986973.1 coordinate 20,778,311, forward strand.
CATCAAGTGGAGGGAGTGGGTGGACTAAAAGGCTCTACTCAGCCATTTGACTTTGGCAAAAAAAATGCCAGAGTCAGCTGAGTGGAGTGGGAGACGATTCAAACAATACCGAATCAGTCCCCCACTCTACACCCCACTCGCCCCCCACTCGAGACACCAGTCCCGAGAGTCCAAAAACACATCTCGGCTAGGGTTTCTCCTCACCCCCCCTCGTCTCCTCTCCGCCGGATCTCTCCGACATTTCTCTTCACCATCTCCTCTCCATCGGGTCTCTCCGGTGAGCAGCCCACCTTCTCTCCGTCGCCTCCCTCCAGTGTGGTGTTTTCCTCACCGTCTCCTCTCCATTGGCGGCGATCTCCGGGGTTTTTGCTCGCCATCTCCTCTCCGTCGGCGTCTCTCTCCGGCGTCTCTCCTCACCGTATCCTCTCCTTTGGCGGCTCTATCCGGCGTGTTCTCTCCGGCGTCTCTCCTCACCGGATCTGCTCAGGTTAGATCTATGGCTTTGTTTCATTTTTTTTTGGTGTATGTGCTTGGATTTATGAATTCTCTTCTTTACTTGAGCCTTTTCCATGTAACGAGATTTGTTTGGATCTATGGATTTGTTTCATTTTTCTTGGATCTATGGATTTGTTTTATTTTTCTTGGATCTACGGATTTTTCTCATGATGGTTTTCTTGGTTTGGATCTATGGATTTGTAACGAGATTTGTTTGGATCTATGAAACCCCTGTTTTGTGAGCTTTCCTTTCTCTTCTCAGCAAATGATTTCGAACCAAAACGCAGTTTCTCAGAAGAAGATCACCTTGTTTTTAATCAAAGAAGCAGCTGTTTCAATTAGACCCCCTTCCTCTTCATTCTTTGCTTTCCAGTATGCATCAAACTCTCCTCTAGTAACTGCAACAATCTATGGATTTGTAACGAGATTTGTTTCGTTCTATGAAACCCCTGTTCTGTGAGCTTTTATTGTGAGAACTTTTATTCTTTGCTTTCCAGTATGCATCAAAGAAGCAGCTGTAACTTTTATTGTGAGAAAGCTGATCTTGCACATGTGATTATGTGAACTAGGGACATGTATTTTATTGTTAATAATCTTTGTAGGCCTTATCTGTTACCTTCTTTACTTGAGCCTTTTCCATGTAACGAGTTATTAGGCTTGATCTGAGTAGAGTTATAAGACTTGGAATTAATCTTGATATTTATTGACATATAATTCGTGCTCACTGGAGTTTATGAAGTCTATTATTAGTTCTTGAGTTCTTTTTAAGTATTTTTCTGTTTCATGATGTTGGGAGATTGAGCAAGCTACTCTGTTTCTGAGTAAAGTTATTTTTTTATTTCTGATGATGCTGTCAAGGTTGAGCCTTAGGTGACATACTAGTTCTACTCTGTTATATGTATAACATGCTGCAAAATGCAGTCACTGTTTGATTGAGCAAAATGCATAACATGCTACAAAATGCAGTCACTGTTTCACTATTTAATTCTGTAGCATCATACTAGTTCTACTCTCCAAAAAATGTACTTATCTGTGCTCCATGAGGTTTAATGATCATATAATCCTGAAACCCTAATTCATTGTGTTTTTAATTCATTGTGTTGTGTTTATTCCTTGTATAGAAGAGCTGTGTTTCAATATTCCTTGTGTAGAAGAGCTATGTTTTAATTCATTGTGTTGTGTTAATTCCTTGTGTATAAAATGGTGGCATGATCTTCCCCCTGTGTGTTGTTTATAGAAGCTTTTATCTATAGATATGAATTTTCCAATATTAAATATGGTAGTTGGTTATGTTTACTATTAGATGGATGTCTACGATGAAGAATTGGAGAGGATGCGGGTACTCGCCGTGGTATACGTTGTCATAGTTATTTTAATTAAAAAGTACTACGCACCATGCGATCGCATTAGCGATATGCCCCGGGAGCATAGAGAGGAGACTAGAAAAAGACACATGGATAGGATTATGAGGGCCGGTGGAGATTATTGTGTCAGTTACATCCGTATGGATGTGGATGCATTGAGAGAACTTGCCAACCAAATAAGACTACGACATTTGCTAGAGGACACAGATCATGTAACCATCGAAGAACAGTTGTGTATTTTTTTACATATTGTTGGTCACAACACGAAAAATCGAGTGATGCGGACAGAGTTTTTATTGTCCGGGGAAACCATCAGTCGATATTTCAATGCTGTTTTGAAGACAATATGTAAACTTCGGGACCTCTACATGCATCAACCGGGATCAGCCACGCATCCGGAAATCTTGAACAACCCCACGTATTATTCGTACTTTAAGGTAATAATTAATACTAGATTTTGCAACATCCTTGGGTTGCATCGGTCTTATATGACCAATGGACTTATATGACATGTTGCTTTCTTCATGTGCATGTAGGATTGTATTGGCCTTATAGATGGCACACATATTCATGCGAACGTCCCCGCAAATAGAATCCTACCGTTCCGTGGACGGAAAGGAGTGACTCAAAATGTTTTGGCTGCTTGTACCCCAGACCTCCGATTTACATATGTATTAGCTGGTTGGGAAGGTTCAGCCAATGACTTTACTGTGTTGAAAGACGCACTTTCGAGACCCTCTCCCGGTGGTTTAAAAACCATCGAAGGTACAAGCACTACCTAATATCTTTGGCATGCGTGCTTTTCCTAATAATGCATTTGGTGATGTGTCCATTGATATTAATTGTAGGCAAGTACTACATTGTTGATGCCGGATACACAACCATGCCTGGTTTCTTTGTGCCTTACCGGGGTGTAAGGTACCATTTGAAAGAGCACAATGGCAATATACCTCGCAATAAGCAAGAGCTCTTCAACCTAAGGCATTCATTGCTTCGGTCGAAAATTGAACGAGCATTTGGTTTGCTTAAGAATCGTTTTAAGATTCTAGCGTCTCATCCTTTTTTCCCTTTTGATACACAAGTTGATCTTGTGCTCGCTTGTTGTATTTTACACAACTTTATTCTAAAAGAGTCTCCAAGTGATCCGTTAATGATGGTTGATGTTGATCCGGACGTCCCAGTGGTTGCTGAACCGGCAATTGCACAACCACGCACCGCGAGGAGGCAGCGAGAAGAGCAAAATGTTTGGTTAGAAATTCGTGACAGAATTGCTGAACATATGTGGGGAGACTATAACACATGAATATGCTGTGTTTGCTTTTATTATAAAACTCTGTTACATTTACAAGTCAAGTTTGTAACAAACTTTGTAGGTTTTTACCTATCTTTTATTAGAATGGGCTTTGCTCCTTGTTTGTAAAGATTGTGTAGCTAGTGTGAAAATATTGTTGTTTGTGTGTTATGAATATTGCATGTAGGATATGGATTCCTCTCAACCGATGACCCAGGACGATGGTGGGTCACGGGCAGCCGGTAAGAAGGGTACCCCGAATAAAAGATGGAGTGTTGAAGCCGAGGCTGTCTTGCTTGCTTTCCTTGGTGAAGTTGCCAAAAACAAGCCTCGAGGGGATAAATTGTTTAAAGGAAGCCATTTCACAGCCGCTGCTCAAGCGGTCAATAAGAATTGTGGCACATCCTATGACGGCAACAATGTAAGCCATCACATGGCGTGGTTGCGATCCAAGCATGATTTGATCAAGAAATTGCTTGACTTGAGTGGGGCTGGGTGGAACGAGGAGTCCAGGCGGATCACCTTGCCACCGGCTGTGGCGGATGAATATCTTGCGGTATGTTTTTTACGAAACTGATTTATTTATTAACGTTATGTGTACTATATATATATACTAGTGGATGCCCGTGCCCCTGGCACGATTTAAATTTATTCATGTTTTTCAGTTATGTAACTTGGCACGGGCATCCATCAATAAAGCTTCCCAGAAATACATGGCTAAAACCGTGACAGGGGTACGAGTCACACAACACACATTCAACATTAGAATTGTTTAGCTGAAAAACATTTATGAGCCACCTTCAACCATTTAAGGTGCAAGAGCCTTTAGTTATCCTACTATTTCAACTTGGCAAAGGGGAGCTGCATAAGATTTTTCTTTCAAGGAGCTACTAATTTCCAATACACCAATAAAGAGACTTAAACAATTGATTTCTAGCAACAAAGCTGACTAAATTGTATACTCTATAGGCAGCTATGCCCAAGCCATAGCCAATTCCATCAAAGAAAGCTCAGAATTAAGGTTAATTCAAATGGTAACAAAATACGAAGAGATTTCATCAGACTAAAACTAAATGTTACATCCGCACAAAAACTAATGTTGCATTGCTCAAGCGATCCAGGAGACATGCAACACTAATGCTGTAATTTGCTTTTTCTTTCTGGATTTGATCCTTGAACTCTTAATTTTCCAGGTATACTTTGACAAAAAGTAAAATGCAAGACATGGACTAAGCATTTCATTCTCATCTGAATTTTGAAACCTGTATTTTTAATCTACCAAGGAAGGCTGGCTCATGAACTCAAAGGTACTAATGAAGCATGCATGTATAACTTTGCAAACATAGAAGTCAATAGCTTAGTTGAAGGCATGAAATAGTACCTCGATTATAACACGATAGCGAGTAAGATAGCGACTAAGGCCGTAATCACTCTATAGCTTCAGATCCATAATCTCTACAGCACACCATGTCATCAAATTAAATCACATAGTATAGGTTCAGTTATGTCATGATGATTCAAACTCGTCCAATATCTAAATTATTCAGTCATGTCATGAATGATTTCCTAACTTTAATAAAGCATTTTCATTAAGATCACCCTGTCATAGCATAAAAACACAGCATTAAAGCAATTCAAACACTCCAAGATAGTTTAATCAAATCTCTACCGATCAAAGCCCATCATCAGAACATCCCATTAACCTCCCCCCTCACATGACCTTATCCACAAAACCTCTCTTCAAAGCTATATATGCACTTGCTTTAATTGCTGGACAGTTGAACACCCTTAGCTATAGATCCCACTCAACATAGTAGGATTTCATTCAGGTATTTTCATTATAGACTATTATAGGATTTAATCTCAACGTGGTGGATAGGCAGACAAACATGATATTTTCATTCTAATTAAGACATGGTACTCTCATTCCAATTGCAATGGAAGAACATGCAAAAGAAGTATTAAATGTTTGCTATCTCTAAGTATAGAATAAAAAAGAAAAAGGCACATTGGCGTGCAATCATATCTGTTATCTCTAAGTATAGAATAGTGGTGGTTCACCCAAAACCTACTACCTATCAGAGATATATTGCAGATGTAGCATGGCCGAACGAAAATGACATCAAATTGTCATCACTCATCAACTTCAACTTTGAATAAAGGAACATACCCAAATAAGCATGGCTGAACTAATAAAAAAAACATACCCAAATAAGCATGCTATTTTTCTATGCATACCCAAACAACATCACTAAATGAATTTAGTTTAGAAAAGGGAGAGCATATAGATTAGCTTAAATTTAGACAATGTGATCAACTTCTCTCCGAAATCTCATTTAGACAATGTGATCAACTTCTTCTCCACTTGAGCAGACTCTCTCCGCCCTTAAGTAGACATAAGGAGAAGAAGAAAATATGGGAAGAAATCAACTTCAGGGACTTTCTAAAAAAACAGAAAAAGAGGAATGCCATATAGGGAAGAAAAAACATAGGCTATAAATGATTAAAAAAAATAATTTAAGATAACAGAGAAAAACAAATGAATTTTAAAAAAGAGAGCAGTAGTAGCAGAAAAGAGGAAAGAAAGAGCATAAAAAAAATCTAAAAAATATTGTCAAAATAAATTACAAAAAGAAAGAAATGTAAAGAATAGAACCCGGATCCGATATGAATATCTAAAAAAAAAGAAGAAAATGATGTTGATCACTAAATATGGTGGTGTAGAAACTAAGTCTCAGAATTTGTGATCGGAGGCGATGGGGCGGACATTTGAGTAACAAATCAAAGATGGTTGGACTCATAATGTTGAACTCATAACCTAAGCGATGGACATTTAGTGATTATCACATAATCTCAATCGTCAAGCATAGATGAGCACGAATCCATTAGAAACAGAAGCTGCATATAATCCCCAAAAAGAAAAACCATCAAAGCATTCGCCTTAGATGAGCACGGAAATTGCCGTCCAATCTCAAGAACATATTCTGCCAGTGGGCTAGACAGCCAATTTTTCATCGGTTATCCATGCATTATGCTAAGCTTTAAAAGAGATAACTAAAATGAACAGAATTGACAGCTCAAATCAGACTTCAGACAAACCAGACAATTACAACTGCAGTAATTCATATAGTTCTCAGGAAGAAGATGAAAGAACTATTACACTCTATCTCAGCTCCACGGTTCAAAGTGAAAAAAACTGTAGAAAGAAACTGTAGAAAGAAAGTGAAAAAACTGTAGAAATAAATAAGGTGTGTACTGTGGACATGGCGTTCATGCAATCTATTGTCTTCTTAAAGTTCAATGTTTTTCTTTGCTTTTGTGTCCCACCTTATTTTAAACTGAAGAAAACAGAACGCATACAACCTAGCCCTTCTTAAGTTGGATTGGTTGTTGGTGGAAATCAATACAAATTTACAAATCACAGACTTGACGCATGTTATATTTGTACGCTCTTAATTAGCCACGCACCTAGAACAGAGCTAGCTTTGTTGATTAATCATTAGAACTTACAACTAACAACTGTCATTAGTCACCCTTCCCACGACCTCTAAAGACTAACATTAAATAGAAGTATCGAGCAGAGGATCACAGAGATGAGATATAACAGGAGAGGATCACAGCTGGAAGTGATGTTGTAAAGACTAACATTAATTAGAAGCTTGGCAAAGGGAAAGCTCAACGGAGATATGGTAGTGCTGGCCGAGGCGAAGCTTGGATGGCAGCGGGGATGTCGAGATCAGCAGGATCCGGCAACAGAGAGGAGACCAATAGCAACAGAGCTTGACAGAGGAAAGGTAATGGCGGAGGAACACTCAGAGGATGCGATGAGGAGGCAAACAATGAAATAGATACCTAGACATATTCATACTCTAAGCATAAAATTCACCTTCAAATCCTGCAATGAACACATCTCGAAGGGGGGTTGGGGCGATCGACGGCGGGGATACTTGCCTGGCTGTCCGAGAGAGGATGCCGCAGACAGAGCGCCGGCGGCGATGGCAGCCAGATGGAGAGAGGCGAGCTCCACGCGGTTTGGATACTCGGAGATCGATGATGTTGGCGGCATGGGTCGAGCTCGACAACGGTGGCGTGGGGGGACAATTCCTGTCAGCGGCGTGGGTGGACAGCTCCTGTTGGCGGCGTGGGTAGAGCTCGACGACGGCGGCGTGGGTGGATAGCTCCTCTCCTAGCGAGGTAAGGGAAGTGAGAGTGAGAGAGGGCGATGGGAGTATGAAGGGGGGTTGGGGCGATCAGCGGCGGGGATACCTGCCTGGCTGTCCGGGAGAGGATGCGACAAACAGAGCGCCGGCGGCCAGATGGAGAGAGGGAAGCTCCACGGGGTTTGGAAGCTCGGACATCGATGATGATGACAGCGGCATGGATGGACAGCTCCTCTCCTAGCGAGGAAAGGGAAGAGAGAGTGAGAGAGGGGTGTGGGAGTACAAAGGGGGGTTGGGGCGATCGGCGGCGGGGACACCTACCTGGCTGTCCGGGAGAGGATGCGGCAAACAGAGCGCCGGCGGCGATGGCGACCAGATGGACAGAGGGGAGCTCCACGGGGTTTGGATGCTCGGAGATCGATGATGTTGGCGGTGTGGGTCTCGACGACGGTGGCGTGGGTGGAGGCTGATGCGTCCGACGGAGAGGGAGGTGTGGTCGACAGCGTAGGGAGATCGATGATGTTGGCGGCGTGGGTCTCGACGACGGCGGCGTGGGTGGAGGCCGATGCGTCCGACGGAGAGGGAGGTGTGGTCGACGGCGTAGGGCGAGGACGATGCGTCTGAAGGGGAACTGGAGGCCGGCCTTCACGGAGCGAGTCACGGGCCGAAGGCGGGTTGGGCGAGGGGCGAGGTTGATAACTGAGAGGCGGACTCAACTCTCTTCCTCTGCCTCCTTCTCGCGATCGCCAATGGCTGATGGGAGATTGCCGACGGTGTGGGGAGCTAGGAAGAGAGGTAAGGGAAGAGAGAGTGGGAGAGAGGTAAGGGGGAGATGGGAGAAGTAGAGGGGATCAGGGGATGGGATGGTTGGTTATCCTGTCCCTTCTCTCTTTCTCTCCGAAAAAATTCAAAAATCAGTGGGAGAGTGTTATTTGGCTGAAAACTTTGGACGGGAACTCAAAATTTTGGGTGGGAATGTAAAATTTGATGGTGGAATCTAGACCGTTGGATGTGTTTGGAGATGAATCTGAACCGCTCTTTATGTCTTATAGTTGAGACATTTCAAAAACCGCCCTTCCTTATATAATAGATATATGAAAGCCCCGTATTTTGTGCATATAGGCTCATCCAAAGGCTAAGACCTTACTCAACAAGCCTATAGAGAATTTCGACTTGCTAATGACCTGTTGTGGGGAGGAAAGGGCCACTGGGCAGTGCTCTAAGTTTGTATATGACGAGCATGTTGTGAATGAAGATACCACCAACCTTGATGATGAAGCTTCTTATCCGCCGATTAATAATGATTCACCGGTTGATGAAGCCAACCCAACCACCCCTATAAGCACTAACGTTGGTGGTGAAAGCTCTACGAGGATGCCTCAAAGGTCCGGGAGTAAGAGGCCCAGAGGAGAGGCGAGGGATGAAGCAATTCTGGCCGTGTTGGGAAGGATGTCTGCGGCTATTGAATCTGGCAACTACAAGGCCGAAGACAAGATACATAAAGCTGTAATGGAGGTTGATGGCTTCGAGGAAGAAGATCTTGATAGGGCTTTCGAATATCTACTAAATCACGATGTCGAAGGTCGTGCATTTATGTGCCGTAGTTTGAATATGCGGAAGGCATGGTTGAAGCGCTTCTTCGACAATGAAAGCGCGATGTGATGGAACATTAGTAACATTGCTTGTAACCTACAACTATATTCCTAACATTAGCCTCTTTTTGTGTTGTCGGATCCTGCACTAGTCACAGGATTTGAATTGTTGGGGTTGATAACAATTAGTCTCTTTTTGCTTCTATGGTTTGCAAGAACTAGATATTCAGATATTCAAAAATTATCTTTTTGATAGTTGTTTGGTCATGTGTCTGGTAAACTTTGGGTGGCTGCAATGTTTAAGAATATATACCATATGGTTGTTACTCCTATTTTAGGCAGCAGCTAACTAGCGGAGCTGCCATGTATAATATGGCAGCAGCTAACTAGCGGAGCTGCCATGTATAATATGGCAGCAGCTAACTAGCGGAGCTGCAAAGCCCCGTATTTTAGATGTAATGTTTGTTAACTTTGAATGGAAAATGTCAGCAGTTTACTTTGAATGTATAATATGGCAGCTCCTATTTTAGTTGTACTCCTATTTTAGCTTTCTATGTATAATATGGCAGGCTTTGAATGGAAATAGAACTTTCTAGCTTTACATGGAAGTTACTAATTTCATTGTGGTTGTTGTAATGTATTCATTATGGTATTATATCTACCATTGGCGTCAATTAGAAACATGTTTTTAATCCTTTTGCAGGTGTGGTTTAATGACGATGAAATTTTATGTCGTCTACAAAGGAAGACGGCCAGGAGTTTATAACAACTAGCCAGAGTGTCATGCCCAGGTGCATAAATTTAGCGGGGCTTGTTATCGCGAGTTCCGCAATCAAAACGATGCATTGGCGTCATTTGGTGATTATGAGCTTGAGCTTGGAAAGGAGAAATCAGAGAATGATAGGCAGTATTCGGCGATTTCTTTACTGGTCTTTGTACTCATTGTGTTGCTTGTAAGCTACATTATTTATATTGTATGTTAATATGTTAAAGGTAGTCGTCATTTGAGGACACTGGACGATATCTATTGAAGTAGACGAATTGTGATATTTTCTAATTTTTAATGCTATAGAATGAGTTTAAAACAATAGCTAAGTTACATTATTTATATTGTATGTTAATATGTTAAAATTTTCAATCTGAACAGGTTTCATGTGTTGAAAATATAAAGAAGATTTTGCCAAATTTTTCCTGAAAAATAATGAGGTTCATCTGAAAAATAATAAGGAAACAATAAAGAACAAACACTCGTGTCTATAAAAAAAAACCTCCATATAAAACAATAGCTAATAATACATTTGCAGCGATTTTCCAATCCTTTTGATATGATAATTTATTATATATTATAAAAACACATCTAATACTTTTAAAATGTATTTAAGATTCATTTTTTGAAGCGTTTAAACTCACTTTCAGCACCAACCAAACAACAGAAAGTCCAAAAGTCAGTTAACTCAGCTTCCACTCCAGCACCAACCAAACAGCAAAAACTGACATGTCACTTTACAGGACTCCACTTTGCAAAAGTCTGCACTCCAGAAAGTGACTCCAAACAGGCCCTTAAGAAAAAGTTCCGAGGGAGCAACATAAAGTAGTGTGTATGTTAACAAAAAATTCCGAGGGAACAACATCCATACATCCCAACAAATTGGATCTCCTCTCAGCCCTCCTACGCACACGTGTTGTGCAAAGTATTAAAAAATAATAAATGAGGAGATTTGATTTCATCTCAAACCGCGACTCTCTCAGCCGTGAGAATCAAGCCAACGACTCTTCAAATTTCGGAAATCCCGCCTAACCTCTCCTAACAGGCTAACACCTATAAATAGAGGGGGAGGGGGGTGAATGGAGGCTAATAGATAGAAGGTTGAAGAAGGCTTGGAAAGGCTTGAAAGAGGCTTGGAGAGGAAGGAAATTTATTTCCTTGAAGACGCTGAGAGATAGAAGAAGGAAATTTATTTCCTTGAAGATCGTGCCATCAAACCAAAAGTCCAAAGCAAGAGATTCAAGGGTTCTTCATCGGCAACGAAGGTGCGGGTCGAAGGCTTAAGCCTTCACCCAAGATCCTTATTATTTCCTTTCTTCTTCCTCTTCTTATTTTTTCATTTTGGATGTAACGGGATTTTAAGGCCCGAATCCTTAATCAGGGGTTTTCTCTTTTGGGTTGTAATTGATGGGTTGCCAATCTCATCATCGGTATGCAGTTCCCAAAGAAAAGAGGATCTGCAGCTTGTGATGATATTGGGAACTCAGGAGTGTTGTTCCCGCAAATCCCACCATGTAATTCAAACTTTTGATCACAATAAAATTAACAAATCTCGTTCCCCCGAGATCTCAATTTTATTGTCGAACAGTTACGTCTACTTTAATAAAGACGTAACTTGAAGTTACGTCTTTAATGACAGGATTAAAAAAATGAAAGGCCACGCCAGCGTGGCGCTGACGTAGCCAAACCAGGCATACATCCATCAATATTTTCTTCAAAGGCATATTTTAATAATATTTTTTAAAAATAATATTATTTAAAAAAAATTTCCTAAAAATTTTATTCTTTAAATGGAAAAAATAATTAAGATAATAAATAAAACAGAGGACCCCTTCTTCATTTGACTATTGAGACCATTTTTTTATTATTAATTGAGTCGAAGGCTAGAACAAATTACAAACATACAAACTATAAGCCCGCAAGGATTCATGGGTCATACCCAGGTTCCATACACAAGTAGAGCCAGATACTCTGGACCATCTCGCCACTCTATCTGCATTTATATTGATAGATCCAGGGATAGCAACAAAGCCCACCAATTTAAACAAGATAGACACAACCCATGCTTCTTTCACCATAGTCTCCACCTTAGCCGGTCAACTCCTACTTCCATTAAAGATTTCCACCATCCATTTAAAGTCTGATTCCAAAAAAATTCTGTTCTCACCATGCACCAAAACCCAACGTAGACCATGTAGAATGGCAGTCGCCTCCACCAAAAGTACAACACTTGCATGCACTTTCTCTCCTCTCAACCACTAAACAACCCCATCGCGCCCTTCACAAACTGCACCAATAGCCGCGGATCCCTGCACAACGATGCATCAACAGGCACGACCATCATCTCGGCTACACTATCCCGGCGTTCCGCCTCTAAGTAGGGGTGGCAATCCGGGTCATGACCCGTGAACCCGACCCGACCTGACCCGAGATAAACGGGTTTGGTATAAACGGGTTCGGGTCATAAACGGATCGACCTATTTATGACCCGTTTATAAACGGGTCAGGTCGGGTTGACCCGCGGGTTAGGCGGGTCAACCTGTTAACCCGTGTTTAAGGGTTTAATTGTTACTAACTTACTATGTTAAGCTTAGGCTGTTAGTGTTAGGCTTAGGCTGTTAATAGGCTATGACCCACTATTACTATTACTAACCCGGCGATCTTCCCCTACCTCCCCTCGCGATCTCAAATCTCCCCGGGCGATCTCCCTCTCACGTCCCTTGCCTCTCTGCTCCCCCACCGGGCGGCCGCCTGATCTCCCTCTCCCTCCACTCCTCTCACCTCCCTTGCCTCTCTGCTCCCCCACCGGCCGCCCGATCTCCCTCTCCCTCCACTCCTCTCACCCTCCACTCCTCTCACCCTCTCCTCCTCCCTTGCCTCTCTGCTCCCCCCCGGCTCCCCGAGGTCACTCAGCGCCGACCATGACCGCCACCGACCACGAAGCCCCACTGCCATCCACGACTCAGATCTGGCTACTTCCCGGCCAGATATGTGACCCCTCGCCGCTACGACTCAGATCCGGCTGTTTCCCAGCCAGATCCGGCTGTTTCCCGGCCAGATCCGGGCGCCGGTGCCGAGCGTTGCCTCTCCCTCCTAGGGCGTGGCGGGTCAACCCGACCCGTTTATAAATGGGTCGGGTTTTGGTTTATAAACCTGACCTGTTTATTAAACGGGTCGGGTTCGGGTTTGGTCTTTATTAAACGGGTCAGTGTATGACCCGACCCGAACCCAAATTGCCACCCCTACCTCTAAGTAAGGCCTTTTCCAAAACAGTGTGCCATATTCCTCTGCCTGCCGCAACACTTAACGAGCCACCACCTCCGCTGTATCAGCATGGCCCTCGAAGACTAGCGCATTACGGTTCTTCCACACCATCCAAAGAGCATAGACAATCAAAGTCCTCAACCTCCTGCGACGCTGGTTCGACGAAGAGCACCTAAGAATCCCAATAAAACTCTCAGCAAACTAGGAGCACCAATCCGGCCAGTCCCGAGCAAGGAGAAAACCAAAAACACTTCTTGCAAAAGAGCATTCGATTAAGGCATGGTTAATAGTCTCGTTCTCTCTATAGATAGGCAAAGACGCCACAAAGTCTCCCTGACTGGCAGCTTTCCTAGCAGCACCTTCCACACGAACTATCGCACACTTGGCCCGCTGATAAAGCTTGAAAAGTGTCGTTCCTTAACAAATCTACTCAAAATTACAAATTTATAATCAAACTACTAACTAACTACTTTAGGGGTAGATAGCAGTGAGTCCGAGTCGAATCCACAGGGAATGCGTAGGAAAGTAATTAAATTACTAAACTCGAACTAAGTATTCCTACCGATAAGTTGGGAAAAGATCCAGAATTGAAATTAAACTAAGTTTATACTAAATGATTAATAAATACGAGAAAAGGTACCAGGGAATTCTTAATCAATAACCAGGATTCGATCAGGTCTTCCTAAGATCAGGGCACATTAATCACGCTGAATGGCTTTCCTAATAGTTGATAAGTAAATGGCTAGTTCTCCTTATCATTCAACAAGTTCTGGTTAGGATTCCTTGTTGGCAAGAACAATTATCTAAATGTCAGTGACTGAATGATTAGATACGTTCACTGCTAATAAACCCTCTTATTAGGATGAATTCATCGCAAATAGTAGTACTGATATGGATTTAGGTGTAAGATCAAGATGGCTTAGCATCTTGATGGCCAAATCTACAAAAGTAGGATGTATGAAGGATTAGGAATAGAATGTAGTGGGACTAGCACTACTATAGTGGAACTAGCACTATACAATCCCTAACCACGAAGAAGATTTCATCCGATATACCATGGGACTAGCATGATCCTCTTATTTGGATGAATCCAATCCAAGCCCAAGCATACACAAACTCCGGAATCAAGTACAAACAAGAACAATCCATACATCCAGCAAGAAATCGACACCAAGGTATAAAAGAAATAGAAATCAATCCATACAAGCCAATCAATAATGTATATAAGCCCTAGATCTAAGAAATCCCTAATAGAAACCCTAGCTACATCATAAGAATCACATGGTAAAATGTTTAGCTATTCATCTTTAGGAAGGAGATCCGTCGATGAAGGTTGTCGCCACGCTCCACCCATGGATCTTCCCCCAAAGATCTAACCTAACTTATGTAAAAGAAGGAAGAAAAAGAACCAAGAAGACTCAGCCAAAAGGCCAAGGAAGAGCCCCCAAAAAACCCTAAAAGATGCCTATTTATAGCCTTAAGTGTCTCCATCCTCGGATTAGATCTAAACCATTAATTTTCTTCACTGGGAAGGTAGGATCGATCCCTCCAGAGGTGTAGGATCGATCCTATTCATCAAAATCTTCAATTTCTGGCTACGCCCGAGTCGGATCGATCCTTCCAAGGGTGTCGGATCGATCCTACTCAGTAGGAGGGATAGTAGGATCGATCCTACTATGATCCTCTGAAAAATATGCGTTCTGTCAGTCTGCTGCATAGATGGATCGATCCTACTAGGGAGATGGATCGATTTTCCTTTCCTGAGTATTTACTGTTCTGCTATCCAGACTGCGCCATCGGTACTAAAAATGTCATAATTTCTTCTAGGAAACTCGGAATCACGAACCGTAAACTTCTCCCGAAACTACACTTCAAGAACTTTCCAACCATATATGGCACATAATCTGGTTCTTCTTGAGAAAGTACAGTTTAATCTTCAAAGCTACTCCATCTTCATTCCTTTGCTCCTATCAGGTCTTTATTTGTTCGTTTTAGCACCAAACATGATCTAATCGTCATTGAAGGCTCTTATACCTGAAATACATCATAGACTATCAAAATAGCATTGCTCGGAGACTAACGAGACCTAGTTAAAAGGGTGATTTGTGCACTTTTCACGTCTTATCACACCCCCCAACTTTATCTTTGCTAGTCCTCGAGCAAAGCAAGATAAAACTAAAAATAAAGAAGTAAACCTAACTAGCCACTTTCGTAGGTCTCATGATTACACTTAGCATATGTAATAAGCTTTTAAACCCCTGGGTGGCCCCAGTCGAGGAGCTATAGTCTCTTGAGGGTTTCCAGCGATGATACCCACAAACATCTATACATCCCCTTTAACATGTCATCAGAACTCCATTATAATACTCATTAATTCCAATGCATCAACCAGAAATAATATCCATGAATATATTCTTTAATTCATATTCACATAAAAGTAGAGCAAATCAAAACGTGTCATAGCACAGTTTCAATACTTCAACATATTTAACCATGACTCAAAAAAATAACTTTGACTCTCTAGTGTGTGAATTTGGTTTCACATGTATCAGAATATCCATTATATCCAAACATTCAACTATTCAAGATTACAATCCTCAGTAAGCACATATTTTCCACTATCACATAACAATAACTGTTTCTTTTTTTTTTTCTTTTTTTTTCTTTTTTTTTTTTTTTTGACAAGGAAAATCACCCGTTTTACGCGAACAACATGCTGATCAGGCACATTACCCGGTTACTAAGATGAAATCATGTTATTTTTTTTTCATTCATAAGGACTTTCAACCGTTTTACGCGAACACCATGCTGATCAGGCACCCTACCCGGTTACTAAGTTGAAAGCCTTACACTTGCCAATATATTTATTTGTTGCGAACAGAAAATTGCATGTATTCATGTATCTTCTGTGACATGACAGAGAACTGTAGATCTATCATATTCTCATGCTCAGAATCTAACTTCAACTCCTAAACATGTGAAAGTGCTCAAGTGCAATAAGATCTGTCAAGTTATCCCTAAATCATGGTAAAAGTGTTAAAATATAGAACTTATGTCATGCATAGCTAAATTTACTAAATCTTATATGATATATAAATTTCTGAATAATTCATAC
Source organism: Narthecium ossifragum (assembly GCA_963920575.1). Taxonomy (NCBI): domain Eukaryota; kingdom Viridiplantae; phylum Streptophyta; class Magnoliopsida; order Dioscoreales; family Nartheciaceae; genus Narthecium; species Narthecium ossifragum. The sequence goes on from OY986973.1 coordinate 20,794,358, forward strand.
GACAAATTTCTAAATCAAGCATCTTTATCAATAAGTCTCATAATTTCATTCTTCTGACATAATTCAGGGGATGTATAATAGTTGGTTATCATAAAATAAATAAACATGAATTCCTAGAATTCTACCCCCAACTTAAATGTAATTGTCCCCAATTACACTAAGTCATAAAAATAAATCAAAGAATATAGGGTAGAGATAACCTGTAGAGGCTTCGTAAGAGAAAGTAACCTTGGTGATAAAAATAAAAACAGATTTACGGATCAAGATTGGTCGTGAAAACCAAGTAATGTCGTGATGTCAACCTGCTGGTTGTGGATGTGCATGCCATAGCATATATGCACTGTAAAATCAGAGAAGGAATATCCCATGATTGCATTTATGGAAAGTGAAGAATAAGCATAAAAATTGTAGAAAAATTGGGCAGCATTTCCTCTATTTATTCAATAAGCACAAGGGCTGTACAAAATTTTCATTACATCTATATTAACATTCACATCCACATATATAGTGCCACATACATATTGCCCCACCGCCACATCCACATTCACATATATATAGCCACCCACACAGGGGGCACATCCCCATAGCCAAAATCCATTGTATAATTAAAAGGATCATGCTGTCAAAAGAGTACAAAATACATGCCCGAGAGTACGTAAATAACGCGAATCCCGACCCAAAAGCAAAATATGAAGCTTGAAAAGTAACTCTAATTACAATAACGCGATCTCCTCCACGACACTTTTCAAGTCGTATCACAAGTCATATGCCCGGAAGCTGCCAAATACTACTCTAGATGTTCTCTCCCTCCAAGACCCCAATCAACCTCTCTAATCGTAATGAGAACAAGTAAGCAAATGCCTCAGAGATGCTACCTCCCTTCCCAAAAGCCCAACAACAAATATCCCTACGGAAAATGATTCCAACTTGCTTGATCTCCTGAACCAACTCCGAATGGAAGAGAGAATTAAGTTTTTCCTCATCCCACCTGCCATCAGTCATCAAGTCCCCTACCAGAGCATCTACACATCCCACAATATTAACCAAAGTTGGTCGCCTGTGGAGAGGTTCTCTCAGCAATCATGAATCATAGAGCACAATCAACTTGCTATTCATACCAGGTTTGCATGCCAAGCCATGCTTCAAGGAATCGGCAACATCACACATAAATTTCCAATGGAAAGAAGCAAAGCTTTTAACTTCTCGTTTAGAAGGTAGTAACTCTTTCCAACCATACTTAGCTCTTGCTACTAGAGACCAAATGGTTTGTTCATGCTCCAGGAAAGTAGCCATTCTCCGCATCCTCAACGCCTTCTGCCACACTCCAAGGTTCCTCAAACCTAGGTCTCCCATTTCACCTGCTTTGCAAACATTCTTCCAAGCCACTATACCAAAGCCAGATTTCCTTCCTCCCCCATAAGAACTCTAGGCAAATCGTTTCCATGTTCTTAATCACACCTGTCGGAATATGAGTGGTCATCATCATGAAAGCCGGAATTGCTTGGAGCAAAGACTTGACCAACACAACCCTCCCTGCTTCGGAAATGTGCTTTCCCTGCCAACCTTGGACCATGTTCACTATTTTCTCAAGAATTGGGGAAAAATCAGCCACCTTTAGTTTTTTATCACTCAACAGGACTCCCAAATATGTTCAATTGCCATTCGCCTCTGCAAGGGACAGTTTTTGACAAATCACACCCTTAATGTGAGGACCCGTCCCTCTCCTCCTGTGGCTTGCTGTGGGCCGCAAGGGCAATTTGGTAAATTGCACATTGTCGGCTAGTTTCACACTCGCGCTTGTACACACACTGACCATATTTGTGAAAATGTAAGCTTAGAATGGTTAGTTGGCCCCGGGATCGAAAGATCCGGGCTTGGGCTTGAGTTTTTGGCCCAAGTCTAGCTTTCTGGACAAGTGGGATCGATCCTCTCTAGCTAAGAGATCGATCTCCTTGTGCCAAAAAGTCAAACCCGTTCTAGCAAGGAAGATCGATCTCTTCTCATAGGGAGATCAATCTCCCTTATGTCGGTTCGTTTGCCTATAAAGCAAACGAGATCGTTATCCTTTGATTTTTTGGGATTTCCGAGATTTTAAGCCGTGTTCTTGCTGGATCTGAGCTCGTTTGAGGAAGATCTAAGGCCTAGCTGCTTGGATTTAAGCCGCTCTTACTCCGGTAGGGATTCCTACCTACTTTTATTTCGGGGTTTTGAGTTTTCCGATTTGATTCGTGTTGTTTTGCTTAGATCTATCTGTATACATGGTTATTCTTCGTGTTTTCACCGGTTTTGGACTCGTGGGATCTTGATCTATCAGATCCCAGAGTTTGGTTAGGTCTGGAAGTGTTTTCCGGCGGTATTCCTCGTCGGAAGCACGCCGGAGAACCCATTGGGATCGATCCCCTTGAGAAGGGAGATCGATCTCTTCTGGTGCGTCGCGCCCAGCCCGAGCGAGATCGATCCCCTTGAGAAGGGAGATCGATCCCCTTGAGAAGGGAGATCGATCTCTTGGTGGTTGGTGGCGATGAGTCCCTGGTCACGAGGAAGATCGATCCCCTTGGGAAGGGAGATCGATCCCCTTCGGTTGACAGGGACGAGTTTTCCCTAAGTACTAAGAGATCGATCCCCTTGGGAAGGGAGATCAATCCCTTAGTGGCTGAAGGGTGTTTTAAGTGGGTTTTTGCCCGCGGGGCTTTGTATGACGGTTTTCCTTATTGTCTTAATACTTGGTACATATGCTTAAGCATGCTAGCCCTATAATAGGGCAGTGGTGAACCGGGAGAGTGATGACTCCCGGGATGTTTAGAATAAACGGGCGGGTAGCCCTACAGCTTTCCATAGCCTTGCATGTCGGCGTGCGCCGAGGGCTCTATCTGCTATATTTGTGAGCTGTTGTTTGTGTTAGCCCAGATATTGTTTTGATGATGTCAATATATATTTGATGATAAAACAATGATTTAATATTATTATCCCTTAATTTGGAAAGCATTAAAATCATATTTATTGAGCTTTTGTACTGACGGTCGATGCGACGGACGATGCATGGATCGACCGTGGAATATGGCGGTTGATGGAAGGATCGACCGCGGAAGCTAAACATGGGAATATAGGCGACGGTCGATGTCACAGTCGATGGGACGGTCGACCGTGAGGTGTGACGGTCGATGGACTGATCGACCGTGGCCTATGTGACTTGGCTCGAAGGAGCGACGGTCGATCGGTGTATCGACCAAGGGAAGCGGTTTTCCAGACAGAGCCTGACAGACGATGTCACGATCGATGGGACGGTCGACCGTGAGGCGTGACGGTCGATAGGTGGATCGACCATGGCTCAAGGAAAGCTTGGCGGACGATGCCACGGACGATGCGACGGTCGACCGTGAGCCCAGAAAAGAGCCGTTAAAGAGCCGTTGCAGGAGAAAGAAATAGCCGTTGGGAGGCTATTTGGAGGGGTTGGAGGCTCAGTTATATAAGAGAAAGTCCAGCAAACTTGCCAAGGACTTAGAGGGAGCTAAGGGATTATTGTAATAATATTCTAGCAAGTTTCTATCTCTTATTAGTGAGCTAAACCTTTGTAAAACTACTTCAAGTGTGAAGTAGACTTTGAGAGAGATCCAATAGTGAGATTGGAGAGATTGTTGGTTACCAAGCACCCGTAAGCTTGGTGGATAGGTTGCCAAGCACCCGTAAGCTTGGTGGAAGCTTGTAAGAGGTCTTGCAAGTAGTGGAACCCCAAGGAGGCCCTTGGGAGAAGTGGACGTAGGCATGGTTGGCCGAACCACTATAAAAATTATGGTGCAATCTCTCTAACTCTCCTCTATCCTTCTATTTATTTGCTTAATTATCTATTCATATCATTTACAAGCATACAAGTTTATTAGACTCCTCCTATCTAAGTTTTTCTTTATCGATCATTGTTTAAAGCCTAAGATTACTCCCCCCTCTTAGTGCTTCAGTTTGCGGGGTTGTTTCCCGGTGCAGGTGTTGTGGTGGACTGCTGGTAGTTGGTGGTGGTACCACTGCAGCAGTCCCTAGACTTTAAATATTGTTCACTACCCCGGGCCGACAGGGTGCCGTGCCCAGACCTTGTATTTATATCATCACATCATGTTGCATGCTTACATGTATTATTCTGCGCATGTTCTTATCATGCATTGTGTTGTGCACTAGTTGCATCTGTTTAGGGCGTTGCCGATCCGGGGCTTCCGGGTAGCCCGGATCTATCTCTTAGGACCGTTGCGGGTAGCTTGGTTCAGGACTCGATTTGTAGTATTCAGTCGTTTTCGATGATAGGGTTAGGTGACTTGAATACTGATGTTGCTTGATGTTTAGAGGTCGTGTCGGCCTCGAGCCAAGTCCTGAGGTGTAGCCGGCGTCCGGCAGTCTTTGACTCTTGAGTGGGGCCACTCAGCGGTGTTCTTTCCGCCAGTAGTGTTCGCGGTCATGCTGTGAGTCCGCAGTGCTGGGAGCCTGCGTTCTGGGACGTCCGGTGGGGTTATGGGACCCCTGTGATACATCTAGGCTTTGCTTGGGGGCGACGCTATTGTGTTCCCTCCCTTGTGAGTGTCGTAGTGTAGTGTCCATGCTGAGCTTAGTGCTCACTCCTAGCCGGGCTGCGTTTTGCAGGTGCTGGCGCGAGCTCTTCTTCGGTCGCCCATACCGGGCAGGTGTTTGGTGACGTGGCGGCGTCTGGCGGTGCTTGAGAGGTGGCGATCATACCGTTTTACCTTTTTGTTATAGATAGTCTCCTACGGGAGTGATAAATGTATAACTTCCCTATTTGAGGTTTTGTATCTATTTCAGTTCCAGTGTTTGAGGTTTGTAATTGTTGTTAATACAGGATGATTATGACTTGTTAGGATAACCACTACGATTAGAGGGAAACCTCGCCAAAATTTTCCGCAGTAGGTTAGGTTCCGGTTCGCGTCGCCCGGCCCGGTTGGGCCTACGCGGGTCGGGGCGCGACAACCTTAACATCCTGTCCAACTTTCGGAGAGAATCACACGCTAGACTTTAAAGGATTCATCTTTAATCCGGAAAGAAACTTAAAAGCAAGAAGCTTCAAGTTTCAACTTCCTAGCTTCCATGCATGTTGCTGTGGTAATGAATAAGCAATCATCGGCATATGAAAAGGTTGGATAAGCGAAACTCCATTCTTTTGAAGAAAATACCCTCCAACCTAGACGACGACTCCAACAAAATTCTCGAGAGGACCTCCTGCACCACCAAAAAGAGATAAGGGGACAAAGGGTCCCCTTGTCAAATGCCACATTTAGATTCTGTCCTTCCGTGAAGCCTCCTATTCATAATGAAAGCAAACCTTGGGCTTCTAACACAAGCCATGACCCATCCAATCCAAGGACAAGGAAAATTCATGCCATTCAAAACGTTCTCTAAAAAATCCCATTTCACTTTTTCATATGCCAAACAGAGGTCTACCTTTAAAACCATATATAGTCCTCTTGTCTTTGGTCCGCACTTCAACGAATCCATCACCTATTTACCTACATTTGTGTTATCATGAATGGATCGCCTGGGAACAAAGGCTGATTGTACTGGCCCAATGATCTCGTTCAACACCATCTTCATCCAACAAGCAAGTATGGCAGTAATCACCTTATACTCGACATTGCATAGACTTATTGGTCTAAAGTCTTTAAGCTTCTTGGGAAACTTGCATTTTGGCATCAAGGACATGAAAGTCTCATTCCAACTGAGAGGTAATCTAGATGAATTAAAAAAATGTCGGATGACCTCCACAAAACTCGGCCCAATTTCCTCCAAGTATGTAGCAAAGAATTCTATGGTATTCCATCCGGCCCAACACATTTGTTACAACCCATGGCAAAGATAGTCTATTTTATTTCCTCCACACTCACCTCATCTGTGAGTAGCCCATGCATCTCATCATCAGTTCTGGGTAGTAGTGGTAGAGGTTGCCAATCCGTCGACCCACTGCTATCCCAAAGTTTCTCATTAGTGTTCCACAAATGCCTTGTCATTCTCCTCCTGCGATTCAATCTCCCGACCATCATTTGCAATCAACTCAGTCACCTTGGATTTATGGGACATGGCTGCCATAATCCCATGGAAAAATGAGGAATTCCAATCTCCAGCTTGAACCCAAGTTCCTCTAGCCCTCTGCGATGCCATCTGCTTTTATTGTGCAATGACATGCTCCCAATTAGATGCAAGCTCTTTCAATTGGACCTCGCCCTATTCAGAAAGTTCACCCCTCTTCAAGTGCATACATCATTTCTAGGTAACTTCCCATCCTCATTCCTACTTTAAAAACATCCACAACAGCTGCATTTCCATACCAACTCTTAGTTGCATCCTTGATTGCCTTTAATTTGGAAGTGAATGCGTATTGTATGGATCTTGTATGATATTTCCTCCAAACTATATTCACTAAGGCCTTATTCTGTCTTCAACCATTTATGTTCTAGTCTGAAAACAATAGGTCCCTGCAGCTGTTCACCCACCTCCACACCAGCAGCGGTGAATGGTCCGAGCCTACCCTTGGCAAATGTCGCACTACTACTCCAGCAAACAAATCTTTCCAAGATCTATTACATAGTGCCCTATCCAACCTCTCTAACACCTTAGCCCTGCCACCTTGACAATTTGACCATGTGAAACAATGCCCCCGAAAGCCAAGATCTATAAACTCATTAGAAGTAATAAAACTCAAACTTCTCTCTCAGCAACACCAAATTTAAAAGGAACACGACTACACTTTTCCTTTTCTGACATGAGACATTGTAGTCACCAAGAAGGAGGTGAGGGAGGCCTGTGGCATTGGCTATAGACAACGTGCCCCACAACTCTCGTCTCCCAACAAACATTGCACTCACCATAGATAGTAGATACAAGCCATTGATCCTGACCGGCGGGAAAGACCACACCATGAATAACCTGAGAGGAAAGATACCAAAAAGTAACTTGACTCAGGTCCCCCTACATAAGGAAGAAGAAAGGAGTTCCATCTGACACCCATTCTACTAAGAAAGCATGTCTACTCTCGACAACCAAAGTATCAACCAGCAAAACCAGAACATGACTGTGATCACGGAACAGATGATGACAAATACGATAAACCCGTTCCGCCCCCGCGCCCTGGCAATTCCAACATACCATGTCACACCCCGACCCAGAAAATCCATCCAGGACGGGGCGTGAGGGTTCCTATCACTATACATCTCCAATCGGCGCAGTACAAAGCGGAAAGGACGGATAAATTTAACAGTTCTATTCCAGAGGCGAAAGTGATTCAATATTAATATATCATCAAGTTGTACAGATCAGATTTAATACAAAAGCTTCCAAGAGACAGATATAATACAATACTCCAAAATCCTCAGAAGTTTACATCATATACATGTATATCAAAAAAGGTACAACAGGTAATCCTCCAGCAACCTCAAGCGCCTCTGGATGTACTCGCGCCGCCGAAGGCCGATCCTGCCGGCTCCACCGAAGAAGAACTGCCGCCTGCACCTGCAAACGCAGCCCGGGTAGGAGTGAGCGATAAGCTCAATAGGGTTCTACTCTACGGCACACTGAAGGGAGGAAAACAACAATAGTGTTGTCTCCCAGCCTAAGTCTAACGGATGCCACGGGTCCCATAACCCAGTTGATGTCCCAAGGGCTCCTGTCATGAAACCTCTCTCCTGAACATGTTACCAGGAGGCCAAGGAACAGTAACATGCAGGATCACCCTTACCCAAGCTGGAATACCAAGCCTTGGGGAAACACGTCAGGGACGCATCAACATCCATCCTTAGCACTTGGCTTTGGAAGACAACCTCGAACACTTATCAAGTCAACTATCGCCATCCTCAATCACAATAGACTTGATCATACAATCACACCCTACTCCTGACTATACATCCACGGTCCTAAGGCTAGATCCGAGCTACCCGAGAGCCTCGGATCGGCGACCCAAACCATCGCCCGCCTAACCTCAAATGCCTCTAATGCACACAATGCATGGGTCTAGGCAAACATCTATCCTAGATGTCTCTATATGCCACATCATCAGTTACAAGTTCAACAGATATATAATAGCCCTCGGCACTCGCCGGCAAGAGGCTAAGGTTCCACAATTCCTCATTAACTAGCACTCATAGCTAGTTAATGGCTAGGCAATCAACTAAGCATTTAACTACAATCACACATGTATTAAATGCAAACAAAGCCATAGATTTACCTAAAAAGAGAGTTACTCGAATCGATTCTCAAACCCGATGAAAATCTTTTGAAAACCTCATCAAATCCCCCTACATGCTTCCCAACATGTTTAGATACTAATCCCAAATCAAATCCATCCAAGATAAGCCAGAAAACCAAGTCTAAGGGGTCACGGACAATGTCACGGTCGATCCGGGGATCGACCGTGAGACCACGGACGATGTCACGGTCGATCCACCGATCGACCGTGAGGCCAAAACGAGGAAAGCCACATGGACGACGGTCGATCGGCCCATCGACCGTCGGGAGCCCAAAACGAGACAGAGCCTCACGGACGATGCGACGGTCGATCCGACGGTCGACCGTGAGGCGGGATGAAAAAGAGAGAGAACCCACGGTCGATCGACCCATCGACCGTGGAAGGCTAAAATCCCGACAGAGCCTGACGGTCGATCCGACGGTCGACCGCCAGGCCCAAAAAGTGTAAAACAACACTTGACGGTCGATGCACCGATCGACCGTCGAGCCTTAAGCACAGTTCTTCATAACAGTGCCGGAAATCCAATTTCTTGGATTTCAAGGATCAAATCATGTTGGAATAAGATGAAACTTTGCAAGGAAGAGTATTTAGCAATGAGGAAGCTAATGAAATGAAGAAATCCAGCTTTTGACGGTTAAATCTCCTATCTAGGTCCAAATGGACAAAAACCGACAAAATGGCGATAATACGGAAACCAACCGTTAGAATACGGAAAAGGTAAGGTAGGAATGCTTCAAATCCTTCATACTACATGCACAAAGAGATACATAGCATTCTAACAAGTATTTCTACAGTGAAAGTACATAAAACCTATCCTAGGAGAACCCGATCTAAGGATCGAGGTAGAAACACCTACTTGAGCAAGTAGGGTAGCTCCTCCACGCGTGCCACCAGCCGAGCCGCCAAGATCCAAGCTCCGAAAGCCGAAGTCTCCAACCCTAGCTCAGCCGAAGGAGAGAGAGAGGAGAAAACGACAGGAGAAGAAGAGAAGGAAAGAGAAGAAAGAGACATGCCTTATATAGAAATTCCAAATCTATCTCAGCCGTCCAAATCGATCTTTCCCGATCGAGCTCCGATCCTCCGATCGGACGCACCCTAGGGATTCTAATCAAACACATACATCAATCAAAGTCAGTCTGTGGAACGCGGGTGTGAAACCGACCACCAGAGGGCATATTTACCAAAATGCCCCCGGGGTCCAAAACCGCCACACGATCGCCCGATCGTGCCCGACGCGGAACCAAACCAACAGAAAACCGGCTCTCAACCCACGCGGTCGAGCCAGGTCTGAGAGACGGGCCCTCACAACCTAACAACCTTAAAAAGAATTTCGTCCCGAAATTCAAGGTTGAAGCCGGGGCCCGGGGGAAAAAGAAACAACTAAGCCTACCTGCACAAACAAGGCTACAACTAGGGGCGCCAACGCCCACAACAAGAAACTACCTGAAGAGGTGAACAGTCGGGGAAACTCCCGACGCATGCGATCCTCTCGCTCCCAAGTCAGACTCTCTGCACTGCCGTGCCTCCACCTGACCATGACCAACGGTAACGATCTGCCTCTCAGCACCTGATCCCGTCTGTCCATAATCTGTACTGGCTGCTCTATGTAGGTGGCATCCTCCTCAACCTCGAGGTCGTCGAGTCTGATCACGTGAGAAGGATTTGGAATGTACTTCCTCAGCATAGACACGTGGAAGGTGGGGTGAACTGCCGACATGTGCGGGGGTAGAGCCAACTGGTAGGCGACTGCTCCGACGTGCTTGACGATCTCAAAAGGACCCGTGAACCTCGGAGCTAGCTTGCCCCTGCTACCAAACCTGATCGACCCTCTGCGCGGGGACACCTACAGTAGCTCTCTGTCGCCAACTGCGAACTCCAGGGGTCGTCGCCTGCGGTCTGCGTAGCTCTTCTGCCTGCTCTGCGCTGTCAGAAGCCTCTGCCTGATCTGAGCCAACCTCTCTGACGACTGTCTGATGATGTCCGGACCGGTAAGGGACGCCTCCCCAACCTCAGTCTAACACACCGGTGAGCGACACGGTCTGCCGTACAACGCCTCGAAGGGTGCAAAACCCAAACTGGCCTGGAAACTGTTGTTGTAGGCAAACTCCACCAAAGTCACATGCTGCTCCCAAGTACCTCCAGCGTCTAGCACACATGCTCTAAGCATGTCCTCCAAGATCTGGATAGTCCGCTCCGACTGTCCGTCTGTCTAAGGGTGGAAGGCTGTGCTGAACGTCAGCGCTGTCCCCAAGGAGTCCTGGAAGCTGCTCCAGAACCTGCCGGTGAATCTGGGATCTCTGTCTGACACTATCGACACTGAGATGCCGTGAAGTCGTACTACCTCGTCAATGTACCTCTGGCTCAGTCTGGCAACTGGATCTGTAGTCCTCATGGGGAGGAAATGAGCCGATTTGGTAGTCGATCGACAATGACCCAAATCGCATCATTCCCCCTCGGTGACCTGGGTAGCCCGGTGACGAAGTCCATAGCTATATATTCCCACTTCCACTCTGGCACGAGAAGTGGCTGCAACAAACCTGGGGTCCGCCTGTGCTCTGCCTTCACCCTCTGACAGGTGAGGCATCTGGAGACGAACTCAGCTACTGACCTCTTCATCCCGCACCACCAGAACTGTCAGCGAAGGTCGTGGTACATCTTGGTGCTCCCGGGGTGAACGGCGAAGCAGGAGTGGTGGAACTCGTGAAGGATCTCCTCTCGCAACGCCGGGTCTGCTGGAACAGCAACTCTGCCTCTGAAGAGTAGCCCACTGTCTGTCGACACTGTCCAGCCCTCAACCGCGTGCTCGGTGCCGACCGCCGCACGGGTCTCCACGAGCTCTAGGTCTCCAGCCTGTGCCTCGATCACCCTGGCCAAAAGAACTAGAATGCTGCGAACAGCATACAGGAAACCACCTGTCGCCCGGTCCTCGAAGTCAAGCCCAAACTGACTGACTGTCTCTAGCATCTGCCATTGCCGAGCTGACACTGCTGCCAAGGTCACCTGACTGTCTCTGGTCTGCCTGCTGAGAGCGTCTGCTACGACGTTTGCCTTACCAGGGTGGTAATGCAACTCGAAGTCGTAGTCCTCTAGAAGCTCCATCCACCGCCGCTGCCTGAGGTTGAGGTCACGCTGGATAAACACGTGCCTCAAACTCTTATGATCATAGTACACCGAGAACCGCTCACCGTAGAGGTAGTGCCGCCACGTCTTCAGAGCGAAGACGACCACTGCAAGCTCAAGATCGTGGACTGGATAGTTCCTCTCATGGGCCTTCAGCTTCCTGGAACCATAGGCCACCACATGGCCCTCCTGGATAAGCACACAGCCTAGACCCTCCCCACTGGCGTCGCAGTAGACACTGTAGCCGACGCCCCGCTCTGGAACTATAAGGATCGGTGCACTCGTCAGTCTGGTCCTCAACTGGATGAACGCCTGCTCACAAGCCTCATCCCAAACAAATGGGATCGCCTTCTGTGTCAACCTGGTCAGCGGCCCTGCAACTCTGGAGAAGTCCCGCACGAACCTCCAGTAGTAACCCGCCAAGCCGAGGAAGCTGCGGACCTCAAACACTGTCGCCGGTCTCTGCCACTGTAGCACGGCCTCGATCTTGGCTGGATCAACTGAAATACCTGCCGCTGACACCACGTGCCCCAGAAACTGCACCTCAGGAAGCCAGAACTCACATTTGGAGGCCTTGGCATATAGCCTATGCCCCCTCAACAACTGCAACTGTCGCGCCCCGACCCGCAGAGCGCACCCTGGCCGGGACCGCGAGGGGGAACACCTACAACCACTAGCCTCAACTGGCGAAAACAGTTGAGACTAAAGGACAGCTGGCGGAAATAGCTGCCAACAAGCAGAGAAAGGGCGGAAGCAAGCTAAACAACAACATCTATTATAAAAACATATAATAGAGTACAGGGATCTAGAACAACAGTTCTACAAAAGAAAAGTACAAGGACAACAGTCCACAAAAGAACAACACCCACAGGGGTCTCCTCAAAGATGCAAACGAAGCCATCCTGACCCTCAGACATAGTCAGGAGCTGGCGCGCTGCCGCGGGACGACCGAGGGGGTAACACTGGGACAGAGCGGCCACCTGCACCTGCAACAAACACAGTCCAGGTAGGCATGAGCAACAGCTCAGCAGGGTCCTACTCTACAACTCCAACACACAAGGGTAAAGCAACCGGACACCCTCTGATGCCAAGTACCGAGGCTTGCCAAGGATCCCACAATCCCATCAATAACCCGAAGGGTTCCTGTCCTAGGTGCGTATCTCCGATAACGCCATTGCTCAGGGGTGGGCAACTCCGACATTCCCTGACACAGGGTGGACACGACGCAACCAGTAGAACACCCTTCTCCAAGCGGGATCTCCGCACTTGGCGAAACAACCGAAGTTAAGACTACCATCACTCGGTACTCCAAGCAGCAGAGTCAACACAGACCCAACCTACCCTAGCATGACTAATGCACAGGAGAACAGGGCAGGATAAATATGATAAAGCTGTAAACAACCAACACAGCAAGGGCACACCTTCAGCCCATTTATACTAAACACTCCCGAGGGTCATGACTCCCTCGGTTCACCACAAAGCGGTAAGGGCATACAGTCAGCCTATTTATTCTACACACCCCGAGAGACATCACCCTCTCGGTTCAACCACAAAGCGGTAAGCATTCATGCATGATCCATAACAGGACAAGCCCCGAGGGCAAAACCGTAAAAACCACTTGCATGCGAAGCCCCGCGGGCAAAACAGCATTTAAACGAGTAAAAACCCTCCCTGCACTGAAGGAGATCGATCTCCAATAGCAGCGAGATCGATCTTCCTCGAGGCGAGCAGCACCAGTCCAGGTCACCCCCACGAGATCGATCTCCACCCATATGAAGATCGATCTTGTAGGTGACGTGGACGCAAACCGCACAGGCACCAGCCGCCAAGAGATCGATCTCCCTCCCAGGGAGATCGCTCTCGCTCGGGCGGGCTGGGCCACCCCGACCAAGATCGATCTCATCCCATGAGATCGATCATGATTGGGTCGCGCCGGCGGCCGGACGGCGAGGAACACCGTCGGAAATCGCCACCATACCCCACCAAACTAGGTGGGCTGGTAGATCTCAGTGCCACGAAGCTACTCAAGGCTTCCAAACCAAAAACCAACATCTATACATGGAGATCTAAGGAAAACAAATCCGGATCTCAAAACCCCAAAAGCAACCGAAGTCTTAGAAGAAGAACCCTACCTCCACAACGCAGCTTCGATCCACAAGACCAAGCCTAGGATCTTCCTCGCCTCGCCACGAACCCAACGAGCCTTCAAGCTCCAGGAAAGGTGGCCGGAGGAGGAAGAACGGCGAAGAAAAGCTCAGCCGGCCAAGGGGAAGAAACAGAGCTCTCGCGAGGGGGAAGAAGAAAGGAGAAGCCGGGGGAAAGGAAGGAAGAGGGGAAGGGGGGGTTAGGCCGGGGGAAAGCCGGCGAAGGCGGGGAAAAGCTGGGGAAGGGGAGGGAAAGTCGTCCCTCCCCTGACAGGGGAAACGACGGCCATCGCCGTGGCCGTCCTTCGACGCTACCGCCAACGACTTCCAGGCACAAAGAGATCGATCTTCATGGCCATGGAGATCGATCTCCCTTGCCCAGAACGGCGACCACTAGGCACAGAGAGATCGATCTTCATTGCCATGGAGATCGATCTCCCTTGCCCAAAACGGCAACATTGGGCTGAGACACAAGCCCAAGCCCAGGACTACCGAACCAGGGTCCACCTAACCCTTCTAAGCAAAAACAAGCATCAACCAAGGTCTGTGTGTGCACAGCCAGTGTGAAACGACCCACGAGGCGTAATTTCCCAAATTACCCCTGATGGTCAACACGAGCCACAGGAAAGGAGGGACGGGTCCTCACAGCAACACTGTCCTCAGATGCTGCCCGTGCTCCTCCGCGGTACGTGAGTAGACTAGGATGTCGTCGACGAAGATCACCACAAACTGATCTAAGTACGGTCGGAATACCCTCTGCATCAGATCCATGAACGCCGCCGGTGCATTCGTCAAGCCGAACGGCATCACCGTGAACTCGTACAAACCGTACCTCGTACGGAAAGCCGTCTTCGGGATGTCGCAATCCCGAATCCGCAACTGGTGATAGCCGGTACGGAGATCGATCTTCGAAAAGACCGAAGAGCCTCGGAGCTGGTCGAACAAGTCATCGATCCTCGGCATCGGATACTTGTTCTTCACCGTCACCCTGTTCAGCTTCCTGTAATCAATGCAAAGACGAAGCGTACCGTCCTTCTTCTTTGCGAACAAGACAGGAGCTGCCCAAGGTGACGTGCTGGGACGGATGAAACCTCTGCCGATCAACCCGTCCAGCTGGACCCTCAGCTCCCTCTGCTCTGCTGGTGCCATCCTGAAAGCTGGCAGAGAGATCGGCCCGGTACCCGGTACAAGACCTATCTGGAAGTCTACTGCTCAGGAAGGAGGAAGACCCGGTAGCTCGTCTGGGAAGACGTCAGCAAACTCACGAACCACTGTAGGCAAACTGCCCTCTCGACTGCCCTCTGCAGTGAACAAGGAAAGGCGCGCCAGTAAAGCTGACAGCTGGCCCTCGCGCCTGGGAAAGCAACCACACAAGAGGGAATCGGCCGACTGGCGATCTCCCAACAGAACGAAACGAGCACCGTCATGTGTCCAAGCAGTCACCCTACGACGGCCACAGTCGATGACGGCTCGGTATGATGTCAGCCAATCCATACCGAGAATCACGTCGAACCCGACCATGTCTAGCACCCGAAGGTCTAGAAAGACACGGAGGCCCCCAACCTCCAACTCGCAAGAACGGCAGATCAGCTCAACACGAGCTCCTCCGTCGACGGGTGTGTCTAAGTGTAGTGTGACTCCAAGTGGCTCAGTCTCTAGCCCTAGCGATGCCACACAGTCGCTAGCTACAAAGGAATGAGACGCCCCAGAATCTATCAGAACATCTACAAATGAACTGAAAAGCTGGAAGGTACCTCTGAGAACAGGAGGGTCAACTGGAGCTGGTGGAAGTGCTAGAGTCTGCTGGGGTGGCTGGTACTGGTAAGGCTGAAAAGGTGGCTGAACAAAGTCTGGGTACTCGCGGTCTGGAAGTGCGTACACTCCCCCTTTGGGTCCGCCTCGACCTCCGCCGCGACCTCTGCCTCACCCGGCGCCTAGTGTCCGCCAACCTCCGCCTGCTCCGCCACGAACGAACTGTGCTCTCAACGTCGGACAGTCTCTGCGAAAGTGCCCCGTCTGCTGGCACTCAAAGCACACAGGAGGACCAAGCGCTAGCTGCTGGCTCTGGCCTCCTCCGGATGTCTGCGCCTGAGGCCCAGCCGGAAGAAGTGGCTGGCCTCCCTGCCTGGGCTGCTGCTGGTGCTGGGGTGGGTAACGCTGGTATGGCTGCTAGCGTCGTGGATACCTCCGCTGTCTCCACGAACCTCCTCTGCCCTGAGCTGCTCTCGGTGGCTGTACTCCGCCACTGGTGCTCGCAGACGACGCAGGCTGGACTGCCCTGGGCCTCGGCTCCTGCAACTGAGCCTCAACTGCCAAGGCACAGTCCAACACCTCTGCGTACGTGCTAGAGCGCTGAGCTGCGATCAGATGCCTGAGCTCGGGGCTAAGCCCCCACTGAAACTGCTCAGCTCTGGCAAGAGGATCCGCCGACACCGCCTCAGCAAATCTGGCAAGTCTGGTGAACCTAGCAGCGTACTGAACAACCGACTGAGTACCCTGAGAAAGGGTCTGGTACTCACAGACAAGGGCCGAGCGCGCACTGCGGGGAAAGTACGCGCCGAGAAACGAAGAACGGAACACGGCCCACGATGGGTCACTCCCGTCCCTGGCGGCCTGGAAAGAGCGCCACCAGTCCAAAGCGTCCCCGTCGAGCTGGAACGCGGCAAGTCAGACCCGAACTCGGTCATCCTGGACGAATAGAGTGTCAAGGACGCGACTGACTCCCTCCACCCAGTCGTCCGCCACCGCTGGGTCGCCTCCAGTACCGCTGAACCTAGGAGGGTTCAGCCTCTGGAAGTCGACCACCGCTGTCGCAACAGCACGCTGGTCGAGTGGAGGAGAGACCTCCTCGGCGATGAACGAAGCATCCTCCTCCACCACGACCTCAATCCTCGGCCTTGGCTCTCGTACAGGTGCACGGGGCTCGGCTGCGTTGGCCCCTAAGGCCCGTCGAGCAGCGCGCTGGTCGCGCGCGGTACCCTGACCCAACACTGGACAGCTAGCCCGGCTCCCTGCCAATTGCACGATTACCAGAGATGACAAGTGTCTACCCGTAAGAAAACAAAACACCGCAGCAATCAATAAATGAAAGCATAACACATATGAGCACAGTCAAGCACACAGGGATGCTCTACTCCTAGAACTATCCCAAACCGCGCTCAAAACCTTAACCGCAAGCCTAATCCTATCCCTGGGACCTACAGCCTGCTCTGATACCAAGTTGTCACACCTCGACCCAGAAAACCCATCCAGGACGGAGCGTGAGGGTTCCTATCACTATACATCTCCAATCGGCGCAGTACAAAGCGGAAAGGATGGATAAATTTAACAGTTGTATTCGAGAGGCGAAAGTGATTCAATTTTAATATATCATCAAGTTGTACAGATCAGATTTAATATAAAAGCTTCCAAGAGACATATATAATACAATACTCCAAAATCCTCAGAAGTTTACATCATATACATGTATATCAAAAAAGGTACAACAGGTAATCCTCCAGCAACCTCAAGCGGCTCTGGATGTACTCGCGCCGCCGAAGGCCGATCCTGCCGGCTCCACCGAAGAAGAACTGCCGCCTGCACCTGCAAACGCAGCCCGGGTAGGAGTGAGCGATAAGCTCAGTAGGGTTCTACTCTACGGCACACTGAAGGGAGGAAAACAACAACAGTGTTTTCTCCCAGCCTAAGTCTAACGGATGCCACGGGTCTCATAACCCAGTTGATGTCCCAAGGGCTCCTGTCATGAAACCTCTCTCCTGAACATGTTACCATGAGGCCAAGGAACAGTAACATGCAGGATCACCCTTACCCAAGCTGGAATACCAAGCCTTGGGGAAACACGTCAGGGACGCATCAACATCCATCCTTAGCACTTGGCTTTAAAAATTCCAAATCTATCTCAGCCGTCCAAATCGATCTTTCCCGATCGAGCTCCGATCCTCCGATCGGACGCACCCTAGGGATTCTAATCAAACACATACATCAATCAAAGTCAGTGTATGGAACGCGGGTGTGAAACCGACCACCAGAGGGCATATTTACCAAAATGCCCCCGGGGTCCAAAACCGCCACACGATCGCCCGATCGTGCCCGACGCGGAACCAAACCAACAGGAAACCGGCTCTCGACCCACACGGTCGAGCCAGGTCTGAGGGACGGGCCCTCACATACCATCTTCATTGACAAGCTTTTGGATCCGGGTGCTCGCCCTGTTTGTTAAGACATCAACACCTCTTCTTATTCTTCTTCTCTTTATCTTCAGGCAATCCAATCCATCCATAATACCATCCTCCTCGTCTATATCTATAGCTTCACCTTCCAGATATAGTTCACCGTCTGGACCATTAACCTCTTCCCCTTCTTCGAGCTCCATATATCGATTAACATCATAAACATGAGTCTTTGTTCTTAGTGCAACCTCTAACCTTCTCACCCCCTCCTCGCGGCGATGCTCCCCCTGCACTCGTTTTATGCTCGAAGCCTCTTTTCATGGGAGAACGACACCAAACAAGCGTCAACAAACCTAGGATTTGCATATATGTTAACCCATCGCTTAGTAGATCCCCAATTACTGCCTCTGCCAGAGGTCCAAGTTGGCCTATGCTTCTCCTCAGGAAGCCTAGCCGACCTGGGCTGAGTAAGCCCATGGCCTAAGTTCTGATTTGACAACAATATAACATGTTTCCCACTTGGGGTAGCCTACTCCTTAGAACACCCAGCCCGCACACCTATATGAGACACGGCCCTCTGCTTACCTTTATTAGGCCCAAGCCCAACATCTATGATAGAGTTGTCATGGGGAACAAGCTGTCCATCACTAGCCACTTCTATCTCCCCTTCCTCCACATCTCTAGCACCACGTGCCTGCCCAACAACCTTTTTCTCTCTCATGTCTTCCTCCCCTTCCCTTCACCATTATGGTAGGTCTCGATCAAACCTTCCTCCCTGCCAACCTGCCGAGCTTGGAGTGGCACGGCCCTTCCCCAGATCTCAACTCGAGGATCTTCACCCTCCATCCTTCCACGTGTGTCCATCCTAGGAGCCGGATGAGTAGCGATAGGTGCGCGCATTCCAACGGTCTGAAACCCTTCTCGGGGTCAGACAACATGCCATTCCTCCGCCACCGCTACGATCACCGCCAATAGGATTTCCTCCGGCTAGTTTAGGTGCATCTCCTCATCCCTTCCTTTAGCATCCTCACCATAAACTCCTCTATCTTTCTCTATCTCTATCGGAGGCGATTCATCGCCCCCTTCCATCTCATCCGCCATTCCCTCAGTCTCCTTAAGTTTTCCCGTTGCGCCAGGAACCTCTCCTCCCATCTCCGCTACCATCTGCCACCCCACAGATTGCTAGGACTTCTTCACTTCCTGAGGGTGTAGCTTGGAGCAGTTGTCAGCCCGATGACCAATACAAGCACATCTAGAACATATGACAACTTCCTCATAGATGAATTGGAGTACTCTTGCTAATCCATTCCGGGTAACTGGCACCCACAACTTAACCGGTCGATTCAAGTCGATCTCCACACGAACACTGGCATACTTCCCTCGAGATCCTTCCTCGGTGAAGAAATCCACTGCTAATGGAACTCCAATAGAAGACTCAATCCTCATGACCACCTTGGTCTCACTCCATTCAATAGGTAGCCCAGGAATCCTCACACTGACCGGTGCCAATGTAAAATCAGCAGGCTGAGGAACCCAATTCTCCCTCCAGCGCAGTAGCGAGAGCATCCTCCCACCCACCTTCCACGGTCCTTTGGAACAAACATAATACATATCTAACTGATTAGAAAATCTGAAGACAAAAATTCCTCGGGCCATGTCAACCACTTGGAAGCACTCCATTGTCCCCCACACCAAAGACAACTTATGCTTCAAAACCTCCAAAGGAATTCAACCCCTCAGAAATCTCTAAAACATCGAGTACTCCCACTTCTTACAACAGTCCTCCATGAGCTCATCATTCAAAACTATCTCCTCAACATAGAGGCCCCAAGCGTCGCCAAGTCATCCTGAGTGATGATGGTAGCATTGGGCTTCAAACCCACTACAACAGCAACGTATGATCGCCCCAAACCCTTCCTTGGGTTCTCTCCCATCGCACCTTTCGCCGTATTGCTTGTGTTAGCATCCCCTATTGTCGTCCAATGGCTTGGCCGGAGCGGCTTCCGCCATCTCTCCAGAGCTCACCCCAACGACAGAAGGATAATTCATATCTTTGTTGTTTCTCCATAAAATTATGGGTAACTAGGAAAAAAATGCATATGTAGATTTTGTTTACTATCCAACATTACACTTGTATCAAGCAAGACCTGCAGAACCTACCCACTGACCAAATGAGATATACACATTGACATCTTGGTTGCATTTACTGGAATTTCCGAACAGGTTAAACTTGGCTCGACATAGAGCTGCAATTAGGACTAGAAGTATATTTCCAATATTTCTAATTTCAATATGTATGATGGTAAACCTAAAATATAGATAAGGGGGTCTGACAATGGTCGCAACAATGAGACCTATTAAAGAGCCTGAGATTGTCGCCAGAATGACATTGGCAGGAATATACCACCACTCCAACAACTTCTCCAAAGTGATTGCTTGACCAAGTTGAGAGAATATCAAACACAGAAGTATGAGAGAAAAGACTAACTGTGACAATCAGCCATTAAGAAGCTTCCCACCATTTGCCGAAAGAATGTTGATATACTTGGAGGCCATAAGAAGCCCCTCTAAAGCACATCATGAATACTTTAGCAATCGGTAGGACCGCAAACTTCATGGACGCAAAGATGGGCTCTCCTCTCCCTCCTTGATCATCCATGATGAGAGAAACGAGGGACCTCTCCATGTTAGTGTCTCCTCGATATCTTCAAGAATTGAACCTCTCTTTGCTTAAAGTGAATGCTTCAATCCTTATTAAGGCATAAGACAAGGAGATACCCAATAACAGAACGGCTGAAAGCATTCCAAAACTAAACTTATTTTGATTCCTAAAGATCGCTCCTAAAAACCCACCCTATCTAGAAAACTTCAATCCAAATCCTTATTGAAGAATTCAAATCTCTAGCTATATCTTTCTACCTCTCGCTAGAGCTCCAATAGATGAGATCTTGGAGCATTGGCAGCGAGGTTTTCGGAGCAGCGACACTATTGAGACCAATTTGTTTCCTCTTTCAACCTCATATTAACCGGTGATTTTTTCATACAGATCATATTTGTCCTTTACTTATATCAACTTATATCAAGATTATATCTGATGAATACACATGGCAATAATCTATTATTTAATTTAATTCGATTATAAGAGAGATAGGGGGTAGTTACTGGGTGGTTACTCATGCAAAGGTGGCACGGGGGCTCACCTAATCATCTATTATATAAGATTAAGTGCATTCTATCAGGGTGGTGGTCCCACCTAGTAGTATATATATAAGAGATGATGTTTATAAGATAACATATACCCTTTACATCCAACAGTGGAGAGATTTTAATCGTAGGGTGTAAATCTATTCTTCAGATCATGGGAGAGTACTCGAGTGGGGAGTAATTGTGACACGTGGTCATGGCTCCACTAGTTTAATCTAATAAGACAGGGTTTTGGTATATCTGACGGCTCATAAGATGCTAGAAGAGTTTTATCTAACGGTTAAGAAACACCCGCACCACATGAGTTCAGTTATTCCTAAACTCTTATCTTTGTCCTAGAAGATTGTGGGGGGTAATTATTATGTTTCTTATAAACAAGAATCTCTTATCTTTTTTTCTTTCTTTAATCCAAGTAAGCTTTGTTTGCTCCTTGACATGATTGTACATTACAGTCTTATTATTTTAGGCATGCCATTACCCTCTTGGTATGCAGAAGGTTGCGGCATTCGCATAAAGACGGAGATGTTACATTTTTTCATTAAAATATATAAATCGTGGATTAATCATGACCCATCAATTAAACCGTGTCAGGGGCATGAGAATCCACTAGTTATTTTATACGACGAGGAAGGGAAAAAAGAAATAAGAGAGAATGTAGTGATCTCATCCTGTAGATCTTCATCTAACGATTGATGTTAGGGATGGGGATGGAACCATCATTTCACCTTTTCGGAGGCTAAATTATTACAAAATCACCGACAAACATAAATTGTAATAATTTGTTTACTCTAATCCAAAAAAAAATAGTAGTAACTAAAAGAGATGATATTTAGTATACATCCGCAAATTATTAATAAAATATAAGAAAGAGAAAACTTGTTTTGATGTACATTACAAATTTCAAATTTCCAATCAAATCATCTATCTGGGTTGAACTCGATATTCCATCATATCTTAGAATTCTCCTATAAGTGAGTCAATGCTATGTTTCTCAGCAATGTCCTTCTATATAGATAAGTAAAGAGTCAATATGAGAATCCCCACCTATTATGTTGAAATTAAGTAAAGAGATTTTTGTTTACGTAGTAGATAATGTTAATACTAGGTAAAGAGATTTGATAAGACGGACTCAAATTTTACAAATAAAAGCCCGAATCCATGGATTCGGGGGCCTGATATAGAAAAATCTATATCAGGCCCTGTCATAGTGGCCGGGCCAATCAAGTGAGGGATAAGTGGAATGATGTTTTAACAAAGAAGGGCCGATAGATCTTTCAAAGAGGAGCTACACGGAAATATTTAATATCTCATTTGCAAATAAGAGTACCCCTTTAACCGTTTGAGCGTAACGTATTCACCATACCATATCGTACCGAGGTGAAGCCCTTCTATAACTTACATACATTGTTAAATACATATCCATAATATATACACACATACATATATACAAATATATATAATGAATATATATGTGTGCGCTTTTATGAATATATGTCTATTATACATTATATATATTATACATTATATATATTATATATTATATATATAATAAATACATATAATAACATACATACCATATACATAAAACATATATACATAGATGAACACACATAAGAAATTTATTAATTGTATATTCATAAGATACATATGATATATATATATATATATACATAATCTATATTATTATTATATATTATATATATGCTATGAATATATAATCAATTATATAAATATATCTAAATATATAAAGAAATAAAGGAGTTCAAGTCGGTGGAATCCACTTATCCCTCACTTGATTGGCCCGGCCACTATGGCAGGGCCTGACATAGAAAATCTATGTCAGGCCCTGCCTTAGAGGCCCGGGCCAATATGATGAGGCCATGTGGATTCCACCCATTTGGAATTTTTTCATTTTTTTTATCTATATATTCAGGTATATTTATATAATTGATTATATATATATATATATACATATTATGTACATACATATAATATATAATAATGATATAGATTATGTATATATATATATATATATCATATGTATGTTATGAATATATAATTAATAAATTTCTTATGTGTGTTCTTCTATGTATATATGTTTTATGTATATGGCATGTATGTTATTATATGTATTTATTATATAATGTATAATAGACATATATTCATAAAACACACATATATTCATTATATATATTTGTATATATGTATGTGTGTATATATGTTATGGATATATACACACACACATACATTGCTAAACCCTGAACCAGAAACGTTCAGTTCTACTTTCCGATCTCGTCAAACAGATCGGTTGAATCGAGCGCCAGTCTCCAGCGGAAAGGGAGGTATTGATTAGAAATCAATATCCAGAGGAGACTGGCGCTCGATTCAACCGATCTGTTTGACGAGATCGGAAGGTAGAACTGAACGTTTCAACGTTCCAGCCTTTGGATATTATTTCCAAAAAATATCTCTAAATAAAATACAGAATTTAAAGAGACTTACAGAAGAGATGTAGCAAAAACTAGAAGCTTTTATTCCACTGGCAAGGGTTACAATGGTAGTAGGAAGGTTACAAGGGAAGAGAATGGGTGAAAACCAGTGTGTGGAACTCAGATGAGTTCCATCTCTTATATAGAGGTAGAGGATGCCTTAGAGGCAAAGGATGCAATCTGGCATCGTACAATAATTGAGAGGGTATGATAATTGAGAGAGAATATATTCCCTTATCAACATGTCGGCCAGTGGATTACCACTTTTCTTTATCTGCCATGTGCAAGTGGGGCCCGCCACTACGTGTGCTGGATAAAGTGCAGTCGGTTGAGTGGCTTTTATTCCCTGCTTATGGCTTGTAAAGGAGATACTTTCTATCTCCTTTAGCTAGTGGATGCCCCACTAGTAGTTGGTGCTTCTTTTGATGGCTTCTTTCCTTGTGCTTTTCCTGCCACCAACTGATCCCATAAGGCTTCTTGTTCATCCCTATCATAAGGGTCTTGAGCATCTTGCATAGGATCATCAGATCCAATGGAGATCTTATCTGATCCAGAGAACATATTATTGATTTGATTTTTCATATAATCATAGCAATGTTGAGCAATTTGCTCATCCGTGGCTTTAGGAAATCTCCTTTCAAAGGCTCTTTTTACTTGAGCCATGTGATTGTCCATAGGGACTTCACGAACCACATTCTGGTTAAGGGCATGCTCATTCCTGCTTATGATCTCTAATAATTCAGAGACCTTAGTAGTCACATCAAGACCTTTCCACCATTTAACTTGATACCTTCGAATAAGGCAAGGAAGGTATAAGTCATCAGTTCCAGTGATACAAAACCATTTCCAGATCCATGGGATCTCAACTTCATCAAAGAAGTACAGAGGACACAATCCCTCTAAAATCTCGTCATCTTTCTTTGTATGAGGAACAGGGTGGGTAGAAACCCATTTCTCATAAAGAGCAGCAATTGGTTCTGGTAATATATTCAGTTCGGCACCATATTTATGCCACCAGTCATAGATCCATGCTGGAATATCCTTTTGAAGGATCTCAGGACATAGCTTAATAAACCATGTATGTTTCAAATTTTCATTCTCGCATAAGAATGAAAGATAAAAGGCATCTTTATAATCCCATAGTTGAAACTATAAGTTTCTTTCTCAATTTTGAAGGGGAATGGCTTATGAGTGCTAAAACCCCATTCCTTAGGAGTCATCACATTTTTTATTGTGCACTTGCTATAAGCATGTGGCTTTCGATCATCAGAATTTTTATAAAAGTGCTCAAAATGCACATCTCTCTGTGATACCAGAGCCTCCATCCATTTTCTCGGTTTATATACCGAAGTAGGATATTGACAATTATCAAGATATTTTTGTCTCAATTTGTCTGGATTATCAAAGTAACACATATCTTCTGATTCAATATGAACCATCAGCTCATGAGCTGGTTTTGTGACCAATAAAGGATCATTATCCTTGACCACTTCTGCAAAGGATTCCTTTGTTTAAGAGGTATTACCTTGAGAAATATTTTTACTTGGCATATCTTGTGTAGCTGTATTACGAACAACACTTGGATATGAAGTATTACTTCCTCTGCGTATTGTTCTCCAACTATTACCAGATGCATATGACCGTGAGGTGGTGGGGTAAATAGGAGGAGTATTTCCCATATTACCCATTCCTCTCCCACCTCTCCCCCCCCAATGAGGGGGAGCATTCCTTCTCATGAGTACCCTGCAAAAATTCACATGTTAAGAAATCAGGGAGAACATTATGTTTTCCTTTGATGAATTCAATAGTGAAATCAAAAACTGCTAATTCAGCTTGCCAACGAGCAAAAATTTGCTTAGAAGTTAAATTCTCAACATCTTTTTCAATGACACTCTTAGCAGAGCTACAATCAATGTGAAGAAGGAATGGTTGATTTAGGAGATCATCCTGAAATTTATACAAACATTTAATAATAGATAACATTTCTTTTTTAATAGTAGAATAATTAAATTGAGTAGAATTCCACTTACCCGATGTATATCGGACTAACTCCTCTTTAGTAGAGTCTAAGCATTTTTGTTTCAAAATGCCGCCATAGCCAATATTACTAGCATCAATTTCAACAATCTTTTTGCACTCTGGTTTAAGCAGATTGGTGCAAGGAAGATTAATAACTTTAGACTTAATTAGTCTAACAGCCGCAGTATGAGCTTCAGTCCAAGGATCAGGATTCTTCTTAAGACGATTGTATAGAAGAGTTGTATCATTAGCCCAATCTTTATAATAATCAGAAACATAATTTAAAGCTCCTAAAAATCTTTGCAATTGATTTGTATCTGTAATAACATCAGGAAATTTAGAAGCAAATTCAATACTTCTATCTATAGGAACTATAGTTCCTTTTCCAATATTATGGCCAAGAAATCGAATTTCTGTTTGAAATAATTTCATTTTTGGGGCCGATATTACTAACCCATTCTTTATAGGCAGATAACGGAAAACATCTAAGTGTTTTACATGATGATCAATATTCTCAGAAAAAATCAATATGTCATCAATATAAGATAAAATGGAATTAGTATAAGGAATGAAATTCTCATTCATAATATTTTGAAATTCAGAAGGAGCATTCTTTAAACCAAATGTTATAACGTTCCATTCGTAATGTCCAAAGGGAACGGTGAAGGCCGTTTTATAATGGTCTTTCTCAGCAATCTGGATCTGTCAGTATCCAGATTTTAAATCAAATTTAGAAAAGACCTTAGCTCTATAAATTCTATTAAGCAGATCCCTTTTATTAGGGATAGAATATCTAATCCATTTAAGCACCTTATTAAGAGGCTTAAAATTAATAACAAGACGAGGAACTCCTCGTTCTCTTTCAGCAGTATTATTAACATAGAATGCTGTGCAACTCCAAAGGGAGTAAGATTTACGAATAAGTTTTTTCTCTATAAGAGAAGCAATCTCTTTTTTGCAAAGATCAAGATATTCTTGATTCATTTGGCAAAGTCGAGCACGAGTAGGAATATCTTTTTCATTGAAGGATTCTTCATAAGGCAGTTCGACAATATGTTGCTTGCGATTCCAAAAAGTATTAAGAACTGTTCCACACACAGTAGATTGAAATTGCTTATCTATCTGATCTATCAAGTCTTTGACAGCAGGTTTCAATAGTTGTTCATGAATTTGAACATAAGAAATTTCCTCTTTAAGAAAATGAATTTGATTTTCTTTTAACAAGAGGTTTTTAACTTCATTAAGAATTTTTGTATGCGGCTCAGTTATAAACTGTAAAGTAATGGATTCTCCTTTATATCTGGCATTAATCCCAGAGGAGTCAACTCTTTCCAAAGACATAATCTTATGTAAGAAAGGAGTTTTCAAAATAATATGTTGTGAAAGATTATTCACCAGCACGAAAGGAGTCGGTATACAAGTTTCTTGTATACAAACTAAAGCTTTCGAAAGTTTATAATTAACTTCAAGTCTATTACCACTAGCGCCACTAAGAGCTTGTGTGGTCTTTTCAAAATATTTAGAAGGTATAATTCCTTCTTGAACACAATTTAAATCAGCACCACTATCAATGAGTGATATAAGGTGTGGTATAACCACTTGATCAGGCATAACAAGAGTAATCTCGATAGACCATTTTTGAGCAGTAATTTGCTGCAACATTTGAACTAAAAATTCATTTGGAGGTTCAGAACTTTGTCCTGTATCAATTTGTTTCCATTTTTCAAGTATAGGAGGAAATTCTCGTAAAGAAAGATCCCTTTCTTCAATTTCAGAAAATATATATCTATTTTCTTCTCTAAGAAGTTAAACTTCTTCTTTAAGGTTATTAACCTCTCTGTTTAACTCTGATAAAGATAGAGTTTTAACAGTTTTCTCTTGTCTTCTTCGTATAACTTCGGCAAGACGATAAGTATGATCTATTTTTGGAGCTTCAACTCTTTGTTCTCCATTCAAACAGATCTCAATTAATTGCGATTTCAATTCAGAGGATATATTTTCTTCTGTTAGTAATTTTGCTAGAATGTTCTTATCAAGAGACAGCATATTAATGGATAGCCCATTCATCTCAACAATGGCTTTCCAGTAATCGGAATTATCCTTTGTAGTACAATTATTAATTGTACAAGAGCATTCCTTTTCTTATTCTGTGGATTCAGAAGAATAACTTTCATCAGATTCTGAATCAGTATTACTGATCATAATTTTAAGTAAGGATTGCTTTAGTCCTTCATCTTTGATCTCATTGATCTTTTTCTTAGTATAGCAACGATTGGGATAATGACCAATTTTACCACATTTAAAACATTTAACTTTAGATTTGTCAATTTTAGGCTTCCTCTGAGTATTACTCTTCTGAGGATCATATTTCTTTTTTCTTCTTTTGTAGAAAGATTTTTCTTCTTTCTTTTCCTTGTTAAGCTTATTTTGCTTAATAGGTTCATCAAAAGCGAATTGTTGACAAAATTCTCCCAATTGTTTTTTCTCAGTAAGTCTATGAGACTTCAATTGATTTTTAAGCTTAAGATCATTACACAAGCTTAAACCTTCATGGATGCATGCATTTATTAATGCCCCGTATGTATAAGAATTGTAAGAGATAGTCCCACTATCAGGTTCTCTTAAGTAATTTCTAACTCTTTCAGCAAAGAGATTAGGTAAACCGTCTATAAATTTAGACTTTCAATGAGTACTATTAGCATCATTAAGTTGCATAACTCTATTTAGGAAGGTATCTTTATACCAACGGAAATGGGTAAGAGTAGGACATCTTAAATTCTGAAGCAGAGTCCTGGTCTTCTCCCCTTGATTAGTTAAATTGCCAGTAAAATGTTCAACAATAGTCAAAATTAAAGTATAAACAGCGTCAGTCTGTTGTTGACTATTATTTTCAATTTTTACGGCAGAAAGGATTTCTGTCCACTGATCAGGTGTGAGATAATTATCCCACCAGCCCTTAAGACTTCCGGTAAAACTGCAAGTCAAATAAGCAGCAATGTTAGGATCGGTATTACCAGTTCCTTTAGAAATAGTAGCATACATCATCATACGATGAGCCATATTATGAATCTGGTGATCACTCATACCGTCTATATTCCATTCATAGATATTTCAACCTGAGTAATCTTACTGAATAAAAGTTTCATTTTCTTCATATAAGACATCCAGAGGAGATGGACGTTTATAATAAAACTTCTCAAGATTATGAGGTCTATGTTCAATCTTATTAATCTGTTGAAACTGTTGTTCAGTTTCAAGAATTTGATTTATAGATTCAGTTTCTGATTGATTATCAGATGCAGCAGAATTAATCTCAGTATCAACTGGACCTTTATCCTTGTTAAGGACTTGAATACTGGTTTGATTTAGTTGTTTACTAAGAGATTCAATTATCTCTTCTTTAAATTCTTTTTCAAGTTTAAACCCAGAAATTTCTGGACTTGGTTTTATGAATGGTTTAGAACTTTTTATAGCCTTATCTTTAGCTATATATAAATTCGAAATTAATTCTTCTAACTTATTAACAAGTCTTTCAACAGTTTGCTCTATCCGAGTTAATTGTTGATCAAGGACTTGTAAGTAGACATTCGAATAATTATTCTGTTTAAAGAGTCGATTAATCTCTTTTAAAGTTTCATGAGTAGTTTCTATAGGCTTTATAAAAGCCGTTGCTTCAAGATTTGAAGTAGAAACTCCTTCTAATTTAAGGGGTTCTGTCGGAGGATAAAGAGATCTCTTTTGAGTACCACTGCTTGTTCTCCAGAACTTAAA
Source organism: Narthecium ossifragum (assembly GCA_963920575.1). Classification (NCBI taxonomy): domain Eukaryota; kingdom Viridiplantae; phylum Streptophyta; class Magnoliopsida; order Dioscoreales; family Nartheciaceae; genus Narthecium; species Narthecium ossifragum. The sequence goes on from OY986973.1 coordinate 20,823,504, forward strand.
ATGTTCTTCAAGCACATTAATACTTGCAGGATTCGCTTCCTCAATTATTTGATTAATAATTTCAGTAATTTCTGATTCTTTTTCATCAGCATAATGATTTAGAAACCAAGGAACAAAGAATTGAATCTGATTCTTAGATTCTAATTCACTATAATAAAGTTCTTTATAATTCTTTCTCTGATTCTCATTAAAGGTTGAGAAGAACCAATCACGAAATTATTTGTTATAAAGCTCTTGAAATTCCTTATTAAGGTATTTCCTGAGGGGACTATGAGGTCTAAAATCCATTTAAAGATGGACACTCATTTCGGAATCAGTATTAGACTCCTTATCATATATTCCATGAGAAATTTGAGATTCAGAAATTCGAATAGCTTGAACCGGAGTTCCAGCTCTAGACATAGATTTTCTAGATGAAGTAGTAATATCAGTAAATTTTATTGTCCTATTGGGATCAAAAGTTATAGTGACTTCACCATCATCAGTTTGTGAAATCTGATCTATTTGCTGATGAACAATAGGTCGAGGAGGTACAGCATTAGCTATGACCCAGTTATCAGGGAAATTAACTTCTTCCCATTTAATCTGTCTGTTAGTAGCAATTCTAGATGACAGAAGATTAGTTTCAATTAAAACTGTTTTTCCCGGAGGCGTAAATTGTTTAGCTCTAGGGGCTAAGGTACTAAGGACCTTATAATGAATTCTATAGACGATAGCTATAGTCTCGGATTGAGGTAAAAATTCATAACCATGAGTCTTAATGTTAAGACTTGTGGCTTCTAAGATATTAGGATCAGTCAAGGATAGACTCAGGTTTGGGTAAACATTAAAATAAACCGGTCCATGACTGATGCTAGTTTCCATAATTCCCATTAGGGATTGAGGCTACTTAAGACAACGGGCATCTCTCAGGCAAGAGAGAATAGAGGCATTTAAACCTTGCAAAGTTAGTGGTTTATATGCCACTTGAATTAATCCTATATGAATGTAATTATATTTATCCATATAAGGATCTAAGTCTTCTTCAGAGAGAAGCTTTATAGTCTGATCATCTTGATCGACGGTTACAGTCTTTTCGACAGTTTTAATCGCTATCAGCGACTTCAGATCTAAAAATCCAATTTTATAGATATCCCTGTTAGGAACATCGGGGATTGCCCAGTTATTAAGGGCTTCTAATTCAGAAGGGAATTCAGCCAATTGGGCATTCTTTAATTTCTTATCTTTTTTAGAATTAATTTTTCTTAATGCAGTGGATGTAGCCATAATTCTAGTGGTATGCAGATATGGTCGAATAGAAAGATGTAGGCCAAAGAAAATAAGTTTTATATTTTTCTATCTATTATAGTTCTTAGAACACAGATCAGTCAATGATTTAATTCAATCTAATTCTAGTTTTTGATCTTTATTTTTTAAAGTTTCTTCTGCTCGTCTGCCAACGACTTAAAGGACTTATCCTAACGCCTATCCATCGGCTAATGGTGCCCAACGCGGCTTGGGTGACGAACCACAGAATAGATTCAAAAATAAAAATCAAAGACTAAAACCAGAGAAACACGACTATGATTAAGCATGCCAGAACTATAAGAGAAATAACATATATAAAACAAACTCTCTTAAGAACTACATAGTTCTATCGAACAAATCCACACAACTCCACTACTCACACAACATGGCTCTGATACCAGGAAGGCGAAAGGGGAGGTATTGATTAGAAATCAATATCCAGAGGAGACTGGCGCTCGATTCAACCGATATAAATACATATAATAACATACATACCATATACATAAAACATATATACATAGAAGAACACACATAAGAAATTTATTAATTATATATTCATAACATATATATGATATACATATGCATAATCTATATCATTATTATATATTATATGTATGTTATATATATATATATTTATTTTGTATACATATATAATCAATTATATAAATATATCTGAATATATAGATAAAGAAAAAAAAAAGAGATTTCAAATAGTGAAATCCACACGTCCTCACCAGATTGGCCCGGGCCTCTATGGCAGGGCCCCCGAATCCAACCAACTGTGATAAAATTTACTAGTTGGGCCCTTGTGTCACGTGACATACTAACCCCGCACCCTGGCCCAAATTTTACAAATAAGACCAATTATGATATAATTTACCGGTTGAGCCTCTCATGTCACATTTTTTTTTATGAGATGAGACCGAAGGCTAAGTACATCACGCTTAACTACGCAAAACTGGAGAAATCAGGACCATCCTCCTGTCGTCAGAGGAAGGATACATGATCCCTTCTACAAAATTTAGCAACACCATCGACCCCACAGTTAACAGCCCTAGGAATAGCAACAAATAAAACAGAGTTGAAGCTTTGGACTAGCATCCAAATGCTCCTAACCAAACCCGCCTCCATCGTAGGGCACAGGCATGGTAACCACCCCAGCACCGGCCAAAATTTTACAAATAAAAATCCGACAAATTATAATATAATTTACAAGTTGAGCCCTGTGTCATGTGGCACAATAGCCATCATGACACCCCCAAGTTACACACATAGGACAAACATATGTTAACTTATAACCATTACCTCTTATAAGATAGACTAGTAAGTCCCCTGCCACATGACAGGGTAACTACCCTCTCTCCCCACCTTCCCTAATAACTCCTCACTAACCCCCTCTCTCCCCCACTAACTCCCCCTCCACGTAAGCTCCACGTAGGATAACCCTCTCCACGTAGGCTCCACATAGGACAAAACCAGGTTATTTTATAACCATGACTCCATATAAGGATGATATGTGTGTGTATACATAGATACATACCATATATACGTAAATACATACATATATAGATATCTACATACATGTATGTGTATATTTGTGTATGTAATATATACATTATATATTGTTAATATATATGTATACTAGTAAGTCCCCCTGCCACATGGCAGGGTAACTACCCTCTCCCCCCCACTAACTCCCCTCCACGTAGGCTCCACGTAGGATAACCCTCTCCACGTAGGCTCCACATAGGACAACGAAAAGTTAATTTATAACCATGCTCCTATATAAGGATGATATAATAGTATACATGTATATATGAAAATATATCTATATATTGTGTCACACCCCGACCCAGAAAACCCATCCGGGACGAGACGTGAGGGTCCTAACACTATTCATCATCAACCGGCGCAGTACAAGCGGAAAGGATAAACAATTTAAACCAAAAGTATTCCAGAGGCTAAACAGATCTAATCATAATATAACATCAAGTCTTACAATGTCGGAGTTCCAAAATACAGATTTATAGAAAATCCCAAAAGTTTCTCCAAAATGTTTACAACATGCATATTATATATATAAAGGGGTACAACCGCCATATCCTCCAACAAAACCTCAGACGCCTCTGGATGTACCTGCGCCGCCAAAAGCCGAGCCAGCTGGCTCCACCGAAGAAGGACCGCCGCCTGCACCTGCAAACGCAGCCCGGGTAGAAATGAGCAAAAAAGCCCAGTTGGGTTCTACTCTACGGCACACTGAAGGGAGGATAACACCAACAGTGTTGTCTCCCAGCCTAAGTCTAACGGATGCCACGGGTCCCATAACCCAGTTGATGTCCCAAGGGCTCTTGTCATGAAACCTCTCTCCTGAACAAGTTACCAGGAGGCCAAGGAACAGTAACATGCAAGATCACCCCTCCTAAGCCGGAACACCAAGCCTTGGGGAACCACATCGGGAACGCATCAACCTCCATCCTTAGCACTCGGCTTTGGAAGACAACACGACCTCTAAACCTCAAACACTGATCAGAGTCAACTAGCGTGAATCCTCAAAAGACATGAGACTTGATCAACAATCACACCCTACTCCTGACTACCCATCCACGGTCCTAAGGCTAGATCCGAGCTACCCGAGAGCCCCGGATCGGCGACCTAAAACATCGCCCGCCTAACCTCAAATGCCTCTAATGCATACAATGCATGAGCCTAGGCAAACATCTATCCTAGGTGTCTCTATATGTCACATCAGCAGTTATAAGTTCAACAGATATACAATAGCCCTCGGCACTCGCCGGCAAGAGGCTAAGGTTCCACAGTTTCTCATCAACTAGCACTCATAGCTAGCTAATGGCTAAGCAAACAGCTGATCATTTAATTACAATCATACAAGTATTTAAATGCAAGTAAAGCCATATATTTACCAAGAAGGAAGTCACATGAATCGATTCTCAAACCCGATGGAAAACCCCTTGAAAACCCCATCAAATTCCCCTACATGCTTCCCAACATGTTTAGGTACTAATCCCAAACCAAATCCGTCCAAGAAAAGCCAGAAAACACTATTCAGGCGCTCACGGTCGATGCGACGGTCGATCCGTGCATCGACCGTGAGGCCACGGACGATGCCACGGTCGATCTCTGGATCGACCGTGAGACCCATGCGAAGAAAAACCAAGGGCGACGGTCAATCGACCCATCGACCCTGAGAAGCCTAAAATCGAACAGAGCCTGACGGTTGATGCGACGGTCGATCGTCAGGTAAAAGGGAAAAGAAGGAGATCCCGCGGTCGATTCATGCATCGACCCTGGGAAGCCAAAATCTCGACAGAGCCCGACGGTCGATCCGACGGTCGACCGTCAGGCCCAGAGTAAGTATATTAAAGCTTGACGGTCGATACCTCGATCGACCGTCGAGCCTGATGGTCGATGCACCGATCGACCGTCGAGCTCGCGACGCAAAATGCCAGAAATCCCATTTCTAGGTTTTCAAGGATCAAAACATGTTTTAAAACAATGAAACTTGGTAGGCAAGTGTATTTTGAAGTGGAGAATCCAATGATGTAAAGAAATCCAGTTTTAGATGGTTAAATCCCATTTTAGGTCGGAAAACCAAAAACCGACAAAACGGCGACGTTTCGGAAACCAGCCGTTAGAATACGAAATCTTGGCATACAAACACTCCAAACCATTCACATTGCATACACAACGGATTACACAACATCCTAGCATGGCATTCCACAGCAAACCACATATGCAACCTAACCTAGTAGAACCCGATCCAAGGATCGGGGTAGAAACACCTACCTGGGCAAGCAAAGAAACTTCTCCACGCGTCCAGCCGGTCGTGCTGCGAAGGTCCGCTCCGCAGTGCTCAGCCCTCCAAGCTTTAGCTCAGCCGGAGGAGAAGGGGAGAAGGGAGAAGGAGAAGCGTTGGCAGGGGGGAAGGGAAGGAGAGAGCGACGTTGGCAGGGAGAAAAGAAGAGAGCAGGGGAAAGAAAGAGAAGCAGAGGGGAGAAGTGGGTTGGAGCCAACTGCTCCAACTGCCCCCACTAACAGGCCACTAACGGGCTGGGTCTACCTAACGGGTCGAAAGCCCGTTCACGAGCCCAATCGGCCGCTCAAGGGCCGTAAGCCGCCCAAAGGCAAGCTTCAGCGCGCCCGAGCTGGGATCTCCCGATCCCGGGTCCATCTAACCATTCTAAACAACCACATACATCAATCCAAGGCCGTGGGTGCAACGCGGGTGTAAAACCGACCACCAGGGGGCATATTTACCAAAATACCCCTGGGGTCCAAACCGCCACACGATCGCCCGATCGTGCCCGACGCGGAACCAAATCAATAGGAAACCGGCTCTCGACCCACGTGGTCGAGTCAGGTCTGAGGGACGGGCCCTCACATATTGTATGTACTAGCGGGCCCCCATGCCACATGCCATGGTAACCACCCACCCCTTAACCCCTCTCTCACTAACTTTTTTGTTAACTTCCCCCATTAACCCCCTCCCCCACTAACCCTCCCCTCCACGTAGGCTCCACATAGGATAAAACTTGCCACATAAGATCCATATAGGATAAACCAAATGTTATTTTATAACCATCTCTCTATATAAGGATGACTAGTAAGTCCCCCTGCCACATGGCAGGGTAACCACCCTCTCTTCCCAACTTCCCTAATAACTCCTCAATAACCCCCCACTATCCCCCACTAACTTCCTTCCCTCCTCTACTACCCCCCTCCACGTAGGATAACCCTGTCCACATAGGTTCCACATAGGACAACATGTTTGTTAAGTTATAACCATCTCTCCATATAATGATAATTAGTGGGGGCTCCTGCCACATGGCACACTAATCACTTTTCTTTATAAGATTGATTAACAGGTTAAATACATTTTAATACCCTTAACCTTGGGTTATGTTTTAATCTGATTTTTAAATTTAAATCTTGCCAATTTGATTATCTAATTATTATAAACAACTTTGGACCATGATTTCACATGGCACTGACTGGACTAACGGAGAAACCACGTGGTTTGCATCAGGTCCCAAGGACCGAATTGAAACTTAACCCAAAATTGGTTACGGAATTAACTAAGCCCAAACATGCACCAGGTCCCAAACCTCAAAACGTTATTATGAGTCCATTTTGGCAAAAGAAAAAAAAATCAATTTAATCAGTTTTGAGTCTTCCTACTCAAGACCCGTTTGGTATGGGGTTAGAAAAAATGGGATCAAGAAGAAATAGGGTTAGAAAAAGTGGAGATAAGTAGAAATAGGGTTAGAAAAAGTGAGGTTAAGAAATGGAGATAAGAAAAAGTAGAGTGATGGTGATAGGTGAAATGGAGATAAACTAGTAATGATTATTTTTGGTGTTTGGGGATAGGAATGTGGTTGAGGGGTCACCCTTGAATCCCATACCAAACATAGACTTAATATGGTCTTAAAATTTGAACATCAAAAGAAAGGAAAAGATAAGATAGAACAAAAAAAAAACATTGTTACAAGAATAAAGATTCGTGCACATGGATATGTGACATGTGTATTGTCACCGATCGGTAACCAATTATGGATATTTTTATTTATTCTTAGTCTACTAAGGCCACGTTTGTTTCGCGGGACATGATATGGGTGGATATAATCTCCCGGGAGATTGTATCCCGGGACATATTCTCCCGGGATATGGTGTGAGGGGTTAAACTCTTCTCTCATGTTTGGTAAAACAAAGGATAAGATGGGAGAAGATTTAATTAAATATTTAAAGTTTTTTAGTTTTTAATCCAATGGATCTTATCTCATGGGATTACATATCCCACCTCCCCCATGGGATTATTTTATCCCATATACAAGGGATATGAAGTCCCAATGAGATTATTTATCTCATGTTTAAAATCACACCAAACATGGAATAAAATGGGATCCACGGGATTACTAATCCTATCCCATCTATAATACCACGAAACAAACAAGCCCTAATAGGATAGATAAAGATATCTATAATTGACTATCGATCCGATTGAATGCATCGGTAGTTGACATCAACAAGTGTGGCATGTGTATTATACATGATGTACACCGATCACTACTCCTCTCCCATGCCTCTCCGTCGACAATCCAATAGCATTGTTCTCCGTCCACAATCCAATAGCATTGTGGCACTCGAAGCCTAGAACCAAGCGCGAAAGCTCTTCGCCGGGCAATCGATCGCTAATCTACGGCGATGGCGGGGAAGCCGCCGCCCCAACTCCCCGCCGGCTGCTCTCCCCAGCGTGCGCTCCTCACCGTCACCGCGTTAACCCTCTTCTCCTTCACCTTCCTCTCCCTTAGATCCCTCCGCTCCCCATCCCAACTCCCCTCCTCCCAGGTACCCCTGTCCTGTCCCTCTCTCTCTCCTCTCTATATCCTCCAAAGATGTAATTTTTTCTCATCGTGGATTCTACCTTCACAGATGATCGCTGCTGCTGTTGCCGATGCTGGTTCGCGCGCCCAGGACTCGTCGTTGTCGTCGGCGAAGTCGAGGTCGTCGATCTACCACTCTCCAGAGATGTTCATGATGAACTACGAGGAGATGGAGAGGAGGTTCAAGGTGTTCATATACCCGGACGGGGATCCGAAAACGTTCTATCAGACGCCGAGGAAGTTGACGGGGAAGTACGCCAGCGAGGGGTACTTCTTCCAGAACATCCGGGAGAGCAGCTTCCGAACGGATGATCCGGATGAGGCGCACCTCTTCTTTATCCCGATCTCCTGCCACAAGATGCGAGGAAAGGTGAGGTTTTTTTATCCCCCCTAAATTGTAAATTGTATTACCGTCAATCTTTTCTTGGATTCCTTGATTGAGGTTTTTGGGTCATTTGTATTTGGTTCTTTTTCGCCTTTACGTGGGTTTCGTTAGATTTTTGTTTTCAATACGGTTCTAACGTTGAGACTGCTAGGCAGTGAAGGTCGTCTGTAATGAAAAAAAAATCACACTTTGCACCAATTCTGCATCTGGGTTTTAGTTCGGAACATTGTACGACACTAAGAATGCTGATTCCATTTAAACCAACTTAACCCTTAGATTCTGTGGCAAATGTTGTTAGCTCTCTTGTGACTGGAAGTGAGGATGACTTATGGAGACCTATAACGAGTTCACCCAAGACTGTGTGTCACCGTGGAAGAAAGTACGCTTAATTGATTTGAGCTTTCTTATTGTCAATGGCCTAAATTGGTAGTAATTGGGTTCCAAGTGCTAAAAGTCACTGAACTATATATGCGAAACTTTTCCATGCTTCATCTTGATGACTGCCATGTGCTAGCGAATATGGTTTTTTCTATGGAAAAGATCCTTCAGATGTGCTTATTGGTCAGTCGTAAATCAATATGGAGTGCTGTAGAATCTTTTTAAACCTCCATAAGCAGCACTGTGCTTTAAGTGATCTTCAACCTTATGATGAATCCTCTTCATATGGTCACTTGTTAAGTTCCTTAAAGGGGGAGGTTATTGGTCTAGCCTAACTTGGTTTGCCTTTCCAGCTCATCTTTTAGGGTGCTTTTTTCTGCATCTCTTCACCACTTCGTACCTTTGATTTACGTTTTCTTATTTGGTGCTTTTATTGCATCTTTTGTATAAATTCTCACCTTTGATAAATATTGTGAAGCTTGATCATCTTTTGCAGAAGTTCCCACCTTGCATAGATGCTCTAATCTTATGTCGCAATTCCTTATTTACGTAATTATTATTAGTTTATCTTGTCAAATGTTCAAGCATTGCATAGTATCCATCAAATGACTGCAAAATTTAACCATCTGCTTTTAGACTAAAAGTTCATCCACGGTAAGGAAGTTCATGCTGATTTAAGTTAGAAATTTCCATTTATTGCCAGCATGTCGTCAATTGGTTTTCTGTTGACAAGACTCCTTTGAGGGACATACAAGTCATTCGATTCTCCCTGCCAACAGTTTCTTACTAATGTGGGAATTCAAGCAATTTAATAGCTATAGGCAGTAACTTTTTTCTTTCAACCCTTATTCTAAGATCAACATAATTTCCTTGAGCTCGGAAAAGTATTACCAGAATGGCCTCTAAAATCTAGGTCCTTTTGTTGTCATTCGTTTCCACTATGGGAAATATGTTATCATTTGTCCCAATATTTTTTTTATATTTCTTTATGTTTGGCAATATTTTGGTCTCATGATCCATTTTCAGGATACCCTTGGACGATGCTCAAGTTCCAAACGGAGCAAGCTAACCAAATCAGTTCCTCTTAGAGTTTTGATCTTATCACGTACCTGCTCCATACTTCACATATCATAGCGCAATTTGCCAACTGATATGCCAAAATTTCATGTACTATCTCTAACAAGCAAAGACACCTAGTTTTTTCCTTTTTAACTTACCTTTTTCTCTAACTATTTACTCTTAAATGACATTGTTTTGCAAGTATAGTGATTTCTTAGGGCTGTAGATTGGTTTGTATCATATACTCAGTAGTTTTTTAGGTTATGTGCAATTGCTTACTTGCGAAGTTAAACGATGTCTCCATGCATATCTTTGTTTGAACGGACTAAGTTTTCTTGAAATCTTGATGATAGATATGATGCTCCAATTTCATGTCTTTCCTTTTTGTTGCATTTAATTTTCAGGCATTGTAGTTGGATACTTCAATGAGAAATTCAGCCAGTTGTTTGACTCTGTTGTATCATATAAATTGCAGGGTACATCGTATGAAAACATGACTGTTATAGTTCAAAGTTATGAAAACATGACTGTTATAGTTGACTCTGTTGTATCATATAAATTGCAGGGTACATCGTATGAAAACATGACTGTTATAGTTCAAAGTTATGTGGAAGGGTTAATAATGAAATACCCTTACTGGAATAGGACCTTGGGTGCTGATCACATTTTTGTTACCTGTCATGATGTTGGTGTTAGAGCATCAGAAGGACTCCCGTTTCTTGTCAAAAATGCTATTCGAGTCGTCTGCTCTCCAAGCTACGATGTTGGATATATTCCACACAAGGATGTTGCCCTTCCTCAAGTACTGCAACCATTTGCACTGCCAGCTGGAGGAAATGATATCGAGAACAGGTTGGAATACAAGGCCTTATATTCTCTCTTGTACATTTGTTTCGTTAATGTCTAAAAGAGAGTAGTGTTTCTTGGTAACTAAAGGATCCTGGAACATAGGACTCTTCAGAATTAACTGTAACAATCTCCTCATTACTCCACTACTTTAATGAGCGGGTTCTTTGCAGATGCACTCTCTAATTCCACATACAACATCCTACTGGTGTCACAATTTCCTTAATTTTGATAGCAAAGATGTTAATAAAGATGTTATTGGCTACTAAGCATCCACTCGATGTAATCTTCTGATTCCCTGACCTTCGTTTACCGATGATTAATCATGGACAGTGATCCAGTGTATACTCTTTCTTTGGATTGGATAATCAACCTGCTCTTTAATGGTAGCATAATAAAGAATTTCTAAGCAATTTTTTATATATGTTATCTCCAACAAAGCCTTCCTGCTCAAAGTGTTGGATAAAAATCAGATCCTGTTGGTTGGGAGGGATAGCATATGCCAGTGCCTTCACTTTCATGTTTCTGAAGTGTTGTGGAAAAGTAGCATCTTTGTAGCTCTTTTTCCGAAATGAGTTAATTTTGCTTCTTTGCAGTAGGCGAATGATTTCTCCTTGCACTTAAAAGTGTCATTTTTGTAGGACTATATTGGGTTTTTGGGCTGGACATCGAAACTCCAAGATAAGAGTAATTCTTGCACGTGTATGGGAGAACGACACAGAACTTGCTATCAGCAACAACCGTATTAGTAGAGCGACTGGAGAATTGGTTTATCAGAAGCAATTCTATAGGACCAAGTTCTGCATATGTCCAGGTGGTTCTCAGGTCAATAGTGCTCGCATAGCTGACTCAATTCACTATGGATGTGTTCCTGGTGAGAATACCGTATTTTAGGATCTCCTCACTAGCATCCTTTATATACTGCCCGAATGTGGTTTTTTGACAAGGCAATAGGGCAATGTTCTCAGATTTGCATAATTTTTTGGCAAGTGACTTCGTCATATATTTGCTGACTAGTCTGGTTGCTTCTATCTTTTTGTCCAGTTATTCTGTCCAATTATTATGACTTGCCGTTCAACGACATTCTTGACTGGCGGGAATTTTCTCTCGTACTTAAGGAGAACGATGTCTACCAGCTGAAATCAATTTTAAAGTCCAAATCTCATGAAGAATTTGTTGCACTGCATAAGAATTTAGTCGAGGTATGTTTCATACATATTCTGAATTTACCTTTTTATATGATGTATTACTTGTTCACCTGAAAAATGGGCAATCTTAGTCGTACCTAAGCATACTTGTTTCTTTGTAACCTAAATTCACATTTAGTGAATACAAGCTCGTGGTTATTTCACATAACATGCTGCTATTTGGGTAAACTTCGTTAACTAGGAAGCTGCAAAGCGGAGTAGTCTCAGTTCCATTGCCATCATAATGCTTTGGCATCTGAAGGGTATCATATTTCACTTAAAAGTGATAAGTGTCTTTAGTTTGATTGCTAGGGAAAAATGGAAATAGGTTTCGATTGCCATTATTGTCTTTAAAGGTGAGATTCTCGTTGCTATCTTTCTCCATTTTTCTTTTTGTTCCTCTTCATCACCAGTTCACATGAATAGTCGGTTTATTAAGTTTGATGATAGGAAACTTTGTTGTGATTTTTAATGCTGGTTCTGATGAAATGTCTGTCATGCTATTAGGTCCAAAAACACTTCGTGTGGCATTCACCTCCAATTCGATACGATGCGTTTCACATGGTAATGTATGAGCTCTGGTTGAGGCACCACATCATCAAGTACTAGATTCGAATACATATTATCTGGTATATACTGGCATCAAGGTGCCCAACTCTGGATGCTGAGCAGAGGTTTTGAAACTTTGGGGGGTCTGCAAATGCATAGGACTGCAATCATTGCTGATATCTGATCTAATTCCTTACATTTGGTAGATCAAATACGGGATAGAAGGCGGTCGGGTTCGCACATTGTGCCCGTTTGGATGGTGTATTTAAGGGATGTCTGAGAAAAAAACCATGATAGATGTATATTCATTCTTTTCTTGCTATATCAATGATGGTCCTGTGCATCATGTTCTAAAGCTTAGGGGGCATTTGGTTGCTTGCATTTGATGTAGCATCATGGTCTAAATCCATGTTTGATTGATCAGATGCATGCATCAGTTGATGTAAAAGATCGGCTTCATGCAGCATAAGTAGATACATCAAATTTTGTCGTTTCTATTGATATATCATCAGTTGATGCATCATGTGATATCACATGATACCCAAGATGCATCAGTTGATACTTCAAACGCCTCCTTTCCCCGAGCTCTGGTCGCCACTTGTTCGCTTCCTTCCCCTCTTCCTCGGAGGTCAAATCCAGAGGAAATAGGCCAGATTTGGTGATCACGATCTCCCCTTCTCTCCTCTCTAATCGGTGCTGACCTCCTCTTTCGTCCTCTGTAAAGATCGCGACCTCCACTTCTTCTTGTCGACTAGATCTTCCATTGTCGGTGCTAATTACCACCGGCCAACGACTCATTGTCGCCGCGCTGATAATATCCACTGCTCTCTCACTCTCTCTCTCTCTCTCTCTCTCGATCACCGACCTCCCACAAACCCCCTTGACGGCCATGCCCATCGTCGGAATCCACGACCCAGCTGCCACCCTGTGCACTTGAAGCCACCTCGCGAGGTCTTACGACCTCTCCCAGGCCTTCACCGACGTCGCAAAAAGATGAAGAAAAAGTGGAATTAACAACCTTGGGATCTAACCATGCTTATTTTGGATCGATCCAAGATACTTCTGAATCGATCCAGACCTTTCATCCAAAGAACCATCATGGGCTCTAAACAGTGGATCGACCCCGAGTGTAGCTGGATCGATCCGAACTTATCTGGATCGATCCCAAAACCTTTAATTTCATGTTTCTTTAATGAAATCCATTGATGAATGGTTGGAATGCTTTTTCTTGCATGTAATTGTATGAGAATCAGATGCTTGACGAGTGTTTGGTTAAATTCCTCAAAGAATAGGTATATGCGGTATGTGTATAATGGTATATGTATGGATATATACACAGAATCATGGACATGTATTGTGGTATTTGCGGTTCTAGTTGTCTCAAAATCTATTTTACCTATTTTTTGTATCTATGTAAACCATACCTTCATTAAAAAGATATTTACATCATGTAAGATAAAAATTTGAATGATATAAATATAGCTAAAGAAAGAAAATATAGCTAAATAAAAAATAGTTAAAGAAAAAATATGATATGTATAAACGGTGGGGGTAATCTCACCAGAGGATATAGGGGGTGATTCTAACCAATGCAATACATAGCAACCAAACAAAGGATTGGATGAAACAGCTGTATCAACTGAAGCAATATATACTAATCAAACAAAAAACGAGTTAATATAACATCAGTTGATACAAAGCAACCAAACACTTGTTTCTATATCAACTGGTGCAGCATCAACTGATGCATTTTATCAAGTTGATGTAAGCAACCAAACGCCCCCCTTTTGGTTCGGGGTTAAGGGGGTTACGGGTTAGAAAAATTAGGGGTAAGAAAAAGTAGAGAAGAATTGGATATGTGGAATAGTGGTAACCCATATTTCACAACTTTGGGGCTTGTTTGGTTAGGGATAGGGAATCTCTATCCCGGATTAAGCCCACTTTATCCCTGCATTGTAGCCAAACACCATCCAATCCCTATTTTTATCCTCACTTTTATCCCCATTCCTATCCTCAGTTTATTCCTACTTTTCAACCAATCATTACTACATTTTCTCTTCTTTTCAACCAATCACATCAACTTTATCCCTACTTTTTCACTTTTCAACCAATCATTACTTCATTATCCCTACTTTTCAACCAATCACATCAACTTTATCCATACTTTTTCAACCAAACATTACTAATTTATCGTTGTTTTTCAATAAAATACCATACATATCTCACTACTTATCCCGGGATACCAATCCCCATCCCCTCTAATCCTGAAATAGACTATCCCACAACTAAACACACCCTGATGTTTGAGGTTAAGAATGGGGTTAACCACTTAACCCCGAAACAAACAGGGCGTTGTTGATGCATTTATTCATATGGTTCTTTGTTATTGTGAGCCCTGCTTGTATAAGAACTAGTAATAGCCTCCAAACTCAAACCATGAGACAATGGAGAATCTAAGTGGCAAAGATATGCGTACCAAACACTGTAGGATACAGTCATACAGATATGTCGAGCATGTATAGCTAGTTACTAGTATGATATTGTTTTTTTTTTTTCAAATACCTAATACTTTATAGCTAAAATAGGTGGTGGTGGCCCTCGTGCCACCTGATATGAGTAAATCATCCACCTCCACTACCCTTAACCACTCACCTCCACTGCTCCTATCTCCTTCTCCTCTTTATGACTCAAAAGTCATCTCAACTGTCACATGTGAGAAAATACATGAATAAGATTGTGACTCATAAAAACTGATTTTAAATAATAACTAGATAAGATCCGTGTCACATGACACGGATAAACACCCATCCCCACTACCCTCCTAACCACCCACCCTCACCATCCTCTCTCTCTCCTCCAATCTCTATACTCAGTTACCGTGTGCCCGCTTCTCTCATTTTTTTTCTATAACTCTGTTATGTATGAGAAAACAAACAAGTCAAATTATAAAAACTGATTTTATATAAAAGAAAAGATTGCAAAATGGGCCTTGAAATCAGTCAATGAGATATAGAAGTTTGGGTCACATAGAACTGGAGAAGACCTCTTCCTTCCTTCTTGACTCATCCCTCTCTCTCTCTCTCTCTCTCTCTCCAATGGCTGCTACCATTGCAGCATCAACCACATTGCCTACAAGCAGGAGGAGAGCCCTCTACTCTCCGATCTCCTCGGGGAGACTCATCCTTCGTCTCCCTTCCTCCCTTGCAATGTCCCTCCGCAAGGACTACTGCCAATCCCTGAGAAACCAACTCACCACCATCTCTTACCCGGATTCGAAGGTGGGTCACGAAGCAACCCTCCTCTCTCATCCTCAAACCATCTTCTTGATTGTTTCAATCGATAAAAGGTTGGTTTCTTGGTTTCGTTTCTAAATCGCAGGTTGCTGCTGCTGCCGCTTCAATCGTTTCGAGCAATGCGTCATCGTCGTTTGAAAAAGAACTGCCCCCTTTCCGAAGAATTCTCTTGGTTGCAGCGATTTGGATACCTCTCTCCTTCTTGTCCTTCTTCCTTGCATGTAAGGCTTCTCTTGCTGCCGGTGCGGCTGCAGACTCAATCAGAGCCTCCGGGCTCGGGTTGAAGGTGGCGGCGGCGCTGAGGAGTTCCGGGTGGACCGAACAGGCCATAGTCTTCGCCCTCGCCACTCTCCCAGTGATCGAGCTCCGTGGAGCCATTCCCGTTGGATATTGGATGCATCTTGACCCTCTCCATCTCACTGCCCTCTCTGTTCTTGGGTGCGCCTATCTTATATCCTCCTCTATTCTTTCCTTTTGATTTTAAATTGCGTACCTTAGTTTGTTTTGGCAATTTGATGAAGACCCAGCTCTTGAATTGCTGTTATTGCTCTCAGAAACATGTTTCCGGTGCCATTCATTGTCCTCTACCTGAAAAAGGTCACGACTTTCCTCTCCAGTAAGAGTGAATCTACAAGTCGACTATTCGACAATCTGTTTGAGAGGGCCAGGGAGAAGGCAGGGCCCATCGAGGAGTTCCAATGGCTCGGATTGATGTTGTTTGTTGCAGTGCCGTTTCCAGGAACGGGGGCTTGGACAGGAGCCATTGTGGCATCCATCATTGACATGCCATTCTGGTCTGCAGTCTCCGCCAATTTTGTTGGGGTTGTTCTCGCTGGGCTGCTGGTGAATTTGGTTGTGAACCTTGGCCTGAAATATGCGATACTGACTGGTGTGCTTCTCTTCTTCGTATCGACAGCCATGTGGAGTGTCCTACGGCAATTTAAGAAGGCATGGAGCTCGAAATGATGGTAATATCTACTATTCCTTTTGTATACCACTTGGATGTTTATGTAGCACCTTTATTTTCAGTGTTTGCTAGAAGAACTTGCTCAACAGGAGAGCTTGACGTATGTCCTCCTCATCTTTAATCACTTCTTTCTTTCAGTTCATCAGACTTTCTTTGTTCTAAAACCTCTTTGAATTTGCTGTTTAGAGCTGTTAAGATGTTTGACAACTGATGATATCCTAAGGTAGCACGCAAGAACCTTTAATTTGACCATCAAGTGAAAGTTTTAACTTCAACTGATTACAAAATGCTCTTCATTCTTTCATATTTGTTTCGACCATCATCTGATTACTTCTGAGTTCTCTTTGGGAGCTTGGTGATGTTACTAGCATTCATGTTACATCTCGTGCAAGTGAAAGTTTAAAACGCCTGGCAAAAGAATTATCGAGGGCCAACATCAATGATTCAATCATAACCTAGCTGTTCACTCCAGCAGCTGGATAACATACATAATAGTTGAAGAATATGTCTGATAGTTCTTTGCTTATGACGCAGAGATGATGACACGACACAGCTGGAGTTTTGATGGTTTAATTCTGATCTCTTTGGTATCTTATTTTTTTCACATAATATGATGCCTGAGGCAAAATATTATTGATCAAGTCCAGCAAGGTTGTCCTAGGTTTCTCACTTTAGGTGGTAAAACAACAAAATATAGGCCTACGAATTACCAACAAGGCTAAGATCGTATGAGTTCCTTTGATGGTCTTATCTGTGTGCATTGTTCCAAAGCCATGTTGATTAACTAGTAGATGGTAAAGCCTAAATCTGTGAGTACATGCTGAGTTTAGAAACCTGCATTTCGCCATGTGCCTGCTACTTATTTACTGAAGGAGCAACTGCCAATGCATTGTCTGCCTTAGGTGAGATAACCTTCAGAATGAGAAAATTCTTGACCTGAGATTTCTTCTGTTGCTGATGCTTTTGGTTGCCATCTTTCCTCCGAGCATTTGAACTTCTAATCATCTCAGTTCTCATGGATATCATGAATATGTTCCACCTCTTAACAATAAGAAGTACGCTATGCATTATGGATACTTTTACATTTTAGTTCATAATATGTACATTTAGCATGATATATTATTTTAATATTTTGGATCAAGTTGCCGGGAAATCCAATGGATCAGATATGCAAGGCAATAGATCAGCATATACACAAAAGATATGCCATCACGTTTCTTATGATGTGTCCATGAATTACGCAATACATAATAGCTATGTGTTTGTGATGTGCTTGTCTTAAGCGCGCACACATGCATGGAGGCATGGTTGAGTACACAGCAAAGCAGTATGTGTGATTTTGCTACTATTCTGTGGAGGTTGGGTTATGACATCTCATAACTTCAGCTAGTGTGTATGTGTCATGGTTCCTCATGAAGCAATTTATACAAGATCTCTAGTTCGAATGTAGGCTAGATACAAGGAGGTGTTATGGGAAAAAGTGAAATGTACCATCTGACTAACAACTTAGATGGAGGCCTTTTTTCTATATTTACCAGAACTTACTGCTGGAAAGTTGGTGCTGTATTTGCAGCATAAGAATGTGCTCTTGCGAGACACAAAGCTAGGTTTGACGACCATAGACATATGTCAACCGAGTATTAAATGCACTTCTACTTCAAGCATTCACAAAGATTTCTCATGTATTCATTTACAGGATCATCGCCGTCTCATCTATCTTTATACGCATGCTTTCGTATATCTCCGTTTTGTATTGAGCACGTGGTTCCCGAATCTCTAAGAAGTGACGCTGAGAAGTTTCTGCTCAAGGTACATCCTGTCATTTGGAATAGGATTTCCAAGTAGCCATCTGCACCACAGGGGGCAGATCTCTAATTATAATTTTGAATAAGTTTTGTGCTTTGTCCAACTCTTGTCTTTCTTCTACTTAGGATTATTTCCTAACATCATTCATTTTCTCTGATATTGCTTAATGTCTGTCTCATTTGGATTACATGGTTTTCTCTTTTGGTAATTTTTACCTTTTGAGTATATTGGATCTCTTAACTTAATGCTTCCCTATTAACCCTTGCCGTACAACTTTCGATGTTAGAGCTACCTAAATGAGATGCTGACTTGTTTAGATTTTGCAGTTCATGTTTTTAGCAACATGAAATGCAAAACTTTCACACTTGGTTTAATTCTATTTCAAGTGTGCTATTATCTACTTATGGCTGCTAACCTTGTTTTTTGAATAACAAAACATTTCTCATTGGGACTAATCATTAAGATTATTATTGATGTGATCCAGGTAAAGTGCGAGGCAGGTGATTTTGACTTGTTTTGGGAATGATTGTTTGCCTGCTGAGCCAGAAGATCATTGCTGACTCACTTGCAAAAGTGGTGTTGCTGACTTAATAAGGAGGTTTTCTGTGTCAACACTGAATTGCTGAATGTGATCCTTTGAGTGCTTCACAAAGTAACTACAAACTGACACATATCTATCCTCTGAATGCTTCACAAAGCAGCGACAAAGCGACATTTATCTTTGGCATATGTTACCTGGTCTTCAGAACACTTTAAGCTAGAAAATTCAGCTATTTTCCGGCCAGAGAAAATTTCAATTCCAATAGTTTCGCATTTATACAATTCCATTCAATCTGCCAATTAGACTCATTTAGGGCCTGTTTGGATACTGCGCGATATCCAAGGGACGGAAGGCGGATCCCATTTTCCGGGATCCGCACGGGATCCGGGTGATATCCAAACACCGGATCCCGCTGTGCGGGATCAGCGGGATCCGCCCCCGGATCCCGGCGGATCCATGTGAGCCAAACGCACCCTTAAAGCATATGTTTGGCCAGGATGCACTGAAGGTATTCAAATTCAGCACTCAAGAACAGTCTACTAACCAAACCCTTGGCATGTCTTTTCAGCGGCTTAAGTTTCCAGAGTACAGTTCATAACCAGTCAACAAATGTAAAGATTAATGTTGGACAATGAAGATTGATTACTCGATCGGCCGGTTTTTCGTTTACATAGATCATTTTTAAGTGTCAGGAATTATGACTGGCATATTGTGAGGGTCATGCAGGCTTCTGCTACTGCATATTGAGAGGGTCATCCGGGCTTCTGCTGCTGTACTGTGAAAGATGTGATGCACAAAAGTTCAGATATCAGCAAATCACACATCAACTTCATGGAAACTCGGAATAAGAAGGATTTAGGTATGTTCTACCAGGATACGAGGCACTTATGTGCATTCCCCTATTGTAGCCGTAACGAAATCAATCGTCTCAATGTTAAAGAAGGTGTTGGAGAACTACTGGAGGATGGCATAGATTGGCATAGCGTTGTCAGTTTGTCTTACCTTCTGTTCATGACCCATGTTGTAATCCTTAATACGCAGATGAAGGGAAAATAGCAAGTTGGTTTCATAACCTGGTTGGTTTCAGCGTGTATTTTATGGTCTCCAATCTGTTATTAGGTCTTCAAATTTGTGAATTATGAAGTGATAGTTTCAGTGTTCGCTCTTGTTTTTCTTTGTCAGAAGTGGGAAGTATGGTATTGTGTTATATATTAGAGATGGTGTGAGATGCACATGCATCATATTTTTTATTTGAATGATGTCCTCATAAACTCTGCAGTTAAAGCGTGCTCGCATAAACTCTGCAATTAAGCGTGATTGGATGGACAAGAATGGTATTAGTATGTTGCACTGGATCATCCATTTGCTTATCCTGACCATAAAATCATCGGATCTCAATATCAATATCCGGACCCGTTAAGTCTTCTCTGATGATTGAAATTTGAAAGGGATTTTTTGCATTCCGGCAGAATGCACTTTTCATAAATGCACTTTGGTACTATCATATTTGGAATTTGTAATTTAATACCATTAAGTTATAAACTAAGTAAAATTTAGTTCCGACCCAAACTTCGTTAGTATAATTTGATGGGAAACCGTTCAAGTGCGCGCATGTAAGCGGTTTTGCACCCGTTTTCCACCACAAGAGGTGGTATTCTTTCTAAGAGAGAGGAAAGAGTTAAGCCGCGGAGAGAGAGAGGAAGAGAAGAGAAGAGAAGAGAGAAAGGAGAGAAGTGGATCCGTCGAGCGGTTGGCTGGGCGTCGACAAGGGTCGTGGGACGGCAGCGGAGCCGCGGCGGCGGCGGGGCGGGGGGGGGGCAGGGAAGAGTTAGGCGGGGAGAGAGAGAGAGAGAGGGAGAGAAGAGGGACCAGAAGAAGAGTTAGGCCGCGAAGAGAGAGGGGGGGGGAGCGGGGAAGAGTTATGCCAGAGAGAGGGGGGGGGAGACCAGAGCAGAGGAAGGGGAGAGCCGAGCGGTTGGCTGGGCGACGACGGGGGCTGCGTCACCTCTGGGGTGGCGGCGGCGCTAGCCGGACGGCGATGAGGCCGCGCGGTAAGGAGGGTCGTGGGCGACAGCTTGGAGGCTGGCACCGATGTCGAGCTCCGGTGAGGAGCAAGGATGAGGGAGAGAGACCGGAGTAGAGAAACAAAAGAGAGTGGAGAAAGAGAGGGAAGGGGGTAGTCACGTGTAGCACGAGATGCATGACATGTAGGTGTTTTGGCAGACGGTAGTCACGTGTGTGTCACGTAACCAGTTTACCGTCAGCTCATTTCACACCGTTGGGCCATGATATTATAATTTTATGGTATGAAATTGTAAATCTCAAATCTGGTGATACTAAAATACATTTATGAGTAAGTGTATAGTATCGGAATACAAAAATCCCAATTTGAAAAACAGGGTACAAAAGCTTCCGGAGCGGATGTGAATTTGGTTATCGGATTTGGGGATCCGTCTTCGATTCTCACCCGTACTTCAAATACTCAAAGCCTGTCGGAGAAGACTCGAAGCAATACAAAGGCGATGCTCGACTTGTTGGTTCCAAGAACCGGAGAGCTCGGACACACACGAGAGGTCGCCCGCCCTCGAGCGCTTCGTGGCGTCTCCGACCAGCCATGGCGAGTCTCCAAAACCCCAGCTCTCTTCTCTCTCTCTCTCTCTCTCTCTCTCTCTCTCTCTCTCTCTCTCTCTCTCTTAGTTTTCTTGTTCTAATTGTGGCTGATTCTCCCGTGGCTCTCCAGTTTTCGATCGCGGCCATCAACGACGCCAACTCCGGTGGCCAGTGGGAGCCCCTCGCCCCCACCAAAGAAGCCCAG
Source organism: Narthecium ossifragum (assembly GCA_963920575.1). NCBI lineage: Eukaryota > Viridiplantae > Streptophyta > Magnoliopsida > Dioscoreales > Nartheciaceae > Narthecium > Narthecium ossifragum. The sequence continues at coordinate 20,845,015 of OY986973.1, forward strand.
GCACTACTCTTTCCCTCTCCCTCTCTCTCTCTCGCATTCGCATGAAACCTCTTTTAAATTCGCGTTCGTTGGCAAAAGGGACAGCTGGGTATTAGCAAGATTGTTTCTTGGTCTGATCGCGTTGTTCCTATCCTTCTGCATTTTGGTTTTGATGTACCATAAAGTGGAGGATGATGACATTGCTTGTTTCTCTCAGTGCTATAGGTTTTCTTCCTTTGGGTTCTTTAGCGCATTTTAGCAGCTTGGCTATAACTGTTCGGAAATGTGATTCTATGCACATAAGGGTTGCAGAAATCCCTAGAATACTTCCATCATAGCTTTATTTTCTGATTGTCACTTTTATTTTGTTAATTTGGTTTGCTAAACAGTGACTTACCGTGAGGGACTTCTGAGTTTGTTGAAATTCTACTTCTATTCTTTCAGGAATTTCATCTTTCTCAAACTTACCATGAGGGACTTCTGAAGTTGCAAGCCAAGGATTATGCAAAAGCTGGTGAACTTTTGGAAACTGTTTTGAAAGATCCTCTAATCTCAAGTGTTCAGGTGCTTGACTAAACCAAGATGACACGGATTATGATTTGTTTATCCATTCCTTTCTGATAGTCTGGTGTTTTTTTTAAGGTCGATAAGAAAACAACTGATTGTCATCTATTGCAGCTGAGGTATGTCAGTCGCTTACTTTATTTCGACTTCTCATTGATCATTTTAGTAGCATATTTTTCCACTATATTAGTAACAACGAATTTATTGGAATTGGTTTACTTTTGCAAATGAGCGGCCCCTAGTGGAACCTTTTTAAAATCAGTTTCTGAAGACTTGGGGTTAGGGCTGTTAAGTTTGACTGTAGTATTGGTTAAAATCCGTTAAAACAAAACCAATAATTTTGTAACCAATAATTTTGTGTCCAACTATTTAATCATTTAAATAATGGGTTTCGCCCAAAACCCATTGTTGAATCTATTTGACGTAAATGGGAAGCCTTGATCTGCTCGGCGCCAAGGCAAGAGCAGGTGTAGAGTGGCACTTGGGGCCATTTTTTATGTATCTGGGCTCGAATGCCGAGCTGGTCTGCCATCGGCTCAACAAAAGCCAGCTGACACATCCAGTGCCAGTCGACACTGAAATCCTTGGCAACCAAAAAGCCACCCAGCTTGTTTGTTATGGAGGAAGCTGGAGCTAGATGTGAAGGCAATCACTCTTGTATCTATCTTTTCTTCTTTTGTTTTCACTTTGAAGAATATTCTATAGGTGTGTATTAGTGAATAATTAAGAATTTTATGGTATCAGAAGCTGGTTCATGAGAACTTGTGTGTTCTTCTCACACAGTGATAGTAGCTCCGACCAATCTCCTTGATAGCTACATTATGTTCCACGTATTCAAATAGTAACAATGTGTTGCTTTACAAGTCGTGGCGATAATCTTTATTTTCTATTTTGTTTAGTTCTTTCATCATATATGTATTTGGTAAATTTCTGATGGCGATTCTTTACATTTTCGGTGCTTTTATTGATCTTGTTAGTCTCTTTCTTCTCTTCTTTTTTGAGAGAGAAAGTGATTTAACACCAAGGTGTTTTTTTTTGGAAAGGTTCTTATCCTTGAAGAATCTTGCCACTGTCTACCTTCAACAAGGCTCTGCACATTATAAGAATGCTCTTCACTGCTATCTTCAAGCTGTAGAGATTGATGCTATTGACTCAGTAGTTTGGAACCAGTTGGGAACATTGTCATGCACTATGGATTTATTGACTACCTCAAGATGGGCCTTTGAGCAAGGTCTTCTATGCAGCCCTAACAATTGTAAGTCATTGTCCCTTAATCAATGTCATGTTTATTTGTATGTGATATGCTTTTGAAAGTGGACATATTGCAACTTTCATAATTTGATATCGGCAGCGATGTACAAAATCTTATGAAGCTATTTAGCATCATTCATTCCTCTTGGCTGCAGGGAACTGCATGGAGAAACTTATGGAGGTACTTATTGCTATCGGGGATGAGGTGGCATGCCTTTCAGTAGCAGATTTGATATTGAGGCATTGGCCATCACATTCTCGTGCTTTGCACGTCAAGCATACCATTGAGGATGCTGAGCCAGTACCATTTGCTCCTCGTGGTATAGATAAATTGGAAGCAAAGCACGTAAGGCTTAGATTCCCTGAGAAAAGAAAAACAACTGAGGACCAGATAACAGTGAATACTACATCCAAAAGATGTAAACAGAGCATACAGCTTACCTTGATTGGAGGAACATGGGAAGCTCTTGTAGATACGATCCTTGGCGTTATCCTTCCAGTGACCACAGAGGTCCCTGAGCCTGGGTTGAAATTTAGTCATGGTACTAGCATTGATAAAGTAATCTCAGGATTACAGATTCATCAGCAAAGCGAAAGACTTACAGATGTTGAGATTGAGTTGCGCTTGTCCACGAGTTCAGAAGCTGTAATGGACTCTGCAAGAGTGAGGGGAGATGGTGGCCGTCTGTCTATTGCGGGTACATCTGTTGGTTCGTATGGACTTGAAAAGTCAACTATAGCAAGTGCTAGAGAAATCTCTGACAAAGAACATCATCAAGAAAGGCGAAGTTCACGTATTGAAAGGCTCAAAAGTCGTAAATCAGGAAAGGAAGACTTGGAATATGCTGGTGGCAAGGATTCGGCGAAAGTTGTTTTTCAATTTCTGGAACCTTTTATTCCAAATGCATCAGGAACTAAAGATGATGATTCATCTGGTTTTTTTGATGGACTCTATCCGGACACTGGAATATACTCTTCACTTCAAGAACTAAAGGATGTTAGAAAGTTTATATCTGGCACAACCAAAAACTATGGTGCTTACCATTTAGGTCATCTGATTTTAGAGGAGGTTGCCCGGATTGATATTATGTTTCAAGGCAGCTTTGCAAAGATCTTGGAATTGGAGAAAGTCACAAGAAATTGGGGTCAGGATAGGACACCATTATGTACACTTTTTCTTGCTGAGCTATACTACGACCAAGGATCGTGGTCTGAAGATGACTCTAAGCTGCCAGAGTTACTTTCTGATGCATCTTATCATCTTTGTAAAGTTATTGAATTAGTTGCTCTGGATTCTAATTATCATATGGCTGATGGTTATATCAGCAACTTACATGTCAATAGTGAAATGACTGATCTGGAAATGGCAAAAACAGTATCTGATTCAGCTGAGATTGTGAATATGGTTGAGACTGACAATTCCCAAAATGTGACAGCTGCAGTAGTCGAGGACTCGCTTTCTCAGGAACCTCTCGAGCAAAAGTCTATTAAAAGTGGGAACAATTCATTTTGGGTTCGTTTCTTTTGGCTAAGTGGTTGTCTATCCCTTTCTTCTGGTTGCAAGGAAAAGGCCTTTAATGAATTCTCCACCTGCTTATCACTTTTGAGAAACAGTAAGGAATCAAGAGGAACTCCACTAGCGGTTTCCCGACCTCATTGCAAGCTTGTAAGACTGCTAACTGTTGATAGAGTGCTGCATAGCATTAACTTATTAAAACTGGAATCAGTAGTTGGGAAGACTACGGATGAAATGATTGAGAAAGCAATGTACAAGGATTGTGAAAATTCTCTAACTCCACTTTTGTTTTCCACCAAAGATGTATATCTTGATTTAGTGGCTTGCATGATAAAAGAGAATGAGACGGTTCCCTTGATCGAGTTATCAGCACTAGATGTCCTTATGTTGGCTTGTGAAAAGGCAGAACCAATGGATGCTGAAGTGTTCTTAAAGTGTCATCGAAGAAAACTGCATATACTTGCTGCCGCAGCTGGTATGATAGGTTCTCCAGCGTCAGGGAAAGCCTTCTGTTTACTGAAAAATGCATGTAGTACTTTTGATGTGAATCACAAAGAAGCTTCTACGAAGCATTGGATGCATAAAGTAAAAGAAGAAATTCAGGATTTATCTCAAAATGTATCTCGATTGAAGAACTTTATCGACAAGAGTGAAAATTCTGTAAGCTGACTTCCTCATGAAAACTTTTAGCCGCTCTACTAAGTGAACTTGTTGTATTCTGTATCATTACTATGGTATATGAATTCATATTTTTCTGGATACAAGTTTGTATCATTACTTGTACCCATATATTTCATGCCACGTGTTTCTTAATCAACTTGTTGGCTCAATTTTTATTCTCTCAAAGTTCTAGATGTTTTTGTCTCAAAATTTGGTCCGATTCCTTGCTATACAAACTTGTATTTTCTAAAATGAAACTGCCTATTTTAGTTCCGAACAGATGAGGGTTTTCTCGCTTTAGATTTATATCACTGGAAAGGGACCACAAACCATTTAAAACCTTCTGTGATAGATAGTTCCATGAATTCATTAACATAATTAGGTAGAATAATATCTAATTCGCTTCCCTATTTGCAGGATTGTGTGGGTTCCATTGTTTTTATTGTTGGAGATATTCAGTCTCTGCTCCTGAGTGTCATGTCTGGTGCATTAAGAACAATACTTAATAAGAAGGCTTTGGTCTCAGGAACTTCAGATCAAACAGATCAGTTGGAGAGCTGGTGCCTTGTAGATGCCGTCATCGCATTTTGCAAACTACAGCACCTTGAACCGTCTCTTCCTATCAAAACTCAAGTAAAACTTAGTCGATATCATGAATTTCAAGCCTGTTATTTTTTGGTTGCTATCACATATGTGTATGATATTTACCTATTACTGAATGTTACAGGTAGATTTAATTGTGGCTGCTCATGATTTGCTTGCTGAATATGGGCTCTGTTGTGCTGGTAGGGACAGTTCAGGAGAAGAAGGGACATTTCTACGGTTTGCAATTAAGCATCTTTTGGCCCTAGATGTCAAACTGAAATCTCTAAATGATCAATCGGAAATGGAAAAGCATAGAAATGGGTATGGGTCAGCTTTTCATACTGATGCTGAGGGAACATCTCTTAGTGATTCAAAGTTGAGTTCTTCATCCGATCTGGGTACCGAGGTAAAAGACAAAACTGCATTGATTCAGAAGGATGCCCCAGAGTCCACCATTCCGGATTTTCTATCAACTCATGATTTGCAGAATAAACAAAAACTAGTTAGAAAGTTAGCTATAGATACTAAATTGGAAGTTCCTATGGAACCAGTTGAAAACAGCAGTGCAGTGGATGTCGTTAGCCTTCCCGTTGATACAGAAATGCAGAAAGTTGAGATAGGTATTGACAATGCTCTGGACCAGAACTTTTTCTGTTTATATGGTCTCAATATAAATCCAGACTCGTCAAGTGAAGATGAACTAGCCATGCACAAGAACACTAATCGTGGAGATTATCAAACCAAGGAGCAGTGTGCTGATGTATTTCAATACATCTTACCATATGCGAGGGCTTTATCTGTGAGTTAATTTTTTTTTTGTCATTGAACACCTTGATGTTGGTTTGATGAAGACATTATCACTTGACTTCCAAAGATGTTTAGTTTTTCTAATGTTCTCTTCATGTTGGTCATTCAGAGGGCAGGATTGGTCAAACTCAGAAGAGTATTAAGGGCGATACGTAAACACTTTCCTCAGCCACCCAATGAACTGTTGTTGGAAAATGCAGTTGAGAAGTTTTTAGACAGTCCTAATTTATGTGAAGATATGCTCTTGGAAGTATCGGAATCTAATGGACAACGGGAGTCCATTCCGAATATATTGTTTGCTAATGAAGGAGGCCATGAAGAGTTCAAGACTTTGTTAGCTATGAGGTATACCTTGCTTGCAAATCATATCTCTGACTAGCATACTGATTTAAGTATAAAATGGCAGCTAATGATAAAAACTAAAGTTTTTAACGTTGATGCAGTTCTGAGCCGTATATGGAGGTTTATAGCAGCTTATATTATTTTATAGCCCAGGCGGAAGAAATAAGTGCTACAGATAAATATCCTGGCTTTGTCCTTAAAAGAGAAGGTGAAGAATTTGTTGAGCAAAATGCCAATCTCTTTAAATATGATTTGCTATATAATCCTCTGCGCTTTGAGAGCTGGCAGAAGCTTGCTAATATTTATGATGAGGTACGTGGTTTTATTTTCTTGTGTATCTCTCCTTATTCATAAAGCATGAATATGCATCATGCTATTATGAATTTTAAGTGGTTTCTTCTTAAAGTAATAAACTTACTTGAAAGCAGGAAGTGGACTTGTTACTGAATGATGGCAGTAAACATATGAACATGGTAGATTGGAGAAAGAGCACGAGTCTACCTCTTAGAGTTGAAAATGGTCGAAGGCGGAGTCGGCGGTGTTTACTAATGAGTTTAGCCCTGGCTAGGACTCCAATGGAACAGGTTTTTGCATATATTACTGCTAGCTTTTACTCCCCTGATAATTACTTCCTGCTTATTGCCTGATCTGTGGCTAACGTTTTCAGCTTTTTTCTCGATTTCTTACAGAGCCAGATCCATGAGCTATTGGCTCTAGTTTATTATGACAGCCTTCAGAATGTTGTACCATTTTATGACCAGAGATCTGTTGTACCCACAAAAGATGCAGCATGGATGAAATTTTGTCAGAATTCAATGAAACACTTCGAGAAGGCTTTTGCACTTAAGTAGATCAGCTACCTCATGCCAATATTTTCATTCGTTGTTGAATATGTCTAAACTCAAGACTGATTAATGTGCTCTTTTCAAAATTTAGGCCTGACTGGCTTCATGCATTCTACCTTGGAAAACTCTGTGAAAAGATGAAATTTTCATTGGATAAGGCATTAACATATTACAGCAAAGCTGCCTCTTTGAATCCTTCTGCTGTTGATCCTGTGTATAGAATGCATGCATCTCGCTTGAAGTTGCTTTATACACAAGGAAAACAAAATGTAGATGTTCTTCAGGTATGTCTGGAATCAAACGGCCTGCTCTTAGTTTTCATTGTAGGCTTCCTTTGCTAAATATTGTGCATGCCTTCTGGGTCTAGAATCTTAGGTTGTTTAAGACTTATCATTCAATCAAGCTTAGTTGTTTAATAATAATTTAGTAGAAAATTGTTTTATGGTTTTGGATGCCACTTCATTTAGTTTGTTCACAAAATTCCTTGATTGAATCTTGTTTCAGACTATTGCTGCACATGCCTTTGAGCAACCAACTAAAGTTGAAGTCCTGAATAAATTTCATTTGACTGGTCGGGATCTTCCGGGGCTAACTTCAGAGATTACTGAATCACATGCTGCGAATAACGCAAAAAAGGAAGAGAAGACCATTGAATCCCATATACTTGATGAAGCCTGGCACATACTCTATGGTGATTGTCTTTTGGCTCTAGAAATCTGCGTGGAAGGAGAGTTGAAACATTTTCATAAGGCGAGATACATGCTTGCACAGGGCTTTTATAGAAGGAACGAAGTTAGAGACCTTGAGAGGGCAAAAGATGAACTTTCCTTTTGTTTCAAGTCATCCCGATCATCCTTCACAATAAACATGTGGGAAATTGATGGTTCAGCAAAGAAGGGGAGGTTTGACTTTCCAGATATTATAAGTCTCCATCAATTCATAGGATCTAGTCTCATATTGTTTACTACAAACTCTTCAGCTATAGCATTCGCTATTTTGTTCTTTTTCCCAGGCGAAAAAATCTAGGTCCTGGTGGTAGCAAAAGGAGTCTGGAAGTTAGCTTATCAGAGAGTTCTCGAAAATTTATTACTTGTATCCGAAAATACATATTGCTCTACTTGAACCTCTTGGAGAGGACTGGAGACGTGGGGACTCTTGAGAAAGCTTACATACACCTGCGAACTGATAAAAGGGTACTTTTGAACAATCTGGTCAATTGCTTGAATCTCTTTAACCACAAGCATGAGTGATCCTAAAAATAACGTCTATTCTGGCCTTGCAGTTTTCCTTGTGCTTGGGTGATATTATTCCCGTTGCTCTTGGGAAATACATTCAAGTTATCACATCATTAGTTTGCAGCGCTGATCCTCATGGGGCTGCCGATAACATCTCTCTCGAGCAGTTGTTAGAGAAGATGTTTAACATATTGATGGACCATGTGCACTTATGGACTGATATATGCAGCTTGCCTGAGGTGAACAACCCAAATTTAGCAGAGAGCAACCTTTGTGGGTAAGTAGAGGAAATTCGTATCTTATTTCTTACCTATGTCTACAGTGTCTAACATTGAACCTCTTGATGCAGTTATATCCATCAATACATCCGCTTGTTGGAAAGTGATATTCGATTAGATGCAATTGAAGCCGTAAATGAGAAAATTCGAAAGCGTTTTAAAAACCCTAAATTGTCTAGCGATAGCTTTGTGAAAATATGTAAGCATGCTTCATTGGCATGGTGTCGTTCTATTCTTATGAGGTTGGCCTTTATCACACCATTGCCTGACGAATATGTGAGTGAACCAACTTGCGCTGAGAATGTTTCCTTGCTCTATATTGACCTGCAACCTGATGAGCTTTTGAGCTCATCACTGGAAGGTTTGCATTCTAAAGGCATAGATATGAACTGGTACGAGGCTTTGTCTAAGATAAAGAATATAACCGTCAGGCAAACATTGGAAGAAAATATAGAGGCTGCTACTGCTTTGATGAGATCTGCCTATAATTTCTATCGCGAATGTTCTTGTGCTACTCTCCCATCAGGCATCAATCTCTATACAGTAACTCCCTCACAATTAGCATCTAGAGGGCCACAACAACTGGAGCTGGGAGGATCTACCCTAGACCTCAGCATTCCCAGAAAACTGCTACTGTGGTCATACACTCTGGTTCATGGACGTTATACAAATATCTCAGCTGTTGTAAAGTTTTGTGAAGAGAATGCAAAGGTATGTACAATACCATAGCATTTTTTGAAGGAACATTAAGGTTGTTTTGTTAATTTGTGATGGTGTCAATGCAGTCGAGGATGAGAAGGGGAAATGCAACATATTCTGCCCCTCTGCAACAAAATTTACCCACCTGCTCTGCTCAATCTGGTTATTATCACTGATTTCCATGTTATGCCCTTACTACTGTTAATCGGTATTGTACTAAATCTTTTGTTTGCTCTTGATCACAGGCAGTATTAGAGAAAGGAATGACAACAATGAGGGCAGCGAAGTTGCCGATAATCAACTTGTCAATGTGCATGTTTCCAGCGAGCCCAAGAAATATTTCGAAACACCATTACATGGATCTAACGTGTCAGTCATGTCCAATGAGCCTCGAAAATCTCCTGATACTGTTCCTCAACTTCTGCGATGCAGCAAACAGTTGCAGGATGAGAATGAAGAGGGTAGATAGGAAGAATAGTTAGCTCCTTTAGTTTTATTCTTCCTTGATGTCTTTCTTTTGTTCGCGAGTAATCAATTCTGTTTGTATTGCTAATGAGTTTGAGATCGTTAGGGAAATATGCGATCTCGAGGCTCTATTAGCATATGGAAAAAAGATGTTCTCCTGGCACTGCCATGTAAATGGTATCAGCTTTATACAGAGCAGTATATGTGTATCATCATGCTTGCATAGAATCAATAAAAACCAGTCCTGTAAAGGGCCAGGCTTCTTTCACATTTTGCTTGCCCATCATAATCTCTTGATTAGGAGATTCATAAAATGAGAATATAAAGCTATTAAATGTCTCAGAATGTGAAACTACAAGATACGTATATGATCAAAGGGTGGTTTGGTTCATGAGGTTCTATGCATGTTGTATAAGCCCTACTTATGCCTTCAGATGTCCTTTTGTGAGTAGGTGTGCTAACATTAGTCAAAACTTGCAAGGCACTTTATCACATGGGAGAGGTGGGATAGAGGATATGAGAGTTTATATATGCAGGGTTTCTTCTTTCTTATTGAACCTACTTTTAATCCACATTACCGCTTTACTCCTTATCATATTATATCCTCTTATCATACCCCCTATTATTATGCATGACCATTGTAATGCATTTTATAAAGTACTTGTGTATTAAAATTTATTTGGACGTAATTTTTTAGGGTGATTTTATATGCACTACGGGTTGTTTTTAATTCCAAAACTAACCCTTTATTTTCTTCTTTCTCAAACTAATGTTGGTTGTTGGCGGTGATGGTGATGGGGGTGGAGGCCGGCAGCAACGGGCTGGGGGGCATGGAGGATGGTAGGGGTGGAGGGCAGCCGTGAGACGAGGGAGGGGCTTGTGAGGAGGTGGCGGCCGTGGTGGTGGTGGACGAGGAGATGACGGTGGTGGTTGTAGAGGGCCTAGAGGTGGCGGCTGCGGGAGGCCACTATACGCACACCTATTCAGTAATGCTAAACCGCAGGCCTAATTGACCAATAAACCACATATTCGGATAATGTAGCCAACAGTAAATTTCGAAATCCGATACAAATACTAGAAGTTATTTTTCAAAAAATAGCCCTTCGAGCCAACACATATCATATATGTCCCCTTTCAATTGCTGAAGTCCTCAACACCCCATGCTAAACAGGCAGCAATTGAGCAATATTTAGAAACTTAAACATGTGCTTAATCTAATCTAGAGGCTAAACAGGTTACAATTAAAAAAAAATAACAGAGAGAATTACAAGAAGTCCAATTTATTGACGCATTTATTTGAGGCGCAATAGAAAAATATAAAGCTCAGTTGCAGCCAAGAGAACTTTTCAAGCAGATAACAAAGCCAATTGTAAGGTTCTAGAAATTGTGCCAGCATTTACAAAACGCATACATCATCAACTCCAAGTTTAACACAGACACCATGCATCAACTCCTGGACCAGCTGCTTGTCACAACAATAGCACATGACGCACCTGCTGTTCAAGTAACAATCTACATGTCAGAACATGGCAAAATCCAGAACCTGATAAACAAAACATTCCGACTATGGAGTAAATATTAGAGCACAGGTCGGGTTCATATAACTTTTTAAGACTACGCATATATCCAAATAACTTTCCACAATGAAAGAACAGAGTGGATATATTTATATTAAAAGCTTCAACGGTGGCGTATGTAGGACCTGCAATGATCAGTATTAAGGAATGCAAAATGAAATTACATGGGAAACTGTAAAAGTGAAACCTATAAAAATATTGTTTAGGAATCTGAACGCGCAAAAATCATGATGAATCTCAAAGATATTGGCTTAAAAATGTACACATTCATTCAATGCTCAACTTTCGTTTTCATGAATGTGCTATTTCATTGGAACTCAAGAACTTTCTTTGTGAAATGTAACTCACCAAGTCTAATAATATATCTCTTATGCCATCACTTTTTAAGAAAATAAAGGGGCAACCCCTACTCAAACTCAAGACAAATTTTAAGGCCATACTACCAACTCGAGTAAACGCTATCCTATATAAGCAAGTTAATTCGCTGATGTGATGTAACCACAACTTCTTGGCATTAAAGAAGGGAGATTGCATGCTAACTTTTCAATTTCATGCTACGTCCAATCTTGAGGAAAAAGTCAAAGAAGAATACATATCCTATCACCCAAAATGATAGCCATGGAGTTTGGGTAAATTTAAATCATCGCCCATCATCATTTCTCTTCCCGGTCCCGTCATAATCCATGATGCTATTCTCACATCGTCCTCCCTACGAGCGACCTAAGGCCATCAAGTAGCAGCCAACAACTGGACAGCTAGGTATGCTGATTTTCAGTTTCCAAAGGCTAAATATTTCATTTTTGATTGGGACCTCAACCAAAACTGCAATTGCAAAATTTGAACCATGGAAAGGGCAGAAATATGGTGGCAAGAGGGATCTAAAGCCCCATTTCCTTCAACCTCAAACAGAAACCATTGGCTGACACATCATGTCTAATGTATCTTACAAATACTAAGTATCAGACTGAAGTGTCCTTGAGATTGTCGGATATAAGTGATAGATTTGAGAATTTTGAGAATGAAAATGTCCAGTTTCTGATTTGTGAAGATGCTCCGAGCCAAGAGGTCCAACTTGCCATAGAATGTAGGCGAATAATGGAGCACTCCAACTACTTGAACAATAGATTGGACAAATCAATTCGAATCTACTAACAAGTGAAGTGTAAGCTAAATTTTTGGCATGAAAGCAACCAAAAAATCACCCAATAAGGTTGCTGACACCTTGGAAGTTTGGACAACAAATATCTTTAGACGTCTTAAAAACTAACTTCCACTCTCGTAAGTCAGTATGATGAGTGATAGGAATCTGTATTAAGATAGGAGGAAAGTAAACCATACGCTCCAAAAAAAAAATCTTCCAATAAGGCTGCTGACACCTTAGAACTTTGGACAACCAATATCTTTGGACGTGGTAACAACTAACTTTCCCTCTAGTAATTTGGTATGATGATTGATAGGCATCTATATTGAAATAGGAAGAAATAAAACGATAACCCTGCTTACTCAAACCAGCACAATAGAGTAACAAGAAAAAGTAATAGACAGCCGAAATTTGTTCAACGAATCATTATCACATTACGAAAAGATGTGAATACTAGCCAAAGGAATTATAGCTCCCCCCATATCTTTACTTCGAATCACATTTAAAAATCAACAGATAACTTTGACTCCTTAAACATATAGTTGACTTTGTTATGCAAAGTAAAAGTTCATGTACAGTTTGCCTAAGTACAAATGAAAGGAAAAAATGTCAATTCTGTACCAGTGTAACACTATGAGTGACCCATTTAGTCCAACGATCTAGTGAATGTGGGACCTTGCTAGCATGGTGAATACTACAAAAAACTTTAGGACCTTCACAAAATTTGTCCCTACCATAGAAACATTGAGATATATTAAACACGAAGTTCGCAGTCATTAGTCATTAACACAGTATATCACTAGCAGGATTTATGTTTTTTGATCTGAAAATCAATACAGACTTAACAGAATAACTGGATATTCACACAAACAATTCAAACTATTTTTTTCCCTCTGCCATCCCAACCTTTATATATCTTCCTATCTTTAATTTGGCATCTTCATTCGAAACAGCATCCGATATTCATTTGAATTCTGGATCTTAGATCAACTTATACTTATTTTCCCTTCCATCTTCTATTGCAAAACGTCACCAATTTTCTCACGACACCATCTAAATCAAATTCCAAATTCTAGGACCCCTCAAGAACCAAAACCTAAACTATGTTGGCTTTAAATTAGCGGGAAGGGAAGAGAAAAGAAGAAAACAACTTAACCTTGTACGTCGTCATGACGGAAAAGAGGATAACGTGACGATGATCTCATTGCTTGGAGGAAGAGGAGGCTGGTGGAGGAGGAGGGGGCTGGTGGAGGAGGAGGTCGTCGTAGGGGTCGCGACGGCCGGGGGCCTGGCTGATCTGGGCGTCGGACCTGAGCTGGGCGTTGAAGCGGTCGAAGGTCCAGAATCCGTAGGGGCGGAGGGGGAGGGCCCATGTCTCCTTGGTTCTCTTGCAGCCCTCCTTCATCTTGTAGAGATACTCCCGCTGCTTCTGGTCCCTCTCCTTCGGGTCCTCCATCAGCCGCAGTATCAGATCCTCCGCGAACTCCATCACAAAACCCATCGTCAATCCCTCTTCCCGATCTGCCAACTATCGAGCGAGCGAGCCAGCCTTCTCGACTTCGAGAGAGAGGAAGATTAAAGAGCCGACTCCTCCCCAAATCCTATAATGCCATGTACCCAAAACAGTACTCATCCTATAATGCCCACCTCCGCCCTTATTTATTTATTTATTTATTTATAATTATTATTTTTTATTTTTAGTAACAGTATTAGGGTTCTTCTATATCGCTAACTATATCAAAAACGGTTACAACCGTTTACCTCATATTAGTTTATTTACATGTATATTTTTCTAAGTTAACTTTGTATATTTTTATCATATTCCTTAGGTTAGTTTTAAATATACATCATTATAATCATAAGTCAGGAGATTAGTTTTAAATATACATACTTATCTACCTTATAAGATCCAAGGGTAGTTACTTTTATGACTTATCATCTGAGTCATAAACTTATATACACATGGCATACACGTGGTATAAAATTATAATTAAATAAACAAAAAAAGGATAGTGGCTGATGTGGCGTAAGTTATAATAGAGATAGTGGGGGCGCGCAGTTAGCCGTGCCAAGTGGCACGGGCCCACCACCTAGTCAATCTTATAAGGAGCAAAAACGGTTACAACCGTTTACCTCCTATTAGTTTATTTACATGTATATTTTCCTAAGTTAACTTTGTATATTTTTATCATCTTCCCTATGTTAGTTTTAAATATACATCCTTATAATCATAAGCCATGATATTAGTTTTAAATATACATACTTATCTACCTTATAAGATTCACAATGTAGTTAACGGGCAGTTAGCCGTGCCATGTGGTACGGGCCCACCACATAGTTTTAATAATATTACACAAAACCATTTTCATTATTTTTTATAATAAAAAACTACCTTCATTATCGATTAATTTTGTAAAATATTATATGTCATTAATAAAATAATATATTATATAAGTTCATTTTTTATGAGTCATAATCTGACTCATCTATTTTTTATAACTGAGTCATAAATAGGGGTGTCCAAAAAGCCCGGCCCGGGTGTTGGCCCTGCTGGACCGGGCTAATCCAGGTTCAGGACCGGATCATGTCCCATTAGCCTAAAACCCGGTCCGACCGGCCCGGGTTTTAAAGAAAACTCAGAAAGCAAAACAGTCACATTGAGCCGATGACATTGCTCAATGTGACTGTTTGAGCACAGGTGACCTCTCAAACGGTCACCTGTGGTCACAGGTGGTCACCTATGACCACAGGTGAACGGTCACCTGTCACAAACGTCTCAAACGCTCACTTGTGATCCTTTTTTTTCATTTATTTCTTTTTTAAGAAAAAATTATATTTGATTGTTTCTTATATTTGAAAAAAAATCTAAAAATAGAATAATTTTTTTTATTTCATCTCCAACCCAACTTCTATATAAATGAGTATTTTGATCTCATTTTCACCAACTCTTTTAATCAATTTTTCACCAAACTCTTTCATTTTCAAGCTCCTTATTCTCTAATTCAATATTTTCTCTTCTCTTTCTCCCATGGTTTCTTCCACCATCCAAGATAACAATCTTGAGGATGTGTTTGAAATTGAAAAAGAAGAATGTGATCAAGATAAAGTTCTTCCTTCTCCCCCGAAAGTTGCTTCAACCATCGCCGGTGATGATCCAACACCTCCATCGAAGCGCACACGATCCGTAATTTGGGAGTTCTATGAAAGAAAGGAGATTAAAGATGCCAATGAGACGATCATTGATATCAAAGCCACATGTTCGATATGCAAACTAGTCTTGTCTGGCCATTGGAGAAATGACACTAATCATCTAACCCGTCATATAGCAAAGCACAAGAAAGGTCAAGGAAGAGCTCAAGTTGACATTCGTCAATCTTTTCTTTCGCAATCGGCATCAACCGGGAGTTTAAGCACCTTCTCCTATGATCCGGCTTTTGCTAGAAAAATGCTTGTAATGTATGTTGCTCGTAAAAATTTTCCTTTTAGTTTTGTTGATGACGAAGAATTTCAAGATTTCATTACATCGGCTTTGCAACCGGGTTTTCGAAAATTTTCTCGTGAAGCTTGCCAAAGAGATGTTATGAAATATTACATTGAGGAAAAGGAAAAGTTAATGACATTTTTTTCTACTCTTACTTGCAAATTCTCTCTTACTTCGGATATTTGGACTTCTAGACAAAAAAAAAGTTACTTATGTATTATTGTTCATTTTATTGATGATACTTGGATTATGCAAAAAAGAGTTATTTCTTTTGTTGTATTTGATAGTTTACATACTGGTGACAATATTGCTATGATGATTTTGAATGAACTCCAATCCTATGGCATTTCGGATAAGATTTGTACTCTAAGTTTAGATAATGCAAGTAATAATAATGTTGTCGTTGATAGCCTTAGAAGTTCATTACTTCTACCTTGTTCTGGTTTTTTCTTTCATGTTAGATGCATTTGCCACATATTAAATTTGATTGTTCAAAGTGCATTTGATGATGTTAAGGTTTCTATTTCTAAAATTAAGGAGACTATTTTGTTCATCACTAGTTCGAAGCATAGGATTAAGACATTTAACCTTTTTTGTAAACACAATAATGTTAATCCTAGGAAATTATCATCGGATGTAGGACATAGGTGGAATTTAACCTATTTTATGTTAAATACCACATTAGAATATAGAGGTATAATAGATGAGTACATTAAACAATTTGCTCATATTTCTAATTCTACATCTTCTTCATCATTTACTTTGGAATTTATTGATGATCATGAGTGGGATGTTCTTTCTCATTTAAAAGAAATGCTTAAAATCTTTTATGATGCTACTATCCTTTTATCCGGTTGCTATTATCCTACTATTAGTCAAGTATCAATGCAAGTTCTTTATATTCATGAATTCTTTGATAAATATAGTAATGATATATATTTTGGGCATATGATATCAAAAATGGAAGCAATGTTTAATAAGTATTTTCATCCCCTTCCTTATACTTATGGTTTTGGAATTCTACTTGATCCATGCTTGAAGGATGTTGGTCTTGGTAATCTTTTTGACTCTATGTATGGTGATTTTAATGAGGAAATGAGAGCACATTTGGGTAAAATTAAAATTATGTTTAACCAATTGTTTGAAGAGTATAACTCAAGATTTGGTTCTAAAGTGCATGCTCCTAGTTCCTCTAAATCTAGCCCAAGTAAAGGTAAGGGTGTCGTATCTTCAAGACATATTATGGTAAGTGCATTAGTAGGGAAAGGAAAAGGGAGTTCGAGCTTATCACAATCCGAGCTTGAACGATATTATAAATCGCTTCTTGAATCATGTTCGGATATGGGAACCGAATATGATATTTTGTCATGGTGGAAAGTACAAGGATCAACATCTTTTCCTATACTTTCCACCATGGCACGTGATTTACTAACAATTCAAGTGTCTACTGTAGCTTCAGAAAGCGCATTTAGCACGGGAGGACGCTTGATCGACGACTACGGGACCAAATTAGACCCAAAAACGATACAAGCCTTAATGTGTTTACAAGATTGGTGGGGTGCCGAAAAGAGAAGTCAATGATTGCAAATTGATGAAGATGAAGATAAAGATGAGCTTGAAGTTTTAGATTTAGATGTTTAATTTTATATTTGTAATATTAGGAAAGTGATGCATATGATAGATAGATGGGTAGGTGCCAACCTAGTTGGGATGTACTTATACTATAGTGATGCAATTGCTTTCCTAGTACAATGTTAATTTTTAAGTAACCAAATGGGGTTAAGAGTGTAAGTGGATATTTGCTTAATATTTTGTCAACCAGCTAAAGGCCCAACCATTAGATAACATTTAGATCAAATCCAAACCTTTAGATATAAGTCCCCTTCATCACTACCGTCCATCATTTCACCCCAATCCCCACATGATCTCCTCCTCCCTCATCTCTGTCGCGACTCCACCCGATCAACCCTCGCCGAATCTCCGTCGCCATCGCCGCACTGCCCTTGATCGGCGCTCCATCTCTCCTCCAACCTCCATCGGCTTCCACACCGCTCGATCCCGGCCCCGACCTCTTCGCCGCGCCCAAGCTTCACCGATCTCACCGTCGTCCACGCCGCTCGCAACACCTCCGTCCACGATCCCGGTCTCGAGTCTCTCCCTCCCTCTCCACCTCGTCGCCGGTCGCCCCGATCCAACCACCTCGACGCCGGTCGCCCTGATCCACCGGATCCCCTTGGAAGACGGCCGCGAGCGAGGACCTCTCTGCTTCCCGTCTCTCCGATTCCGGCTTCACGAGCGATTGGATCCCCTTACTCGTGCGACCATCTTCATCTCTCTTATCGTCCTTTCCGCCACCGCCTCCGACGACCTCGAGCGACCTCTCCTCCCTCTCGATCAACCCCTCCACCCATCTCCCCTACTCCTACTCGCCCATCCTCCACGCCTTCGCCGCCCGTCTGCTCCCACTCCTTCGATCGCCCCCGATCCAGCCACCTCGACGCCGGTCGCCCCGATCGGAGTCGGAGCGGAGTCGTCGCCGACTTCGATCGGGAGAGAGGTTGCCCCGCCCCGTTTTTTTTTATAGAACCGGACCGGGCTGGTTAGGCCCGGTTCGGTCCAGCCGGGTCTCCAAGCGGGGCAGGGCCATAACTGGGGCGGACCGGGTGGAAGGCCTTTTGGCCCGATACTGGCCCGGTCCGATTCGGATGCTTACAAGGGCCGAACCGGGTAAAACCTCCAACCCGGCCCGGGGTTACCCGGGCCGGGCCAGGCCGGATGGACACCCCTAGTCATAAAGAAAGGAATAGAGAGAGGGACACGTGTAACAGCTGAGTCACAAAGAGTGAGGTGAGAGAGCATTGATGGTGGGTGGGTAGTATCCCACCTAGTATTTTTATAATATATATATACTAGGTGGTGGGCCTGTGCCACCTGGCACGGCTAACTGCCCGCCCCCATTATCTCTATTATAACTTACGCCACATCAGCCACTATACTTTTTTTTTGTTTATTTAATTATAATTTTATACCACGTGTATGCCATGTGTGTATAAGTTTATGACTCAGATGATGAGTCATAAAAGTAACTACCCTTGAATCTTATAAGGTAGATAAGTATGTATATTTAAAACTAATCTCCTAGCTTATGATTATAAGGATGTATATTTAAAACTAACCTAGGGAATATGATAAAAATATACAAAGTTAACTTAGGAAAATATACATGTAAATAAACTAATAGGAGGTAAACGGTTGTAAGTTGTAACCGTTATTGCTCCTTATAAGGTTGATTAGATGGGACCCCTGCCACCTGGCAGGGTAACCATCAGATTAATGGATGATTCGGTTATAAAAACCGAATTTGATTAATGGATTAGTATGAATATCATATAAGGTTAACATTATAAGGGGGCGGTCATGCATAACCGTTTTTGCTCCTTATAAGGTTGATATATGTATATGTATATTTAAAACTAACCTAGGGAATATGATAAAAATATACAAAGTTAACTTAGGAAAATATACATGTAAATAAACTAATATAAGGAAAATGGTTGTAACTCCTTATAAGGTTGATTAACTAGTTTAATCGATGAGAAGATAGTTTTCTATAATATTATTAAAATATAGGTGTCTTATATGCCCCAAAAACAAAGACAAAAAAAAAGAACACTTATTACTAATATTAATTCTGACCCGCCTAATCGCATCTTTTTCCGACTGGACGCCCCCATCCATGGACGGGCGGAAGGGGAAGCGCGAGAAGCCAGACTTCTCCGCCTCTCTTCCAAAGAGGCGGCGCCGCCTCCCACCGGCGGGCGTCGACGAGGGCGCGGCCGACGACCTTGACCCCGCTGCGAAAAGGAGCCCGGCGTCCGTGGTGGTGGTGACGAGGCTGCCAACGGAATGCACGGTGCTGGAGCTCAAGTCCCGTATGGAGTTGTATGGCCCTATCTCCCGCATCCGCATGGATCCCGATGGCTCCGGCTATGTCGCCTTCCGCTCTGATAGCTCTGCCGAAGCGGCCGTCGGTGCTGCCCGCGACTCTCATTTCGGCATCGTCGTCGCCTCCCAGAGGGTACCCCTCTTTACGTCTCTAGCCTTTTCTTGCTTTTGAGCTCTTACTCTTAGCCACTTGCAGCTTTCATCACAATTCCATTGGATCATTATAAATAAATCTTGCGTTCTCATGGGTAGTTCTTCAGATAGGACATAAAGAAAGAAATTTAATTTACTGTCGCATCCCATGGACGAACTTGTGAATGTCTTTACAAGAAAACAAGAAAAGTTTGATTCTTGATATTCATGTTTTTTTCAATGCGATGGGGGATCACTTATGTTTGATCTTCGGTCCTCTGAGCGTATCATGTGGCTTGATGATCCAAATTACTTCGGGTTATGTGAATTCGGTCAGATGCGTTACCCTCTGGGTAGGAGGTTTCTTGAATTTAGTGGTACTCACTAGTTTAAATGAAGACAAGTAAATTTAAAGGTTTAGAGAATTCGATAATGAAGTTGATTCTGAGATGCTTTTGTATTGAGAGGACTAGATTCTATGAGAAATGTCATGATCAGATCCTTGAACTGGTAGGATGTAGCTCGAATGCTAATAATTTGGGAGATACTTTGACCTATCAATTCAGCACTTTTTGATGATTGTTGCTTGGTAAGTATTGCTTCAACTTGTTCCTCGATTAGGATCAGCTTATATGAGTGCTTCATTAGGATTTATTTTGCTCTCATGTTGTTCAGGCCCATAATGTCTAGGGTCTTAAAAGTAACTGTATATAGTGACAGGTTGTTCCTAGCAGTGGTGAACCATGATATACATGAGCAAAATCGAAGCTTGTAAATTACTTGAGCCAAAGAAAGCCAGAAATTCAATTGTGCCATCCCCTTAACTTCCAAGCATGTGTTTCAAATCAATCTTATTGACATAGGAATTGTAGGCTATGCTAATGAATGATTCTGGTTTTTATTAAGGTGCAATCTGAAGTCTAAGCAACATGAAAGAGTTGTATCTTCTTGGTTGAATGTTCCTTGGGTTGTTGCTTCCTTGGATTTCCTCGTTGATATATGTTTCAAGAACTAGTAGATGATGCTATTGACTCAAGCTTGATCGATTGCACATTAGTGAAGTTGAAGTAGGAAGTTGCTGAAGGTTTTAACTGGACAACATTTGATAGCTAGGTTTCTATCAGTTGTGTCCAAAATCAACATAGTTTGGCTGAAATCTCATGCAAAAAAACGTAGAGTGTATATCATTTTAATAATGATATTTACACTTGTGACTGAAAATTAGTTGACTACGATTGCCGACTTTAATTTCTAAAATTATACTTTTTTGAAAACCTAGATGTTTTTACTATGATCCTTCTTTACTAGATATTCCATGCTTCACCTTTTTTCTTCTCCATTTCCTGCTTTTTACGGCTTTTCAACATTGAACTTGCAGAATAGCTCTGCTTTCCTAATATGCTAGTTCATCTGGTTACAAGCACTCCTCACTTTTCATTTATTTTTAGTTCTTCCGGTTACATTATAAAAAATGTTGTCTTGTTTAGTCGGTGATGGGTTTTGTTTTTATTTATTTTATTTTTTTACAAACAACGCTGTAATGTGTTTGAACCCGCCAATCTCTCTTTTTATAATCCACGCTCGTTGAAAGTAATGCTTGTGAATTTGTGGATCATCTTTTCCTTATCCTCTGTTTGGTGATCATATGTTCAGGTAGAAGTAATCCACGCTCGTTGAAAGTAATCCACGCTCGTTGAAAGTAATGCTTGTGAATTTGTGGATCATCTTTTCCTTATCCTCTGTTTGGTGATCATATGTTCAGGTAGAAGTCTTCAGAGGCTCTGATCCTTTGCCACAATGGAGGAAAGGCATCGAAGTTTCTTCTCTTTCCAGACATCAAGCTGAAATGCCTCTTAGTAAACATGGTAAATGTCACAATAAGCTTTCTACTGTTGCAAGCTCTAAGAGTGAATCAGACATCCCCAATAAAGGCAGGGAGCTTGTTGCTTATGATGATCTCTTTTAAAAATAATGGATATGATGCTTGTGTGAGGATTACATGCGTACTCCTGAGCTTTGAAGAGGACAATGTGGTTTGATTCAGCTGAAGATTTGCTGGTAAAGTTCGAAAGACAGGTTTACCAGACTTTGTGATCGTTGCCTTGTTGATTTCGAAACATCAAGATCTCTGTTAAATTTTACTAGCTGGCTTGAAGGGCAGGTGACAATAACACTGTTGTAGCAGTTTTCTTGCTTGTATTTTCTCGAGGAAGCATGTAGTTTTTAGTTTAGTGTAATAGATAACTTGCTGTTAGATGATGTTTTGTGGTCGAAGTGTAATTTATTCAGCTAATAGCTTCAATTCTCATGAACTTATCTCCAGATTATGGACAGAAGGAGCAACTGTTATGGTGCAATAGAGCTAGTGTATTATGTATGCAACTTTGTGCATGCACATGTATCATGTACAAATGAGATCAAATACACACTTAGGTACTGTTTAATTCCTGCATAAAGTAGGTTTTATGCATGCTTTAAATCCTCCTTATGCAGCCAAAAAGTTTTCTAGCCCCCCTGATGAGCAATACAGGACAACTTTGGTCAGACTTGCATCAGTGATTTTTATCATTTTTTAAGTTGTGAAGGTGATATGGTTCCTATCTATTTTACAGTCTTGACAAACCATGACAATTTACTAAAGTATGTTCCTGATAAAAAAATTAATCCACTCTAACCCCTGTATCATTAGAATACTGAGATCTCTTGCAATTTTGTCACCCCTATAAAAGTCTTTCCCTTTTACAGAGTAATTGGCTAAATTTCCCAGATTTCCAAGCTATAATGGTATTTGCCCTGTCAATCTTCCTCAGAGTCGACAAGTATAGTAGAAGATGCTATCACCTGTAACTGTTGTGAAATCATTAGATAAAACTCACAGTGGGACTATTAATTTTGTTTCAGTTTGAGTTTTCGTTTGAATAATTTCAAGGCATCACACAAGCCAAGGCAAACTTGCTGCATTTTAGATCAGAAAAACATTTTAACTGCTAGCTTTCTGAACTTCCAATACTACTGATGGACTTTCGAAAATAGAACTCCAGAGTAAATACAAAAAGGAAGACTCAAGGCCGGGAAGCAACTTTTATCTACAAAAACCTTACGAGAGTAAGGAGTAAGGATATACTCAAATGTCCAAATGGCACTCATAGAAATGATGCGGGCAAGGCGACATGACTTCATCCTCCAGCATTTGCAGTACTTGGTTCATGGAGGGGCGATCATCTGGATTTGCATCGGTGCACATAGCAGCTATATCAAGAATAGCTTCCACAGCTTCGGCATCCCAATCACCACACTTCTCATCAACAATTTCCTCGAAACGGTTGTCTCCGGAAAGAGTATTCAACTGCATGAGAAAAGAATATTTGTTCATTCAAAAGATGGAATAGATTTACAAAAGATGGAATAGATTTACAAAGGATGCACTTGCATACCCAGCCAACAACATTTAAACCCCTTTTAACAAAGGAGGGATCTGTTGGCCTTTTTCCAGTCACCAACTCTAACAAGAGCACGCCAAAGCTATACACATCTGACTTCTCGGTAGCGCGTCCATTATGTAGGTACTCTGTTGAAGAAAAGAGACAATAGCATCAAGCAGTATACTAACACATTTAGCTGAATCAGTTCATTCAAAGACCCAAGGGATCAAACAATTTGATAGTACATAAAGCTTCCCATAAGGCTAACCAGTTAGAATAATCGTACTCACGACAACTTAATTGTAAATGCTGCACAAATTCAGAGGACTCAATTTTAGCAATCTAATCAGTTTAAATTGAATCATGACGCCAGCCTAACCAGTTCAATTTAGCTAATGATGGAAGTACATTCAAAGCAGTTAATCGAATTGTGATGCCACCTAAGCAGTTCAGATAAGATAAGAATTGGATAGCAGTTCAGTTAATCAAGAATGAAGCATTAAAGGCACATTGAGTTGAATCAATAATAACAACATACCAGGTGCCAGGTAGCCAAATGTTCCAGCCACCACTGTAGTGACATGGGAATCATCATCAACAAGCAGCTTGGCAAGACCAAAATCAGATACACGAGGCTCCAGACTTCTGTCGAGGAGTATATTACTGGATTTAATGTCCCGGTGTACTATCCCCGGTGAGCAGTCATGATGCAAGTATGCCAATCCTCTTGCAGATCCAAGGGCAATTTTCATTCGTGCATTCCAGTTCAAAGGTTGCTCTTTTTGTCCATGCTCTGGGTTTGAGACATAATGTTAATGTTAGGGATCACAGTTTTCAGGAACCGAATAACTTAGACAACCACAGGAAAAGGCATGTTGAAACATATAATAACCAAACCAGAAACTCTTGAAAAAATACTGTTAGGTACTTCAAGGAAATGAAAGTAAGATTTGCTGAAAACTGACTTATGAAGAAAGAACTGTCACTATGAACTTATGAAGGAACTCACCATGGAGATAACAGTCTAAGCTGCCTAAGGCCAAATAATCATAGATGAGGAGCTTCGCGGTGGGAAGCCTGCAATAGCCGCGCAGGTTGACAAGGTTGATGTGTTTGATATTTCCCAAGATCTCAAGCTCCCTCTCAAAAATCTGAACAGATCCCTCATGGTTCCGATCGATTCTCTTAACAGCAAATGCACTACAATCATCCATCACCATCTTGTAGACAGTACCAAATCCACCTGAACCAACTACATCCTCTTCATCAAGTTCCTCCAGCTTCTTTATGATCTCCTGCGAAGTGTATGGGAGGTCTCCATGGAAAGTGACAAGCTTGGTACCTTGCCAGTATAAAATAATGGAATAAGATAGACGCAGTATCCGATACACATGTACTATGTTCCTTCATTTACTATGAAAGTAAGTAATAAATAATTTAAACAAAATAAGCTGTGGGTTTATCTGGCGGTGGGGGGAAAGAGGGGAGAGGATGCACTTAGGGGTGGAGAGGGGAAAGGGGTGAGCTTACCAAATTCTTTAGCAAATTGTTGATTCACTTTCACATAATTCTCACCAAGATTTCCTTTTCTTGAGAGCAAGCAGATCCAGAGGAAACCAAGGAGCGCGACCAGGGCAAGGCCCAATGTTGACATTGCACCAATAAGCATCCCATTGAAAAAATGAACAGTTCTTCTCGTTTGAATCTGAGGAAGTGCTGATGATTCTAAAACATGAAGGGAAACATTATCAATATATCCCATAGAGCAAGATACTCTAGTTATTTCTTCTCAAAAACTATCTAATGAAAGCACTCGATGTTATCGGTCAGTTAGTGCATGTAGCACATAGGGAATCTATGATAAGAAAATCACTACTTGCCTGGAGAAGGAAAGCTCTGATAGTGTGGTAGCACTGCAGGAAAGCCCAGTGTACCCCGACATAATTTCTGAATAGGCAACCCACAGAGTTCCAAGTTTCCAACAAACCTATGATATTTTAACAAAATTAAGGAACGAAGCATTCTTCTATCACCCGTCATTGGGAATCAAGCTACTATATTGCTTCCTGTGATGCAAGTCTTATACTCTTTTAAAAACAAGGCAAGAGTGCAACAGGTGCAAAAACTCACGAGCTGTTCTTGAAATTGCTGAGGACACCCACGTTTGGGATTTCACCAGAAAAGAAGTTGGTAGATAGATTTCTGATGGACCAAGCACCACAAAGATTTTTACATCAACTTTAGTATATGATTGTAAGCTCCAATGTAGCAGCGAGCTGAGACACGCCTAATGCTCTTGACAGCAGCAATCAGACTTAAGTTGAGAAATAAATTGTATATTTCAATGACTCACAGGAAGTGCAGGTTCATGAGCCGTCCAAGCGATGCCGGTATGGTTCCCGTCAGCAGATTGCTAGACAAATCCCTACAACACAATAAACAAGAACCAGGTGAGCAGGACACAAGGAAAGAAGCAAAACAAACAACACAAATGGCTTAGATGGTTTCAGATTGCTTACAAAATGTTGAGATGGGTAAACTCCCCGATCTGTGGAGGAATGCCGCCCTGGAGGTAATTAGCTCTCAAATACCTACATGATCAGAAATCAGCAAAGCCAATCGAGCCAGTACAGAGACAATCAAACAATTCAAAAACAAATGGAGCTCTATGTATCATAAAAACATGAAGGAAGATTACAAAGCTCTCAGATCAATGCAGTTCTTGATCTCGGCAGGGATGGGTCCACGCAAGCTGTTCTGGTGCAGAGCCCTGCAAACACAGCACACCCATTTGAGGTAAGAACTCGCGTATGCATCTTCTTATCAATAAAAACACACTTTTTTTCTTATATCAGAGAGTCCCACGGAGAGGAAGGGAAGCACAATAGAAATGGTTACAGTCTCTGAAGCCTGTGGAGTTTGCCAATGCTAGGGGAGATGACGCCTCCAAGCTGCATGTACGGCAGGTTTCTGCACCATTGGCATAAAACCAAAAGGAATCAACGCCAAATCCAAAATCAATAGACCCAAGACGGGCATGTAGAAGAGTGGTCTAATACACACATGGAGCGGACGCGGAGGTCGGAGAGGTGGCAGGTGATGCCGGGCCAGGAGCAGGGGTTGGGGCCTGCCGGCTGCCAGCTCTGGAGCAGCCCCTTGCTGTCGTTGAACCCCCGCTTCAGCTCCAGCAGCGCGAACCCTGCTCGATCATAGGTAAATGTTAGAACTTGATTAGAGAGGAACACATTGAGGAATCCAAAAAAGAGGTGGTGAATGGTGATCATGTGATTATACCATCTGGGGTTAGAGTGGAAGAGGGAGGGATCAGGAGGGAGATGACCAGTAGTAAAGCTGAGATAGACGAAACCCAAGTAGCCATTGCTGCCGTTCCCTTTCTTGTCTCAAGGTTGGGGATGAGAGGGGTGGATAGGAGGAAGTGAGAGGCATAATGGTAGGGGCCATGGGGGGTGTTCTTTAATTATTATTGAGCAGTGTACCACGTGAGAGGAAGACAGAGAGGATGTTTACCTTGGAATATGAGCTAGAGAGAGAGAGAGAGAGAGGAGGAGAAGAAGAAGTAGCCGTTGGTAGGTTCCACGAATTCAAAAAGGCCTGGAGGCTGGAGCCCTGGTGGCACGTGCGAGGGGAGGAATGTGTCAGGGCATGAGCCATGACATGGGCTCGGCGCGCGGCATCCGGAGGTGGCGCAGCCCAAAGGCCCGATCATGGCACGACAAGATGGCGCGGGGCGAGTGCGCGCGAGGCACGACGCGGCATGGCACGACATTGCACGGAGCGGCATGGCACGACGTGGCACAATAACAACTCGAGTCTAAGTGTGACTAGGAGTCCGACTCCTACTAGGACCCCAATTCCTAGTGCCACTAGGACTTTGCACATCTTGTCAAGACTCACGACGAGCTTCGACGCGAGCAAAATTCAAATGGCATAAGGAGTCATAGTCCGTCCTGGGGGGTGTCATGATGCGCCCAACATGACATGGTAGGCCATCGGGGCCAAATCAACTATGCGTTCATCGTTATTTTAGTTAGACTGGGATCCTGGAAGGACTTGATTCGGCAAAGGGAAGCTTTGGTGTAGGAAAAGTCCTAATTGCGCGGAAGCTCTAGTGGGACTAGGACTTGGCGCGTTTGGCAGAATGCAGTTGGCCATGGAGGCCAATATGAGCGTGTGATCGTGCAAATTCCACTTTGCTTAGGTCTCTAGCATGGAATGACACGGCAAAGATTGAATATGGCATGGGAGATCTTGTACTTGACACGTGGAAATAGGAAGGAGTCCTATTTCTAGTCAAAGTGCGGGTGGATCTTGGCAGATGCTATCCAAGACAAGTCTGAGCACAACTAGGAGTCCAAATGAAGTGGGCAACTTCATGATTGGCCAAGATAGAGTTCACATAAGCTAGGAACCAATCTAGAACTCAAGGTTGGAGTTGAGCAATGAGTCTTCCTTAAAAGGGAAAGGCTTGGAGCCTTCCCCTATATAAGGAGGAGCCGGCCATGATCAAAGGGATCTGGACGGTGGCTTAGGATTGGGTTTCCTTTGTACTTGAGTGATTGTGTAACCAAGGGTTTGGAAGAGAGAGTTGAGAGTTTCTCTTGTACAATTACTTTAGCGGGCGAATCCCTTTGTCTAGAGTGTGTCTTCTTATGTGTTTGCAAGTGAAGAAAACGAATGAGGGCTTGTCAAGAAGGGTCTTGAAGCCATCATTGGAAAGAACTAAAGAGAAATTTTCCAATGCACTTTTGTGATGACAGAATGACTGCCTCGTGATCTGAACCGGCCATCTTGAGATCAAGGGGTGTATATGTATTACTAGCATGGCTCAATGGATTGCCAAATCTCACCGTTTGTTGTCGAGGATTCCAATGATCTGACCGTTCGATGTCGGGGGTTCCAAAGTTTTGGCAGAGGATATGGCGTGGGTGGGTAAAATATTTTTAAAACTTTAGGAACGGATACTTATGATTAATTGTTTTCTTTTTTACAAAGAATATCTTGATCTGATTAGGTTTCCTTTTTTTATGATTAATTGTTTAATTTGGATTGGTGATTACCATACTTGATATATCTTAATCCGTAGAGACACCAGCGATGGCACGTGCCCCTGGTACTGTTTGAAATTCCTCATCATGTACTTTCATTAAGATGAAAACATTCAATAAAAGCTATCATTCTCATCCCATACTTTCAACAAATAGATAGACCAAAAAATAATCCAAAAACAACAAAATAATTAATAAGAAGCTATGATTTTTATCATTTAATATCACTATAAAAATTACTATAATAAATTACAAGTAACAAAAGAGAAGTTACCATGAAAAGGGCTTTCACATCTGATTTTTGCTTCATTGAGCCGAAATAAGGCTTAGTTACAAAAGGCTTCCACAAGAGGACACCTAATAGGTTGGAGTTCTGCTTCTTCTACTGATCCCGCCGATGTCTTCAATTGCATTTCCCAGGCCACACCACCATCCTCTCTTAGATACACAAGGCCTATTCCAGCTGTAGCAGCACCTACTCGCCAGGAGGCATCAGCTTGGATAACACAACCACGCCAATCCATACGTGAATTAAAGTAAAAAGAAACTTCACCATCCATCCATCCCTTAGCCATCCATAATTCTAGAACAAGCCGGCGTATACGATGCACAATAGTAACAGCAGCAATGCGGCCATGAGTGCCCCATACCATAGCATTCCACTCTCTCCAGATCAACCATAGACCAACCCACCAAAGATTTACGTAGCTTCTGCCCCGACTCAGAAGAGGATGTCACAAAACTAGAGAAAAACCAATCCAAAGACCAACCATCAGCGGGCTTGTCTTCCCTGCAAAAGCAAATCCCAAATGGCTTGTGCAAATGGACAATCCACGAACATATGTTGCATGGTCTCTTCCTGCAACACACAGATTGGGCAATCCCTATCATACTGCATACAGTACACCAGAGAAGATCCCGCGTAGGAAGTGGACGATGTAAGAACTTTCACATGAAATGCGAAATACGACCTACCGGCGCTCCCTGCACCCCTCTCCACATTGATGTTGGAACAAAGGAATGTTAGCAATTATACTGTCATGCTAGATCTTCTACACTATATTCACGTAAAGCAATAATGTAATGCGGAAATAAATCATACCTTCCGTCATCGTGTATACAATACGATGACTCCGTTCACCGTTGTACCGCCTACTCAAGACGGTAGGCTGGACTGGTCTTCTCTCTCTTAATCTCACTCTCCAACCTTTATGCTTAAGGACGATGGGGATCCTTTTGGCTTAAACCGTGAGCAGAGAAAGGGACCAGGGTCTCATATATATAGAAGTGAAAGTGTCCAATCATCATAGGACTAGAACTCTAATTGAGGTTAAACTCCATCATCTGAGTGGGAATAGAACTCTTATTAATTGGGCTCTTTTAGTAGAATCAGGACTTGACTCAAGAGTTAAATCTACTCAAGTTATAATTAGACCACATTAAGGAGTTAAATCCAACAAGGAAGAGCTGGGATAGTTTTCTGCCGTTAGCTAGGTATAAATTGAGGTTAACGTAATGACCCCATAAGAGTTGAAAACCCAGCGGCCGATATCCACCATAGCACCATGGAAGATAGCAGAGAGCTTAGTCTGGCACCATACACCATTTGTCATGAATTGTTGAAGCCGTAGATCCTTTCAAATCCCATCCATATTCAAGAAACAAGGAGAAAGGGAGAGAGGAGAGTCCCCAAACCACCAATGAGACAAAAAATCAATGTTTTTTTTTTTTTTTTATAATAGTTAAGCACGGTAGTGGGGAGAATACCAGCTGGGGGTGAGAGAAGGTACCAACCTTCGAACCCGGCTCCTTCACAGGACACCCAAGCTGTCAAATCAGACAAAAAATCAATGTTACTAGCCTTACATGGGGTAAAATTAATCACAGATCTGAAGTCCCCTGCCGCCCGGAACACAAATTTCCAAAGCGACGATGTCGCGCCCCGACCCGTGAAAGCCCAACTGGGGCGGGGGATGTGAATCGGAACCTAACTAACTGCGGAAAAAAATTTGGTGATGGTTCCCTCTAATCTACTGGTTTCCCTGTGCAATCATCAAGCACCCTCATTAAACAATAATTAAATACAGAAATTTCAAAAACATAATTACAAACCCAAAAGTTACAAGTCTATAAAATCCCCGAATATGGGAATTTAGTTATACATTTATACTCCCGTAGAAGACTAAATATAAACAGAGGGTAAACTGGTAATCACCACTCCTTAAGCACCGCCAAACGCCGCTGCGCTGCCAAACACTTGCCTGGTAGGGGCCACAGAAGATGAGCTAACGCCTGCACCTGCAAAACGCAACCCGGATATGAATAAGTAACTAAGCTCAGCAAGGAAACTACACTATAACTCACATAAGGAAGAGGGAACACGACAATGTCGCCCTCAAGCAAAGCCTGGGTGTACACATGGGTCCCATAACCCCACCGACAATGAGATAAAAAATCAATGTTACTAGCCTTACATGGGGTAAAATTAATCACATATATGAAGTCCCTTGCTGCCCGGAACACAAATTTCCAAAGCGATGATGTCGCGCCCCGACCCGCGAAAGCCCTACCGGTCAGGGGACGCGAACCAGAACCTAAGTAACTGCGGAAAAAAACTTGGTAAATTACATCTTATCGGTTTGTTTCACACCCGTGTGGTACACACACAACCCCTATGTTTGATTTATTGTGTTTACTAGAACCCTAGGTGGGCTTGGGATCGAAAGATCCAAGCTTGGGCGCGCAGAAGCCTGTTTTTAGGTTAGCTGGCGGCCCGTGTACGATCGGTCGCTCCCAAGAGCGACCGGTCGGACCTGTGTGCAATCGGTCGCTCCGGCCGATCAGACCTGTGTCGGTGGTCGACAAAGCCGACGTGTCCAGATAAGAACGTGAACCGACTTAACCCGGCCCAGTCCAACCGATCGGTCCCTGGACCGATCGCTCGGACTCGAGCCTATAAGTAGCCCGAGACCTCCTCTGTTTTTCCGGTTTGTTTCCTTTCTCCTTCTTCACCTCCGTTATTCCTCCTCCGACCATCTTTTTTCTTTTTGACTGCTTGAGGGCTCGTTGGATTCGTGGCAGCGAGAGGAAGATCCTTGGCTTGGTTTGAAGCCGGTTTGGTGCTCGTACCGCGGGGATTCAGCCGAGGTTTGCGTGTCCGGTAGGTTTCTACCTACTTGAGTTGTTTTGGGTTTTCTCTTAATCTAGCCGATAGATCAAGGTGTTCTTGGTGTTGTTGTGTGCATATTGCTTAGTTTAATTACTGTTTTAAGTTTCATATGATTTGATTGAGTTTTTAGTAGGATTTTAGCATGTTTAAACTCGGATTTTTTCGGTTTCTTTGTTCTTGAAGAACAGCCGGTTTACGGCGTGTTTTCCCGTCTACTCGTGCATGATCCGGATTTCTGATGAACATGAGAGTTGTCGATCTTTGCGTCTACTCTCAGACCCAACTAGTTTCATAATTGTCTGATTTTACTATGAATTGTTATGAATTTCCTACTGATGGACTGCATTGTAGCAATTAGAGGTAATTAGTGAGATTAATGGTTTTGATTAGTATTTTCCTTGTAATCGAGCCGTCGGATGTTTCCCGGTTTTGGATATGTTGATTCTAACATGTTTATCTGAGGGTTTCTAAGTTGGAGCTCGAATCCAACGTTGTTTGGATGTCGGATCGACGAGGTCGCTTAGCCTCTAATTAGAGGATCTTGATGATTTAAATAATATTATATGTTCAAAACATATTGTGAGGACCCGTACCTCCAACCCGGTCTGACCGCGTTAGGTCGAGGGTCTGGGTTTGTGGTTTGGCTCGGTTGGCCTTGGGATGCGATCGGCTGATTGCATCGCTGCTTTTGACCCCAGTGACATTTTGGTAAATATGCTTCCTGATGGTCAGTTTCACACCCGCGTTACACATGACATTTGATTGATGTATGTGTTTGATTAGAACCTTTAGGGCGCTCCCGATCGGAAGATCGGAGCTCGATCGGGAGAGATCGAATCAGACGGCTGTGATGGATTCCAGCTTTCTATTTAAGCTCCTTCTTTCTCTTTCTTTCATTCTTTCTTCCCCTGCCGTTCTCTTCTCTCTTCTCTCTCTCCTGCGGCTGAGCTAGGGCCCGAAGGCGCGGCTTTCGAGGAGCGGATTCCGGCGATCGGAGTTGGGGAATGCGTGGAGGAGCTGCCTTGCTTGTTCAAGTAGGTGTTTCTACCCCGATCTTGTGATCGGGTTCTCCTATGATAGGTTTATTGTATTTTCGTTGTAGGAGTACTTATTAGAATGTTGTGTAACTTGTTGCATATGTGTTGTGGATGATTCAAAGTAATCCTACCTCACGATTTCCGTATTTTATCGGCTGAATCTTGTATTGTCGCCGTTTATCGGTTTTCGGCCGTTTTGACCTAAATTGGAGATTTATCCGTAAAAAAATGTGATTTCTTCGCACCATTGGATTCCCCATCATCTTTTATGCATGCTTGCTACAAAGTTTCATCAACTTCCAACTTGATTTGATCATTCAAATCCAAGAAATTGGATTTCCGGCATTGTTCTGAGGAACTGTGTCGTGGGGCTGACGGTCGATTGGTGGATCGACCGTCAAGCGTTAATACACTGCTTTCGGGCCTGACGGTCGACCGTCGTATAGATCGTCACGCTCTGTCGTGTTTTTGGCCTCTCACGGTCGATGCCCCGATCGACCGTGGTTCCTTCTTCTTTTCCATCCCGCCTCACGGTCGACCGTCGGATCGACCGTCGCATCGTCCGTGAGGCTCTGTCCCGATTTGGATCTCCCACGGTCGATGCACCGATCGACTGTGGCCCTTATGATTTTCCCTCGATTGACCCCCACGGTCGACCGTCGGATCGACCGTGGCATCGACCGTGGCCTCACAGTCGACCGTCGGATCGACCGTCGGATCGACCGTCGCATCGACCGTGGGCCACTGAGCTGTGTTTGCTGGTTTCCTTTGATTGGTTTTCATCCATGATAGATACCCAATCATGTTAGGAAGCATGCACGTCGTTTTCATGGGATTTTTTAGGGATTTCTACTGAGATTGAGAATTGAATTGGACGTTGCCCTTTTTATGGATTTATGGATGGATTTGCATTTAATACTTGGTTTGATAAGTAGTTAAATGCTTATTGGGTTGCTTAACCATTAGCTAGCTATGAGTGCTAGTTAATGTGGAATTGTGGAACCTTAGCCTGTTGTCGGCGAGTGCCGAGGGCTATTGTATAACTGTGGCCAGTTACCTACGGGGTAACTGTGGAACCTTAGTCTGTCAGGTGCAAGAGAGCACTGAAGACTATTGTATATCTGTGTCTATCTCTTTGTGCTAATCATTGCTTGGTTAGTATAGATTATCTGTATCTGAGGCTTTTGCTATGCTTACCCTTTTGGCTAGCTATAAGCCATGCCTAGTCCTGTATAATTGATGACATCGTGTTGCATGCTTATATCTCTTTATATGTGCCTGAACATTGCATGCATCTTGATTGCATTAGAGGCATATGAGGTTAGGCGGCGCGATGGGTTGATCGCCGATCCGAGGCTCTCGGGTAGCTCGGATCTAGCCTTAGGATCGCGGCTGGGTAGTCAGGATTAGGGCGTGATTGTCTGATCAGAATCTCTTGTTATTGAGGATTTGCGATAGTTGACTCTGATCAATGTTTGTGGTTTAGAGGTCATGTCGGTTCTCCAAGGCCAAGTGCTAAGGATGGTTGTCGATGAGTTCCCGACGTGGTTCCCCAAGGCATGGTGTTCCTGCTTGGGTAAGGGTGATCCTGCATGTTACTGTTCTTTGGCCTCCAGGTAACATGTTCAGGAGAGAGGTTTCATGACAGGAGCCCTTGGGACATCGATAGGGTTATGGGACCCGTGGCATCCTTTAGACTTAGGCGAAGAAACGACACTGTTGTTGTTTTCCTCCCTTCAGTGTCCCGTAGAGTAGAACCCTACTGAGCTTTGTCGCTCACTCCTACCCGGGCTGCGTTTGCAGGTGCAGACGCCAGTTCTTCTTCAGTAGAGCCGGCCGGATCAGCTTTTGGTGTCGCGACTACGTCCAGAGGTATTTGAGGTTGCTGGAGGACGACTGTTGTACTTTTGGTAGTTTTTGTAAATTATGTATATCTTCGAGGATTCTTTTGGGATTATTGTATAATATCTTTCCTTTAGAGGAATTTGATCAGAATTTGTATCTAATGTTGAATAGTACAACTTGATGAATATATGAATTGAATTTCTGTTTCACCTCTGCAATATAAATTGTTTAAATTTATCTGTTTTTTCCGCAATGTATCGCGCCAATTGAAGATGAATAGTATATGTTTCCCCTCAAGCTCTGTCCTGGATGGGTTTTCTGGGTCGGGGTGTGACACATATAATATAATATTATATGTTCATCTAAGTTTTCAGGGTTGCTTCCCGTTACAGGAGTCCGCGGACGATGGTCACGGTACCGTCGTAATGTCGGGACCCGCTGCGGATTGGCTGGCAGCGGTCGGTAGTATCGCTGCAGCGATCCAGTTGGACATGTGTGTTATTTTTATCATACTGTTGCATGCTTACCTCTTATCTGCGTATGATCGTAGCATGCATTGTGTTGTGTATTAGATACATAAGGATAGGGCGTGGGTGATGGGTTGATCGCCGATCCGAGGCTTCGGGTAGCTCGGATTTAGCTCTAGGACCATGACGGGTAGCAAAGTTCAGGTTGGATGGTAGTATTCAGTCGATATCGATGATATGCTTAGATGACTTGAATACATGTTGATCGATGATTTAGAGGTCATGTCGGCCTCGAGTCGGGTGCTGAGGTGCAACCGGTGTCCTGTGATCCATGTCTCTTGAGTAGAGGGTGTGCCTACTCAGCGGGTTGGACTCCCACCTGCAGTGTCCGTTTCCTGCTTGTGAGACATCAGTGTTGGTTTCCTGCTCACAGGGACATGCAGTGGGGTTATGGGACCCCTGTGTTCACCCAGGCCTTTCTTGAGGGCGACACTGTTGAGTTCCCTCCTTTCTGTGTGTCGTAGTGTAAAACCCTACTGAGTTTAGTGCTCACTCCTTCCCGGGCTGCGTTTTGCAGGTGCAGGCGTTAGCTTTTCTTCGGTGGCCCTACCGGGCAGGTGTTTGGTGGCACAGCGGCGTCTGGCGGTGATTGAGGTGCGATGATCGTCTTCTACACCTTTTCTGTTTAGATAGTCTCATATGAAAGTATGTTGTATAAAAATGTAAACCCTTTTCAGGAATTGAATATTATATTATATCCTTTGAGGTTGTTGATTACTATTAAATAAGAGTGCTTATGAATTGTTTAGGGAAACTAGTAAGTTGGAAGGAACCCCTCGCCAAAATTATTCCGCATTAGTTAGGTTTCGATTCGCGTCGCCCGACCCGGTTGGGCCTTCGCGGGTCGGGGCGCGACAGATAGCCTCGAAGATCCGATCGAGGTGCACCTTCAACTTTGTCATCTGCCTCTCCAGACCCTACAAGTCCAACCTCGCCACCGCCGGGAAAAAATCCGATAGGTTAGGCTTTCCAAGCAACTCCGTGGCCAAGCTCACCAGCTCTCTAAACTCTCATTCGACATGAGCCCTCTGCTCCTCTTTCTCCGCTATGCCACCCCATAGCATGCTGGTGGAGACGTTTAGGATGGTCAAGAACATCTAGGCGTTGACGTCGACACGGCTGCCGGCGCGGGCATGGATGTAGGAGATGGTGGATTGGAGCTCCCGACGGCGGAGGGAGTAAACGGCGTTGAGTCTGGACTGGGAGAGCACCTCATGGATGGTTTGGAATTCCTCATCCCATTTCCCCTGACACATGATCGGAAACCGTATGCCGAGATGGCATAACCATTTACAACGTTAGTAAGAAACCCAAAGGACTATTCTCAGCTATTAGATATTATAGAAGTCATCTATTATATAAGATCCAGTGCATCCTATTAGACGGATAAGGATTCATGATTGAAGTTAAGCCCGGATATATCAGACGATTAAGATGAATGCACATGGAAATAAGTAGTGGGGGTGATGGTTATCGGGTGGTTAGGAGAGAGAGAAGTAGCGGGGGTTGCCCGTGCCAGTGGCATGGGGGGGTCCATCTATTAGATAGGATATTAGATATCATCTTGTATGCATGCAACATACACATAAACACATGCAAAGAAGCGGTCTCCTTGCTCTCAAGAAAGAAAAGCAAATCAAAAATTTGCTTATTTATTTTTAACACAACCTTCTATCCCACGATCTATCATCCTAATGGATGTGGCCAAGGAACCTTCACTGTGCACCTACATCCATCACGGTTGTGACAGTCTGTTCCATGAACGTGGCTTCTGTCAAATTGAGCAACGCAAAGCCGATAGCATCCAACGGCGGTGCAGTTGGTGAGATGATAATCATGTGCCACGTAGCTCCAGCATACATTTTCAACTTCATCACCAGCTACCTTCATGTAAAGCACTGCATAACAAAATACGTAAGTCAATCATCGACAACACTCAACGTCAAACGAACCACATTTACTCAGATCAAGAATTAGTGCAGCAACGGATATGGGGCAGATCTATACAGAGACTTCAATAATTTAACATCATTTGAGTATTTAAGATCGGACACAGTATCGCCAAAGGTAGGGTTATATGCTCAACTAACAAGAAATATACTCCTCAAAGTTACAAAAGGTTCATTATTAAAGGCAGTGATTTTTAGGATGACCTACCAATTGTTCTATTAATTGTAATAGACTCACACATGCATGACAAATGAATAGAAAAAATTTCAATAACTTATAGCTCGACGGTGCATACAAAGGGAGAAACTGAGAATAACGGCTAGGAGATATGCAGCAACATGTGATTTTTGCATGGTTTCCAAAGATTTGGTTGTATAGGCTCACAAGAGGACCTAATATATAAGAAGTCGAAGTCAATTCATACCATATGGTCCTTCTAATGGATTACATGCAGTAGATGGATATTGGCATGCGCAAGATATGCTCATGGCATGCACCAGATATGTTCAATTAATCCTGCTTTTTGTCTCTTCTCAAATATGGTAGAAAATTAAAATATTGGATATTTTTGTTTGGAGCTTGGCAAAGAAAGACAAATAATAGGATAGACGTGTGAGCTAAAATCGAGATATCGGGGTAACACAGACAATGCCACGTGTGTCTAGGCTAGGAGAGCCTATGGGCTTGGTTGGACTCTCAAAAGTTAGGGCACTAGTTGGAAAGTGATCTTTGATTCAGGTGAAATCTGTATTTCTTAAAAGTATTGGTGGTAGGGGTGTGAAACATGCATGTCAGGTGAGCTTTTGGCCCCGTTTTTATTTCTCACACATGTATCAAGCTAGGTTAGTGCATAAAGTTTTAGAATTATGGATTTTGGATTGTTAGGCTCCCAAAATTTCTTTATTTCGGGTCTAATACATTTCAGGCTTCCGAGAGAGTGTTGTTGGGGTTCTTCATGCGAGCGCTCGCACGTGTGCCTGGGGTCGCTTGAGGCCCCCTACTGTTTCAAAAGCTTCCATCGGTCGATGGATCGTCAAATTAGGCGAACCCAGAATTCCAAGTGCAACATGAGTGATGGAGCCAGGTTCCCTTGTGGTCAGGATGTCACGTGGCAGGCACTACGTCTCAAGCAACAGTCCCTCAATATTCCAACGGCTAATCCCTGTCTCATTGCCAATTCCAAACAGAGCTTCAGCCTCTAGCAAACCAAAAGCTCCATCGTCTAGCTTTCTTCTCTTTAGTGGCGGAACCAGGATGAGTCTTAAGGGGGTGAAATCTAAAATAAAATGACCAAATATTTTTCTTTTAAGTAATGCAAAAGGTACCTTAGAATTACAATATCAAACATTAAGGAATAAAAATAATACAAATATTAAATTATATGCACCATACTATGTCCTGCGATTGAGAGGTGGAAGTTGGATCCTACGCTTTTGCATTTTTTAAAAACGTTGCAAAATAACTTTGTTCTCAATAGTTTCAAAATTTTGCCGCTCGATGTATACTACCATGAAATCATTCATTCAGTTATCTCCTATCTTATTATGCAAATCAGACTTGATAATCTTCATCGAAGGGAATTTTCTCTCAACGGTTGCAGTCGCAACTTGTAAAACCAATGCTAACTCAATAAGAAGATAAACCAACGAAAATAGAGCATTTTTCCTAGTCTCAACCATCTTCACAGTAAGACTTCCAATATCTTGAAGTCCAAAAAAATCATCATTTCTTCTAACATCTTTAATGTGGGTGTTAAAATGATCTCTAAGGATCATACGAT
The DNA here is from genome assembly GCA_963920575.1 of Narthecium ossifragum. Taxonomy (NCBI): domain Eukaryota; kingdom Viridiplantae; phylum Streptophyta; class Magnoliopsida; order Dioscoreales; family Nartheciaceae; genus Narthecium; species Narthecium ossifragum. The sequence goes on from OY986973.1 coordinate 20,883,313, forward strand.
CAGCTATTGTGAAATCCTCTGGATAAAGTTCAGCAAGACGACATAACTTAGCATGATCAAATGTTGAGAATGAGTTTCTTGGATCAAGACATACTATGCAGAGAAGTAACTCCGTACTTGCTTTTGTGAAACGATGAAGATATGCTCATTGTTAGAACAAAAATCATGCATATCATGTTGTTGATCGGCGAAGGGAAACATGGTCAAAATAGTCTAACATCAAGAATCAGGAAGATTGTAGTTTAGTTCAACTGCTATGTTCGAACAGAGATGTTGAAGTTGTTGAGAGTGGATGAGAAAATAAATAAAATAGAGAAAATAGAGGGAAATTGAAAATGAATTATGGTAAATCTACTCCTATGAGTAATAGATCTACTTCTATGACTGGAATTATGGTAGTACTACTCCTACAAATGAAGAATTAGTTGTAGGAATTTAAAGGAAAGAAAAAGGCTTCATTTTTGAATTTAAAAGGCTACATGGTAAATAGATCTAAGCCTATTGATACATGATAAAAGATAAATAAAGTGGCTTTTTGCTCTTGATTTTTTGGGAGAGACTTTTTCTTCATCCTCTTGGCCTTTTATAGAGCTTCTGATAACTACCTTGAAACCACCCGAAACCACCCGAACCACCCGCCACAACTATCAGAACTGAATCTGAAACCATGAGAAATGCATAACTGGGCGACATCTTCAGTTATTTATGAAACTGCCATCGGATAGAGTTTCTTGTCTTCCACTGCAATTTGGATGATGATAATCTTAGAATTTGATAAAACTCTGAGCATGAAAGTTGTAGGTCTTCGAATTCTCTTTCCAACGGTACTAGAAACATCCAATTTGGACATCGGATGAGAAAGTTATGGGTGAAACAATTAGACTACATTAATTGCTAATATGGCCGATTAGCCAAATATGAACGATCGGAATTTGGACGATGACATCGACCATTTTGGACGATGACATCGGCCATTTTGGACGATGACATCGGCCATTTTGGACGATGGTATTTAGATGTCAGCCATTATTTACTATTTTGCCATTGGGCATTTCGATTGTCAGTTTGACACATTAAACGATAGAATCTGAAGATCTCGTCAACATGAAAGTTGTAGATCTTCTCATCCTCTTTCCAATGGTTTAAGAATCAACTCATTTGGACATCATATGATAAAGTTATCTTCAAAATAGTCGAACAACATTGACGACTTATTAAAATAATCGGCCAAAATATGCCCGATGGATTTTTTGCCGATGGAGAAGTTGGCCGATTGATCGGCCATTGATTGGATTTGGATATTTGATCGTATTTATCATTTTGCCACTGAACACTTTGGCTGTCCGTTTGACACACTAAACGATGGAATCTGAAGATCTCGTCAACATGAAAGTTGTAGATCTTTTCGTCATCTTTCCAATTGTTCAAGAATCACTCAATTTGGATATTTTGATGTAAAAGTTATGGTCAAAATACTTCAGTTATGTCAAAACTGAAGTATTTATTGGCCGATTGGCAATATTTACGGAATTATCATTGATCGCCCAAATGACTTGAGGACATGGTTATATTTATGGCTAACACTCATATACTACTGACACGCCTTGAAAAGTGTCGTTACCTTAACAAGGACGCCAGAATTACAAATTTAAAAACCGAATCACTACTAACTACTTAAGGGGGTAGATAGCAATAAGTCCGGGTCGGTCCACTGGGAAAACAGGATTAAGTCTAATTACCACGCATAGTTCTAAATCAAAGGTTAAGGGAGATGGATGATAGTTGGTCTTTAAACTACCTTTAACTCGAATTAAACTAAATCAGGAGAATAACAATAAGAGAAAAGGCTAGGAAGTTCTAATCCGTAATCGAGAGCTATCTAGGCATTCCTAGGATAAGAGCAATTCAATAAGTTCAAGATGGTTTTCTAGGGTTGATAGAAGATCGGCTAGGTCCACTATCACTCAACATAGATTCATTAGAAGCCTATGTCGGAATGAAGAACAAATCAGCGGATAATTGGTATGAAAATAATCAAAGTGGTTCTAGCACTTTGAGATCGCCTAATCGATAAAGATAAAGAATGAATCGTAGGTTACAATCATAGGTCTTAATGGTTCTAGCATTAAGACAGTGGTTCTAGCACTCCTACAATCATAAGCTAGGGTTTAGAATCCAATCCAAAGATCTAACATGGTTCTAGCATGAAAGCAACTTGGAAAAATCCTAATCCTAGCCTCTAACATGCAATGCTCAAAACCAGCGAGCGTAATCTCAGCGTAACTTTCACATCCGAACTCAAAACGAGGCGATTCAAGATTCGTTGGAAAGCTAAGACAGAGATCTACAACTCTTATGTTTTGAGTTTTCACAAAATCCGGCTGTAAATCCACGAAAAAATCGAGACAAGACAGACCAAAATTAGGGCGCAAAGAGCAAACAATACATTCACCATAAGAAAGATTACCAATAGATATATAAAATCCGAATTCTATCCATTAAACCATCATAAAATACATGCTCAGATCCATAGGAAAACCGAAATAAACTCCCTATTACATCATAGAATTTCATAGACTAAAGATCTAGCTACTCATCTTGAAGAGACGTTCCATCGGGGAAGGTTGATGACGCGCTCCCGCCATGGATCTATCTTCAAGATCTAACCCTAATGTTTATGGAGGAAGAAGAACCAAGGAAACACCCAGGAGGAGAGGAAAATTCATCCTTGGGTGGCTGCCAAAAATCCTCTCCCAACACCTATTTATAGGCCTTAATAAAACCCTAACTCGGATTAGATCTCGGCCCTTTATTTTTCCTCCAGCACAAAATGAGATCGATCTCCATTGGGAAGAAGATCGATCTCCTTCGTTCTACGAACTCTGGATCTGGCATACGCCAGACCAAGATCGATCTCCTTTAGGATGAAGATCGATCTCCTTTGCTTTGACTGGACCGCTACTTGCTGGAATAATGAGATCGATCTCCTTTAAGATGCAGATCGATCTCATTTACGCAGGATTGCCAGAATCACTTCGTTTTAGCACCAAACTTGACCTAATCTTCGTTGAAGGCTCTTATACCTGAAATGCACTAAAGACCATCAAAATAGCATTGCTCGGAGACTAACAGGACCTAGTTAAAGGGGCGATTTGTGCACTTTTCACGCGTTATCACACCCCCCAACTTGATCTTTGCTAGTCCTCGAGCAAAGCAAGATAAAAATAAACATAAAACAGTAAACCTAACTAGCCACTTTCGTAGGTCTCACGATTACACTTAGCATGTGTAACAAGCCTTTAAACCCCTGGGTGGCCCCAGTGGAGGAGTTATAGTCTGCTGAGGGTTTCCGGTGATGATACCCACAAACATCAATACATCCCCTTGACTATGCTATTAGAAATCCATCATAAGAATCATCAACTCTAATGCATGAATCAGAAATATTACCCATGAACGTACCCTTCAACTTCTAGTCACATAAAGATATAGCAAAGCAAAACATGCCATAACATACTTCCAATATTACCCATGAACGTACCCTTTTTTTTTCATTTCATTTCAGGTAATTCAACTGTTTTACGCGAACAGCACGCTGGCTAGGCACACTGCCCGGTTACTAAGTTGAACACCCTACACTTTCAGACACATACTTTTTTTTTTCGAACAGAAAATTGCATGTATTCATGTATCTTCTATGACATGACAAAGAACTGTAAATCTATCCCAGTTTCAGGCTTAGAATCTAATGTCAACTCTTCGACATGTGAAAGTGAACATGTGCAGTAGAATATGTCAAGCTATCCTTAAACCATGGTAAAAGTGTTAAAGTATAGAAGTAATATCAGGCATTGTAAAAATTTACTGTCCCATATATACCAGATGAGTATCAGAATAATTCATAAAATAAATTTCTAAAACAAGCATCTTTGTCAATACTCTCATAATTTCCTTCCTTTGGCACAATTCAAGGGATGTACAATATGTTGTTAAAATATTAAGCATGAAATGTCGCGCCCTGACCCGCCGAGCGCACCCGGGCCGGGGACCGCGAGGGGAAGACACCTACAACCACTAGCCTCGACTGGCGGAAACAGCCGAGACAAAGGCCCAGCTAGCGGAAACAGCTGGACACCACAGAGAAAGAGCGAAGCAGGAAACAAAAGCTAACAACATCTATTACAAACACATAATTGAGTAACAACAGGAGAAACCTAGATACAACAGATCTAGAACAAGGGGTAAACAGTCCCCCAAAAAGAAAGCAAGCCACACTGCCCACCGGGGTCTCCACGAAGGCGCAGACAAAGCCATCCTGACCCTCAGACATGGTCAGGAGCCGCCGCGCTGCCACTGGACGACCGACGGGGCAACGGTTGGGAGAACCGGGCACCAGCACCTGCAACAAACACAGTCCAGGTAGGCATGAGCAACAGCTCAGCAGGGTCCCACTCCACAACCCCCACAAGAAAGGCAAACCCAAAGACCAACCCTGAAGCCAAGTGCTGAGGCTTGCCAAGGATCCCATAAATCCTATCGATAACCCGAAGGGTCCCTGTCCCGAGTACGTCTTCGACTGCCACTGTCTATGGATGGACAAACTCCGACTGTCCCTGACACAGGGTGGACATGACGCTACTGGTAGGACACCCTTCCCCAAGCGGGACCTCCACACTTGGCGGAACGACCGAGGTTACGACAACCACCTCCCAGCACTCCAAGCCACAGAGCCACGATCCCTGACTCCCGACCAGGCACTAAGTCTAAGGACTGCCAAGGTTCCATAACCCTATCGATGCCCCAAGGGCTCCCGACATGAACCTTGCTCATCACCCTAAGCACCCAACAGGGGAAAAGGTTCCATGCGGGATCACCCTCTGCACCAACAGAGGAACAGAACCGTGCAGGACACCTCCACTTAGCACATGGGTACGGAGTACAAGGGGGAAAACACCCACCCAAACTAGCCTAACATGTCTAATGCACAGTTAAGCAAAACAGGGCAGATAGATATTAAAACTGTAAATAAGCAACAAGGCAAGGGCACACCTTCGGCCCATTTATACTAAACACTCCCGAGGGTCATGATTCCCTCGGTTCACCACAAAGCGGTAAAGGGCATACCTTCAGCCCATTTATTCTAAGCACCCCGAGAGACATCACCCTCTCGGTTCAACCACAGAGCTGTAAACATTCACGCATAAATCACTACAGGATAAACCCCGAGGGTAAAACCGTAAAGACCATTTACATGCGAAGCCCTGCGGGCAAAACAGCATTTAAAACAAGTAAAACCCTCTCTGCTGCTCAAAGGATCGATCCTTCCCGAAGGGAGGATCGATCACCCAAGAAACAGTGAGCCTCCCTCACTGTCGAGCCAAAGAAGATCGATCACTCCTTCCAAGGAGATCGATCTTTTTGGTGACAGAGGGCACCCTTCCAGTCGCACCAAGGAAGATCGATTCTTCTCCCAGGAAGATCGATCATTCTCGGGACGAAGGGTAACCAGGCTGACCCAAGTCCCATGATCGATCTCCTCCCATAAGAAGATCGATCATGTGGCTGGGCGTAGCAAACTAACACCAGAGGATCGATCACTCCACCCAGGAAGATCGATCATGATGGGTTCCGATGTACTTCCGGCCGGGAAAACCGCCGGAATACACAACCAAACCTCACCAAAATTGGTGGGCTGGTAGATCTGATAACCACGAAGCTCCTCAAGGCTTCAAAACCGGAAAAACACCAACTCCACAAGGAGATCTAAAACGAAAACCAAAACCGGATTCAAAACCTCGGAAAACAACCGGAGTTTAGAATGAGAACCCTACCTCCTCAACGCAGCTTCGATCCCCAAGTCCTACCCCAGGACCTTCCTCGCCTTGCCACGAACCCAACGAGCCTTCAAGCTCCCGGAAAGATGGCCGGAGGAGGAAGAACGGAGGAGGAGAAGGAGCGGTCTCAACCGGGGAAGAAACAGAGCCGCGCGAGGGAGAAGAAGAAGAGAGGAAGAAAGGAAGGGGGGAAAGGGCGGGTAAGGCCGGGGAAAAGCCGGCGAACCCGGGGAAAAGCCGGGAGAGGGGAGGGAAAGTCTTCCCTCCCCTGACAGGGGAAGCGACGGCCACCGCGGTGGCCGTCCTTCGAAAGCCACCGACAAGGACTTCCAGGCACAGGAAGGATCGATCCTCCATGACCAAAGGATCGATCATCCCTGCCCAGAAGTGCAAACTTGGGCTGAAAAACGGGCCCAAGCCCAGAACACCCAAGCTAGGGTCCACCTAACCTTTCTAACAAACACAACCATCAAGCAAGGCCTGTGTGTGCACACCCAGTGTGAAAAACGACCGCCAAGGCGCAATTTCCCAAATTGCCCTTGGGATCAACCACCAGCTATAGGAATAGAGGGGCAGGTCCTCACATGAAGTCTATGAATGCAACACCCCCCAAATTAGACGGGTTTGTCCTCAAGCACGTAAATAGGGTAAGGGGTAGGGATAACCTGATGAAGCATTGTTGTCAGAAGCCTGAATCAGGTAGTGTCCTTGGGGAAGGTAAACCATATGTGCCAACCAGATTTAATTGGGAATACCACGTCTGTTCGGGACTTACATCCCTACGAAATGCGGATCATACAACAGAAGCCTGGAGAAGATTAGAAGAAATACCCCGTGATCGCACAGAAGAATATAATGGAATAAACATGTAAAATTAGAGAAAAATTGGGCAGCATCTCCTTTATTTATTCAGTCAACCCAAGGGCAGTACACACATTCATTACACATTGACAGGAAAAGTAAACTACCCTATGCTTCCACCTGCAGGAAAACAAGATTTAATCGCATGAGCCATCACCATATCACATATCCACATCGAGTCAGGTAAGCACACCCATAGTACCCACCCCATAAACAAAAGTAAGTAAGTAAATACATCAAAATGTCAAGCCAGAAACAGAGATGAGCTAAGTACTAAAATGTCGTACAAATGACGAAAAACACAGTGCTCATCCCCAAAAGTCGTGAACCTCGGTACAGGCCATATAAACACTAAAGTGCAGGGTGAGGATCAGACGGTCCAGGAGACTGGCCGTCGGCTGGGGCTGTAGGAGAAATACCCAAATGCTCGCAAATCCGAGCGACATCCCGCTGAAGTACATCCTGTCGTCTACTAACGACAAGCACTTCGTTGTAGATGTCCCTCAACGTGAGCTGCTCAGGTCCAAACGTGGGGGCTGGTGTGAGGTCTGGCTCAGTCTGGGGTTGAACAGGCTGCTGGCGGCGCCGGCGTCTCTGTGGTGCGCCGACTTTGTTCATATGCCCGACGACTTTAGCCCAAGTGGCATGACCAAATCGGGCATAAGCTAAAGCATCGGCGGTTACAGTCGGTTCATTCTCCGGTACGCACCCACGGGATGACAGAAAAGCGGAGATCAGGCAGGGATGCGGGGCAGCTTTGGTCCTGTGGCTGTACAAACAATCGCGTACGACGCCACGGTAATATAACGCCATATCCTCAAGGATCAACTGGGAGACGTCCAAGGACCACCCTTTGGCGATCAGCCACAGAGCTGATAACCAAAGTCCAGTCCTATATTGATCATGGCTGCACTGGAAGACGTTCCGGCGCAGCACATCATCAACAAACCAGAGGGACAGATGCAGCTCAGATCGTGAAAACATTGGTCCACTGGTCCTCTCCGGATGAAGGAACACTCCAATATCGGCGTCTGACGATATCTCCTCATCGGCGGACAGACGATGTAACCCAAGAGCATGGTGTGGAATTCCCAGAATCTCCCTGATGATCTCGGCGTCAAAAATGATCTCGTGGCCTTCAATGGTTGTTCGGAAGCCAATTGCAGGGGGTGTTGTCTTGTTCACTTGCTGGTCGCCATCGCCACTGTAGGGAATTGCTGTCATGTTCTGGTAGAACATGCAGACTAGTCGCGGGTAGACGGCGGTGGAAGGGTAGCAGATCGGCAACAGCTCGCGAGCCTCTAGAGTAACCACGCCCTCACTGGCAATGTCCACCGTCCGCAGACGGTCGATGTCGAATGTGAACTCGAGGTTCACTTCGCGCTGCCAACTCGGAATGAGGCCGGCGGTGATGGTAGGACCAGTAGGTGGGCGAGTGAGCTTGCCTTTCTTCGTCGGACGCGCCGGAGCAGGAGTGGATGTGGCGCCCTCGGAAGCTTTTCGCTTGCCTTTTGAAGACCCGTCCGGAGCTTGAGATGGACCGGCTGGAACCTCGGCGGTTGGTGTGCGGCCATGGGGAATGTTGGGTGGAGAAGATGATTGCGGAGCCGCCGACGGCACCTCCGGTGGAACAGTGGAGATTGGAGGAGACGAAGGTGGGGATGGCGAGGGTACATATGCCGGATCGGAGGAGGAAGACGACAGAGATGGGGAGGGAACCCTCGCTTTACTAGAAGTAGAAGCCCTTGCTTTGACAGCAAGCTTCTTGGCTCTTTTGGGCATGGCTCGAAGCGGGAAGAGTGGCGGCCGGCAGTGAAGAAGGAAGGAAAAGTTAGAAAGAGGGTTTGGGGTTTTGAGGGGGTATGGGTTTATGGCGATGAGGAAGGTATGGTGGGAAGGGATGGCAATGGATGAGGGTGATCGCCGGAGGATGGCCGGACTTAAGTCGGACGGAGGTCGCAGGCGAAGTGGTAAGGCATCGTCGGAGAAGATGAAGGAGCAATAGAGCAGAGCGATGTCCAAGGGAGAGGGAAAAAAGAAATAAGATCGCTCTGCTTTGCTGACGCTGGCAAAATAGGGGCCCAGACACCCGATCCAGATCAATCTCGCTTGGAAAGTAGATCGATCTCGATTAAAAAAAATAGAAAAACCCCCGAAAATAAATTCACCAAACTTAAATTTTATTAGTTAAAGAACCCTACATAGGAAATATAAAGGCATAATTCTAGGAAGCAGGAAATCAAATCTAAAAGCACTCAAAGCAAATGAAAGCAATTAAAATAACAATTCAGGAAGTAAAGCAAACTACCACGAAAATAAAAATAAGAATCCAAAACATCATAAGGCCTAATTATCACTGTCCTCATCATCCTCATCATCCTCCTCGTCGTCATCCTCTTCTTCATAATCCTCCTCAGACATATCCTCGAGGTCCTCGTCAAAATCCGAGTCAGTCCTCCTTGGTGTAGGTGGACGATCCGGATCGTCGCTCGCATATGGCGACGCAGGTTCGGAAGCAGATGGCGATCCATAGGCGGCCCTAGGAAGCACCACGGTTGTTGACCCATCCGGTTGCTTGAATACAATCCATGGATCATCCAGGTCCGGGTGCTGGCGTAGGTAGGTTGCCAATTTTTGCATCGAGTAATATGTGAGGTTCATGCCATGAAACTCTACGCCTTGAAGGTAATTAATCGTTCCGCCTGGAGTGTCATTATGCCAAGCAGTCGTGCCAGGTGGAAAGGTGGCGAATTGGAGTTCATCATTGAGGACTGCATTGGATGAAAGGGACTCGATTGAGTCATGTGACGAATCGGAGGCTTGCGATGCTGGCGATCCGGGATCCATGATGTCGTCCTGGGACTTGTAGGAGTGGTCGTCGGATCCAGAATCAGACATGGCTGTAATAGATTTGTCAATTAGTTTAGTCGATGATAAGATGAGAGATCCCATAAGTGGAAGGATGAGATCGATCTCAAGAGGTAGGGAGATCGATCTCACATCCCCAGTCTGAGAAGAATAATATTAACTGAGAGATAGAAACAGGGGATGTTTAGGTGAAAACGGAGAAGGAACGAAAGAAAAATCAAATAAGGAAAAGGGACTCGAAGACTACGAAGGAAGAAGGGATACGGAGGACACCAACTTTGGTCGCCGGCGTCAGTGGTCGGAATCCATGGCGAAAGCCATGGGTTCCGCCGGTAGAGACACAGGAACTGAGAGGGAAAAGAGAAACGAGAAGAAGGAAAAGATGGGATCCCTACTGAATAATCCGTGGACGACTTGCAAGTGCAATCCTCGCTGAAACGCCGAAGAAGCTGCTCTCCCCGCCGGAACCGGAGAAGACGCTCGAAGAACCCACCCGAGGCTATGGTTAGAAGTGATGAAACACCCGGCTCATGGCTGTATAAATAGAGCTCTCACCGCCTCTAAGAGTGGTAGATAGATTTAAGGACACTTAGTCGGAAAAGGAATTAAGGACAGAAGGAGGAAAGGAATTAAGGAAGGCCGGTTGTAAGGAAGGCGGTGGAAGGCCGGCGGTCCGAGTTTGAGTTTGAGTCTGCTTGGTTGCTCTGTTTCCTTTTTTTATTTTTCAAGGATCCCGATAGAGATCGATCTCAAGTCCGCATGAGATCGATCTGGCTTAGTCTATCACCTAGGTACGTGCTTGGTCCAAGAAGATCGATCTCCAAAGTCATGGAGATCGATCCCTTTTCTCCAGAACTGCAGAACCAGGGTGATTAACCGAGATTCTGCCCTCAATAGTATCTACTCACACTACCCTCAAGGTATAAACAAAGAGCAACCATGCACACAGTGATAAACGCAAACGACAAAACTTACAAAAAGCAAATAAATAAATAAATAAATAACAAGTAACTACTAGAAATCGATGGGTTGCCTCCCATCAAGCGCTCGGTTTAACATCGCTAGCCCGACGAAGTTAACACCCAATCACCGATACTGTGGTTCGTCTAATGTCATTGTAGGGTCTAGCTGTGGAGGATTTTCGATGTACGGTTTCAATCTATGACCATTCACCGTGAAAATAGAGCCAGATTTAGGATTCCAAATCTCAAATGCTCCATGAGGAAAAACTTGTTTTATTGTGAATGGACCATTCCACCTAGACCGAAGTTTTCCCGGGAAGAGTCTAAGCTTGGCGTTAAAAAGCCAAACTTTATCACCAACATTAAAAACTCTTCGATGAATGAACTTGTCATGATACGCTTTAGTCCAAGCCTTATAAATTAGAGAATTGTCATAGGCTTCATTACGGATTTCTTCTAGTTCATTCAATTGAAGCAAGCGGTTACTACACCCAGTCCCTTGGTTCCAGTTCACTTTATAAATATTTAGCCAAACTTTATTCATGAGGCTTACTGGGAGATTGCAATGTTTGCCATACACCATTCTGAATGGGGACATACCAATCGGGGTCTTATAAGCTGTACGGTATGCCCACAAGGCCTCATCCAGTCGCATAGACCAATCTTTTCTATCGGCCCGCACAACCTTTTCTAGAATCCGCTTAATTTCTCGGTTTGACACCTCTACTTGGCCACTAGTTTGAGGATGATATGGTGTGGCAACCTTATGAGAGATCCCGTATTTATTAAGGGTTTGGCGGAAGTACCTATTCATAAAGTGGGATCCTCCATCACTAATGATCGCTCTAGGGTGACCAAATCGAGAAAAGATGTTCGAATGAAGGAATTTGATAACAACTCGATGATCGTTTGTCCTAGTAGCTACAGCTTCTATCCACTTAGAAACATAATCAACTGCTACTAGGATATACATGAAGCCGTTTGAAGGAGGAAAAGGACCCATAAAATCAATGCCCCAAACATCAAAAATTTCACAAACAATGATAGGAGTTTGTGGCATTTCATTTCTGCTGGATATATTACCAAGTTGTTGACATCTAATGCAAGCTTGGGAAAAACTATGAGCATCACGAAATATAGTCGGCCAGTAGAAACCAGATTGGAAGATTTTGGCTGCAGTTCTCCGGCCAGAAAAATGCCCCCCACAAGCATGAGAATGGCAAGTGGTTAAGACAGAAATAATTTCAGATTCAGGTACACAACATCGCATAATTTGATCAGGACAATGTTTGAAAAGAATTGGATCATTCCAGACATAGGATTTAGTTCGAGAGAAAAATTTATCTTTGTCTTGTTTGGTCCAATGAGAAGGAATGAATCATGTAACAAGATAGTTCACGATATGTGCATACCAAGGTGTAGGAGGATGATCAACAACAAAAAGGTGTTCATCAGGGAATGTGTCATTAATCGGAGTTGAATCGTTGATCACATCTAAGGGCAGTCTAGATAAATGATCAGCTACTACATTCAAAGCTCCTTTTTTATCTCTTAATTCAAGATCAAATTCTTGCAAAAGCATAATCCAACGGATTAACCTTGGTTTGAGTTCTTTCTTCCCTACAAGATATCTTAAAGCGGAATGATCGGTGAATATAATGACCTTGGATTCAAGAAGATATGAACGGAATTTTTCCAAGGCAAAGATTACAGCTAGCAACTCCTACTCCTTCTCAGTTGTGGTATAATTAAGCTGAGCTTCATTCAAAGTCTTGCTAGCATAATAGATAACTCTGGGCAATTTATCAATCGTTTGCCCAAGAACAGCACCCACGCAACGATCCGAAGCATCACACATAATCTCAAAAGGGTAATCGTACACAGGAGGATGACAAATAGGTGCTGAAGAAAGAGAGTCCCGAAGGATATTGAAAGCTTTAAGGCATGATTCATCGAACACGAAAGGAACATCTTTCGCAAGCAAGGGACAGAGAGGACGAGATATTTTACTAAAATCTTTGATAAATCTACGGTAAAATCCCGCATGCCCCAAGAAGGATATGATTTGACGTACTGAGGAAGGAGGCGGCAATTTAGAAATTAATTCCAGTTTTGCTTTGTCAACTTCTATCCCCCAACTCGAAATCACATGACCAAGCACAATTCCTTCATTAACCATAAAATGACTCTTCTCCCAACTTAACACAAGGTTTGTTTCGACACATCTAGCAAGTACTCTAGAAAGATTTGATAAACAAGATTCAAAGGTTTTGCCAAAGACAGAAAAATCATCCATAAATATTTCTAGGAATTGCTCAATCATGTCTCCAAAAATTGAAAGCATACAACGTTGGAACGTAGCTGGAGCATTGCACAAACCAAAAGGCATTCTCCTATATGCAAAGGTTCCAAAGGGACAAGTGAAGGTCGTTTTCTCTTGATCGACTGGATCTATAGCTACTTGGTTATAACCTGAGTAACCATCAAGGAAACAGTAGTATGCTTGACCCGCTAATCTTTCTAAAATCTGGTCGATAAAAGGCAAGGGAAAATGATCCTTTCTTGTCAATGCATTCAGTCTCCTATAGTCTATGCAAACTCTCCAACCTGTAGTCTGACGGGTTGCGATTTCTTTTCCTATTTCATTTTTAACTACCGTAATCCCGGATTTCTTAGGAACCACCTGAGTTGGACTAATCCATTTAGAATCAGAGATCGGGTATATGATACCAGCATCTAGGAGTTTCACTACCTCTTTCATGACCACGTCCTTCATCAACGGATTAAGACGTCGCTGCATTTCTCTAACAGTTTTAGTTTCATCCTCTAAATGTATACCATGCATGCAGATAGAAGGGTCAATACCTCTAAGATCTCCTATGGACCATCCAATGGCTCTCCTATGCAACCTAAGAACTTCAATCAATTGAGATTCCTGAGTTTTGGTTAACGAAGAGGAAATAATCACATGAAGCGTAGAATCAGCTCCAAGGAAGACATATTTAAGATTAGAAGGTAGTGTTTTCAAATCAAGCTGAGGTGGCATAATCAGAGATGGTAAGGCTGGAGTTGAAGAAGTAAGTGGTAGGGGTTCAATTGGAATCCTTTTCCAAGAAATATTACACATATCCTCATACAAGTCATAACCTTTCACATCCTCAAGCATAATCAGATCATCAACATCACCAGTCAGTATACCATTCTGCTCATCCAATATCTCACCATGTAATTCAGGAAAATCAATATTCTGATCTGGTAAATCATCTCTAGTTACCACATCATCATCATTGAAAAATGAAGCATCACATGCACTTACATAACTTTCACTTGATACATCATCATCATGCACTATCTTATACATCGCATCATCCACACACATATCGATATCATCATTGTTCATTAAAGCGTTTACCACGAAACAATCATCATCATATGCATGGCGTTTTGACGTATGAAAAATATTCAATTTCAATTCCATATTCCCAAAAGTAAGTGTCATAATACTATCCCTACAATTAATGCAAGCATTAGCTGTAGCTAAGAAAGGTCGACCAAGAATTATAGGAACATTTTTCTTAGTTTGCAAGCTTGGTTCCATATCCAACACCACAAAATCCACATGAAACACACATTGACCAACTTTAACTAGAACATCTTCAAGCACACCCCGTGGGGTTTTAATTGAACGATCAGCTAACTGAAGAGTCATAGCAGTGGGTTTAAGTTCTCCTATACCAAACTTGGAATATAACGAATAAGGCATGAGATTCACGCTAACTCCTAAATCAAGTAAAGCTCCATCAATCAAATGGTTTCCTATAGTGCAAGAAATAGTAGGAGTACCTGGATCTTTAAGTTTAGGAGGAATATCACTACGAAGGATTGAGCTTACTTGTTCAGTCAAGAAAATCTTTTTGGAAACATGAGATCTAGATCGACGCTTTTGAGTGCATAAATCTTTCAGAAATTTCGCATAAGACGGAATCTGTTTGATAGCATCCAACAAAGGAAGATTGATATGAACTTTCTTGAAAACTTCAACCATCTCATCAAGTTTAGAATTTTTAGAAGGACGTGAAGTCGGATCTACCAGGGCCTCAGGAAAAGGAATTTTCGGAACATAGGTCCTAGGATTCGGTTCAGGCGATGAAGTAGAATCATGAGGAGCAGGAATTGAAGTTTTGGGTAACACCTCATCCTTAGATGCATGCAAGTCTCTATCTAATGGAACTTGAGAAGTAGATGGAGTTGTATTGAGAGGTTGAGATGTAAGATCATGATCTGGACTTTCCTCATCCGGTTTCTCAATATTAGCAAAGGTCTTACCACTACGAAGAGTCGTAACGGCTTGAACTTGTTCATGAGAAGACTCGATCAAATGTTGACCTCTAGGATTCGGAATAGGTTGACTCGGCAATGTACCTTCTTCCCTTTTTGACAAGGCGTTAGCTATTTGACCCATTTGAGCTTCTAACTTAGCTAATGCTTGAGTATGAGAATGAAGTACTTTGGTAAACTCATCCATAGCTGGACCTTGGTTCGGTTGGGGAAAAGAAGGTTGGTTTTGAGGTTGTTGAGGTAGCGGCGCTCCATATGATGTGCCTCCCCAAGGTTGAGGCTGTTGAGATTGATATGGTCCTTGGGAAGGAAAATTTTGAGGAGGCTTATACTGAGGTTGGAATTTAGGAGGAAAACCCGGCTTTTGATTGTTCACAGGTGGTCTAGGATTGAATGAATCAGACTGTTGACCAGGTGTTCTCCAAGAGAAATTTGGGTGATTGCGTAAACCAGGGTTATATGTATTAGAATATGGATCATAAGCTGGTTTGGACTGATTATAAATTGCATTCACATGCTCCTGCACTAATTCTGGATATTGAAGAGCTAAATGACAGTCCGTGACATCGTGACCCGAATTTGAACATAAGAAACAAATATCTCCTGACTGCGGTGGCAATGGAGGATTTGAAGATACTACTTGGTTTGTAGTCTGAGTCAAAACTTGGTCAAGCTTCCTACTTAGAATATCTACTTGTTGAGCTAAACGAGTAGATTCATTTAATTCCAGGGTACCTCTAGATCTAGTTTGATTGGGCGACTCTCGGGTATTCCTAGAAGATGAAGCATGATGTTGGGAATTCTCCGCTAACCTCTCAAAAAGCCTCCATGAATCATCAAGAGGATTCGTAATAAACACTCCTCCACAGGCGGCATCAATAGTCATTTGATGTCTCTCCTTAAGACCATTATAAAAATTCTCTATGATAGCCCATTGAGGGAATTGATGGTGAGGACACTTCCTAAGGAGTTCCCTATATCTATCCCATGCTTCATGAAAAAGTTCATCATCAGCTTGCTTGAAGGATGAAATTTCTTTCCTAAGATCACTGGTCTTGGTAATTGGAAAGAATTTAGCAAGAAATTGGGTTTGAAGTTGAAGCCAAGTCGTGATAGATCTGGGCTCTAAAGATGTAAGCCAATATTTTGCTTTGCCCTTGAGAGTAAAGGGAAAGAGTTTCAACTTCCATGCATCGTCAGTAAAATTATTGACCTTCACGGTCGAACTAATCAAGATAAATTCTTCTATATGGTTGTAGGGATCTTCATGAGACAGACCATGAAAGGCAGGAAGAGATTGAAGGAACTGAGGCTTGATTTCATAGTGGGCAGCTCCTATTACTGGGGGTTGAATGCATGAATTTGAAGTAAATGAAGTAGGAATGTAAAAGTCTTTCATATTCATGCGACCTTGATCTTCATGATGGGTCGGATTTTCATCATGATCATGATGACCGTCTAAGTTATGGTTCTCCATGGATGAATCAGATGAAATATTCACAGGTCTATGCACTATAGCACGAGAATTCAAGAATTCTTGCAATGTAATATTTAAATCTGAATCTTCACTAACATTCATCCATATACCACATCACAATAACAACCAAGGTTTAGAGATACAAACAGTGCTATCTCGGTGAGGCTTTGACCGATGCTCCTTCTCCGCTTGGAAGGTGCTTCGTCAAAGTCCCTAACACACGATCAAAAAGATAGGAAATATTAGCACTTGTACTATTTTTGGTCTTTTATATAATAAGCGACAGAAATAAAAAAAAACTAATTGAAATAAAACTACACTAGGCAATTAATCTCAATAAACCGTGTTCCCCGGCAACGGCGCCAAAATTCTGACACGCCTTGAAAAGTGTCGTTACCTTAACAAGGACGCCAGAATTACAAATTTAAAAACCGAATCACTACTAACTACTTAAGGGGGTAGATAGCTATAAGTCCGGGTCGGTCCACAGGGAAAACAGGATTAAGTCTAATTACCACGCATAGTTCTAAATCAAAGGTTAAGGAAGATGGATGATAGTTGGTCTTTAAACTACATTTAACTCGAATTAAACTAAATCAGGAGAATAACAATAAGAGAAAAGGCTAGGAAGTTCTAATCCGTAATCGAGAGCTATCTAGCCATTCCTAGGATAAGAGCAATTCAATAAGTTCAAGATGGTTTTCTAGGGTTGATAGAAGATCGGCTAGGTCCACTATCACTCAACATAGATTCATTAGAAGCCTATGTCGGAATGAAGAACAAATCAGCGGATAATTGGTATGAAAATAATCAAAGTGGTTCTAGCACTTTGAGATCGCCTAATCGATAAAGATAAAAAATGAATCGTAGGTTACAATCATAGGTCTTAATGGTTCTAGCATTAAGGCAGTGGTTCTAGCACTCCTACAATCATAAGCTAGGGTTTAGAATCCAATCCAAAGATCTAACATGGTTCTAGCATGAAAGCAACTTGGAAAAATCCTAATCCTAGCCTCTAATATGCAATGCTCAAAACCAGCGAGCGTAATCTCAGCGTAACTTTCACATCCGAACTCGAAACGAGGCGATTCAAGATTCGTTGGAAAGCTAAGACAGAGATCTACAACTCTTATGTTTTGAGTTTTCACAAAATCCGGCTGTAAACCCATGGAAAAACCGAGACAAGACAGACCGAAATTAGGGCACAAAGAGCAAACAATACATTCACCATAAGAAAGATTACCAATAGATATATAAAATTCGAATTCTATCCATTAAACCATCATAAAATACATGCTTAGATCCATAGGAAAACCGAAATAAACTTCCTATTACATCATAGAATTTCCTAGACTAAAGATCTAGCTACTCATCTTGAAGAGACGATCCATCGGGGAAGGTTGATGACGCGCTCCCGCCATGGATCTATCTTCAAGATCTAACCCTAATGTTTATGGAGGAAGAAGAACCAAGGAAACACCCAGGAGGAGAGGAAAATTCGTCCTTGGGTGGCTGCCAAAAATCCTCTCCCAACACCTATTTATAGGCCTTAATAAAACCCTAACTCGGATTAGATCTCAGCCCTTTATTTTTCCTCCAGCACAAAATGAGATCGATCTCCATTGGGAAGAAGATCGATCTCCTTCGTTCTGCGAACTCTGGATCTGGCATACGCTCGACCAAGATCGATCTCCTTTAGGATGAAGATCGATCTCCTTTGCTTCGACTGGACCGCTACTTGCTGGAATAATGGATCGTCTCTTCAAGATGAAGATCGATCTCCTTTGCTTCGTCTGGACCGCTACTTGCTGGAATAATGAGATCGATCTCCTTTACGCAGGATTGCCAGAATCACTTCGTTTTAGCACCAAACTTGACCTAATCTTCGTTGAAAGCTCTTATACCTAAAATGCACCAAAAACCATCAAAATAGTATTGCTCGGAGACTAATAGGACCTAGTTAAAGGGGCGATTTGTGCACTTTTCACGCGTTATCAACTACCATATTGAAGATATACTCATATACTACGAAGCCGTTTATCCTATTGAAGACATACTCATATACTACCCTTTTATGTCATCATAGCCTAATCCATCTATGAGACGTGGCCTCACATTTTGGTTAGCTGCATTCATTAAAAATGGTTTCATGGACATGTGAAGAGTTGCGTCTACCTTTTTTCTTGTTTATGGGTGTGTTTGGCACCCGGGGATCCCGCGGAATCCGCTGGACGCGCGGATCCACGGCGCGGGATCCCTCTGTTTGGATTTTCGGCGTCCGCTCGATTCGAGCGGACGCCGTGGACGGTATTCGCGTGCGCGGATACCCGCGAATACTGTCCCTTGGATACCGCATCCAAACACGCCCTATGTGAATTTGTTGAGACACTGAAATAAATGCCCCCCCCCCCTCTACAAGAAGAGAGGTGACGAGAGACGCTGGAATTCGCACTAGGGGTGAAGACGGCAAGTGTTGAGCTTACCAAATTCCTTAGCAAGTTGTCTAGTCACTTCCACATACTTCTCGCCAAGATTTCCCTTTCAGGAGAGCAAGCAGATCCAGAGGAGACCAAGGAGCGCGACCAGGGCAAGGCCCAATGTTGGCACTGCACCAACAGGAATCCCATTGAAAAAATGAACACTTCTTCTCGTTTGAATCGGAGGAAGTGTTGATGACTCTAAAACAGGAAGGGAAACATTATCAATACATCCATAGAGCAAGATACTAGTCATTTCTTCTCGATTGAAAATTATCTAATGAAAGCACTCCATGTCATTGTTCATTTAGGTGTTGTTTGGCGTCACCCCATCCCACTGGATCCGTGAGATGGGGGACGCGCAGGCGGGATCCGCACGTTTGGCGCCGACACGGATTCCACTCGGATCCCGTAAATCGGCGAGCGGATTCCGATTTCAGCGTCCAGATTTTTTTACGGGATGTCGATTTCGAAATCGGCTCCGGCGGATTCCGCGGATCCCCCCTTTGTCCTGCATGTACCACATAGGGAATTCATGATAAGAAAATCACTACTTGCCTGGAGAAGGGAAGCTCTGATAGTGTGGTAGCACTGCAAGAAAGCCCAGTGTACCCCGACATAATTTCTGAATAAGGCAACCCACAGAGTTCCAAGTTTCCAACAAATCTATGATGTTTTAACAAAATTAAGGAACGAAGCATAGTTCTATCACTCGTCATTGGGAATCAAGCTACTGTATTGCTTCCAGTGATGTAAGTCTTATATTCTTTTAAAAATAAGGCAAGAGTGCAACAGGTGCTAAAACTCACGAGCTGTTCTTGAAATTGTTGAGGACACCCACGTTTGGGATTTCACCAGAAAAGAAGTTAGTAGATAGATTTCTAAATGGACAAAGCGCCACAAAGCTTTTTACATCAACTATAGTATATGATTGTAAGAGCATCCGCGACAACTCCCGTAAATAGAGGTGTAGTGTTTTTTAAGCCAAAATCCCCCTCACATCAACTCTTCTAAAATAGAGTTTTTGACTACAAGAGCTACAATGATACTCCACATGTAGAGTAGAGTATCATTGTAGCTCTTCTATCCATCGCTTTATAATAAAATATGATCTTTATGCTTTTCTTTAATTCATTCTCCTAAGCCATTTGTATATTTTTTTTAATTCATTCTCCCATATTGTCTAATGAATAAGAAATAATAAGATATTATGATTTTCATATTCTAATAATTTCAAGTAATAACAAATTACTATTCTATAGTAATTTAATAATAAAATGTGACTTTTTTACTTTTCAAAAAAGATTCTCAAAACACATTTATCATTTTATCTCTTCTCCAAACCCATCTTCTCCAATGAATAAGAAATAATAATACATTAAGATTTCCAAATTTTAAATATTTTTATTTAATATATATATTACTATTATATAGTTATTTGAATATATAACTATATATTCTCAAATACATTTATGAATATAATATGACCAATGGATAAGAAATATAAAATATAAAAAAAGAATGAAGATATTAATATTTAAGTCTGATAGAGAATGGTTTTGAATATCTGATGCAGAGTGTTGTTGGATAGAGAATCTGTAAACTAGAGAACTGTCTTTTTTTTACTATATTTTAGAGAATCTGTTAAGAAGAGCTTATGTGGATGCTCTAAGCTCCAATCTAGCAGCGAGCTAAGACACGCCTAATGCTCTTGACAACAACTGTTCTTCTACATCATAAATGAGATCAAGCAAACACCAGGAATTGGGTCATATAAATAACCAAAGGTGGATGCACTCATCACGTACCTTGGGATTTTAAAGCCTATTGTGTCGGTCGGCTAATACTCGGTTGTCTTCATTTATGCTCCGCACGGACACGGGCATGTGCAATGGGATTTCAGGACCGGGGGTGGTGTGCTTCTTGGAAGGTGGGATCACACCGGCTTGGACGTGGGGTGTTCGTTGAAACGCCGGATTGGTAGCGGAGTCTGATTCTCTGCTTGTTGTGGGATTCATAAAATGGTATGCTTAACTGTCCGCGAGAGCTTGATGGTGTCTTGCGCGTGATCTGGTGGGTGACATCACAGTCAGTAACAACGTGCTTCCTCCACATTCGTCGTGAACTCAACTCCTTGACGCACTAGGTGCCGCGTTGGTCGACAGCAGTCAGCTAATGCTATACTAAGCCTTTCCTCTTCTCCTCCTCTGTTCTCCTTCCTCCTCCCCCCCTCTCTTTTGCAACTCAGCCATTCGGCTTATCTAATAAAAAAAGAGACGAGGCCGAAGGCTAAAACTTACATAAAGCTGATCAAAATTGCCCAACCCGGAATCCATGGATCAAACGACGTGGCCCTCCAAAGTCCGGCATTGACTGGATATATAAAAATACAATAGACTGAATACATGGCATTAGCCGATATCTCCCTAAGATTGTTGAATGACAGTAAAACAGCAAGATATATTACACTTAACCGTTGGGGGTAGGCATCATGGCTTGATTGCCCCCCCCCCCAACATCAGGTTTCATGCTCCCCGCGAGATGTCCAACGAGTCCCCGTGTCCCGGGAGGTGCTGTCGAATCCCTGCGTCCATAGTGGCGGATGAGTTAGAACCGGATGTAATGGTGGTAGTATGATTGTGGTGGAGGGAGGTGTACGTAGTACCTGCAGAAGCGCCAACGAGAGAAGGCCCCAACATGCTTTGAGGGAAGGGGAGGTGTGGTCCGGGTGAGAATTTTTTTTTAGCCACATTGAGGGCCTTTTTGCAAAACATCCCAAAAAGGCAAATATGCATTTTACTCTTTTACGTACAGCTGATGCGAGAACACATTGAGGGCCTTTTTGCAAACCTTCCCAAAAGGCAAATATGCATTTTACTTCTCTACGTGGCAACTTTTTAGCCGTTCATCCGCATTGCCGAGGAGTAATATAAATGACGAAAATACCCTTTGAAAGGAAGCGTGCGGAGCACGGCACCACCACGTATCTTTCTACCCGTCTCTCTCCTCCCCGTCCGCAAATAGCGATCTCCAAAGTCTAAACCTTTAACCCTAGCTCTTGATCCGACGACCGAGTCTGCTCTGCTTCCATGGCGACGTTCGGGGAAGCGCCTCCCGGAGATGCAAAGTCTGGCGAGAAGATCTTCAGGACCAAGTGCGCGCAGTGCCACACCGTCGAGAAGGGCGCTGGTCACAAGCAAGGTCGATCTCTCCGTCCTATCTCACTGTTTTCTTTCCGTTCTATTGAATCCTAGTTTTTAGATCGATCTAGGCTCTTTTTGGTTGGTTTTCTACGTTTTTCGTTCTCTCTACTCCATTTCGATGGAGTATGTCTCGTTTTTAGGGCTTTTATCATCGGATCCATGTGAAGTGGATGCGGGATCTGTATCTCCTATTGAAGATTTTGATTGCTTTTCGTATAATGGGGGGAGAATCGACTGTCATCTGAATGTTGGTTATTTTGATGTCGATTTTGATTTAGATTCTTGATGTTCTTAGGGTTTGATGTGTTTATAGTAGGATTGTTTTATTCTTGGGAACCCGTGGTCGTGATATCCCTGCTTCACGTTTGATTTGTGACTCTTTATGTGAATCCTTCATCGATGACCATTGGAATTGAATTCTCTAATAAGAGTTGAATGTAGCGTATTAAAAATCATGGATTTCTTCATTATTTCAATCGATCTATTTCTCCATGGTGTTTTCAGTCATCACGTCATTGTTTTGCTGATTCTTAGAGGCCATGAAAGTTTATAGAATATTCTACATGCAGCGTAGCTGATTGAAGACTTATGCTATGCTGCCTGATCTATGCATGTCTTCCGTCTTCTGTCTTCTATGGCATAGTCACGTAGGACTTATACCTGGGAACAAAATTTTTAGTCAAAATAGCCAGATCTTCTGTATAGTTATACTAATAATGTTATATTAGCTACTCGTGTATCATTTGATTGCTTAGCTTCGAGCTAACTGTTTTTTTTTCAAGTCTTTGAATCCATATGATTGTCTCATCTTTAGAACTCTTTATAATTGATTGCTATGAGACTGGGTCTCATCAGTAAGTAAATGTCATGATTTTTGTTCATCTTTTGCCTTTTACTGTTCTTCGATGATGGTGCCCTGCATTTATTTGCTTCTACTTTTTGGAGTTTCCAAAATAGGGTCATGTTCTTGAGATTACAATTTGCAAGCCTTTTATTCTTATGCAGGTCCTAACTTGAATGGCTTATTTGGACGGCAATCCGGTACTACTGCTGGCTACTCCTACTCTTCTGCAAACAAGAACAGGGCTGTGACATGGGAGGAATCGACTTTGTATGAGTACTTGCTGAATCCAAAGAAGGTATGGACTTTCATGCATTTTTGATGTACTTATGATGATTGGTTGGAGAATCTGGATCTTATATGGATGCCACTATCTAATGTGATGTTTTCGCAAAATATATTAGTTGGTAATTCCTGGCAGAAGCAAACCTTTGTGTCCTTTTTAGTCATTTCTTGCCCATTTCTGAGAACTGCCATAATAACATAGACTTGCAATCTATGCCTGTACTGAAAGTGCTATGAAGTATTGGAGGCTTTAAAGTGATTAGTTACTGATTGATCTTGTAACAAGGTTGAGAAAGCTACTAGCTGTGCAAAACTTAATAGCATCTCATAGGATGATTGATTTTGTATGTATAGTTGTTATGCCTTGTTCTGATTTGGCATTTCCTTTAGACTCTGTTCGCGTGAGTCAGGGTAAGAAGAAGATGCGTGAATAGTATTAACCGTGAAGACATTGGTTTGATGCATACTTTATCGAATGCATTTATGTGATCTTAGTTAGATTGGCTGTGAGTTTTTTCTGCGCAGCGCTTGTGTCAAAAAAAACTTAGGAGCTACTGATTCACTTTTTCGCTTTTTCCTTTTTATCGCTCTGCTGATCTTCTGCTTAGGAATGGCAATGGGGCGGGTTGGGGTGGGTTTCACCAACCCCGTCCCCGCCCCAAAAAGAAGTTTGTCCCATCCCCGCCCCATGCCCCGTTGCGGGGCAAGAAGTTTGTCCCATCCCTGTCCCATCCCCACCCCATCTACATTTCCCCCGTCCCTGCCCCGCCCCATCTCTGCCCCGTCCCGTTTAGGATTCTCATTTTCTTTCGACAAAGTTAATAACGCCGATAATTTTTATCGCAAATTTGTTAAGTATCATATAAACCAATACAATATTGTGAACTTTCAAGCGCCACATAGTTCAAAAAAATAATAATTTTTCAACTTCCAAGTGTTCCCACTAAATAAGATCATGTCAATTACAAAATGTAAAAATGAACCCCAAATTCAAAAAAAAAAATTAACTTTAGATCTGCTCAAAATTAAAATTGATTAGTTTTATACTTTTATTCCTTAGTCCCTTATAATATAAACTAATGGAAAGCAATGCGTCATGGGCCTCGTGAGTTTGTGACCATGTAAAGCTTAAGGGGTCAGTAGCTAATATATTATTAGAACTAATTCTTATTACAACACCTTTTTTAGCCATTTGTTCTGAATTAAAGAGTTAGAATAAAATTATTAGAACTAATTGAAAATTATTAAAAAACATATTCGGGCCGGGTCGAAAGCGGGACGGGTTGACCAAAACCCATCCCCGCCCCGCCCCAACGTTTAACCCACCCCGTTTAGTCCGCCCTGCCCCGCCAACCCAATAATTGCCCGGGCGGGTCAAGCGGGTTACTGAGGAAATCCGGTCCATTGCCATCCCTACTTCTGATTGTATCATAGTCCCATTGGGTTTTCCTGCAGTACATGAGGCTCATACTGAGTAGTTGATACTTTGTTTAAGCTCCTGAACACCTTGCTGTTTTAGCATAACATCTCACTTATGGGCTGTGGTCCATATTCGGCAGCTGTAACCTGCTTCTACAAGCTGCTTCTGTTGTTGCTTCTCGTGTTGTTTTCTCGGACTCCTACTTTCCACTATTTGCTTTTAATGCTCTTATCTTCATGCACCTCGATTCTTGCTGCAGCTTATTTAAACTGTTATAGTTAGCCAAGTTGACAATGTGCACCAAATGGTTTTCTGGGTTGAGATGTCACCACAATTGGTGATATCCTCTTCTAGTTTATTCGTCTTAAGCAGTTTGTGATGAGACGAGTTCACTCTGTTTTTTCTTTCTACTATACTTCTCGGGCATCAGTTGTTATTTATGTCTTACTAGGCGCAGTTCATTAGTTGTCTGAGATGGTATGTTTGGTTTTTTTTCTCTTTTTGGTTTTTGAAAGAACAATTAGACTGATTCTCACGGTCTTTTCCATCTGTATATGCAGTATATTCCTGGGACAAAGATGGTGTTTCCTGGTCTGAAGAAGCCACAGGATCGGGCTGATCTGATTGCTTATCTCAAGGAGTCCACGGCACCCAAGGAGTCCACGGCATCTTAAATCCTTCATGTTGGTTGCTGATATGAAGTCAATTCTTTTTTGATCAATAAGACTTAAGGTCGAAACATTTTTTACGAGACTCTTTTCAGTTCCTTGTTCCTTTTAATGGGATTACTACCCCTGAGGTCGATTGGTTCAAGCATGAAAGCTTGTCTGGAAGATTTAATTGGACATATATACCCTTTCAAGTCTGTTTTGAGATATTCGGATGCTTATGAAAAACCAGTTTCCAGTATCTGCTAAGTAGCTAATAGCACTTTGCCATGAATGGACAGGTGGTGATGGCCTTCAGTATTTGCAAAGCTTACTATTCTTGTTCTCCACATCTTTTGCAGTATTCCTTTGAATGATGTGTTGATTTTGGTCAGAGTAATCACATCGGTTCATTCTATGGATGTTTTACTAAAATAAGCCTTGTTACGGTGGAAAAATATACTGTTGGCTATTGTTACCAATTGAGTTTGTGGGATCGATGTGGTTAGAGACTGCTTTTCCTGCAAAGGTTTTTGTTATGCTCTTGACTCCCTAGTCCTCTTGTGCTTGAATGATCTGTTTATTAGGAGTAATACGTACAGGTACTCCAAATTCAAATTAGTGGTTCTTTTCGCTGTACAGGATCAAAAGTGGAGAGGTTATCAGTTACCACAGAACCTTGTAACCAATCTTCCCAGGTTGAAGAAAGGATTCTCAGCAACTTTCTTACGTACTTGGTTTGATGGGCGTGTAGTTTTTTCTGTTGCAATGATTGTTGCAATGATTCTGATGCAGATTGCTCAGTGTGAACTGGATTGTGCATCCATTGCTTCCTTCCATGGGATCTCTTGGCTCCAAAGTTCTAAAAAGTTTGAATCGTCGATCCAAAGAGTGAAAGGGATAGAATGTCTCTGTTAAAAAGATCTAATAAATTGGAATCGTCTTTTATGGTTTGGCTCAAGTCACAGGCTCAACTACTGATAAATGAAACAACATTTGAGGTGTAATTAAGTGGAGTCTTTAGGAGGCTTGGATTCAGCACGGCGATGTTGCTGAGGTGATGGTGATGACGATGGGGGAGGAATCTACGGCGGGTGGCGGAGGACTTCTCAATGGACACTCTTGGGCGCATGTCGCCGGGGGAGGAGGGAGGAGACATGCTGCCATTGTTGTTGAGGGTGTTAGGGCGAATGTGCGGAGGTTTCCAAATAGATAGGTGTTCGATGAGGCGGAGTTGGAGGAGAGCGCGAAGTAGTGAGAGTTCTTGCTCTTTGGAAAGTTCTCTGGAGGTCGTATGGAGTTGAGATTTGTGAGGGAGCGACTTGCGAGTCTATGGACATTTTTTCAGAAGTTCTCTTATTTTGCGTTCTGATATGTGAAGGTTGTGGGAGAATAGGGCATCTCAGAACGGAGTGCAAACAGCTTAAACCAATCGGAGAGCTGGAGAAAGATGTGATAAGAAAGGAGGGGGTTTTATCGAAGGTAACACCGATCGGTGGAAATGAACAAGTGATGAGTCACTAAATATTCATACTTAAACCCCTTAATTTACCGTTGTTAGCATGAGAGTGTTTGTATTTGATTGTTTGTTAGTTGATTTCAGGTTTAATGAAGATTCAAGTTAGAAAATACAGAAAAAGACTAATATGTTGAAATTACGTCGCTAAATCTCCAGATAAATCGTCAATTCCTGAAGTTTGGACGACTTCTAGAAGACATCAAGAGCTACAACTTTCATATTGGACACTTTGCGAGATTCATGGTAGATTAATACCAGTTTTGAAGAATATAAAGATACATAACTGCTGGAAAACTGGTCCGTCGACGTTCAGGAGAATATTTACCAAATATTTCAGATAAGTTCAAATATTATAAAATCTTCGGAATATGACAGAAATGTCCGAATCGACATCTTTTGTGTTGAGCACATTTTCAAATTCCGGTTTGATTGGACCCAGTTGCGATCAGGGTAAGACAGCCAGAATTAATTCAGGGAATCCGAGTTGTAGTATGATTCCAACTTAGCCAAAACCCTAATTTCGAGAGTTCACCTATAAAAAGGTGTTTGCTGGCCGAAAATGGGAGGCTCTCATAGAGAGAAAAGAGAGGATTAGGGTTTCTGAAGACGGAGGAGTTAATGCGTGGATCCCAATCATTCGTCATCGAATATATGGCCTTCATCCCAAAGATGAGTGGCTAACTTCTATACTTCGGGATCTCATGAAGCTTTAGTGTAGCTTCTTTGAATTTTGTAGTTTTATACTTGTATTTTTTTTCTTGACATGATCTTATAGATACGATTTTATTGTTAATAGAGTTGAGGAAATATAGTTCTTTGACGTATATTGAGGCATATATGATTTCAGTGATCGATGGTAGAGATTTATAAGATAGTTTTGATGTGGTTTGTGAATAACCAATGAGATATTTTATGTTAGCGACGATAGGTTGTGCTAAGGTTACCCCGAAGATAATCTATGCTAATCGAAGATAAAATATGCCTTTGAAAAACACTTATCTTCTTTTACGGCATGTTTGGTTGGACATAACCGTCGGGAATGAAATGGTCAAATCCTTGGTCAAATCCCATTCCGTTGTTTGGTTAGACATTAAAGTTGGGAATGGAATGCTCCATTCCTGACAAGTTGGGAATGAGGCAATCCCATCTAATACCCCGGAATGCCTCATTCCATTCCCGACGGAATGGCGGTTAATGGTGGTTAAAAAATTAAATTACTAATCTACCCTTAATCGGATCTCTCTATGTTAAAAAAAGAGGGTATTTTAGTCATCTGTATTTCATTCCTATTCCATTCCCAGGCTTCTGTTTGTATACCAAACATGGTAATGCTTCATTCCCATTCCCAATCCTGATATTACAAAATCACCTTGGTAATAGACCATTCCTAATCCCAATCCCATTCCTAATCCCATTCCCATTCCTTGTGCGAACCAAACATGCCGTTAGGGATTCATGTAAGCTTAAGAAGCTATGAATCTATAATGTCTAGATAAGAAAACAAGAGGATAACTAGAGAGTACATGAAGTAAAACTAAAGTGGATTGAGTAATCCCTAGGTTCTTCTCTCATTACTCTATTTTAATCCTTCTCGATTGTTTTCTTAATTAGTTTTAAGTAAATAATTCTAAAACCACCCAAATCAATCCTTTTCGTTTTAGGTTTAGAGTTCCGAGATTTAATTCTGATCTTTTCTTGTTAATCAAAGTTTTCCTTTTGAACCGACCACGTATTTCATCATTATTCTATCTCATGGTTTAGTATTTTGAATAAGGGTTTATAAATTTTATATTTGATTGAGTTTGCAACGTTTTAACGACACGTTCGCAACACATCAACAAGCAGGGGTCTCTACATCCTTGACAGAGAGGCCGTTGATCATGGAGGTGATGGGTGGTGGGAATAGGCGGATGCCGGAGGCGGTGATGGTGGACCTAAAGGGGAAGGGAGCTTCGACAGGCGAGGGAGACTATGGAGTGGATTGGATCTCCGTCTCTAGCCTCCGGCGTAGGAAGCGAAAGCTCGGCCATGGCAACGTTGGTGACAAGAAGCAAGGGAGGAAGACGATGGTACATGCATCGGTTACTATGCTAGCGAAGGACAAGAAATTAATACCCACGTACATACCTGTGAAAAGGCCTACATATCCAGCATCTTAGTCGATGGTGGAGTGCTCTCCGGGATCTACTGAGGTGAAAGGAGGGAGTAAAAGGGAGATCGGGGTGGATTGCTCTCAAGGACATACTGAGGAGACAGGATGAGGGGAGGAGATCGGGGAAACTTATTTGCAGCTGTCCTCGATCGATGATATTCCTATACAAGATGATGTAATAAGGGAGATAGAGGCAGTGGGTCTGATGTGTACTCAAGCTGAGGTGGTGAGGCCTAATAAGGGACTTGGGCTTGGGCCTAGTATTACATCAACGACTAATATGGTTGGGCTGGTGAATGAGGGGCCTAATATGGGTACTATGGAGGAGGTGAGGCCCAATATGCATGTTAAAGTTGGGCATGTCATCAATGAGCCCTTCCCAGAGACGTTGGTTAGGGCACACGATGAGTGCAACCAACGTTTGTTGAAAGCCATGAACGTATATGGAGCTTCCAAGGAGGTTGTTGAGTTGCTCACCAGTTCCCAGGGTCTCCAGAGTGGCCCCTAGGATTTACGCTGCCGGCCAGATCGCCAGAAAACTCACATGAAGGGGATGCCATCGTTTCTGATGGAGAGAAAGTTAACCTTGAACATGAGGGAAGGCTTGTTCAACCTCCAAATCGTTTATGAGGCTGTTGTTCTGGAACTGCCAGAGCTATGGGTTGCGCATGGCTTTACATACTTGTGCAAGACTCTTCAGAGACCGGGACCTACAGTTTATTAGTTTGTTAGATGTTCTGATTGGGAGGATATGATGCTGGAGAATTCATATCGATTGAGAAGTGGTTGTCATGGTTCATGTTACCGACGGTTGGTAGGATGGGTGGCATATTGCTTGTTTAGAGAGTGACGTATGGTATAGTCTCTTGCGTTGCGGTGGAGGGACAATGTGTACATGTTAAGGTTTGAATCGGTTCAGTAGTTTTTGGTATAAGAAATCTGGTGTACCATCACAAGATCTCCCTGGGTTGTTGTAAGTGGCTTTACCCAGCTTCGGCTTATCTCTTTAAAATAAACTACTGATAAATGAATAAAAAAATTTGCAAAGAAAAGGAAGTGGGGCATAATCGCGTTTCCAAAATTCAGACCAAACTCATGGAGCCATTGCTGCCGTTCCCTTTCTTGTCTCAAGGTTGGGGATGTGAGAGAGAGAGAGAGAGAGAGAGTTACTAGCTTGGCTCATTGGATTGCTTGATCTCACCGTTCGTTGTTGAGGGTTACAATGATCTCACCATTCGATGTTGAGGGTTCCAATGTTTTGTCAGAGGTTAGGGCGTGGGTGGGTGGAATTTTTTAAAATTTTAGGAACGGATACTTATGATTAATTGCTTTCTTTTTTTGTGGAGAATATCTTGATCTGATTAGGTTTCTATTTTTAAGATTAATTGTTTAATTTGGATTGGTGATCAACATACTTGATGGATCTTGATGATTTGTGCACATGTTGACGTGACATGTGTATTACATATGTCCGAATCGATAGTGAATTACCAATTCTTTCATATAGACCACATGTAGACCACTACCGATGGACTACATCAATGAATTAGTATCTCACTACGGATTAAATTATTCATCTAGTCTAATTACTGATAGACTCTATCAATCAATCGGTACCTCACTACTAGTACAATTCAATCGGTAGTCCACTACTGATGGACGAGACGAAAGAATCGTTAGTGGACTACCGATTCGATGACATGTTCATTACATATGCCACATGTCCATATACATAAAACATTATTCATATCATCCTGCGTGCATGCAACGTACACTAAAAAACGTAAAGAAGTATCCTCCTTCCTCTCAAGAAAGAAAATTAGGCAAATCAAATATTTGCTTATTAATTTATTTATAACACAATCTTTTATCTCACGATCTATCATCCTCATGGTTGTGAACAAGGAACCTTTAGTATGCACATGCAGCAATCACACGTCTGTAGCAATCTATCTGTTGTATGAACTTGGCTTCTGACATATTTTGCAACACACATCTCCTTGCATCTGGCGATGATGCAGTGGGGAAAATAATAATAATGGGGCACGTATCTCCGGCATTCCTTCTCGATTTCACCAGCTCCCCTCATGGAAAGCCATGCATAACAAAATATAGAAGTCCATTATCGACAACACGTGTCAGACGAACCATATGTACTCAGCTATGGGGAAGATGCAGTTTGAGGCTCCGATGATTTATAATCATTTGAGTATCTAAGATCGGGCATAATATCATCAAAGATAGGGTTATAAGTTCAACTAACAAGATAAAAACTCTTCAAAATCACAAAAATAATTGATATTTAAGACGGTGATTTTTAGGATGGCCTACCAATTGTTCTATCAATAGTAATAGGCTCGCACATTCATGACAAATGAATAGAGAAAATTTCAGTAACTTATAACTCGACAGAACATACCAAGAGAGAAATTAAAAAGAATGGTTAAGAGATATGCAGCAACAAGTGATTTCTTCATGGCTTCCAAAGATTTTGTTGCATAGGCTCACAAGAGCTTCTAATATATAAGGAGTTGAAGTTAGTTCATACCACACTATCCTTTTAGGGCGCGTTTGGCTACCGCGGTATCCGCGGATACCTCCCGCGGCGTCCCGAAATTTTTTCGGGACGCCGAAATTGGAATCCGCCCTGAGGCGGATTCCAATTTACGAAATCCGACAAGGATCCGCTGTAACGCCCCGACCCTCCACTGGGCCCCGGCCCCGGGCTCCCGGTCCGACCAGGATCCACCCGAGAGCCCCACCCGATAACCTTGGAGTTTTCTGGTGGATCACTGCCAACACGGCTTTAAAACGCGTTGTGTCTATTAAGGGCTTACTATATACTTATATCGAACCCCAGACCATACCCAGGCGTTGTGAGATTGCTTACCCGGCTACCCGACTCAGCCCCGCCCTCCAGGCGCGGGCATCTTGTCCCATGATAGACCCAGCGGGCCTCACAATCCACCCCCTTGGAGGCCCAGCGTCCTCGCAGGCACAATTTCCGGCTGGGAACCGGCTCTGATACCATACTGTAACACCCCGGCCATCCACTGGGTAACCTTGGAGCGGTCCCGAGATGGGTGACCTACTGGGAAGTTTTCCCAGATTTCTGCGGTGAGCCAAAAGCGGACAATATTGTGTCGGGTGGGGTCCTCGGGTGGATCCTGGTCGGACCGGGAGCCCGGGGCCGAGGCCCAGTGGAGGGCCGGGGTGTTACATCCGCGCCGGCGCCAAACGCCCCCTTAGGGTATGTTCGGATGCATGGAATGGGGGTGAATCCGTCGGATCTCGGAATCCACCCGGATACCGACATCGTCGTCCGCTCGTCGTTCGCGGTATCCATAGGAGCGGATACCGTGGGATTCCGGATCCCGGATTCCGTGTGAAATGCTGATAAGACTTGAAAAGTGCACAAATCACCCTTTTAACGAGGTCTTGTTAGTCTCCGAGCAATGCTATTTTGATAGTCTATGATGTATTTCAGGTATAAGAGCCTTCAATGACGATTAGATCATGTTTGGTGTTAAAATGAACAAATAAAGAACCTGCTAGGAGCAAAGGAATAAAGATGGATTAGCTTTGAAGATTAAACTGTACTTGTTCAGGAAGAGCCAGATGATGTGCCATATATGGTTGGAAAGCTCTTGAAGTCTAGTTTCGGGAGAAGTTTACGGTTCGTGATTCCGAGTTTCCTAGAAGAAGCTATAACATTTTTAGTACCGATGGCGCAGTCTGGATGGCAGAACAGTAAATACTCAGGAAGTCTGATCGATTCGTCCATAGGAGTGGGATCGATCCGTCTATGCAGAAACCTGACAGAACGCATACTTTTCAGCTGTTCATAGTAGAATCGATCCTACTATCGATCCTACCGAGTAGGATCGATCCGACACCCATGGTGGGATCGATCCGACTCGGGCGTAGCCAGAAATTGAAGATTTTGATGTAAAGGATCGATCCTACACCCCTGGAGGGATCGATCCTACCTTCCCAGTGCAGAAAATCAACGGTTTAGATCTAATCCGAGGATGGAGACACTTAATAGGCATCCTTTAGGGTTTTTTGGAGGCTCTTCCTTGGCCCTTTGGCTGAGCCTTCTTGGTCCTTTTTCTTCCTTCTTTTACATAAGTTAGGTTAGATCTTTAGAGGAAGATTCATGGGTGGAGCGTGGCGACAACCTTCATCAACGGATCTCCTTCCTAAAGATGAGTAGCTAAACTTTTACCAAGGGATTCTTATGATTTAACTAGGTTTTTTATTAGGGATTTTTAAGATTTAGAGCTGGTATACCTTCTTGAATGGTTTGTATGGATTGATCTTAATTTCGTTATGAACTTGGTGTTGATTTCTTGATGGATGTATGGATTGTCTTGGGTTGCACTTGATTCTAGAGCTTGTGTATGCTAGGGCTTGGATTGGATTCATCCAAATAAGAGGATCATGCTAGTCCCATGATATCTCGGATAGAATCTTCTTCGTGATTAGAGATTGTATAGTGCTAGTCCCACTATAGTAGTGCTAGTCCCACTACGTTCCATCCCTAATCCTTCATGCATCTTACCTTTGTAGTTTCGAC
Source organism: Narthecium ossifragum (assembly GCA_963920575.1). Lineage (NCBI taxonomy): Eukaryota > Viridiplantae > Streptophyta > Magnoliopsida > Dioscoreales > Nartheciaceae > Narthecium > Narthecium ossifragum. The sequence goes on from OY986973.1 coordinate 20,916,776, forward strand.
CATCGAGATGCGAAGTCATCTCGATCTTACACCTAAATTCATATCCATGTTATTATTTGCGATGAATTCATCCTAATAAGAGGGTTCATTAGCAGTGAACGTAACTAATCATTCGGTCACTGATAATTAGATAATTGTTCTTGCCAACAAGGAATCCTAAACAGAACTTGTTGAGTGATAGGAAGAACTAGCCATTCACCTATCAACCATTAGGAAAACCATTCAGGTTAGTTAGCTAGTTCTATTCTTAGGAAGAAGACCTGGTAGAATCCTGGTTATTGATTAAGAATTCCATGGTACCTTTTCTTGTATTTATTAATCATTTAGTATAAACTTAGTTTAATTTCAATTCTGAATCTTTTATCAACTTATTGGTAGGAATACTTAGATTGAGTTTAGTAGTTTAATTATTTTCCTACGCATTCCCTGTGGATTCGACTCGGACTCACTACTCACTACCCTTAAAGTGGTTAGTTAGTAGTTTGATAATAAATTTGTAATTTTGAGTAGACTTGTTAAGGAACGACACTTTTCAAGTCCTATCATATGCGTGCCAAGCAGATTCTAATTTTTGGATTACATGCAGTAGATGTATATTGGCGTGCACAAGATATGCTGATGGCATGCACAAGATATGCTCCGTCCTGTTTTTTTTTTCTCTTCTCAAATATGGTAAAATATTAACAATACCGGAAACTACTGTCTAGAGCTTAGCAAGGAGACTAGGAGGGGGAGAAACAAATCTTAAGATAGACGTGGGGACTAAAACCGAGATACCGGTAAAAAACGGATAGGGCCACGTGTGCCTAAGCTACGTAGAGCGTATGGGTCAAGTCAGGCCACTCAGTTGGAACGTAGTCTTTAAGGTGAATCATATTTCTTAAAGAGCACTCATTTATGCACATGCCGATGTGGCATGTGTATTACACATGTCATGATCAGTAGTCAAAGTATCGATTCTTTCATCTAACTATCGATGGGATAGATGAAGCTATCGGTAGCTCACTACCGATTCTTTCATCTATCCCATTGGTAGTGGGCTATCGATAGGATAGATGAAAGAATCAGTATTTTGACTACTGATCATGGCATTTGTAATACACATGGCACATCGGCTTGTGCACAAAACTTTATCCTTTCAAGATAAAGATTTATGTACATGGCTACGTGGCACATGCACTGTGAGGACCCGTACCTCCAACCTGGTCCGACCGCGTTAGGTCGAGGGTCTGGGTTTGTGGTTTGGCTCGGTTGGCCTTAGGATGTGATCGGTTGATCGCATCGCTGTTCTTTGACTCCAGTGGCATTTTGGTAAATATGCTCCCTGGTGGTCAGTTTCACACCCGCGTTGCACACATGGCCTTTGATTGATGTATGTGTTTGATTAGAATCTTTAGGGCACTTCCGATCGGAAGATCGGAGCTCGATCGGGAGAGATCGAATCGGCCGGCTATGATCGATTCCAGCTTTCTATTTAAGGTCCTTCCTTCTCTTTCTTTCCTTCTTTTCTTCTCCTGTCGTTCTCTTTCTTCTCTCTCTCTCCTGCGGCTGGGTGCTAGGGCATCGGAGTGTGGATTTCGAGGAGCGGCTTCCGGCGAGCGGAGTTGGGGGATGCGTGGAGGAGCTGCCCTATATCTTCAAGTAGGTGTTTCTACCTCGATCTTAGGATCGGGTTCTCTTAGGATAGGTTTATTGTACTTTCGCTGTAGGAGTACTTGTTAGAATGCTGTGTAACTTGTAGCATGTATGTTGTGGATGATTTCAAGTATTCCTACCTCGCGATTTCCGTATTTCATCGGTTAAATCTCGTATTATCGCTGTTTATCGGTTTTCGGCCATTTTAACCTAAATTGGTGATTTAACCGTCAAAAACGTGATTTCTTTGCACCATTGGATTCCCCATCATCTTTTATGCATGCTTGCAAAATCTCATCTATTTCCAACTAGATTTGATCCTTGAAATCCAAGAAATTGGATTTCCGGCACTGTTCTGATGAACTGTGCCTAAGGCTCGACGGTCGATCGGTGCATCGACCGTCAAGCGTTGATGCGCTCTTTCGGGGCCTGACGGTCAACCGTCGGATCGACCGTCGCATCGTCCGTCGGGCTATGTCGGGATTTTGGCCTTCCACGGTCGATGGACCGATCGACCGTGGGCTTCCTCTTTGTTTTCATCCCGCCTCACGGTCGACCGTCGGATCGACCATCGCATCGTCCGTGAGGCCTTGTCTCATTTTGGGCTCCCCACGGTCGATGGACCGATCGATCGTCGCCCATGGGGTTTTCCTCATTTTGGCCTCACGGTCGACCGCGACATCGACCGTAACATCGACCGTGGCCTCACGGTCGACCATCGGATCGACCGTCACATCGACCGTGGGCCCTTGAATAGTGTTTTCTGGCGTTTCTTGAATGGCTTTTCAATCGGGATTGATCTTTAAACATGTTGGGAAGTTTATAAGTGGAGCTTATGAGGTTTTCAAATGATTTCTATCGAGTTTGAGGTTCGATTCGAGTGATTCCCCTTTTTGGGCAAATCTATGATATCTTTTGCTTTTAATACATGTTTGATTGTCGTTAACTGTTTAATGGATTGCTTAACCATTAGCTAGCTATGAGTGCTGGTTAATGTGGAATTGTGGAACCTTAGCCTGTTGCCGGTGAGTGCCGAGGGCTATTGTATAAATGTGGCCAGTTACCTGCGGGGTAATTGTGGAACCTTAGTCTGTCAGGTGCAAGAGAGCACTGAAGACTATTGTATATCTGTATTCATGCTTTGCTCAGATGTTTGTTTGGTTAGCATAGATATTCTGTATTTGAGGCCCTTGCTATGCTTACCCTTTGGCTAGCTGCAGGCTATGCCTGGCCCTGTATGATTATTGACATCATGTTGCATGCTTATATCTCTTATATGTGCCTGAACATTGCATGCATCTTGTTTGCATTAGAGGCATTTGAGGTTAGGCGGGCGATGGGTTGATCGCCGATCCGAGGCTCTCGGGTAGCTCGGATCTAGCCTTAGGGCCGTGGCTGGGTAGTCAGGAATAGGGTGATTGTATAATTGAATCTCATGTCATTTGAGGATTTGCGATAGTTGACTCTGATCTATGTTTGAAGTTTAGAGGTCGTGTTGTCTTCCAATGCTAAGTGCTAAGGATGCAATCGATGTGTTCCCGACGTGGTCCCCAGCCAGTGGCATCCCTGCTAGGTAAGGGTGATCCTGCATGGTATTGTTCCCCTGTTAGTGCTTAGGGTGATCTTGGTAACATGTTCAAGAGAGAGGTTCATGACAGGAGCCCTTGGGACATCGATGGATTATGGGACCCGTGACATCCGTTAGACTTGAGCTGGGAGACAACACTGTTGTTGTTTTCCTCCCTTCAGTGTGCCATAGAGTAGAACCCTACTGAGCTTATCGCTCACTCCTACCCGGGCTGTGTTTGCAGGTGCAGGCGCCAATTCTTCTTCAGTAGAGTCGGCGGGATCAGCTTTTGGTGGCGCGACTACGTCTAGAGGTGCTTGAGGTTGCTAGAGGATAATTTGTTGTACATTTTGATAGCTTGTATATTATAAACATTTCGAGGACTTTTGGGATTAATGTATTATATCTTTTCTTGGAAGATCTTGTATCAGTACAACATGATGTATATTTATGAATTGAATTGTTGTTTCACCTCTGGAATATAAAATTGTTTAGTTTATCTATAATTCCGCTTTGTATCGCGCCACTTGTAGATGAATAATGTAGGTTTCCCCTCACGCCTCGGCTCAGATGGGTTTTCTGGGTCGGGGTGTGACATGCACATGCTTCCAATCGGTAGTGAAATGCTGATGAGTTGATTTAGTCCATCGGTAGGCTAATATTGACGGATTAGATCAATTGATGAGTATCTCACTACCGATGCCTATCGATTCGATCATTAGTACATCCAATCGGTAGTGAGATACCGATTAATTGATCTAATCAGCATTGTTCTATCGATGGACTAAATCAACCCATCGGTATCTCACTACCGATTAGATTAGAGACATGTGTAATATGTCACGTGGTCATATAAACAAATAAGTGATCCTTTCAACAAAAACAACAAAGGAGCTTGTTGCTAAAAAGGGGCCCGGATGTTTGCTTTTTGCAAGACAAGACCCCTCCCCATGTTTTCTTGCAAAACAAGGCCCCAAACTATACAAATTCCAACCTTGCCCATGCCTTTTCTCACATCCCATGCCATGTCATACCTGTCACATTAAATGCAATGACATATGGTGGTGATGAGTTGGTTTGACTGGTCGGGATGCTGTTCGTGCCCACGTGACATAATGCCATTCGCCGATAGTACAACACATAATAATACTATAGTACTTGTTTATTTATACACGTCTATTTATACGTGTAGTTTTTTATACACGCATGTAATTACACGTTAATTGATTTCTGCGTGTGTTTGTAAATTTTTGTGCCCGTATTTAACAGGTTCAACTCAGTGCTAAGGTGGACGGCACTATCTTTGACAACATTTTCGGTGGCCCTTGCCTCTTTATCAATGTTCTCTTCATCGATTGCGCCCATCTGCTCCGCTTTGCCTTCATTTCCAGTGAATGCAATGTTCACGGTCGTGACTACCGCGTCCATGACTTTCTATTCATTCTCAGTCAGCGGGCCATCATGGCGCTTATCAATAGTTTTCAAAGACGCTTGCTGAATGGCTGCTCAGCCCCTTCATTCTCAGTCAGCGGGCCACCACAGCGCTGCCACGTCCACTTGCCTGGTTGGATTGATGGTTGGCCAACCCCTTCCTTAAATTTGTTCTGCTTTGCTAGATTGCCCCACGACTCTTCTCTTCCGCTCTATGATTGTGGGATACAAAAATGATAGGAGCACGTCCTCTTCAAAGCTCTGGTGGGCGGCTACAGTCTCGTCACATATAGGCGTCTTCATTTTCCTATGTAGCGCTGTAATTTTCTTTTCAGCCACGGCGAGCTTAGACTTTATTATGGTCAATTCAACCATGAACTTGTTCATTTGGATATTCAAGGCCCGGATCTCCTCCATTCTTTAAAGGTCCAGCTGAGTGAGTTTTTGCAACTTCGCTTGACCTGTTAAACACGGGCACAAAAAATTACAAATACACACAGAAATCAGTTAATGCATAACTACATGCGAATATAAAAACAAATACGTAGAAATGAGCGACCATAAAGATTAAACAAGCAACTTGAGTTTGTATATAAACAAATAACATATAAATTTTTAACGTGATTAAACATGCGTGTATAGAAAACTACACGTATAAATATGCACATATAAATAAGCGAGTACCAGACCTTTTATTATGCGTCGTACCATAAACGAATTATATCATGCCAAGTGGGAGCGAACAGCCTCACCGACCAGTCAAACCAATTCGCCGCCCTCACATCTCATTGCATTTAATGTGAAAGGTATGACATGGTATTTGTATAGTTTGAGTATTGTTTTGCAAAACATGGAAGGGCAATTGTTTTGCGAAATGCAAACGATCTAGCATTTTCATCAACAAGCTCAACAAACAAGCTCCATCGCTTTCGCGCGCCTCCTTTAAACTCACCACCGGTACATATACTCTCTCTACGCAATTCGCATACCACTGTGGTCTCTCCATCCATTCCAAGGATCTGGGGCGGTGACCGGACCTCCTCCACGGTGGTTCCTGTCCGTATCACTACCAAAAGAAGGTATCACCACCGTCTTAGCTTTGCTCTCCTCCCACGTAGCTTGCCTTCTTCAAGAAGAGTTCCACTCCCGCGCTGGAGCAATGCGGGAGGATGATGGCTTCTCCCCTCGCTTTCGTCCTCGCTTGCCGTAGCCCCTGTTCTCCTCCTCTCTCCTCCGCCTTTTCCTCCTCCTGGAGAAGGATCCAAGAACTCCGTCCTCTTCGTTTGCCTATCGCGAAGAACCCTGGCTGTTTAGGGTTTGGAAATAGGTTCTCAAGAAGTGGGGGCCGGAGGAAGGGAGGAAGAGGGGGAGCAGGTTGGAACGCAGGGAGGTGGGAGGACGCGTTTGAGTTGGGGGGGAGCGTCGATTTGGAGGCGGAGATATACGAGTTCATGCAGCGGTCGGCGAGCCCTAACGATTTTCCCACGAAGGACGAGCTGATAGCTGCTGGTAGGGTGGATTTGGTGCAAGCCATCGCTACCCAGGGGGGTTGGCTCGCTTTCGGATGGGATTCGGGGGAAGAGGGAAGACAGGAGGGTTCTGTTAAGGATGCGGCTGGGCGGCAGGACTCCGAGAAAGAGATTCCCCAAGAAGATGACAGGATGTCTCAACATAGGTTTTCTTCGGACAGCTGGGGCTCCGGTGGTTCTTGGAAAGAGGATCCAATGGCTGTGGTGGATTCGGAGGCTTGTTCCGCAGCTTCCTCTTCTGGTCGATCGATGTGAGTAGAGGCCTCGCTGCATTATTAATTTTAAGTGCCGATTTAGTGAGTTTTGAGTCCTTTTTTCACTTTTAGTGTCTTGAACCTTTGAAGCGAAATGGAGGGGAGGGAGGAAGGTGGGATAGAAGGGATTCTGCGCCGGCTGGAAAGAGAGAGGACAATGTCCTTTGCTCTGGGATCTAGAGAGAGGAATGAGACTAAGCGAGCATTATGGAAGAAGGGCGACAGTGATCCACGATATGCAGGTAAATTGTGATGTGGATTCTTATTCTAGTTTTGGAGGTTAGAGTGCCTTTTCAGACCAGCTCCTTCGTAGATATTTGACATATTGTTTCTTGCAATGCATTATTTTCTCGACAATGGTCATAACAAGCTAAATCTTGAATTCATCGTGTTGGATTCAGGATATACAAATTTCAGTGGTGAAATTATGCCTTTCCCTTAATTATTTTATGAAGATTATGTCCTTTCACCATAGGGCAATGGCCATAGGTCTTAACCAAGTGAAAAAAAATACTCTGGAAAGCCAGTGTGATGGCTTGATCTTTTTTCCAGAGAATGGAGCCTATGCAATCATCCTTTAGGATTGCAGACCTTTAGAAAGAAGAAAACATGTTGTGCTACAAGAAACAAGTCTTTGGTATGATTACCAATGTTTTTGAAACCATGCTTGAAGATGCATATTTCTTGTATTTCATGGCGACCACAATGCAAGTCAAGCAATGGCGTAGACACTGCAATTAAGAGGTCCTAATCAGAAAAAAGAATGTAGTTTTTCTTCATAAAATTGTGATTAAAGGTAGTGATGAGTTGGTCATTACCTTAATCCTATGAAGAAGCAAAATAGGGCCTGTTTGGCTGCACTGGTATGAGATGGATTAGGTGAATTAGGAATGAGCGGATTCCAGATTCAACTCATTCAGTTGTTTGGCTCATTTTATCATTTGGAATCGGCGGAATCCGACCCGCGTCGGATTCCAAAATTTTGGAATCGCGGCGTCCGCTCGATTCGAGCGGACGCCGCTGTCCATCCCAGCGGATCCCAAAATTGAGATTCTCCTCTGAATGACTATTTTACCCTTTATATTTAAAATGACTATATTTATCATAGCTTTAAATATACATGTTGAAACTTTATGAAATTAGTCTCATTGGAAAGATATCATTGATATCTTCGTTATGAGACCAATATTGAGTATTTTTTAAAGCAAATATTTGATGTAATTTAATTTATAAAATCATTTAATATATTATAACTTAAATTATACCTGAATTTTCAATAATTTCGATCAATCATTTTACATGATTAGATGCATTCAAAGAATTAATTTGACCTAAATTTTCAATAATTTCAAACAATCATATCTCGTGGGTATTGTTATAATTATAATGAAAAACATGTCTTAATTTAAAGAAAATTTAAAGTTTTATTATTAATTTGAACAAATTTAGCAGATTCAGCTCATCCATAATAGACAAGCCAAACGCCAGAATCAACAGATTCAACTCATCCCATACAAACCAACCAAACAACAGAACCAAAATCCACGGAATCACCAGATTCAGCTCATTCCCCATTCAGCTAATTCCACAGATTCCTCATTCAGCTAATTCATCAGATTCAGGTTTGCCAAACGCACCCATAGTGAAGCAATGTGAGGATGCGTCGAAATCAAGCGGGCGGGTAGATCATAACAGAGACAATATGTTAGTATTTCCGATATTTGTAGCATTGAGTGAAACCATATCATTTAAGTACCTCAGCAAGAATGAAGTGGTCTTTAAGGATGGAGGTCATTCTTATAGGGTGCATTTGGTTGGACCGGAATGGGCTGAACCGACGGAATGGAATCGCTCGTTCCGCGTTCACCCCCGTCCCACTGTTTGTGAATCAGAACGCATGAAATGGATGGAATGGATCATTCCGTCCATTCTAAAAATATCGTATGATGGACGCCGCAGTTCGCGCTTGGTGTTCCACTAATGTGGAAAGAGCGGTGTTCCACTAATGTGGAACGTGCACACACACAGGAGAGAGAGGGAGGGAGGGAGAGAGACGAAATGATTGATCCTTAAGAGAGAGTTACAAAATAATTAATTCTTATTTTTATTTATATACGTATATTTAGAAGTATTTTTGTGGTAATTTTTTGAGGAATGTTTTCCTAAAATTCCTTACCAAATTATTTAAAGAAAATGATGTTAGTTTAAAATACCAAACTACCCTTACTACCTAAAATTTGCAAATTTTTATTTTAATAGTTGAAAATTTTAAAATATATAAATTTAGAAAATACCAAATTATCATTGAAAGAAATATTTTAATTATAAAAAATTAATGGAGAATTGTGCAGACCCAAATTTTTTAGCAGTGACATTTTGTAATTTATTAAAATATCCAAATTAACAGATTCAACATCATTCAATATAGACCATCCAAACACCAGAACAGATGGATACCAGAATCGTCAGATTCCTCATTCAGCTCATCCCGTCGATTCCTCATTCAGCTCATTCAGGGTTGTCAAACGCACGCAGTCATAGATTGTATTAGACTCGTGAAGACGTGTACAAGGGTGCTGGAAGGAATGTTGCAAGCAATCAGGAGGCGTCTATTTCAGGCTAGTGGATTCTATGCTAGCACCAAGGAGGAACATTCTGCGCCCAATTGATGACATTTGTTCGAGGCTAGCCTTCTGTCCACTTCACTAGAAATCACTATGGGGTGTGCTATTTGTTGATGAAATGATTTTGTTTGAGAAGATGGGCAAAGGGTAGATGCAAATATGCAATATGAAAATTACGTAGATATGTTTCTGTAGTAGTCTTTCAGTAATTAAACTTAACATCTAATTAAAGTGGATAACCAAGTTATGGATCATCTTGATTATTTTGGCTCTGTTGGGTCTATTGTATATGCTCACAAAGAGGTTGTTGATGAAAAAATTTAGTAGAATGCGAACCTCGTATACATATTTGGAAATGTGATCTGATTAACACATTCCACATAGACTTGAAGTAGTTCAATGAGATGAAAATGATATTTGTGATGTTTTATGGTTTAAAATGTTGGGCAATACAGAATGCTTGGGTTTAAAAGATACATGTGACAGGTGAGTAGAAAATTTGTTAAAGTAGTCAGCTCAAAATCAGTAATAAATCTATAAGCGGTGGAGTGTTGCTAACTTATTATGATGTTGTGGATAAACGACTTAAATGGTTTGGGCATGTGCAACTTATGCACTCAAAATCTCTTTTGAGGAGATTATATTTGAAGGAGAATTTCTTTCTTGAGATGTTCTGATCTAAGGATGGATAGGAAGGAGCTTTTGACAACTAGATATGTTGTTCATTATAGAAACATTTGGTGGAGGAATATTAATGCCCAATCCTAAAAAACATTTCACACAAGGCTTGATGGTGTTGGTTATGCAAAATGGTATAGAATCAACTAGGGCCTCAAATCTGAACTAAGTAATTGCGTTTCTTTTATCTATGGAGTTGAGAAAAGTGGTTAGAAACTGTATGTAGGGGTGAGAATTCGGTATATACCGAACCGAATACCGAAATACCATAATTTAAAAAACCGAACCGAACCGAACCGAATTAGTGTATAAAATCGAACCGAACCGAATTAATTCGGTACACTAATTTAAAAACCGAACCGAACCGAATTCATGTAAAAACCGAACCGAACCGAAAAAACCGAAATAATTCGTAATTTTTTACTTACAATATAAAACCGAACTGAAATAAGATATATAATTTTAAAAATTTCGGTATTTCGGTATTTACCGAATTTTAAAAATAAAAACCGAAACCGAACCGAATACCGAATTTTTGACAAAAAAAAAAAACGAACCGAACCGAATATACCGAAAAACCGAACCGAATTGTTCGGTTCGGTTCGGTTTTGCTCACCCCTAATTGTATGGAAGGCTATTGTAGACTATTGTACGTACAAAACGTGTGCTTAAGCTTATCTGATAAAAGATCTTAGAATTTGGTCGGATGATCAACCCCATGATTTTTATTTATTACAGCCACTAAGGAGAAAATGGCATGCTTCCTCGGGACAGAATGTTCTTAGAAGTCTAAAGCCCTTTAGGCCTTTCAATGTTTTCCGTAGTGGATAAATTATATTTCTTTACTTGGAAAGAATTTGTAATTGTTATACAGGCATTCAAGTGAATAGTGAAGGGGTTGTGACTCTATTATGCTATTAAGAAGGAAATTGCACCATGCACTATGCATTTAAATAATTTGGTGATGCAGGATGACCTCCAAAAATCACCACTCGGAAAGTCATCCTTCTACCCTAGGAATCACCACCTAGGGGAGCCTTGGGGATCACCACCCAAAGGAGAAAAAACTATTCTTCAATTTTCATTCATCATAACTTGGCCCCAATGGGCATAAATCCCTTATTTATAGCATTTTCAAGAGGCTAACTATAATAGGAAATTTAAACAAATATTAACCAAAATCCTAACAAATCAACCCAAATAAGAAACTAATGTTAAGAAATCAAATCAAATTTGAATTCAAATCCTAACAAATCAAATCAAATCAAAATTCCTTCAAGTTATGGAACTTGCTCCCGCATCATTCTCTACCGGTTGGAGATAACTCTTCCGCGAGCTGAAGTTGTGGCCTGATAAAGACCTCAACCTCATACTTGGATAGATAGTTGATGCCGAACAAAATTTAGGAATCACCACCTAGATAATTTTCTGACATATCCTAGGAATCACCACCTAGGATTAACAAAGTCGATGCCGAATAGCCCTAAGAATCATCACCTAGAGTACAATCCGCCAACCCTAGGAATCACCACCTAGGGGAACCTCGCTCTGAATACCAAAAATGATGTAGGACGACCTCCAAGAATCACCACCCGGAAAGTCGTCCTCCAACCCTAGGAATCACCACCTAGGGGAGCCTTGGGCATCACCACCCAAAGGAGAAGAAGCTAGTTTTCAATTTTCATTCATCATAACTTGGCCCTAATGGGCATACAAATCCCTTATTTATAGCCTTTCCAAGAGGCTAACTATAATCGGAAATCTAAACAAATATCAACCCAAATCCTAACAAATCAACCCAAATAAGAAACTAATCCTAAGAAATCAAATCAAATTTGAATTCAAATCCTAACAAATCAACCCAAATCCTAACAAATCAAATCAAAATTCCTTCTAGTTATGGAACTTGCTCCCGCATCATTCGGATGCATTGGAAATATAGGAGGCTTTACAAGATTGTTGAAGTTAAATGCATACTTTGGGCTATTCTAATGACTTTAAAATAGAAGGTATAAGGCCAGCGTCTACCAAAGTTTTTCCTAGGGTTGTGTTTTAAGCATCCTTAAATGAGTTAGATAAAGCTATTTCTCTTTGTCTGCATGCTTGCTGGTGACCTATAACTCAATCTTTCACTAGAATGGTTGTCCTATAATAGTCTGTTTTTGTCAGAAGATTTAATTGGCTAGGTTTCAAGAGGCCCCTGTCACTTTAATGAATTCTTGGACCGTGCTGTTTTATTTTCTTCATATTTGGTGCTTGTGGGATATCGCCACTAGCTAAGTATAAATTTGCAGGTTGAATATTTATTGGAATTAGCCTGCTAAATGTATTGCAACACTAGCTTACCTTTTTAAGAGCAATTATCTTGCTTCTCAAGTATTGGGTGCATTTATAGTCTGTCAAAAAAAAAGGAAGAAACCAATTTTTGTTGCATTTTCCATGCAGTTATTGAATTTCCGTGGGTCGCCCTCATCCCAGATATCTAGCTCTCATGTCTGTCAGAATCCTTATTTGCATGCTCAGTCTCATAGCTAGGCTTAACCTCATAGTTAGCTACCTTACCTTTTATCAATCCATTGCCGATCTCTATTAATAACTTCTGCTGATCTCTAGAAGTATTACCCTCTTTGCCTGTATTATTTAGTTACCTTGACTTTTATCAATCCATTGTTATAGTTAAACTTCTATAAGAAATATCCTAAAACTGAACGAAAACAGGGTATTGATTAGTAATTGTGGACTACTGATGCAAAACTTATGGAAAATTTTAAGGAGTTAATGGTGTATTGTCACCTAATATGCTGGGGCGAATTGAAAAGCTGATAGCAATATCAGATATCAATATATATGTACTTAGCAACTCTAGTTATGCCTGGTGGCATGGTAAAATTAGCACAAAATCGAACCATTATCTTTTGTTTACCAAAACCCATCACATCTATTGCTAGAAAGAGAAATGTGAATTGAAGGTTTAATAGTTATGGTTTCTCTTTTAGTTTAGAATGCTAGGCTCTGGTGAAGTGAGATTGTACTATATATGTCATGTGGAATTTCTTCTCTAATGCACACTTTTAGTGACTTCTTTGATACTGCTATAAATTGATATATGATCCAGTGAGATAATCATGGCATATAAATCCATTGTTTGCTTTCTACATGTTCTTATCATCATAGTGTGCAGTTAGTTTTATTTTTCTAGAGTAGAGTTATTCTCTGCGTTAAACTTTTATGGCATGCCTACCTGCACCTTCTGGTTCGCTTCAGTTCTGTTTAACTTCCAACATGCAGCTCCCTTTATGCTAGTTATTCTTTGGGTAACAATTGAACCAGTATTGGTTCATTTTTTCTAAGTTGGTCTAAGAGATTGGCCAATAATTGTTTCTTTGCTAATTAAAAATGGTCATGCAACTAAACATACCATTCAACTTACTTGTAAAAGGGCAGTTGGTCATGGCCAATGTTCTCAGTCTAAGTCACCAAACCAGGGAATAAACACTTCTGAGGAACCGACCCGACATGATCGTCGTACTGAGGATTTTGGCAATGATATATCTCAAAACGGATCCTCATTAACTGTCGATAGCAAGAGGAGTTTGGGAGCTGACATGTGGAGAGTGTGGAGCCTTCAAAGGACCGGCTTCCCTGTATCTGAATTTGAAGGTAGTATGTTTCTCATTATAAGGTTTGAAGCATCTGAATGAATGGAAGTAACCTTAACTTCATTTGAGCTGTGCTTTACAGCTGGTGAGGTTGTTCCTAGTGAGGTTGAAACCGAAACAAAGCACGATTCTCAATGTGATGTCTCTACGGACGCTGTGATCCATGATCTTGCTCTTAATGGAAAAGGAGCTCCTAATAAAAGAGATAATGCACATTCTGATCTCAAGCAGGGCTCCCAAAATCATATACGTATGCGTCTGCAGCACTTGGAATCAGAATTAAGTGCTACACTTCACTCGCTTAGATCGGGAACCACTGGAACTGTTTCGCACGAGGTATCTTTTTCCAGTTGCTGCTTGTTTGCATCTTCTGTTCTTAGAACTCTATTGGAGAAATAATCATTGCATTCTTAACCTTTATCTACTCAACTTTCAGTCAGTAATAGGGAATAAATTGTTGAAATTGAACCTCTATGTGAATATGCTTAAGATATAAGGCGATTGTGGTTACTGTTGCCCAAGTGTTTTTAGTCGTGTCACCTTTTTCTTTTTAAATGTCCCTTTCACTGTTGTAATGCATGCTATCTCTAAGCAAATTGTTTATACTGAAAATTGTCTAGAATGTCTGAAGTTGCTTTATGTTAGTATGGACGGACGCTTGTGGGCATGTTGTGTTTCACATTGTATATGACTTTGCCAGGGTTTTTGATGATTGAGTATTTGCTTAGCTTATATTTTATTTTAGGACCTAGGAATTAGCCTAAATTAATACCCACAAAGGTAACCTAGCTTCTTGCTAAAAGATAACCTTCACAATCTGCAACATGCATTGAAAGATCAGTGCATAGCTAGGTGATCAATATGTGCTTGCAATGGAAACGGCTAAAAAGTTTGCTAGAAGTAGCATCATCGATGTGGAACATGTGGTCATAACTGTGTTCTGTTATCGAGGAATTATATGTTTTTGAAGTTCGGAAGTCGGCAGGTCTATTCAACTCAAAGCTTGAACACCACTAACCTTCGACTTCATACGTTGGCTTTTTAGTTTAAAAATTTTAGTATTATACACTTTCTGGCTCATCCCTGATGCCTGAATTCTCAACTCCTCTACTGGCCAAGTGCTAAGTTTATCTGGTATCTACTGTAGTTGTAATTGTTTCACTACTGTTATATGTAAAGTGTCTGCCCATGTTCATGTTGTTAAGCCTGTGTTTGTTCATAAGCTTCTTCCTCCGTGCCAGCTGCCAGGCATTGCCTATTTTTGTAATTGGTTTGAGTTTTCATGTACTGTAATGTGCTCCAACTCTGGCATCCTTTTTCCATGCCTCGTCCTGATATTCATATGTTTCTCTGCTGGAACTGTTTTGAAACTTATTGTGAAGTTTCCTTGATGTTGACCCTGTCTAGCTCTTCAATATACAGTTGCAAGTGTGTTCCTTTGATTAGTCTTTCTTTGGCCCTTCAGGTCCAAGGAAGTTCTCTTGAGGAGCTACATAGGCTTTCTGATGCTTGGGAATTCCAAGAGAATGAAATTATGAATGCACGAGATAGGCTGCGTTCAATCCGAGCAAAATTGGCAGTTCTGGAAGGAAAAATGGCACTGGAGATCATGTATGCATTGTTAATGTGCAAATGTTTGTACTTTTTTTTAATCTAGTTTATGAATGTAATATAACTTTGCTACTTTAATAGACGTTAAATTATGTACGTGCTTGGGGGTAAGTACTTTTTGCTCCTACAGAGAAGCACAGAAGGTAATGGAAGAGAAACAGAAAAGGCTTGATGCTGCTCAAAACGCTGTATGCCTTCTTCGTTCAGTGTGTATTGTTTGGCCTAATCCTGCCTCGGAGGTTTTACTGGTTGGATCCTTTGATGGATGGACCACTCAGGTTAGTTTTTACTTCTTTTACTTGCTGATGTTTCGAGTAGCAGTAGTTCTGATTATAGGTTCTTGCAGTCATTATGTTACCTTTGCCTGCATACTGAAATAGAAGCACCTGGAACGACACAACAAACTTGAACTCCTTTTACTAGTTTATTTATCCTTGAATTTTGAGAGGCTGATGGTTCACAAAAATGGAAATAATCTTCTACTAAATCTTCATGATTTAAGCTGAAAATCTTGAACCTATCAATGAGTTGTAACTAATGTTGAGCTGCGTTACTAGGGAAAAGCTGAATATCCATTTAGGCATAGACCATGACTCGTAACGAAAATTTTGTATTTTTCACAGCTCAGCAGAAGCAAAAGCAGTCCATGATGTATCACCGATTTAGTAAGAAGTGGATTGAAGAGATACTCTCTAACCCTTGAATCTAGGACTTTACTTGAAATGCTTTCATTTTTGGTAGCTTAGTATGTAGGAGATAAGTAGTTGTTTGACATGTTTCCGGTTAAAAACAAGGTTATTGTAATTGTTCATGCCTTTATCTTATGTACTCTTTAAATTAGTTTGCTTTCTGGCTATTTTTACAAAATTTAACTTGATTGATTTTTGCCAAAAATTGTTTGGATGTCATGCACTTTATAGAAGGGACTAGTCATTATTTCTCTTATTGTCCATACTCTATGCGGGATAAGTGAATGCAAATTCATATGAGGCACTCCATTTCTGCTATTTCCAGATCTTATGTTTTTTGCTGGAGGGTAGTTCTCTTTTTCTTGAACATTCATATCCCTTGTGCATCTATTGCGGTTTTCCCTATTCTTGTTTATTCTTCTTTGTTCTTGGTTTCCCTGCATCCTGACAACCTCTTCTTCAGCCTGTGCCTACAAGCTATGACGTTCCACTAGAGATACAGTGATTATTGCTTTGACTCATATTCCTCGAGTAGTGTGGATCCTGCTGCACCTTTGAAATGCTTCCAGTTGAAAAGGGCTTAATGAATATATACTATGTTGCCAGATCCTAATAGTCCAGCCTTTTATGCACATTCCAAATTGGATTCCTTACTCTGCTTGACATCACTCTTTCTTTTTGCATAAGAGCTGAGGATTTTCTTAAAATCTGTCTCTATCTCTCTATTCTTGATCAGTCAATGCCAGTGAAATCCACCTTATTGGTAAAACAGAAGGTCTCCCTTTACCAAGGGCATGGTTGTAACATTTTACATTTCAGTTTGGGATGGCTTTTTATGTAATCTACATTCTATCAATGTGCTTTATTGGGTCTTTTATTCTTCCTATAAAATTCTTTCATTTGCCTGCTGCTGCTCTTGTCATTTGAAGATTTATTCAATTTTGTTATACAGAGGAGGATGGAAAGATCATCTACAGGTATCTTTTCTTTGGACCTGACGCTTTATCCTGGACGATATGAAGTAAGTATTTGCTTGTCATGGGTAAATGACTCTCTACTTTTACTGCATATAAACACCTCTGATTTTGTTACAGATCAAGTTCATAGTTGATGGCGTCTGGAGAACCGACCCACTGCGCCCCATGGTGAACAATAATGGACATGAGAATAACCTACTATTAATCTCGAGTGCTAGTTAAATACCTGTGTTCAAATTTTGTACTTGTAAGAGACAGCCTGAAATAGTCAATCCAATTCTTTCGGTTCATTTCACGATTATCCAGGAAAATGAATTGCTGCAAAGCCTTGTAATTGTTTGGTTTTTTGTTTGATGAGTTGAGCCTTGTAATTGTTTGGTTTTTTTTTTTGATGAGTTGAGCCTTGTAATTGTTTGGTTGATGAAGTGAAAAATATGTATCCTGCCACTGTCGGTTAATACCGTGGGCTGGTCCTGCTTTCCGGGGTTCTAATCGAAGTCAAGCAGTTGGTATTGAGCGATATAGATGAATTTTAAATGGGGGTGATTATGTACCAAGTTTTTTTCCCTGCTGATTTTTTAGGCTCATTCATTTCATGGGATGCAGTGATCGGAGGTGGTAGCAGTTAAGTAGAGGATATCGATGGAGAAGAGATCTTATCTGATTAGTTTTTTTTTTTACTACAAATTCTTCAGTCTGGATTGGTGATTACTAAACTTGATAGATCTTAATCTGTCAAGATCTATCATCCTGCATGCAACGTACACCGAAACAAGTAGAGAAGTATCCTCGCTTTCAAGAAAGAAAGGCAAATCAAGCATTTGCTTGTTTATTTGTTAACAACCTTTTATCACACTATCTATCCTCATGGTTGTGCTCAAGGGATCTTGTGTACGCACACGCAAGTATCAGGGCCTTCGCAATATACTGAACAAACATGGGCATAGCTGAAACGGGCAAGACACACTTGGGAGCATGTGGCCTGGGTTTAGCCGGGAAGAGTGAAAAAAATCTCTACTGTAGACCGCGCATACCTTGTTTTCATTTTGACTGTCTCCCTAGTCGGGAACAATACCGCCGAAGACAAGCAGGGTTATAGTCTCAACTAATAAACAAAAAAACTCCATCGAAGGCGATGATTTTTATAGGATGGATATCCGATTGCTCTATCTATCGTAGTAGGCTCACACATGCTTGACAAATAAATGAAGAAAAATTCAATAGCTTGTAGCTTGACGGAACATACCAAGGGAGAAAGTGAGAACAATGGCCAGGAGATATGCAGTGACGTGTGATTTCTTCATGGTTTTAAAAAATTTGGTTGTATAGGCTCACAACAAAAGAGGACCTAATATACAAGAAGTTGAAGTTAGTTCATACCACATTGTTTTTCTAATGGATTACATGCACTAGATGTATATTGGCATGCGCAAGATATGTTCATCACATGCACAAGATATATTCAATCCTTTTTTTCTTCTTTCCTTTTCCTTTTCTCAAAAATGGTAGCAAATTAACAATGATTTGTGCACATGCCCACATGGCAAGTGCATTTCACACTATCGGTAGTAGGCTACCGATAGTGTCGCGCCCCGACCCGCGAAAGCCCAACCGGGCCGGACGACGCGAACCGGAACCTACAAAACGCGGAAAACAAAGCTGGCGAGGGTTCCCTCTAACCTATTGGTCTCCATAGCAATTCATCAAAAACATCTCCAATTAAAACAACAATGATTAGCATAACCTCGAACCACCGATTAAAACTCAAAGTATTAATACAAATCCTCGGAGAGGGGAAGATTCAAATACAACATCACTCCCGTATGAGACTAACTAACAAAAGGGTAAAAGCAGTAAATATCGCCACCTCTCAAGAGCCACCAGGCGCCGCCGCACCGCCGACCAACTGCCCGGTAGGGGCCACAGAAGAAGAACTGACGCCTGCACCTGCAAAACGCAGCCCGGGTAGGAGTGAGCACTAAGCTCAGTAGGGATCTACACTACGACACACAGAAAGAAGAGGGAAACGCAACAGTGTCGCCCTCAAACCAGACTCGAGGGAGCTACAATGGTCCCATTACCATTCACCGGTGATCTCTAGGCATATCCAACCATGGTCACCCCAACGGACTGGGCCCATCCTGGATACGCCTAGTGTCGCAGGGTTCCAGCTGTGGTCACCCAACTCGCCATGGGTCCACACTGATGCCCCTACTGGCAGGAACGGACACTGCCCAAAGAATAAGACCCGTCACCGGTGGCATCCTCAACACCTGACTTGAGGCCGACACGACCTCTACAATCATCAAGCATCAGGTGTACCAGTCCTCTAAGTTTATCATCGAAACGACTGGACACCACCATTCAAACCGGGTCCAAACAGCCCAACCCCGGTCCTAGGGCTAAGTCCGAGCTTCCAGCCTCTGGACGGCGACCTAAGGATCACCCACGCCCTAACCAATGCAACTAATGCACAATCAACAATGCATGCTATGGCATACACAAACAAGTGATAGGCATGCAATAGTATGATAAGGCATCATATAAGTCTACTGGATCGCTGCAGTGGTACTACCAACCGCTGCCAGCCGATCCGCAACGGGTCCCGGCATTACGACGGTACCACGACCGTCAACCGCAGACTCCTGCAACGGGAAGCAACCCCGAAAACCGCTGATGAATAGTAACGATATAATATTATATTCCGAAATATAATATTATAATCAAAAACACTCAAAGCCTCTACTTAGGGGCTAATTGATCCCGTCGATCCGACGTCCAAACGACGTCGGATTCAAGATCCAACTTAGTCACCAGTAGGTATATATACCAGAATCATCATATCCAAAATTCATAATCATCCAACGGTTGGATTAACGGGAAAACGCTAATCAAAATCGTTAATCAAACTAACTTACCCATTAATTGCTGCAACGCAGCCCTCCAGAAAACAATTCATAACAATTTGTAGAAAAATAGAAATATTACGAAACAAGATGGAATGGAAAGCTAACGAATAGATCTACAACTCTTATGTTTATGAAAACTCAAGATCACGTACACGCCGGCCGGAAAACTCACCGCAAGCCGGCTGTTTCTCAAGAACAGCAGAAAACCAGAAATCCGAGACTAATCATGCATAAAACCTACTCAGATCTCAACTGATTAACATGAAACCTAAATCAGTAATTCTAACATGTATAAGGAAACCAACAAAGCAAGGATCAACAAGATCCAACGGCTAGATCTCAAGAAAACCCGAAAAGAACATCAGTAAGTATAACCCTACCTAGCTGCGCTTTCCTCGGCTGATTCCCCGCGGTTTGATCACCAACAAGCCTCCAAACCACTTCAGGGATCTTCCTCTCGTTGCCACGAATCCAACGAGCCTTAGAACGCCGAAAAAGATGGTCGGAGGAGGGAGAACGGAGGAGAAGAAGTTCGCCGGCGGTAAAGGGAAGAAACAGAGCACCGCGGGAAGAAGAGAAGAAAGAAGAAGAAGAGAAGGGAAGGGAAGGGAAGAAAAGGGAGGAAAAGCCTGGGAAAAGCCGGAGAAAACGGGGGAAAGCTGGGAGAGGGGAGGGGAAGTCTTCCCTCTCTGACAGGGGAGAGCGACGGCCGACGGCCGTCCTTGCGAAAGAGAAAGAAAGCACCGACTCGAGCCAGATCGATCTCCAGGGCATGTGAGATCGATCTCCTTTGCAATCCAGATCGATCTCCTTAGCCATCCAGATTGATCTCCTTTACTCAGAAAGGCAAACTTGGGCTAAAACACAAGCCCAAGCTCATATCTTCCGATCTCGGGTTCACCTAGCCATTCTAAACAAACACGAACACAGACAAGGCCAGTGTGTGCACACGCGGGTGTGAAACAAACCAACAAGGCGTAATTTATCAAATTGCCCTTGCGGTCTACAGCGAGCCACAGGGGTAGATGGACAGGTCCTCACATCCTAATACCCTTAAAGGAAATCTCGTCCCGAGATTCGATAAGGGTAGGGCTCGGAACAACAAAACAGCTACACTAGAGGACAGAACAAGAAGTACCTGGAGAAGAAAACAACTGCGGAAACTCCTGCCGCATGCGCACCTCGCGCTCCCAAGTGACCTCCACAGTACCTTGACCAAGGGAATCGTCTTGCCCCGCAAGACCTGATCCCTCCGGTCAAGTACCTGAACCGGCTGCTCAACAAAGCTCGCGTCTGCCTCAAGCTCAATGTCATCCACCCTGATGACATGAGACGGGTCTGGGTGATACTTCCTCAGCATCGACACATGGAAAGTCGGATGCACAGCAGACATGTGCTGAGGAAGATCCAGGCAGTAAGCTACCTCGCCGACCCTCTCTAAGATCTCAAACGGCCCGACGAACCTCGGCGCCAATTTGCCACCTCTGCCAAACCTGACAGAACCTCTGTACGGCGATGCTCGCAAGAACACTCGGTCGCCGACTGCAAACTCCAACGGTCGTCGCCTCTGATCTGCATAACTCTTCTGCCGGCTCTAAGCCGTCAGAAGCCTCTGCCTGATCTGCACTAACCTCTCCGACGACCGCCTGACGATGTCTGGACCGGTGAGTAAAGCCTCTCCAACCTCTGTCCAACACACTGGGGAACGACACGGCCTACCGTACAACGCCTCGAAAGGTGCTACCCCAAGACTGGACTGGTAGCTGTTGTTGTAGGCGAACTCCACCAAGGGAACGTGCTCCTCCCAGCTGCCTCCTGCGTCGAGGACACATGCTCTCAGCATGTCCTCCAAGATCTGGATCGTCCGCTCTGACTGCCCGTCTGTCTGCGGATGGAAAGCCGTACTGAAAGTCAGGAGTGTGCCGACTGCCTCCTGAAAGTTTCGCCAAAACCTGCTGGTGAACCTGGGGTCACGGTCTGACACGATAGAAACCAGAACTCCGTGTAGTCTGACCACCTCTCTGACGTACAAGCTGCCTAACCTGTCCGTCGAGTCTGTCACCCGCATAGGTAGGAAGTGCGCCGATTTGGTCAATCGATCAACGATGACCCAAATCGCGTCATTCCCCCTAGGAGATCTCGGTAGCCCGGTCACGAAGTCCATCGTGATGTGCTCCCACTTCCACTCAGCTAGTGGAAGCGGCTTAAGTAACCCCGGAGTCCGCTGGTGCTCTGCCTTGACCTTCTGATAGGTAAGGCAGCGCGATACGAACTCCGTCACTGCCCTCTTGATCCCGCGCCACCAGAACTGTCGCCGAAGATCCTGGTACATCTTGGTGCCGCCGGGATGAACTGCAAAGCGAGAGTGGTGGAACTCTCGTAGGACGTCGTCCCGAAGAACTGGATCTGCTGGAACCGCTACTCTGCCTCGGAACCGTAGCCCTCCGTCTGGCGATACTGTCCAGTCTCCGTATGCGCCCTCTGTGACCGCTGCTGTGCGTAACTCCTCGAGCTCTGGGTCACTGTGTTGTGCCTCTAACACTCTGGCAAGAAATGCTGGCATACTCTGCACTGCATAGAGGAAGCTGTTGGATCCCTGATCCTCAAACTCGAGCCCCAACTGGCCCGCCGTCTCTAGAGCCTGCCACTGCCGCGCTGACAACCCTGCCACTGCCGCTCTGGTGTCTCTCATCTGTCTGCTCAGCGCGTCTGCTACGACGTTTGCCTTACCAGGATGGTAATGCAACGCAAAGTCGTAGTCCTCCAGTAGCTCCATCTAGCGTCGCTGTAGATACTATAATCAACACCTCGCTCGGGGACGATCAGCACCGGTGCACTGGTCAACCTGGTCCTCAGCTCTACGAAGACTCGCTCACTAGCATCATCCCACATGAACGGGACGGCCTTCGGTGTCAACGGTCCGGCAACTCTGGAGAAGTCCCGCACGAACCGCCTATAGTAACCCGCCATGCCTAAAAAGCTACGGACCTAGAACACTGTCCTCGGTCTCTGCCACTGTACCACTGCCTCGACCTTGGCCGGGTCAACTGAGATCCCTGCTGTCGACACCACGTGTCCAAGGAATCCCACCTGTGCAAGCCAGACTCTCGCACTTGGAAGCCTTGGCATAAAGCCGATGCTCCCTAAGTAGCTGCAACACTGTCGCCAAGTGTCGCTCGTGCTCCGCCTCTGACTGGGAGTAGATAAGGATGTCGTCGACGAACACCATCACGAACTCATCTAGGAAAGGCCGGAAGATCCTCTGCCTGAGATCCATGAACGCTGTTGGTGCGTTCGTCAGCCCAAACGGCATCACCATGAACTCATACAGGGCGTACCGAGTCCGAAAAGCCGTCTTAGGGATGTCGCAATCCCGAACCCTCAACTGGTCAAACAGGTCGTCGATTCGCGGCATCGGATACCTGTTCTTCACCGTCACCCTGTTGAGCCGCCTGTAGTCTATGCAAAGTCGAAGGGTACCATCCTTCTTCTTTGCGAACAACACTGGCGCCCCCCAGGGAGACATGCTGGGACGGATGAAGCCTCTGCTAGTAAGCTCGTCTAGCTAGGTCCTCAACTCACTCTGCTCTGCTGGTGCCATCCTGAAAGCTGGGAGAGAGATCGGTGCGGTACCCGGTACCAGGTCGATCTCAAAATCGACCTCTCTGGGCGGTGGAAGCCCTGGCAACACCTCGGAAACAGGTCGGCGTAGTCGCACACGATCCTGGGAAAACTGCTCTGCTGCGCTCCCTCAGAACCGAACAAGGACAGACTGGCCAACAAGGCTGAGAGCTCGATGTCACGTCTCCCCACACCACAAGCAAAGGAATCGACTGAGAATCGATCCCCCAACAACACAAACTGTGTCCCATCGGGTGTCCAAGCGACCACCCTCCGGCGACCACAGTCGATGATAGCTCGGTATGCTGCTAACCAGTCCATACCGAGTATCACATCGAAGCCTGTCATGTCTAGCACCCGCAGGTCTAGACAGACATGGAGGCCTCCAACCTCCAAGGAACAAGATCGGCATACCCGGTCTACCCTGACTGTGCCGCTGATCGGTGAGTCTACAGACTGTGCCACCTCTAGCCAACTCGTCTCTAATCCTAGCGATGCCACACACATGTTAGCAATATAGGAAAGAGACGCCCCAGAATCTATCATCATATCTACTAAGGACTAGAAAGCTGAAAGATACCTCTGAGGATGGATGGCTCTGGCGCTGCCTGCTGATACTGCTGCGGCTGCTGGTACTGCTGTATGGTGTCCTGCTGCTCGTACACTGGGAGAGTAACCACACGACCTCGCTGGCTGCCTCCACCCCTGGAGCAGCTCGGTCCAGCCGCTGACCTGCGCCCACCACTGCTCCCCTGCGTAGCACTGGGCCCTCCGCCTCTATTGCCCTTTGGCACAGCGTCCCGCGCTCCTCGCAAGGAACAGTCCCTACGGTAGTGCCCCGGCTGCCCGCACTGGAAGCACGTGACTGACGCGCCCGGCTGCTGACGCCCCAGAAGAGCAAACACACGTCCCCGCTGGCCGCCTCCACCTCTGGAGCGGCCCGGTCCAGCCCCTGACTCGCGCTCACCACCGCTCCCCTGCCAGGCACCGTACCCCCCGCCTCTACTGCCCTGCGGCATAGCGCCCCACGCTCCTCGCATGGGACAGTCCTGGTGGAAGTGTCCCGGCTGCCCGCACTGGAAACAAGTGGCTGATGCGCCACCAGGCTGCTGACCCTGGCCTCCCCCTGACGGGGCCTGCCCAGACGGCCCGACCGTCAGGGGAAACTGGCCTGGCGGACTCGGCAACTGTGGCTGGAACTGGTGCGGGCACTGCGACCGCTGCTGAAAGCGTCGCTGACGCCGCTGGTGCCCTCCGCCGTATCTCCCTCTGAACTGGGGTCTCTGTGGTGCACTGGTAGAGGATGCCGGTGGAACTGCCCGGCACCTCTCGTCCCGCAACTGCGCCCCTACTGCCAAGGCGCAGTCCAGAACTGCTGAGTACGTGTGGAAGCGGTATGCACTGGTCCGTCGTCTGATCTCTGATCGAAGACCCCACTCAAACTGACGTGCCCTGGCCACTGGACCTGCTGACCCACCACTGAACCCAGACGGGTCCAGCTGCAGAAAGTCCAACAAGACCGCCGCAGCGGTCCGCCCATCGACAGGAGGAGGAACCCTCTCCTCGGTGAGAAAGGCCTCCTCTTGTGCGACCGCAACCGTCGCTGGTGATGGCGTAGCCCGTCTAGCTCTGACCTCCCTGACATGTGTTACACTGTCTGGTCGGGCGGGTCGACCAAGTCGTGCTCCACCCTGACCATCAACCGAAAGTCGGCCTCGAGCTCCCGACATCTGCGTGATCACCGACGACAAACGAGCATTCACTCGTCAGAACGGCAAAATAAACAACACAACATAAAGCGGAAGACAGCACAACACATCAAAAGGAGCATGCACGGATGTTCTAGACATAGAACTAACCCATTCCACGCTCAACTCAACCGAATCCTGATCCTAAACCATTGGATCTACAACCTATGCTCTGATATCAAGCTGTTGCGCCCCGACCCGCGAAAGCCCAACCGGGTTGGATGACGCGAACCGGAACCTACAAAACGCGGAAAACAAAGCTGGCGAGGGTTCCCTCTAACCTATTGGTCTCCCTAGCAATTCATCAAAAACATCCCCAATTAAAACAACAATGATTAGCATAACCTGGAACCACCGATTAAAACTCAAAGTATTAATACAAATCCTCGGAGAGGGGAAGATTCAAATATAACATCACTCCCGTAGGAGACTAACTAACAAAAGGGTAAAATCAGTAAATATCGCCACCTCTCAAGAGCCACCAGGCGCCGCCGCACCGCCGACCAACTGCCCGGTAGGGGCCACAGAAGAAGAACTGACGCCTGCACCTGCAAAACGCAGCCCGGATAGGAGTGAGCACTAAGCTCAGTAGGGATCTACACTACGACACACAGAAAGAAAAGGGAAACGCAACAGTGTCGCCCTCAAACCAGACTCGAGGGAGCTACAATGGTCCCATTACCATTCACCGGTGATCTCTAGGCATATCCAACCATGTCACCCCAACGGACTGGGCCCATCCTGGATACGCCTAGTGTCGCAGGGTTCCAGCTATGGTCACCCAACTCGCCATGGGTCCACACTGATGCCCCTACTGGCAGGAACGGACACTGCCCAAAGAATAAGACCCGTCACCGGTGGCATCCTCAACACCTGACTTGAGGCCGACACAACCTCTACAATCATCAAGCATCAGGTGTACCAGTCCTCTAAGTTTATCATCGAAACGACTGGACACCACCATTCAAACCGGGTCCAAACAGCCCAACCCCGGTCCTAGGGCTAAGTCCGAGCTTCCAGCCTCTGGACGGCGACCCAAGGATCACCCACGCCCTAACCAATGCAACTAATGCACAATCAACAATGCATGCTATGGCATACACAAACAAGTGATAGGCATGCAACAGTATGATAAGGCATCATATAAGTCTACTGGATCGCTGCAGCGGTACTACCAACCGCTGCCAGCCGATCCGCAACGGGTCCCGGCATTACGACGGTACCACGACCGTCAACCGCAGACTCCTGCAACGGGAAGCAACCCCGAAAACCGCTGATGAATAGTAACGATATAATATTATATTCCGAAATATAATATTATAATCAAAAACACTCAAAGCCTCTACTTAGGGGCTAATTGATCCCGTCGATCCGACGTCCAAACGACGTCGGATTCAAGATCCAACTTAGTCACCAGTAGGTATATATACCAGGATCATCATATCCAAAATTCATAATCATCCAACGGTTGGATTAACGGGAAAACGCTAATCAAAATCGTTAATCAAACTAACTTACCCATTAATTGCTGCAACGCAGCCCTTCAGAAAACAATTCATAACAATTTGTAGAAAAATAGAAATATTACGAAACAAGATGGAATGGAAAGCTAACGAATAGATCTACAACTCTTATGTTTATGAAAACTCAAGATCACGTACACGCCGGCCGGAAAACTCGCCGCAAGCCGGCTGTTTCTCAAGAACAGCAGAAAACCAGAAATCCGAGACTAATCATGCATAAAACCTACTCAGATCTCAACTGATTAACATGAAACGTAAATCAGTAATTCTAACAGGTATAAGGAAACCAACAAAGCAAGGATCAATAAGATCCAACGGCTAGATCTCAAGAAAACCCGAAAGGAACATCAGTAGGTATAACCCTACCTAGCTGCGTTTTCCTCGGCTGATTCCCCGCGGTTTGATCACCAACAAGCCTCCAAACCACTTCAGGGATCTTCCTCTCGTTGCCACGAATCCAACGAGCCTTAGAACGCCGAAAAAGATGGTCGGAGGAGGGAGAACGGAGGAGAAGAAGTTCGCCGGCGGTAAAGGGAAGAAACAGAGCACCGCGGGAAGAAGAGAAGAAAGAAGAAGAAGAGAAGGGAAGGGAAGGGAAGAAAAGGGAGGAAAAGCCTGGGGAAAGTCGGAGAAAACGGGGGAAAGCTGGGAGAGGGGAGGGGAAGTCTTCCCTCTCTGACAGGGGAGAGCGACGGCCGACGGCAGTCCTCGCGAAAGAGAAAGAAAGCACCGACTCGAGCCCGATCGATCTCCAGGGCATGTGAGATCGATCTCCTTTGCAATCCAGATCGATCTCCTTAGCCATCCAGATCGATCTCCTTTACTCAGAAAGGCAAACTTGGGCTAAAACACAAGCCCAAGTTCAGATCTTTCGATCTCGGGTTCACCTAGCCATTCTAAACAAACACGAACACAGACAAGGCCAGTGTGTGGACACGCGGGTGTGAAACAAACCAACAATGCGCAATTTATCAAATTGCCCTTGCGGTCTACAGCGAGCCACAGGGGTAGAGGGACAGGTCCTCACAGATAGTGTGTATCGGTAGTGAACCAAGGCAGAAGAAAGAGTGTCACTTGCTATTATTGTGGCAAAGCAGGCCATGTAAAGAAGCAGTGCAGGAAGTATAAGAAGGACGTCAAAGATGGCAAGGTTGATGATGGTGAAGATGGGAGCACCGCGGTCGTCACGCGATACGTGGATGTCCTGTGACGGGGGAGCTTTCGTGCTGGGAGTACGAGGAGGTGTATCCGGTCGATCGAAGCGGCCGAGGATATCTGAGTTACAAGCCCGGGACGTACTGTGACTTGAAGGCGAGAAAGCAACCGAGAAGATCAAGACTTGACGGCGACATCCAAGACTTGGTGGACAGTTCTCGATGATGATGGTTCTGAATCCGATGGGAGATCCGGAGTTCAATGGTAGATCTGAGGTTGATGGTGTTATCCAACTTCGACGACAAGATAAAAGCTGGCAGCACTGGAGGTGGCATGACGGCGGCGCAGTCCAAATTCGATGGCAATCCGAGTTTGATGGAGTTTCTGAGCTTGATGGAGTATCCAGGTTCGATGGTGTACCCTCATGTGTCGGACGGAGGAGTTTGTTGACTTTTCCTCCCATGAGGATGACGGCAGCAAGAGACGGATCGATCTGCGGATCGATCGCTCTTTGAGATGTATTGGCGGATCGATCCGTCTCTCCAAGAGGGATCGATACCACTCGGAAAACAAAGAGACAGAGAGCACCTTTTTTCGAACGGCAAGGTTGGATCGATCCGCAGATCCTTCTTCGGGATTTTGAGTTTTTGAGGACGGATCGATCGCTCCTACATAGTGGGATCGATCCGACTCGGGAATTCTGAAATTCCTCGATCTCGTGCATACTCGGATCGATCCTTCCCTTGAGTGGGATCAATCCTTCTCTCCTTGACGGGCAGATCCGACGGCTCAGATTTAATCCGGATTTGTGTTTAGTGGAGACTATAAATAAAGTGCTTTTAGGGTTTCTTTGTGTGGTAGAGATGTTATTGAGAGGATTGTGAGAGGTGTGAGAGTAGGCAACCCTAGAGAGAGATCTCTTTGTCTCTGCTAGGATTTGGGTTTTGTAATATCTCTCTCATAGTGAAGATTTCCTCTGCTGCCCGTGGTTTTTTCCTTCCAGTTGTTGCTGATAGGTTTTTCCACGTAAATCATTATCTCCACTTTTTCCTTTTCTTTGTGATTTGGTTGTTTCTCTTCCACTGCGACATCTCTGTATCTATCTGGCGTATCTCCGGCATCGTCGGGACCCCTCAAATTCCCCAACAAAAAATACAAAGCACGGTGGTAAGCTTTGGGAAGAAGTCCACCATATTTGTCTAAGAACCCCCTCAAGATCTGGCGGCCAAGCCAAGGTCCCATTTATATATCCCATTGCCAGTAGAGAATCAGACTCTACAACCAGCCCAGAAAGGCCTCGATGGTGAGTCTCTCTAATGCCCTCACTGATAGCCAAGAGCTCCGCCTCCTCCACCGTTCTCGCCCCCCCCCTGAGCAGCCCATGTCCAAGCTGGCGTCCCGCCGCCATTAATGAAGCATGCCGCGCCCAACCCCACGGCTCCATTGGCAAGTGGCTTTCGAAGGTGCTACACGTGCTCATCCAGGAAGCTGCTGTAAATGAGGATGTCATCGAAAGAAGACCATGATCAACGTACTTCCATAGTAGTGGGGCGAAGACCTCGTTCATGAGAGACTGAAACGTCGAGGGGGCGTTGGTGAGCCCGAATAGCATGATCAGAAACTCATAATAATGGCCGTGGTGAATCCTGAAGCCTGTCTTCTCGATGTCAGGCGGGTGAACAAGCGCCTGGCCGTAGCTGGAGCAGTGGTCTAGCTTGGAGAATATGCTGGCCATATGCAACTCGTCGATGACCGGAACAGGGAATTTTTCTTGGAACGCAATCCGGTTGAGTGCTCTGTAGCGATGCACATCCGCCATGTGTGCCAAACCTTATAATTCTCAAGCTATAAATTACAACATGATCATAAGCTCACAATAAGTAATAAGCAATGGCTTACATGTTAAACTGCAAGAGGTTTTTGAAGGTTGTAAATTTAATTCTTGAAAGAGTTCTTCTCAGCGATCCCTTCTAACACCCGGACTCTTTCGTCTCTGGATATTAATGGCCTCCTTTTCTTCATCATAATTAAACTGCAGCAATGGAATCCTATCATTCTCAGTACCCTCTTCGTCCGACTCCGGCATCCCTTCTTTCACCTCCGGGGTGCCTTTGTAGCGATACCGACGAGCGCAGTGAATGAAGTAGACAATATTCACTGCTCCAGTAGCTGCAATCACGTAATAGAAGTAATCCACTCTGCCAATGTTGATGTTGTTATCCAGCCAACTTGTCCGACCATGGACGACGGACACGAGAAAGCTACTCATGTAGCCGGCGCCCGCCATGCTGCAGAAGAAGAGGGAGCCAGCCAGCGTCTGCATATGCTCCGGGAACTCCTTGTTGTAGAACTCTATTTGGCCTACTGCATTGAGCGCCTCAGCCACGCCCATGAGCGCCATCTGGGGAGCGAGCCACAATGCCGACATGGGCGAGGACCCGTCCACACCACCGTGCGCAACCGCCGAGCTGCGCCTCCTCTCCTCGACCTGGCCTGCCACAACCATCGACAATGCCGAGAGTGCTAAGCCCAACCCCTGACGTTGTAGCAGGGTGATGCCGCCTTCGATCTTCGTCACCCTAAAGAGAACGGGCACTAAGAGTCTGTCATACACTGGTATGAAGAGAGTGATGGTCAGCATGGCGATGATGCCGAAGGAGGCCGGCGGGATTTCGAAGTGGGAGCCGAGGCGCCGGTCCATGCGGAGTGACTGGAAGACGGCGAATGTCCACTGCTGGGACATGGCCACGAAGCAGAAGATGCTCGAGGTCCATATGGGCACGATGCGCATGAGGCATTTCACCTCCTCCACCCGCTGCACGCTGCAGAGCCTCCAGGGTTCCGCCGGGGTGCCGTCTTCCTTGAAGAGGTCCTCCTCGCACACTATGGCAGACTTGTTCAAGCACCTTGCATAAAGATTTACTATTAGCTCAGATCCATGAGAGAAGTCCAGCTACTTTACTAGTAATAAGGAGGCTGTGTGATCACCTGAACTGTAGAGTGAGGGGAAGCTTCAGGATGCGCGTGGACCGGACGGGCAGGTTGTGCAGGAGAGACTGCTGCTTCCAGGCATCATCCGGCGCCGGCAGCTGCAGAGCGCGTTTCCTGAATGCCGCGACGAACACCTGGACTATGCCGGAGAACACGCTGCCCTCCGGAGGGACGTACACGTAGAGCGGAGCGCCGAGGAAGAAGAGGAGGATGGCCAAGAACATGAGCCCAGTAGGGATGCCGAAGCCTATGGACCAGCTGATCTTATCCTGGATGTAGACCATCACTGTCATAGTGACCACCATGGCAGCGTTTGATGTTGCGTAGTACCAATTGTAGAAACTGTCCAGCCCCCTCCGGCCATCCTCCGTCTCTCGGTCGAACTGGTCGACTCCGAACGGCAGGCCGCACGGCCGCACGCCCCCGGCGCCGATGGAAAGCAAGCCCAGGGAGAGGATGAGCACGCCCAGCTGAAACTTCGATGGCCCCGTGCACTCACTGGCCTGTAGCATTGCATCGCTGCAGCTCGGCGCTCGGAGCCCAGGGATTAACGCAGTCAATGTCAGAACCACCATTCCCTGTTGATGAGAACAGATATACCAGTCATCTAGTAATTTTCCAAAAAATCAGAACATGAGCTCATTGGACTTGAGATCAATTTAGTTTGTAGCTCTGATACACTGTTCTTTGGGAACAGAAGTATCTTCTTTTCACAAAACCCCCTAAAACAACTGCTAATTAAGTGCTCAATTTTTGGGATGGAATCTTTGTTAGTGCTGGGAGACGGAGATGGGGCAAGCTCACCAGAAGGGTGACGACGGAGGCGCCGGCCAGGGTGTGGAACCTCCCCAAGTAAGCGTCGGAGAGGAAGGCGCCGAGGAGCGGCATGAAATTGGCGGTGCCGGAGAAGATGTTGGACATGTTGGCCGCGGCCACCTGATCCATGCCGTATTGCTTCATCAGGTACACCGTGAAGTTGGCCGTCAGCCCGAACGTCGCCACCCTCTCGAATGTCTCGTTGCCTTCTCCGCCGCCACATAAGCAAATCCACCACCCACGCATGAAGCACATCAAACATTTTGGGAACCCAATTGAAGAAACTATGTTTCAATTAGGAAACAATGGAAGCTAGAAACAGAGAATAGTAGCATACCAATGATGTAGGGCATGCACTTCCATCCACCAGGTTTCTTCTCGGGTGACCGCCCCTCGCACTCCATTGTTGTCTCTGGAGTTTTTTGAGAGAGCATTAAGCCTTCTCTTGTATCCCTCTTTCACTCTCGGTGGGCCTTATTTGGGGGAGAGCTAGAGACGGTCAACTTGTCAAGGCTGATCACTGATGTAAGTAGGCTTGCAATAACAAATGAATGTACCTACCCCAGGTCGTGTAAAATGCAATCTCAAGCACAGATTCTACGTCGGTTATCAATAAAAAAAATGGGAATTTACACTTTGGTACAAGTGGTTTCGATAATTTATTACTCTCCAGTTTAAAAAAGATAATTTAGTACTCTATAATACAACAAAGGTTAGTACTCTATAATACAAGGCCTGATCCCAGATCGGCGTTAACTCCAGCGACAAAAAAACCGCTCACGTGTGACACACGTGAGCGGTTTAAAGGAGGCGTTGAACTTGTTCAACTCGTTGAGTCGATTCAAGCTCGTCGGAGAAATTGTTGACATAGAGATCTAGGCTCTAAAGGCACCCGATCATGCTGATTTCCTGCGGTATTGGATTGGAGAAGCTATTATCGGCGGTGTTACGCACCACCACCGGCAGAACCGAGATTGACGCTGGGAGATCGCCGGAGAGCCGGTTCTGATCCAGGTGGGCGAGGCTTATATTCTTCATTGCCCCAATCTAGCTGGGGACCTCGCCGGATAGCAGGTTCCCTGACAATTGTACGTATCCCGTTATCATCGACGACCGGACTGACAACGAGGAGTTCGAACAAATCGGCAAGAGCCCGATCCCATTCAACAACCGTGCCCACGTGATCCTGCACATCTTTCTCGTCAGCAGCGTGTAGATGAAGCTAAACAGCGGCTAGCTCATCGGGAGCCACCGTTTCATGGCGAGGCAGTCGCCGGAGCCTGCTTTGACGCCCCCGCTGCGGCGATTCATCTCGAACGTCGGCCAAGGATCCCGCCCGATACCGGTGATCTCCAGTGGGATTGGCCCCATGATGTCGTTATTCGCTAGATTCAACCACATTAGACTGCTACAATTCCCAATCTCTGGTGGAATCTCACCCCCGATATGGTTGTTTGCGAGCATCAGCCATAGGAGAGACGATAACCCTCCGATTTCCCTGGGGATCTATCTTGTTGTAAGATAGATCCAACGCCTGAAGTTCTCGCATTTCACCGATCTCTGGCAGGATCCCATCGGAGAAGTTGTTGTACGCGAGGATCCAAATCTTTAGCGGCATTGTCATGTTTGCGATCTTGCCGGGGATGGCACCGGAGAAGTTGTTGTAGCTAAGATCCAATTTCACCAAGCTCAGGAGATCGAGAATCGCAGTCCTCCCGCGTATCGGTATGAGATACTGTTGATTTTTCCTCCCATGAGATGACGGCAGCAAGAGACGGATCGATCCTTTCAGTCAAGTGAGATCGATCGCTCTTTGAAATTTATTGGTGGATCGATCCTACTCGGTAAACAAGAGAGACAGAGAGCACATGTTTGTGAAGGTCGAGGTTGGATCGATCCGCCGATCGATCCCTTTTCGGGATGCTGAGATTT
Organism: Narthecium ossifragum; assembly: GCA_963920575.1. Taxonomy (NCBI): domain Eukaryota; kingdom Viridiplantae; phylum Streptophyta; class Magnoliopsida; order Dioscoreales; family Nartheciaceae; genus Narthecium; species Narthecium ossifragum. Next base: position 20,950,125 of record OY986973.1, read on the forward strand.
TGAGGGACGAATCGATTGCTCTTACATAGAAGGATCGATCCGACTCAGAATTTTGGAATTCTTCGATCTCGTGCATACAAGGATCCATCCTTCCCTTGAGTGGGATCGATCTTTCTCTCCTGGATGGGCAAATCCGACGGCTCAGATCTAATCCGAATTTGTGTTTAGTGGAGGCTATAAATAGAGTGCTTTTAGGGTTTCTCTTTGTGGTAGAGATGTTAAGAGGATTGTGAGAGGTGTGAGAGTAGGCAACTCTAGAGAGAGATCTCTTTGTCTCTGCTAGGGTTTGGGCTTTGTAATCTCTCTCTCATAGTGAAGATTTCCTCTGATGCCCGTGGTTTTTCCCCTTCCAGTTGTTGCTGGTAGGTTTTTTCACGTAAATCCTTGTCTCCACTTTTTCCTTTTCTTTGTGGTTTGGTTGTTTCTCTTTTCCTGTGACATCCCCGTATCTATCTGGCATATCTCCGGCATTGCCGGGACCCCTCAGATTCCCCAACAAGTGGTACCAGAGCCTAGGTTCCGAGATTAGGGGGATTCGAATCCCTGATCAAGATTCTAAGTCCCTAATCAAAGATCTGAAGCATCTGGGTTGGATTCTGGCAGAAGCGAGATGGACGTCAACGTTATACGGATGATTCTACTCAACGGGAACAACTGGAACCTATGGAAGACAAAAATGGAGGATCTTTTATTCTGCATGGATCTCTACAAGCCTCTGCATGGAATAGAAAAGAAGCTTAAAGAGATGGATGAAGGAGAATGAAACAAGCTTGACAGGAAGGCCTTGGCGATTATCCGACAGTGTTTGGAAGATTGCGTCTACCACCACGTGTCGACGATGACGACATCCAAAGATCTGTGGGACAAGCTTCACGAGCTTTACGAGAGGAAGTCTGTTGGAAACAAAACTTTCTTGATCCGACGGCTTGTGAATCTGAAGTACCAGGATGGAGGGTCGATAGCCGAGCACTTGAATGAGTTCCAGAGCATCGTCAATCAACTTGCAACCATGAAGATGGTTTTGGATGGCGACCTGAAGGCTTCACTCCTGCTTAGTTCTTTGCCAGATTCTTGGAAGAGCCTGGTAGTATCGCTCAACAACTCAGTGCCTGACGGAGCAGTATCTCTGAGCCAAGTTACAGGCTGTTTGTTGAACGAAGAGACCAGACGGAAGGCTGCTGAAACAAGGCAGATAGATTCAGAGTCTATGGTGGTAGTGAACCAAGGCAGAAGAAAAAGTGTCACTTGCAATTATTGTGACAAAACAGGCCATGTAAAGAAGCAGTGCAGGAAGTACAAGAAGGACGTCAGAGATGGCAAGGTTGATGATGGTGAAGATGAGAGCACCGTGAACGTCACGCTAGACCCAGCTGTCTGGTGACGGGGGAGCTTCCATGCTGGGAGCATGAGGAGGTGTATCTGGTCGATCGAAGCGGCTGAGGATATCTGAGTTATAAGCCCGGGACGTACTGTGACTTGAAGGCAAGAAAGCAACCGAGAAGATCAAGACTTGACGGCGACATCCAAGACTTGGTGGACAGTTCTCGATGATGGTTCTGAATCCGATGGGAGATCCGGAGTTCAATGGTAGATCTGAGGTTGATGGTGTTATCCAACTTCGACGGCAACATAAAAGTGGCTAGCTGGCAGCACCGGAGGTGGCATGACGGCGGCGCAGTCCAAATTCGATGGCAATCCGAGTTTGATGGAGTTTCCGAGCTTGATGAAGTATCCAGGCTCGACGGTTTATCCTCATGTGTCGGACGGGGGAGTTTGTTGATTTTTCCTCCCATGAGATGACGGCAGCAAGAGACGGATCGATCCTTCCTGTCAAGTGGGATCGATCGCTCCTTGAAATTTATTGGCGGATCGATCCATCTCTCCAAGAGGGATCGATCCTACTCGGTAAACAAGAGAGACAGAGAGCACCTGTTCGTGAAGGTCGAAGTTGGATCGATCCGCAGATCGATCCCTCTTCGGGATGCTGAGATTTTGAGGGACGGATCAATCGCTCCTACATAGTAGGATCGATCCGACTCGGGATTTTGGAATTCTTCGATCTCGTGCATACAATGATCGATCCTTCCCTTGAGTGGATCGATCTTTCTCTCCTGGACGGGCAAATCCGACGGCTCAGATCTAATCCGGATTTGTGTTTAGTGGAGGCTATAAATAGAGTGCTTTTAGGGTTTCTATTTATGGTAGAGATGTTGTTAAGAGGATTATGAGAGGTGTGAGAGTAGGCAACTCTAGAGAGAGATTTTTTTGTCTCTGCTAGGGTTTGGGCTTTGTAATCTCTCTCTCATAGTGAAGATTACCTCTTCTGCCTATGGTTTTTTTCCTTCCAGTTGTTGCTGGTAGGTTTTCCCACGTAAATCCTTGTCTCCACTTTTTCCTTTTCTTTGTGGTTTGGTTGTTTCTCTTCCGCTGTGACATCTCTGTATCTATCTGGCGTATCTCCGACATCGTCGGGACCCCTCAGATTCCCCAACAGATACTTCAAGGTCGTGAACCAGCCGAGGATGCCCTAGACGTCGCCGCCAAAGTTGTTGCTGGTGAGATTGAGGAATTCAAGCTTGGTGGATCGGAGGAGCTCCTCCGGAACATCACAGTTGAGCTCGTTGGAGCCTAGGTAGAGGGTGTCAAGGTCTGAAAGCGAGCCGATGCCGGAAGGATCCGTTCTGGTGAACTTGCCCCTCATAAGTTCAACATTTTGAGTCTCGAACAAATTCGGCTTGCGGGAAATAGAGTAAGGAGCACGTGAGTGGTTTTTTGTCACTGCGGTTTACACGGCCTAGGACCAGGCTTTATATTGTGCTGTCATATTGTTAGATATAAATATAGCCATTTGGGCGATCAATGGCAATTTCGTAAATATTGCCAATCAGCCAATAAATACTTCAGTTTTGATACAACTGAAGTATTTTTGGTCATAACTTTTACATCAAGTATCCAAATTGGACGATTCTTGAACCATTGGAAAGAGGACGAAAAGATCTACAACTTTGTTGTTGACGTCATCTCCAAATTCGGTCATTTGATGTATCAAATTAATGGTCAAAGGGTTTAGTGGCAAACTGGTAAATAAGACCAAATGTCCAAAATCTATCGACCAGATTTTCTATCGTCCAAAATGGACGATGAAGTCATCGTCCAAAATGGACGATAAAATCCAAATCTCAAATCGTCCAGATTTCTATCGCCTATTTTCCTAATCGGTCATTAGTGCAGTTTAAGTATTTTGACAATAACTTTCTCATCCGATGTCCAAATTGGACGTTTCTGGTACCGTTGGAAAGCTAATTTGAAGATCTACAACTTTGATGTTCAGAGTTTTGCCAGATTCCAAGGTTATCATCAGCAAAAATATAGCGGAAGACAGGAGGCGCTGTTTAATGGCGGTTCCAGAGCAGTTTAGACCAGTTATGCAGTTTTGGTGGTTTCCACTTTCAAAGCAACAGTTGCAGCAACTGCAGAGTGATTTCCTGACAGTTTTCAAATCAGTTACCAGAAGTCCTATAAATAGCCAAGAGGAAGAAGAAAAAAAGGCCCCCGCCATCAAAGCAAAAACTGCTTTTTATCTTCATATTGTCTTTTTATATTTATTAGCAATGTAGCCTTTTAAATTTGGCCCCGGCCACTAAACTTTTTATCATTATGTAGCCTTTTAAATTCAGCAATGAAGCATTTTCCTTCCTTTAAATTCCTGCATTTTCCTTCCTTTAAATTCCTGCATTTTCCTTCCTTTAAATTCCTGCATTTTCCTTCCCTTAAATTCCTGCATTTTCCTTCCTTTAAATTCCTGCAACGTCCTTCATTTCTAGGAGTAGTGCTACATTAATTTCTTCCATAGGAGTAGAATTATCATATTTTCCTAGAAGTAGTGCTACCATAATTCTTTATTTCTAGGAGTAGATCTACCTAAAATAGGAGTAGATTTAACATAGAATCCCATTTTCCATCCTCCATTTCCCATTTTCCATTTTCCATTATTCCCATTTTCCATTTTCCATCTCCATTTCCCATTTTCCATTATTCCCATTTTCCATTTTCCATTCCCGAAAGCTTCAACACTTCTAATTTGATCATTCGAAGGAGAAGAACAAATAACCACAATCTCCTGATTCTTAAATGTTCTAACAAATTTTGACCTTGACAACGGTCATAATTTCTGTTCTAACATTTTTTGGCACGCCCGGTGGGACAGTGTGTTGAAATTTAGAGAAAATGAAGAACAACTTGTCCTAACAATTTTAAAAGATTTTAATGACAGGGAAAATATTCAGAATCTAGAGATGGAGAAGAGGTTCAAAGCGTCTCTGCTCCGCATGAAGAACACCTGCACCTCCATCAATGGCCTCCCGATCAGCGTCTCCACGCCGGAGACGGCCAGCCTTCTTCTTCTTGGAGATCTGTTGCCGGCGGCGTCATCAGGGAGGACACCTCACCATTCGCTGCCTCTGCGCAGCAGTTTAGGGCGGTTCAAGCGGTTCAAAACAGGAATGTCAAAAGGAGATCATGCACGATGTGAAAACTGCAGCAGTTTCAAGCAGTTTAAGGTGGTTCGAGCAGTTCAAGGCATAGATCCTCCATTTCGGAGCCTTGGAACCCATCTTTCCCACCTTTGCGCCGCCACCCTCAACACCATCATCCTCTGCAATCTCAAACGTCGTCGTCACCAACTCCGGCGGTTTCATTTTCTACCTCCACGGCGTGGGAAACTTATCCAGCATCGGCGAGATCTCTCCAAACGGCGAACCCATTCGCTGCTACCAAAGCCACAACGTTGGAGAAGAAAAAACAAAGGTAGAAAACAAAGCATCCTTCGCGACCTCATGGTCACCAGCATCAGCAAAAGCCGGGATCGCCTCCGTCTCCGGCGCGGTCTTCACCCGGCTGGCCATAGGTAGACTTGAGATCTGGTGAATCCGAGAACCCACCTCTGCAACCTCTACCTCGTTACCAACTCAGGCGGAGAGGTTCATCTCCGAGGTCATCTACAACGCCGAGGTCATCTCCTCCGTCTCCGGCGCGGTCTTCACTCAGTTGGCCATGGGACGACGGCAAAAAATGGAACACTCCGTCTCAGGCCGCGGTCTCCTTCAAGCAAACCCATGACCGTTGGAGGAAAAAACAGAGCAAGTATGTCTCCGACGCGGTGCTTACTCGACTGGCCATGGGACGACCGGAGATCCGGTGGATCAGAGGCCGGTGTCCGCCTCCCTCACCCCTGGGTTCCATCTCCCTCCTCGCCACCCCTGCTCTCTCATCCCGGTCATCTTCTTGGCAATCTATCACCGTTGGGGGAAAACAGAGCAATGCGAGGGAGTCATCACCTCCGTCTCCGACAAGGCATGGGACAACGGCAATGGCAGCGGCAATGGCAACGGCGGAAGGGAAAACCAAGCCCAAAACCTCTGGCTATGGCTTCCTTCAAGCAAGCCAGAGCCTCGCTCGCAGTCACTATCGCCGTTGGAAAGGAAAACAGGGCGTTCATCGCCGTGCCAACCCAACCCCGGCGGAAGGATCCCATTGGTTGGGAGGACAGCAACCCATTGTCGTTGGGAAGAACGGAGGATCCCTCATCGCCACGGCAACCCATCGCTGTTGGGAAGAACAGGGGATCCATCATCATCCGAAGCTCGTCACTCATCATCACCGATGGCTCATTGAGCTTTCTTATCGGCCATCCTTCATCGCCCAATGATCGACGACGCTTCCTGCTCGCCCATCGCAAAAGACGGAAAGAAGAGAACAGACCATCTCGTCATCGACCATTTCTTCATAGACCGATATCGGCCATCACCTCCATCATTCGGCGGCCATCGTTGAGTTCACACCACCATAGACATGGAGCTCAAGCGATGGACGGGAGGCTAGGAAGACAAAGCTTGTCTCGCGGCTGTTCGCCGATTCCAGAGGCGCTCAAGGCGTTCAGATCTGCTCTCTATCGGCCAAAGCTTTTCTTCATCGGCCAACTCCAACAAGAGCGATATCGCTCATATCGTCGAAGCTCATCGCTCACCTTTCTTCATCGATCATCAAAAACCATCGCCCATCGTGCTGCTCAGCGAAGCTCCCTCATCGCCCACTACTCGTCGCTCGTCGACGACTGTGAACCTTGCTTATCGCCCAGCCGTGCTCATCGTCCATGGGTTGACGACGAACATCATCGCCGTTGTCCGACGATCATCTCTCATCACTCATCGTCCATAGGTTGACGACAATTGCCATCGTCCAGCAGGAGAAGATAACCCATCGTCCATCGATCGATGACTATTGCTCATCGCTCAGATCAGTGACGATCACTTATCGCTCAACGCTCATCGTCCACTGCTGAGCGACCATCGCTCATCGCTCAGATTCTTCATCGCCCAGCCTTTCTCTATCGATCAACCTTTCTTCATCGACCAACCATACTCACCATCCCAACTTTGCTTATCGGCCAAAGTTTGCTCATCGGCCAAACTTCTCATCGGCCATTTTTTCTTATCGGTCACCACTGATCGCCCATTGTCAATGTTGCTGGACAACAATCGCTCTTCATCAACATTTTTTGGCATCACCTTGTTCAGTGGCAATTTGGATAATTCCGATCAATGACCAAGAAATTGGACGATAATATTTGAGGAAAGGGCATGAAAAAAAAAGAATGGTCAAGCATGAGGGGCAATTAACATTGGTCGAGCAAATATGTTGGTCGAGTAACATGCAAAAATTTGGCTGACCAACAATAGTTTTTGACCGGTTGACCAATATTGAATGTATTGGCTCAAGTGATCTGACCGATTCTTCTTGGTCAAATCGTCACTCGCCAATATATTAGATGACTGGTCAATAAAATATGTTTATATGGACAACTCAATTGATCGACAAAATCGCCCAAATTGGTCAACAGAATAAGGTCTTTACAAAAATAGGAATATTTTTATAAAGACCGGGGGGCAAAATGTTAGATATAAATATAGCCATTTGGGTGATCAATGGCAATTTCGTAAATATTGCCAATCAGCCAATAAATACTTCAGTTTTGATACAACTGAAGTATTTTGGCCATAACTTTTACATCAAGTATCTAAATTGGACGATTCTTGAACCATTGGAAAGAGGACGAAAAGATCTACAACTTTGTTGTTGACGTCATCTCCAAATTCGGTCATTTGATGTATCAAATTAATGGTCAAAGGGTTTAGTGGCAAACTGGTAAATAAGATCAAATGTCCAAAATCTATCGACCAGATTTTCTATCGTCCAAAATGGACGATGAAGTCATCGTCCAAAATGGACGATAAAATCCAAATCTCAAATCGTCCAGATTTCTATCGCCCATTTTCCTAATCGGCCATTAGTGCAGTTTAAGTATTTTGACAATAACTTTCTCATCCGATGTCCAAATTGGACGTTTCTGGTACCGTTGGAAAGCTAATTTGAAGATCTACAACTTTGATGTTCAGAGTTTTGCCAGATTCCAAGGTTATCATCAGCAAAAATATAGCGGAAGACAGGAGGCTACCATAATTTCTTTCATAGGAGTAGAATTATCATATTTTCCTAGAAGTAGTGCTACCATAATTCTTTATTTCTAGGAGTAGATCTACCTAAAATAGGAGTAGATTTAACATAGAATCCCATTTTCCATCCTCCATTTCCCATTTTCCATTTTCCATTATTCCCATTTTCCATTTTCCATCTCCATTTCCCATTTTCCATTATTCCCATTTTCCATTTTCCATTCCCGAAAGCTTCAACACTTCTAATTCGATCATTCGAAGGAGAAGAACAAATAACCACAATCTCCTAATTCTTAAATGTTCTAACAAATTTTGACCTTGACAACGGTCATAATTTCTGTTCTAACACATATAAAACTTAGGATATCAAACTCTCTTTTTTAAACTAAAGAGTAATAAATTGCCGTCGATGAAATTATAGAACACAAAAGTACACATTCCTCATAAAAAAACTAGTAAATTGCCACTCTCTTTTTCCTTTCCGATGCTTCCGTAATATGGGTTTTAGCGGCTGTTATGATTGCTATTTAAGAGCTCTATAATTGCCATGAAACTATGGCGCTAAAATCTCTATTGTTGCAATACCAATCGCTGACAAAAAATGATGGTTTTTAGTGACAATGATGTTTGCTATAAAGGCTTTCAATTTAGTAGATGATGTTAGACTATATATCTATTAACTCTCCCTTTTCTAAAGGCTTAGGGGGTGTTTGGTTGCTTGTATTAGCTAATGCATGCATTAACTAATGCAGCATTTTGGTCTATACCAGTGTTTGGTTGGCCACTGGATTAACTAATGCATGCATTAGCTAATACAAAAGGCTGTTTGGTTGCCCACTGCATTAACTAATGCATGCATTAGCTAATGCAAAAAGGGCCTCCAATGCTGCATTAGCAAATGCAATGAAGTGCATTGAGCAATGCATTGCATTAGCTAATACAAGTAACCAAACACCCCCTTAAGCTTTTGATTTGAGTGATTAGAGTATCTCACAAGCAGAGGTCTTGGGTTCAAACCTTACTCCCTCGTTACCTCAATCGCTCCTTAAATTCAATATTCACGTATGTATTCACGTGTAAAGTCTAGCTAGATCGCACCAGTTTTGGCTGAATTCTCATGCCTAATAATGATCAGTACCAGTACCAGTTCAACTCGTTTATATATGCCCACTAGCATCTACTATCTCATTGAAATTTATTCAGAACTAAAAGCAATGGAAATCAAACCCCTACTAGATGATTGATTCAAATCGGAGGATCTTTAATTTGCTGCCTTATCCTCCATTTCTACTTCATTGCCACTGTTTGATCCTTTGTATCTATACCATCTAGCACATACAACAAAAGCTATAAAGTTGAGAGCACTAATGGCTGCAACAACCAAATAGAAGTAGTCTAGCCTCCCTTTGTTGAGGTCTCGTGCAAGCCAATTGCGGCTTCCATCCACAGCAGCTGTTGTTTGATGAACGATAGTCACAATGAAACCACTCAAGTAGTTAGACAAGGCGAGATTGAGGAAGGAGAAAGCTCCGGCAACGCTCCGCATGTTCTCCGGGAACTGCTTGTAGTAGAACTCATTCTGACCGACCGAATGGAAGGCTTCCGCCAGGCCGGAAAGAGAGAGCTGAGGGATCAACCAGAGGCTAGACATTGGCGCAATGCTGCCGCCGCCACCACCATCATGCATAGCCAAAAACCTCCGCCGCTGCTCAACCACAGCGGCGACGACCATGGCGAGCGTGGTGAGTACTATCCCAACTCCCATCCTTTGCAGCAATGTGATCCCTTGTTCGCGGCCGGTCATCCTTCGGAGCCACGGGACTACCAGACGATCATAGATTGGTAGCCAGATGCTGAGAGCAATCATGCTGAAGATATTGAACGAGCCGGCCGGTATCTGGAATTTTGCGCTGCCAAAATGCCGGTCGGATTGCAGAGCTTGGAAGACAACATAAGTTGAGAGCTGAACCCCGGGGATGTAGTAAAAGATGCCCGTCAGCCAAATTGGAATGACCCTCAATAGGCACTTCACCTCCTCGACCTGTTGCATAGTACATAGCTTCCATGGATTCGCAGCCGAGCCATGCACTGGCAGTTCATCAGTGGGAGTCACTAATGCTGCAGCAGCCTTGTCAAGGAACCTGCATGCATGATTCCATTAGAGTTAGATCAAAGGGCTAACAAAATGTACAAGACTTGTTGATGTCATGGAAAACAGATTGATATGAAGGCTTACTTGAACTGGTTAGTGTATGGAAGCTTTGAGTTGACGGAGCTGGTGTGGGGAGGATCAAAGAGGTGCTGCTCCATGTCTTTAGGCAGCTTCAGCTTTCGCCTTCGTACCGCAGTGGCTATAACCTGGCCGATGCTGGTGAAGGGGCTTCCCTCCGGCGGCACCTTGACGTAGATGCTGGAGCCGAGGAAGAACATGACACAGGAGGTGAACATGAGCGCGGCGGGTATGGCGAGGCCTAGCGTCCAGCTGACTTCGCTCTGGATGTAAATGATGATGGTGGAGGAGATCAGGACGGCGACGGTGAACGTGAAGTAGTACCAAATGAAGAAGCTGTCAATGCCACGCCGGCCTGACTCAGTGCTGGGATCGAATTGGTCGGCCCCGAAGGCGAGGTTACATGGCCTAATGCCTCCGGCACCCACCACGAAGAAACCGAAGCCGGTGAGGAGCACCGCCAGCTGCCCGGACGTAGCACCGACGCATGTCTGGCCGGGAATGCACCGAGGCGGGTGCAGATGCTTGATGGCTGCTGTGAGGGTGACGATGATCATTCCCTGCAAACCAGAGGTACGTAGTAATGTCTGCCTGTCAAATTGCAACGTACGTATTACTGGTTTTTTTTTTCCCCTTCTAAGAGGTTACCGGAAAGCTAATTACCAATAAGGCAGCAATGGATCCAAAAGCCAGCATCACGTAGCGACCAAAGTAAGTATCGGAGAGGAAAGCCCCAAAAATTGGTGCCAGATTCGTCGTCCCGTTAAGAACATTGAGGATGGTGGCGGCGCTAACGCTGCTCATGTTGAAGACAGTACTCAGATACACCAGTAGATTCGACGCCGTGCCCACCGATCCGAGCTTTTCGAAAGTCTCATTACCTAAGTAATCAGATCAAATTACATGTTCCAATAGTCATAAATATGCAAGACACAAAGCTAGATAACATAGCAAGCTATATGATACCAATAACATATGGCATGGCTTTCCAGCCCATGAACTTGATCTTCTTCTGCTGCTGCTGATCCTCGCCTGCTGCAGCGTCGCTCTTGCCCTCCTCCATTGTCTTAGGAGGTGACAAGAGTGCCATTGCTCTGTTCTACACTGGTTAGTTACTTCTCCATTCTCTGCAACTGTGATAGATAAAAGGATAGAATAGCTGATCAGTTCAAATTGGCTGGGTCTAGCAACAAATAATTGAGGATGCATGTGTGGTCCGGCACCAGGACACGCAAGCCTAGCTTTAGTACACTGGGTAATCAACTCATGGTGGACTCTTGGATGAGAGGTTGAGATGTGGTTGTGTAGTGGGATTATGGGAACATCCGCATCATTCCAGCTGCATGATAAGAAGCTACAATTCTGTTTTTGATACAGTTCCGTAACTATGTTGGACTCTGTCCACATCCACCCACGCTCTCAGAATGGGTTCTAAATTTCCATTACCGGGTGGCGGTAATAAGTTGGTCTTGGGGTGAAATCCCTAATTGCTTGAAACATAGGACATTTGCATGTTTCAGGTAAAAAGACTTAGCTGGTCAAAGAAAAAGGTATTAAGATGGGCAAATGCCCTTCCAAAACACAATATCCGCAACAGAAGGTTCCCGGACCAACATGATCTAGCTACCTAATAATACCTCACAGTGTGAAAAAGCTATTTTAATGTTTCCAGAAATAACAATAACAATAACAATAGTGATAATGTGGCATAAATTAATGCACCATGAAATTAAATCAAGGAATTGAGTAAGAAGGATTGCCTGCCTGGGATTAAGGTGCAATCTCCATTTCCTAAGAGCAAGATCTGCCCCTCTTCTTTCAAGCCTTCTCACAACTGCTCCTAGTGACACAACAACTCGGTATACCCACCAAGTTTCTCCTCTTCTGCACAACTTCAAGGCGGTGGCACACAATGAAATGACCAGAAGAGGGGGAGAGGTTTTACTCTCTTGGAATATGGAGAAAGGGCTGTGGCCCTTCACAGGTATGTTAGTGGAAGAAGGAGATGAGACTACTTCTTTTGTAGGAACTACCCCTAACGTACCCTTTTTCTAGGGGAAGAGATCTGACCCTTGATTAAAGGGTTGGAGGCCGAGATATACTGGAATCTCCTCTTAACGGTTAGACCGATCCATCCATTTATGTGTCCGGATTTAACTGCAGCCTTGTCACATCAGATAAATTGTAAGATTTTTACATCTTGTGTCATGATCTACCAAACACTGCCTAAATGATTGAAAAGTTTTACAAATTAAATGGTCTAAAGTTTTAAATGCCGGGCAACTAATAGTATAGTATGCAATATAGTGTCAACTGTTTTCATCAATGAGTCAAGCTGAGCCTAGCTTGAGCTCAATATGGTTATGGTTTTGAGTTTGACACAGCTCGATCCAACTCGGCTCGTTATACTTTAGGGGTTTATACTCTAGTAGTGCAGCACACACTTGTATCTTCCCGGGCGCCATCTGACATTTTACTGAAACCATAGTAAGTTTAAGAAGCTATCTACCCCATGTCTATACTGTTTGCTGAGTGAGCTTATGACACCCCCATCCAGCTCTCATTGTGCATTGGCCATACTACTAATTCACTTGAAAAATTAAACAAAATGGAGATGCATCCCATGATTTTGAACACCAGCAATCTTGCATGGAAAGTACAATGGTTTCATTTCCTAGTCAGAGAGAAAATTTACGATTAAAACAAAAAAAAGGACCAAAAAAATCACTCAAGCACAGGTTTAAAAGAATTTTTATAATTCAATCAAGTGAGCTCATCCTTTTGGCAAAGTTGCATGAAGAGTTAGAATAGCATATTATAGTTTAATTGTGCAATCCTGCTGTTCTGACTTCATCATGGCTTTTTGCGATATATGAACCATGATGATACCAAGCTTCTTTCTGAATATATAACCTGGGTGTGAACAACACTTCTATTTCTGAATATCAATGGGTCCTTAGAATAAACAGACCACAGTTTTGAACAAGCAGCAAGCTTCAGTATATCCTTCTTGTGACTAAGGATGTACATGGATCCCATCATTCTAGAGTAACTACTCCACTCCATTGCAGATGGAAAAAAGGCGAAGGAGAAAAGTTAACGAACAACAGATGCATAAGTTGTGCACAAATAGCCTTCTAAAAGTACTTTCCTTCTGAACAAACATCGATGGAATGAAGGTGATTTAGATGATTGTTACCCTGGGCTTTGCGAAGTTGAATGGTATCATAGTCATGGTTAAAGCAAGACGATTGAGAGGAAAGAATCATACCCAAGAACACATGCTACAAATCATTGACATCTCTTTTAAAAGCTCTGCAGATTAGGTAGTACCTTTGAAGATCCTGTGATTACATCAAAACCTATTTTCTGCTCTGCATCAATTCCTTAAGACATTAACATAACCCTAGATATCATTGCCAAGATGCCAAGTACTGTCACAAACAAGTGAGAAATCAGGATGCATACAATTGTGCAAACCAAACCTGTTGTTCAGCTTTGTTGCCACTAATTAAATATTTTCCTCCAAAAAAGTATAAGACTAATAGACTACAACACCAAACGTATAAGATATCGAAGAAATCCAGGGCAGATAAAAGACATATATACAGATAAGAAAATATAAGGCACTTAGTAACATCCCTCATTTTGAGATGCACTTAGTAGCATCCCGCATGTTGCACCAATCACAGCACACGTTGTATGCCAAAGTTGAATGTTTACTTGTAATACGAGTAATCTTACATAAGTCCTCTTCGCAACTCTTGAACAAGAGCTCACACAAAGATAATCAATTTAGACAACATACTTCTGATTTTAGTGACCATCATATATCAAGAAACAGGTTAAGCAATACGTCAATACACCATTTTAACCGCCAGAAGGTTTTAAAAGTTTGTAATCAATGAATGGAAGTGTGTTCACTTGTAATCAATGAATGGAAGTGTTTTTAACCTGCAAATACAACTATAAACCTTAACTTAGCAACTATATGAAGGTGATGAAGCCATATAGAAGAAGATCGGTTACAGTCGAACACTAATCTCATCGACCATCACCAAAATGGTCTGCCATTTGAGAAAGACTTCTCCACCCATCATACCATCCAACTACATAAATCAACTACTTTATCAGCTCTCGATGAACATCTAAAGATGAAGTTCCCACAAAACCTCTAAGTGGAAATCAAACTTATACAAAATCCATTGAAAAGGAGCAACTTGGGCACAATTCACAATTTCAAAAGCATATGGCCATGCAGATGTCAAAGGAAAAACAAACCCTAAAGCCAAAGCAGAATCAACAAATTACAGGAAGATAATCAAACAGTGCATTTTACGAAAAGAAAAAGAACACAAAGTAGAAATTTTGGCCCCCAACATGAACTAATAATTCGAGTAATTTGATCACTTCTTGAACATTTGGATCTTTCGCTCGAGTTCATCCGTTTTGGCACCAACAACCCTGCTCACCTCCTGCCCGCCTTTCACCAGCACAAACGTCGGCATCGCCTGAACCTTCCACTTCGCCGACACATCCTAATCATACGCAACACCATCCCCGTCAAATTCGAAAACCCTAACCTCAAAATCGAACACCAATTAGACGAAGAAAGGAGAATTTTTAAGGAAAAAAAAGCTTACCTTGAGCTCGTCGACGTCGATCTTAAGGAATACAACGTCGGCGAACTTGTTGGCCATGGCCTTATACGCCGGTTCGATGAATCGGCACGGCCCGCACCACGACGCCGAGAAATCGACCACCATCTGCTCAAAAACCAATTACTAATCGGTCAATCAAAAGGGAAAAAAAACGAAACAAAATCCTAGGGTAGAAGGACTAACGAGACTGCTGGATTCCATGTGGGACTGCCACTGGGCGTTCCAGGTGTCTTTGGTGTGGACGGCGACGACGGCGGAGTCCCCATCGTCGTGTCCGGGGGCGGCGTTGGCGTTGGAGGAGGAGAAGAACGATCCCATCTCTGCGGTCTTCGTCTGGGTCGAGCAACGAACTACACCAAAAGGGTTTGAATTGAGCTTCGCCCCGCACCCCTCCGTTATGTACTTATATTGGTGGCGACGGCCAGAGGTCGGGTATGCATGGTGGGGCCCAGTCGTTAATTTCCTTCTTCTTTTTTTTAACCAAACGTAATTTTCTTTGTTATAAATTCACGCATATTTTTCATTTGTTATTCATCTTCTTCGGTTCTCTATCTTCAATCTTCTTTGGATTAAACAAATTCTCATCGTTGGATTTGGATTCATTCTCTCCACCCATATTGTTGTGTCCTTGCTCTACGTTGTTGTGCTTCTATTTGTGTAGCATTTAACCCATATAAGATTTCTGTGATAGTGAGTCCTCTTGTTGACCAACACATCGCTTGTCAAGTTGGATGTTGTTGCCATCAGAGATGTCATGAACTATGTACTTTTAGTATCTTTACTAACTTTCCTTGAGAATCTATGCTAACACCACCTAATAGGCTTGTCAGTTCACAAAAAAGGAAAGAAGAAAGAATAAATTCTGACCAACGCGATCAAGTCGGAGGATTTCAACTCGGAGGATTTGTTCGATTTCGACTCGGAGGATTTGTTCGATTTCCACTCGGAGGATTTGTTCGATTTCCACAAAGAGATCAACGCGATCAGCGAGATCGATTTGTTCGAGACCAGGGAACGAGAGCTAGTCTGGCGCTACTTTTCTTTGATCTGTTTAGTTTCTTATTTCATTAGGACTCTTGATAGATGGTTTGACTAGTTTGCTTCTCTAATTAGGCTAAACTTGTTCCTAGTTGGCTAAGCTATGTTTTAAGCTATAAATACTTGCTTTGTAAACCTAGAAGGGGGGTTGGTTATTTTTCTATTGAAATTATTCCGAATTTCAACAATTTTGCTGTTCTCACCTTTGGACTCAGGGCTTATTGGTCAGAATTCATTTCCTGGAAATCACTGGGAAATAAGGAAAGCGTATTTTCAAGGTCATAGAAGGATTACATGCATGCTTCACACCAATAGCAATGAGCCGACGCAAAAGCTATATGATCATAGTGAAGTTTTTTGCTTGTTCACTATTGTTAGTCAATATAATGGTTAATCAATCAATGATTAATATGTCAGTATAATAAATATGACCGACAGACTTTTCAACTCAATTGGGTGATATTGTTCAAAGGTAAAATCGTCGACCAAAGAGTGAAATCATCGATTAAAATCATCGCCCAAAAGAGAAAAATCATCAATCAAGAATGATGGTTGTTTCCACATAAAGAAACCATCAGTCAATTGCGATAATGATCTAACAACGATGATATTGCTATTTAAGAACGATGATCTTCCTTACACAAGAAGGTTATCGGTCAAAAGCAACAACGAGTTATCAACCAAAACTTAGTTCGTTCAGAGACAACAAGTTAACAACTTTGAACGATGAAAAGACAACAATCAAGAAGGATGACGTTACAATACACAAGCTCACCAACCCGACGCAACCGTTATCGGCCAGAAGCTCATCGCCCAGACGCAACCGTCATCTGCCATAGCAAAGAATGCAGAAACGAGGGAATATCGGAGAACATGGGACACGCGGCTCATCTAGAGTGAAAGATGGAAGACAATGGAGGGCGTGCTGGATGAAGCAGTTCAACTGCTCTAGTATAAATACTCTTCTCTTTCACTATGTAATCTTTCTCGCAAATCAAACACAGAGCCTGCGCGTCTGGATTTTCTTACTGTTCTTTAAGATGTTTTCTGTAAGTTAATTTCCTTAATGTAATGGCTTCGTTTCTTCATTTCTTACTTAATCTTTTCTGCTTAAAGTAGTTTAGATTACTGTTTTTAGATGACTAATCTAGGTTTTTATGGTTATGTTTTCTTCCTCGTTTCTTAGATAGTTCTTTACTGCATTTCTTTAGATTAATTTAATATTAGAAGCTTTTATCTTCTAGGATTAGATTAAGTTAATCAATAGATTTAAATATGCTTTCTCTGGATTTAGTAACTTAGGATGATCTTTTAAGGTTTTCTTTAATTAATTTAGTAATATTAGATGACTTATGCTTTCATTAGGTTAATTTAGACTATTTTAAGTTAATTTAGATAATTAGCTTTTAATTAGATTATTAAATTAGGTCTAATCTAGATTTCCATTCAACTTGACACCTCTGTTCGTTTAGAAGGAGTAGAACTTAACTACAATCATCTGATACTTAAGTGTGGAGTAGATTTTAACTTTGACTATTTGACCGGTCAACGATTAGATTTCTGTTCTAACATTTTTTGGCACGCCCGGTGGGACCTTGTGTTAAGTCTTTATGGAAATCGGTCAAATTGGACCAGACAGTATGGCCATCATTAGGATTGGGTTGGATACTAACAGTAGTGGTGAAAACGCCGATCACGGCGATGGTCAACCAATTTCAAATGTTAGTGAAAATGAACCTGTTATTCCTCCGCCCTTCGACCAACCACACATACCTCCGCCCTTCAACCCACCATATATAGAATATCGTGATAGGGTGGTCTATCATTCTGTGGAGTGAGGAAACACATCGGCCAGAGGTGGCCTTGATTCAGGAAATATAACATCAAGTACTGAATAAACTATGATCGATGAAGCTTTGCATGCTAATAATCAGCAATGGCCAGCCACATCGTCGTAGCTTTAAGGCCTTTTATCGATACCATGCAAACCTTTATCAACGAGGCTTTACCAAATGCAAGTTCTGGGCAAAATAATCTTAGGCCGATCATTGCAATGATTCCTATCAGCCAAAACACAACTCAGAACAATCGTCCTCTTCCACGCAACACTATTGTCGGGCATGGTGATCATAATGGTTTTGTTCTTTTGCAAAATCCATTGCACAGTCAAAACCTTATCGGTCAAAATAGTCAGGTTGGACAAACTAGTTCAACTCATCATCGACCATCGATGAATAATGACAATAGCCAAAGACCGAATTTCATCGGCCAACCACCTGGGTTGTTTGTATCCCCAACTCAAGTACCTCCCAATGGTGAGGTGTTTACCCCAGGAGGAATACCAAACAATGGTGTCCCTCCTACTCAAGGAATGCAAAGTGGTGTTGTTCCTCCGACAACTGGAATGCCGAATAATGGAGTTTCTCTTAATCAGGGGATATCGATGAATGGATTGCCTCTAGGCGTAGGTGACCATATTCCTTCTAACGGGCAGAACCTTGTTTACCCAAACAATGGCCAAAATATCGGCCAAAACAATAACTTGAGTGACCAAGGCCAATGGTTTCCACAGTATAACTTTGGTCAATCAGGTGGACAGAGGAATCAGCCAGTAGGGAATACTTTTTATAATCAGAGAATGGGTGATGGTCAACGGATAGGCGATATTCTTTATCAGAATAACTATCGATCATATGAAGCACCACCATATTATGCTCGACAACTAAACGAGCAATATATGACCAAGTGTATAATAATCCTTTGTATAATCAGGCCGATATTCTACGAGAACAAATAGCGAAAATTCTACAATAACAAATAGGTTTAGGAAGACCAGCCACTCGTCCAACTTATAGAAAGCCTTATCCTAAATGGGTTTACCAGATGTATCCGTTTCCTAGGAACTATAAAATTCCAGAGTTTACCATGTTCTCTGGTGTGAACGAAACATCGACCATTGAACACATAAGGAAATGCTCCATGCAATGTGGAGAAGTAAACGACTTTGTCAAACTAAGGTTGTTCCCTAACTCCTTGTCCGGAGTAGCTTACTCATGGTTCATAAAGTTAGCGCCCAACTCTATTCAAAGTTGGTAGTAAATGGAACATGCATTCCATTCTCAATTTTACAAAACAGAACCAGAAATAACAATGGCCGATTTAGCCCAACTAAGACAGCGGTCGGATGAGAATGCTGAGTTATTCTTACAACGATTTAAAAGAGCGAGAAGTATGTGCTTTATTCCCTTGCCTGAAAGGGAATTTGTCAAAATCGCTCAAAGTGGATTAGCCTTTGAACTTAAAAAGAAATTTCAAGATAGTGATTTCATCGATCTTTTCCAACTGCAGACTAGCGCTATACGCTATGAACAGTTATTAAGAGAAGATCAAATGAAGTCATCGTCCAAAGGGACTTATTATAGAGACACTAACTATGAAATCAATCAGGTTAGTGACGTCGATGAAGAATGTTACAATATGGACGATGTTTGTTTGGCCGAACCGCTGAAAGGAAAACTTTATATATGTAAGGCACTTGTCAAACTTGAGCGAGAACTTAAGGGTAAAGAAATAGTCAAAGACGCTAAACGTCAAGTAAGAAAGTTTTCTTTTGATATTTCAAAGGCCGATCAAATCATTGATCAATTATTGAAAGATAAACAAGTCAAACTGAAAGATGGACATGCTATGCCAAGCCTTGATGAAATCAAAGATAAAAGATATTGCAAATGGCATAATGCTTGGTCACATCACACTAATCAGTGTTTGGTTTTTCGTAATGTTTTGCAGGATGCGATTGACTACGGTAGGATTGGTTTTCCAACCAAACACATGGGAGTTGATGCTAACCCATTCTCCAAAGCTGCTTCAGTGGGGATGGTGCTGACTGGCGTGGCAAACTTCAAGTTGCCAAAGTTCAAGATCGTCATCGACGAGACTCAGGATGATAGTCGTCCAGATGTGTTCGCCAGACTCAGCCAAGACAAAGGGAAGGAGCTAGCGATTCAACATGTCTGCCCAAGATGTCATTGGGACCTTAGTCGTCCGATGACGCCATTCACCGGGACCAAGTTCCATCGCCCACAAACCTAGCAGTGGAATCGCGGTCAGCATCACACTTACCCAAGGAATTTTGTGCCTCAGCCATACAAGCCGAAAAGGTGGTACAACTACAACTGCTACACTCATCGATCGATTCCAGTGGAGGAGATGACAAGGACCCAGTATCGATGACACCATAAGAAGTATGGCCAGATGATGAGGGCCAGACACGCTCAAGAGACTGATCCAATTCAAACTGAAGAAGCTGAGGAGATTGAAGATGATGCTGCTGTCTCTAAGGCAATAGAATCCTCTAAGAGCAAGTTTCATCGTCCAGGTAAGAACGATGACGATGAGATTGGAGGGAACCAAGTCATTCGATTCGGAATGCTCCCGTCTATTATTGTCAACAACTATATCCTGCCAAGTCGCCTTGGACAACAATGTCCAGTAGAGAGTGACTCGGATATTTCCGATATGGCCGATGATGGAGAAGCGTCAGCCACCTTGGTCGATGAAGTCGAGGCGTCAGCTACCTTGGTCGATGAAGCCGATGAGTCATCCCCAGTAAACTTAATACTCAACGATGAAGATGAGTACGTCGAGGTTGATGAAAAAATACACATTATAGAAGAGGCTCAGAGAAGGAATATGTCTACAAGCAACTCCTGCGACACCTATATGAAGAAGGTAATCCAGCAGTTGGACCAGGTGACCAGCTAAGTGGCCGATATGATTACTTACGGGTTTATGGAGACGTGACGGTGAAACGTCTCATCAAGAAGATAGAAGTTGTCGCCCAGATCATTCTGTCGACGTCAGCAGCAATTGTCCCAACTGGATGGGGCGATGTGGAAGAAGAACCCATGGTCGAGGATGTCGAGTAGGTAGAAGTGGAAGTTCCTATCAAGGTCCACGAAGAAGCGGCGAGAAGGAATATCTCTCAGAAGAAGTTGTTGATGGAGCTTTATAAGGCGGGAAATCCAGCTATAAGTACTCAGGGTCAACCAAGTGGTAAGTTTGACTATCTAGTTTGTTATGGAGATCCTATTGTGAAGAAATGGGTTCCAAAGAGCGACATAGCCCAGTACGTTCGACAAGTTGACGAAGCACCAATCATTCCAACTGGCTGGGATGTGGAAGCAACGGAGGCACAGCGAGAGCACAAACACACTGATCAGCAATGGCCATCATGGGATGGACAAGAAAGCCCAGAAGTTGTCCATGTTGCATACAAAACCAAAGGCAAAGCAGTTCAAGGTCAACATCCGTCATCGTCCAAGTCGCACACGACAGATCTTCAAGATCAGGACAAGGTTGTGTTCGATCGACCGCCAGAAGCAATGACCCGCCACCTACGACCTTTACACATTAAGGCCGAGATCAACGGTGTTCCAGTGAGCAGGGTTCTCATTGACACCGGGGCCGCAGTCAACGTCATTCATGCCAAAATGATGAAGAAGCTGGGTAAGATCGATAGCGATCTTATTCCCACATACATCACACTCACTGGGTTTAGTGGGGTCCCAGCTCATGCAAGGGGAATTCTTCCCTTAGATATTAAGGTTGGAAGTATTACAAGGACGACAGTGTTCTTAGTTATGGATTCAACGACCAGTTATAACGTCCTACTTGGTCGAAACTGGATTCATGGCAGTCAGTGCGCTCCATCTTCCCTTCGTCAATGTTTGTTTTTATGAAACGCCGAGGGAAATGTCGAGTTCGTTATGGCCGACAATATGCCTTATTGTATGGACACTCATGCCGTGGAAGCATCCTTCTATGATTGCAACAAAGGTCCCTTACAATTCATCCAAATCGACGATGCACTGAAGGTGGTGTCAGAGAATGGTGTCATGCTGAAGGAACGCGTGACAGAATTATTCGATCCTGCAAGACCAACTTCAGTGATTTTTGCACCTAGAACAGGCCATCATCGGCCTCGAAGCTGCAGTGATGGGTTCACACCCTGAAAAAAATTGGGCCGCTGTAACGGCCTTAAAAGCCAAGATAGTGGCTTATCAGATAGAAGCGTTCGCCACACAAGAGACGGACGGTTTGGATTGTTGAAAAGAGATACCCCAAGAGGACGATGAAGAAGTCCCCTATGGTAAATGTGGAAATATGCAAGCTCAAGACCCGATGGAAGAGATCGACCTTGGTGATGGCGATGAACATCGTCCAACCTTTATCAGCAAGCTTATCGACCAAGATGTAAGGTACGAACTCATCGCCATTTTACGTTCACATAAGGAATGTTTTGCATGGGATTATAAGGAAATGCCTGGCTTAGATAGAAATATTGTCGAGCATGAAGTTCCTACTCGACCAAACTTTCAGCCATACAAACAAGCGCCAAGGCATTTTGTTCCTAATGTAATCCTAGAAGTAAAGAAAGAAATTGAACGATTGCTAAGTGCCAATTTTATTAGAACGGCCAGATATGTAGAATGGCTTTCTAATATAGTACCAGTTAAGAAGAAAAATGGCAAACTTAGAGTCTGTATAGACTTTAGAAATTTAAATTTAGCAACTCCTAAGAATGAATATCCTATGCCATCGGTCGACAATTTGGTCGATTCAACCACTGGATATGAAATATACTCGTTTATGGACGGGTATTCAGGATATAACCAAATCTATATCGCTGAAGACGATGTTCATAAAACGGCTTTTAGATGCCCAGGATCACTTGGTAGTTATGAATGGGTTGTTGATACGAGTCAATCCGACTCGACCAACTGGATCCGAACCCAGAAGAAGAACCAAACTGGTTCAGCCTCTTTCTAGTTTGACTTGGACTTCCATAGTTCAAACTAGAGTATTTAATTAGTATTTATCATTAGTCTTTTATATTTATTTGAGTCCTAGTTGATATTTGATTGTTAGGAATTAATTAAGAGTCCATTTGAGTTAGGAAGTTGAGTTGAGTCAGAAAGCCTTATTACTTGCTAATTAAGCAAGGGGGTTTTCTAGTTGGATTAGGACTCTGTCAAGATCTCTATAAAAGGACCTTAGTAGTTTGTATTAGGTTATACATGAGATGAATAACGATGAATAGTTGATAGAATATCTTAGGAGTAGAATATCCTAAATCAAAGTCTATCATTGAGGCTAGTCCTCCAAAGACTAAGAAAGAGCTGCAAAAGTTTCTTGGTCAAGTGAATTTTTTAAGAAGATTCATTTCTAACTGTGCAGGAAAAACTCAAGAATTCTCATCGCTCTTACGACTAAAGAATGGAGACGATTTCGTCTGAGAAGAGCGACATCAACAAACATTTGAATGTTTGAAGAAATACTTAGCAACGCCACCAGTTATGGTGTCGCCAAGACTTAAAAATCCCATGAAGCTTTACATCGCCGCAGCAGACCGGTCAATAGGAGGTCTCTTGGCGCAAGATAGAAAAGATGGATTTGAGAGAGCAGTGTACTATTTAAGTAGGCAGTTACTACCTTATGAGCAAAAGTACTCGGCCATAGAAAAATTATGTTTGGCCTTATATTTCATGTGTACAAAGTTAAGAGCTTATTTAAAGCATGTAACTGTTTATTTGATCTCTAAATATAACGTAATGAAATTCTTGTTTTCTCGGCCAATTTTACATCAGCGTATTGGTTATTGGGTATTAACTTTCGCTGAGTTTGACATAAAATTTGTCTTTCAAAAGGATGTTAAGGGCCAAGTATTGGCCGATTTTTTAGCTGATTACCCTTGTGTAGACATACCAAAGGAATTAGAGAGAAAGATCAATATTATATCGTTCATTCCATTGACGATGTATTTTGATGGTTCTAAAACTGTCAATGGAGCAGAACTTGGAATCACAATCCTATCGCCCATTGGACGCAAATAGAAATTTGTGTATACGCTATCGCAGTTATGCACTAATAATCAGGCTGAATTTGAAACGTTAATCATCGGCCTTGAAATTTTATTGGACTTAGGAGTGTCCAATGTGCAAATTAAATGTGATTCACAATTGGTGATAAATCATCTACCAGGACATTATAAGTGTCAGAGCGATATACTAATTCCATTTCAATAAATCGCTCTAAAGTTATTAAATCGCTTTAACGATTTTGAATTACTTTTTGTCCCAAGACTGCATAACGATAAAGCTAACACCCTCGCCCAAATAGCATCTGGCTATAAAGTGTTAAAACACTTTTGGCATGGCCGATTTTAGTTCTGGCACAATACAATCTGTTCTAGAACGATCTCATCGCTCATTTAAGATAGATCAAATCGATGGCCAACAAGATTGGCGTACCCCAATCGTTGCTTTTTGGAAAAATCCATCGCTTAAGGTCGAGAGTAAAATCCGTCTTAAAACGATACACTATTTTTTACAAAATGATGTTTTGTATAAGCGTCGACCAGATGGGATTTTATTGCAATGTTTAAGTCCCGATGAAGCGAAACTAACAATGGCCGAGATACATAATGGTGTCTGTGGGGCACATCAATCTGGCATAAAAATACGCTGGCTAATAATGCGTAGTGGCTTTTATTGGCTGCGCATGGGGGAGGAATGTGCCATATATGCAAAACGATGTGAATCATGCCAAAGACATGGACCATTACAGCGAGCACCAGCGAGTGAGTTATTGATCATTGTAAAACCATGGCCATTCAGATGTTGGGCGATATATATTATAGGGAAAATATATCCTCCATCGTCCATGTTGCACAAGTTTGTAATTGTGGCGAAATACTATTTTACTAAATGGGTAGAGGCTATTCCATTAAAAATAGTTTCTGATGATCAAGTGATAAACTTCATATGGGAGAATATCATATGTAGATTTGGCATTCCACAAACGATTGTGTCCGATCAAGGGACAATGTTTGTAAGTTCTAAGGTAAAGAATTTTTTGGTTGAGTATAAAATTAATATGGCCAATTCTACACCTTATTATGCCCAGTCTAATGGACAATCTGAAGCGTCCAATAAAACCATCAAGTCAATTATAAGAAAGATGATGGACGATAACCCAAGACAATGACATGAAGGATTACTAAGAGCGTTATGGGCACATAGAACTACACCTAAGTCTAGTACTAAGGTTACGCCTTATCAATTGGCATACGGTCAAGAGGCGGTACTGCCAGCTGAAATAAATATTCTATCGCCCAGAGTTTTAGAACAAGATTGCTCAACTAGTGAAGAGTATGAAGAAGCATTAATGTACAATCTTTTGGAGCTCGATGAACAATGAGCTATTGCCTTAGAAAATATTGAAGCGCAAAAGCTGAAAGTGGCCGATATCTACAATAAGCGAGTAATATCGAAAGACTTTCAAGAGGGAGACTTAGTATGGAAAACGATCTTACATATAGATCAGAATGACCCTAAGTATGGAAAATGGTCGCCCAATTGGGAGGGATCATATTTGGTCGATCAGGTATTGCCAAATGGGTCATACCAACTAAGGAATATTGATGGTGGGTTGCATCGATCAATGATAAGTGATCGATATCTTAAGAAATATTACCCATCAATGTAAAATAAAAGCATTAAAAAAAACGTCCTTAAAAATAGACAATAGCAATTAGCAAAATATTTGTTCATTACAAAATGATCGGCCATCAATTCAACATTTACAAATTATCTCCTTAGAGAGAGCCGTTGAGAGATGCGAGCGATTTTTTCTCTGAACGCCTTAAGCCGATGTTTACTCTTGACCAACTTAGCGTTGATTTCAATTTGGCGATATTTGGAAGAGTCAGGTTCAAGAGCATCATATTCTTCTATATCTTTGTTGCTTTCTTGGTTGATTTGTCTACTCTCTTTAACGAGATAGTTCCTTTGCGTCTTAAGCTGAAGAATTTGTGCTTCTAGCTCCTTGATTTGAGCATCAACTTTAGAAATGACCGATTCTCTCTCGCCAATGGCATCCAAGTTCGTCGATAGCTTATTAATGATATTGCTGATCTTATTTTTCAAGAGTGTTCGTCGCTCTCGACGTTCTCCAACAAGGACGAGCTCGTTGATTAAGTTCTTCCTTTTCGAATCAAAGCTTTCGATTGTCGGTTTTATGCTTTGGATGTCATCTATTTCTTCATATGAAAACCCTAACGTTTCAGGATCAATCGTCAAGAATACAACAGTCGATCTCTCAAGAATGTTGTAGTCTGATGCTGCAAAGTCTTCATCTGGTAGCTTGGCCAAAATGATCATGCAATCATGCAATGCTTGTCTGAGATCATGATGTCGACCTTGCTGGATAGATGCAGGACCAGAAGCTGTCTATTTTTCAGAAAGACGAGCTCGCCATGTCTCATTCAGAGAATGGATGGAATTGACCAAGTCAGCCATATCGTCCTAAAGTTAGGGATAATTAAAGGTCATGATCGATAGCGATCATAAAAATAAATTTGACTAGCTAAAATTGAATTCATACCTCATCTGAAGCAAAAGTGGTTGAACTCGTTTGAGAAGTCCTGAACGATGTCAATGGCGTGATGACGGGTACAATTGCCAAAGTATCATCGACCATCGTCGTTTGTGGTATAGTGGGAGTTGGAGCCGGCGTAGTGACAGAAATGTTTATTGTTGAAATGCTAGGGGGGCACATCAACATTGTGTCGAACGTCACTGGCTGATAGCTCCAGGACAGTCGATGTCTCGACCAAGGGTTGTAAGGTTGATACACCAGTAGAAGCTGTTTCAGATGATAGTTGAATATCACCAAGGTCCCTCAAAAGATTATAAGGACCATAAACAAGCATCTGACCGATAGGTGACAAACCTGGTCTTGTTGGAGTAAGATTCAGAACGTCGAAAATATCTTCGACGTTAACATCATCCCGTCTTTCTTCTTCGGACGATGAAATGATGATGTTTTCTTTATTAGAGGGTTGTCAACGTAGAAATGAGAAAAGATCGATAAAACGAATCATTCAGTAAGACAATGATTAAATGTCGAATTCAAAACAAACACATACTTGTTCCGTCAAAGGTTCAAGCTGACTGGAGACAGCGCCAAGATCTTTCTCAGTTCCTTCACAAGCAGCCTCCTCGCCCAAGTTGGAAGGAGAACTAGAAGGAGATAAAAGATGCGAGGGAGTGGACGAGTCCGATCTTTCTCTGCAAAACCAAGTAAGAGTAAGTTCGAAATATAAAGATAGAGAAACACAATATAGCGGACATAGATACTTACTTAGAAGCTGGAGCAGAATGACCACTTTGCCTACTATCTGGCGAACCTGCATCCTCTTCTATTGCCAAAGATGAGCGGGATTGTTTCTCAGGTCTCTTCGCCATTACTTCCTCGGCCACTACGTCTTCGGCCGTTACTTCCTCGGCCACTGTCTCCTCGACCAAAGGTCTCTCAGCCAATGAAGATATCCTGGATTCGCCAGTTGATACATTTTCCTTCTTACGAGACGAAGTCTCTTCAGTAGACTTTCCACGTCTCTTTTTGGGCGATTTTTCACCCTTTCCAGCAGAAGCAATAACTTTCCTTTTCTTTTGAGGCCTATCCTCTTCCTCAGCATGGTCCAAGGCTTCCTTCTTACGCCCCAACTTCTTAGGAGAAACAAAATTATTGAAGACATCATTTTTGTCTTGCGAGAAGAGACGCTCTTTGATGGCCAAATTCCATACATCAGCGATAACATAATCGATATCGGCCATTGGTTCAAAATGTATAAGCTTAAAACGATTACAAAGAGCTATATCTCTCTTCTCTACGGTAATTACCCTATCGATGTTGTGGAAGACACATCGACCTTTGGCTATTACATTATAACTAAAATAAGGAGGAACTGGCCAAGCTTGCTTCAATCCAAACTGACGGGCGACAAAGTTTGGAGCATAAACTTCTACTCCGCATTTGTTGTTGGATTTGCCCCACGACATGTCAAAATGAAGATCTCGACCGACCAAAAAACGAGCCCAGGCCAATCTTTTATCTTCATCGTCCAAATTGGCCAACAAATCAAGGAGTGGACGAATGCAAGCTGGGTGAGAGTTATGGTTGAAAGGACGAGAAGAAGAAAAAGTGAATAGAGTATAAAAATAGTCAAAAGTATGCTGGAGGGATTTGGGAATGAACGAAGAAGAAATGTACAAATGGCCTTGAGTTCTAGCCGATGAAGAAGATGAAGGTAGATGGAGTCCAGGAAAATATGCTCTAAGCCACAATTGGACGATCCAAAGAGGGCCAAAACCAGTGAGACTTCCACCCTCTCTTAATTGCTCAAGAGTAAGGTAGATGCCTCTATATATGGCCGAGAGAATAAAAGTAGAAAGAGACAAAACATGCTTTTCAGAAGCAATAGCTTGGGCGAGACCGATATAACCCTTAACCGGTTTTTTAGAAGGAAGACAAAGAACGAATTTACAAAGCCAATAATAAATGAACGCTAGTCATTCTCTAGCATTTGGTGGCTCATCGGTCTCTTCAAGTTTGGCATAGGGCTTGATAAAAACACCATAGTTTTTATCAGAATCAAAAACCGTTTTCTTAGAAGAAAGCTCCATATTGGCCGATACCATATCGCCGATAGCAGAAAGACCAGTCAAAAGAGCGATGTCCAGAAGGGTAATAGAAAGAGTGTCACAAGGAAAAACAAAGATGTTATACTCTGTCGACCAAAAAAGAAACGACGACAGAAGTAAGTTGGGCTCTTGAACAGGAACCCTAGTGCTCAAATCCAAGAAATCCAAAATGCCAGCATCAGAAAAAAATTTCTTAGAATCTAAATGATTGACTATTCTACTATGCCATTTGATGAACTTGTCATCAGTCAAAGGCCATGGCGTAATGGGATTTTTGGAAGAAATGGTGGAAAGATTAAGTTCCTGGGATAAAGGAAGATCGTCGAAAAGTGGAAAATTTTGAACAATAACTTGAAGATCGGAAGACAGAGAAGGAAAAAGATCAGAAATAAAGCAAGGACCCAAAGAAAAGAACCTCGAAGAAGAATCTCCTGTCCTGACCAATATGTTCCTCTTGCTTCGTCTAATCTCAAGATCCCATTAAACTCTGCATAAGCTTTGCAAGCCTCCTTATGCACCTCCTCACCAGCTTTGAGTTCACGAACCATGGCGACAAACGGAAAGCTTGACGGAGAAGAAGAAGAAGAACTCTCCGATGACTCAAAAAACACAAGAAATAAGCCTAAGCGCCGCGACTGTAAGAGATGAAAGAACGCTGAAGCCCTAACAGCATATCAATAACGTTCTTTCGCGCCAAAGGAGTATGGCTAAAAGGGTATACATGTCAAATAAGGACGGCGCATTAAATGCGAAATATCAAAAGATATGGATAGAGGAGGAAAACGGGACGGCGATTATGTTTCCCAGGGAATGCTCATGATTAGTCTTTAGTGGTTAACAAGCAAGCTGTCAAATCATATCAGATGCGGTCATCTCGTTATAAATTCAAACTCCTCGATTACCGTATGGGGGGCAAAATGTTAGCCAATATAATAGCTAACAAATCAATGATTAACATGTCAGCATAATAAATATGACCGACAGACTTTCCAACCCAATTGGGTGATATCGCTCAAAGGTAAAATCGTCGACCAAAGAGTGAAATCATCGATTAAGATCATCGCCCAAAAGAGAAAAACCATCAATCAAGAATGATGGTTGTTTCCACATAAAGAAACCATCAGTCAAGGGCGATAATGATCTAACAACGATGATATTGCTATTTAAGAACAATGATCTTCCTTACACAAGAAGGTTATTGGTCAAAAGCAACAACGAGTTATCAACCAAAACTTAGTTCGTTCAGAGACACTAAGTTAACAACTTTGAACGATGAAAAGACAACAATCAAGAAGGACGATGTTACAATACACAAGCTCACCGACCCGACACAACTGTCATTGGCCAGAAGCTCATCGCCCAGACGCAACCGTCATCGGCCAGAGTAAAGAATGCAGAAACGAGGGAATATCGGAGAACATGGGACACGCGGCTCATTCAGAGTGAAAGATGGAAGACAATGGAGGACGTGCTGGATGAAGCAGTTGAACTGCTCTAGTATAAATACTCTTCTCTTTCACTGTGTAATCTCTCTCGCAAACCAAACACAGAGCCTACGCACCTGGATTTTCTTATTGTTCTTTAAGATGTTTTCTATAAGTTAATTTCCTTAATGTATTGGCTTCGTTTCTTCATTTCTTAGTTAATCTTTTCTGCTTAAAGTAGTTTAGATTACTGTTTTTAGATGGCTAATCTAGGTTTTTATGGTTATGTTTTCTTCCACGTTTCTTAGATAGTTCTTTACTGCATTTCTTTAGATTAATTTAATATTAGAAGCTTTTATCTTCTAAGATTAGATTAAGTTAATCAATAGATTTAAATATGCTTTCTATGAATTTAGTAACTTAGGATGATCTTTTAAGGTTTTCTTTAATTAATTTAGTAATATTAGATGACTTATGCTTTCATTAGGTTAATTTAGACTATTTTAAGTTAATCTAGATAATTAGCTTTTAATTAGATTATTAAATTAGGTCTAATCTAGATTTCCATTCAACTTGACAACTCTGTTCGTTTAGAAGGAGTAGAACTTAACTACAATCATCTGATACTTAAGTGTGGAGTAGATTTTAACTTTGACTATTTGACCGGTCAACGGTTAGATTTCTGTTCTAACAACTATCTATTACAACGACCATGCATGTAGCGAAGCTTACTTAGGTCTACATTCCGATCTTTTTCTAGCAAACCAGTTGATACAATGTAGCACCGAAATATGTGAATCAGAAGCAGCCCAGCACGAACTATTTCCGCCAGTAGATGCAAGAAACACCAACACAGCCCCAGCACAAACCTCAATTCCATGGATGTTTGGAGCCATGGCCGGAGAAGAGAGGACGGATCTAACCTCTAGAGCTTCGGAGTAGGAGGGACGAACCGCATAATATTTTAGCCTGGAAGACACAAGTGTGCATGAGCGCTATGTAGTTGGGTTTCACTTCTCTCAGAGTACATTGAAAGGATCAAAAGCCCCATTCATAAATGTGGAAGAATCACCGCAGATCACGGCGCAAATGCCGGCACAAACAGGCTAACTTGTACAAGTTAGTAGTGCGTAGGAAACTCTCTATGATTGATGACCTCAATGGTAGGACAGGGCAATTAATCAATCCACTTTGGGACATAAGAAGGACACCATTGTCCTAAATTAACAGTCCATAACTAGACACAACAAAGATGTGCATATCACAACAGTTCCTAGAAGCACTTTCCCATGTAACCTCAAAACAAGCCATCTGCAGTTCCTAACTCAAAGATTAAACTTAATCCAAGTCTTGTAAGAATACAAGCATATCATGAATAACAGATGGTCTTTCATGTGGGTAGTGCTTCCCAAACTACAAAACTAGCACCTGCTTCACCAAATAGTCTCACGAAAATGAATCCACACCTAGCCATTTGTGTCGAGCTCAATGTTTCGAGGAAAATCGGTACTGTAAGCAGGTACTCTATGATTGCTATAGACTGCTGCACCACCAGATCTTCCGCCCCTCCCTCTTGTGTTAATGTAATTCCTTGGGTAGAATCCAGAGTCGTTGTATTGGCTCCGACCATTTTGGTAACCACCACCTCTGCCACCACGCCCTCCACGACCATTCGGATAACCCCTCCTAGCGCCACCACGATTTCCACCCCTCTGGTTAAGGTAAGATCTACGGGGACCATGATGTTCTTTTGACTCCTCACTTTGGCTTTGCTCCAAATCTTCTAGTTTTTCCTGCTCCTGTTGTTCAGGCACAACGTCACTTGATGAGTGCAGATCATCTGCTTCATCCTTCAAGGCATCAAAAAATTACAACAAAAAACCGAGGATTATAAAACATTTTCAAGGAAAGCCATAGTGGAGAGCAAGCAAGCCAAAGAAAACCCAAGACAAAATCATTTACCCTTTTTTGCACTTCACCAATCGGACTACACTGGTCGGTGTTGAAGGCGGTTTCTTGAAAATCTTCTTGCTCATCGTCCTGGAGAACACAGCACACATCAAAAACAAATTAGAATCGTGATAAGAGACCAATACCAAAAATGTGTACAGGAAGATTTGTCATAAACACGAGAGTTAATGCAACCAATCTAGCACACCAAGAAAGTGAAGGCATCAAAGATATTGCTACTTTCTGTTGAAAGAAGAAAAATCTTCTTGCTCATCGTTCTGGAGAACACAGCACACATCAAAAAAAAAAAAATAGAATCGTGATAAGAGGCCAATACCAAAAATGTGTACAGGAAGATTTGTTATAAACACGAGAGTTAATGCAACCACCATCTACTAACGAGCTAGCACCTCAACCAACCAAAGGATGATGAAGCAAATACTGATGAAATTTGGGAAGCAAAAGGCAATCCTTTTGTGGTAAAAGGAAAGGCCTTCATCCAACTGGACAAATGATGAATACATGATCTGAACGATCTATGCCTATCACCTCCACATAGGTGGCAAGTATGCTGGTCACTGGTGGCCAGAGTCTACATGCTTCAAAATAAACCAACACCTCAATCGTCTTCTCACAGCGCTGTTTGCCCTGTTGGCCCCCTTAGCTTGCAATAAACCTAAAAAGCCCCTTAGTTCCCAAGTGCAAACTAAGGGCCCAAAAGGGAAAAAAGCTTTCTCCTCGCACTGATTGTAAGTTCATTTTATACCTTTTGTAGGTGCTCCCGCTCATTATATTGCTACTAGTCTCGTTGAACCAAAGGCTAATCCCTTAGCCTTTGAAACAATTTTTAGTAATCTTGACCTTTGAGGAGGCCAAACTAGGTCCTTGTATACCCATTGCTCAATTTCTTTCTTTTCCCTCTGATAGCATGACTGGGAATTGGATATGACCATCTTCTGCATGTTAATTGCGATTAATAAGGGATTAATCAACATAATTAGCACCTACATGATGTTTTAGTCATGGGGTAAGGTAGACCACCTCACTATACTGATGTAACCAAAGATTGACAGAGAAAGTGCTCTGCTCATAACTCAGGCCAAAACCCAATCTAACAGCCTAGTCTGATAGATCCCCGTGGATCCCACAAGTATTGCCCTAATGGAATCCTACTTGGCCAAGAAATCTATTAAAAGGAGGGTCCATTGATCATAAAATCTCTCTCCTTCCATCAAAAGAGGTCCCTTGATCATGGAGAATCTCTATAATAGTATGAAGAACGTGTTTGCTTCCTTTGCTTCTCTCCTTCCAAATGCCACATATGATCATAGTCTAGCACATGTCATCGATGCAGCAAAAATAACAATCCCAAGCTCACAGGCTGTGACTTCCTCACGAGTCCAAACCCAAGGTTGGATATGACCATTTTGTAGTATATACTAAAACTATGTATGCTATTTCACATCTAGTTCCTTTTATACAACAAGAAAAAAACGTCAACTTGTTAGTTGTTATAGCTGTCAAAGCAATGTCTACAGGAACAAACGTAGTGATCCTCTAGATTTGTGTTCGCTAGGACCAGCACTTATAGTAGACTTGTTCAGTTTCTAGACGAAAGTTAGAAGCAAGCCATTCTTTGTGCTAACCAGAATATCAATGTCGAACATACTTCCGGAGATGGACATCGTAACTAACTTGGACAATTGCCTCGACTTCATCAGAAAATAGTTTAGTAGATACACCATGTAAGTATTTAAAGTATGCTAAAATAGGTAAACACGTCACATCATCCTGCCATTTTTATGTTCTTATGCATATCTAATTAAACTCATGAATGCTGTCGAGGGACTCTTACAACCTAGCTTGAGTACATACTAAGCTAGTACTCGGCCCTGAATTATTTGCAATACTGTAATTAGCTGTAGTAAGTGTCAGCTCAATAGCCTCTAAGATGGTTCATCTCGTTTGAATCTGAATGGATTACATGCTCCACTAAGGATGTCTTTGATTTCATGAATCAAGCTGAACAGGACCGCATCAAGTTACATTGGATAGAATTAAGCAACCAGTTGGGTGCTTAGTTTGCTTCTTGTAGCGCCTCGTGCGATATTTTAACATGGCTTGATGGGCTCCCAACTCTTACAAGTATCAAAGATTAACCTAGACTCCCTTCAAACAATTCAGTATGAGAAAGAATACCATTTACACAATTTGATTCCGGACTCACTGTACTGACACCTCAACTAAAGGTCTTTGCCCTACGCATTTGCTCAATTACTCAAGAGTTACGGGGAGAAGCCAGACTGGATAGGATTTCACCATGATCGATTGAGTGATTCGTTTCGATTGATCGAGATGTTCCCTCAGAGCTCAAATAGAACTATGATTTGCATCGATTGATTTACATCCAGCTTCGATTGATCGACAGCCAATGACAGAGGTGTGTTTCATGATCTTTCTTGGCCGATTGATCATAACATAAGCCGAGTTGAATTCCAACTTCCTAACTTGAAAACTAAGGAAATATTTGGCCTTGTTACTTGCCTACACCATATAAGCAAGGCAATGGACAGGATTAGGTTTGTGCTGGATAAATCCCAAGTCCCATTGATTGTGGATCAATGAGAAGAGAGCATCAAGAGAATCGACACCCATTGCTGAAAATTTCCAGTACTTCGAACACGTGCGAAGGTGAACAAATCAAGGAGAAGAGGTCAGAATCGTACTTCGAGGAATCAAGCAAATGCGTAGGACAACGTGTAACTGAAACGTCAGTGTCGGTTACACGCCTACTTGTGTAAATGGTAATTTTTCTCATAGTGAATTTGTTTCACCTGATCCAAGTGTGGACATCTAGTTTTTCCTGTGAGGGTTTCCCACGTTAAGATTGTGTGCCCATCTTTATGCTTGCTTGACCTTTAATTTTTGTGTTTCTCTATCTGCTTGAATTTCGAGATTTCGGAGGGATACAGCAGGACCAAACAATAATCAACTAATTCAAAACCAACAAATTCATAAATCAATTGATGCATGGAAAAGACAAACTATCAAATCACCATATTTGGGCAGACAAATCCTTCCTTGGCTAATTAATCCATCAAGGACAAATACCAAAGCCATTGCTCACAGAGTTTTCTGTTCTTTTGAACCCCTTCAACTTTGATTTGGCACATTTTGACCGATTCAATTTTATGTTGCATCATAGGTCGTCTTTATATGATTGGACCTCAATTTAATGAGATGTATACAGGCCATATCTTTATGTGTACAACTTCATTTCCTCCATCTCGACCATACACCACTTTTCTTGACATTTGAACCCATCATCCACTAACATCTCCTCCTATCCTTCTCCACATCTCTAATGCATGTTTTCACACCCCTCTCCCCCTTTCATAAAGGTCTACTAACCCGTCAATCCATCATCTTCCCTTTCCATCTCCTTAAACTATTAACTCCACAGCATCTCCCCCTTTCATCGCCCAACCCATCCCTCCACCCCTTTCTTCTCTTCATTTTGCATCCCCTCTCCTTCCTCCACATGCGTGACCCATGGTTCCACCACCTCCTCTCCAACTTTCATTTCGGTCCCCTAACCCATTAATCCACAACCTCTCCTTTCCTTTCCACCTCCACAAAACATCATTCAACCACTTTGTTCTCTCCCACTTCCATCTCGCAAACATATTACGCCAACATCTCCACTTCTAGCCCTTTCATTGTCCTAGCACATGATGCTACCATGGCACCACCTCCTCTCCGACTTTCATTTAGGTCTCCTAAACCATTAATCCACAACCTCTTCTTCCCTTTCACATTCAACCACTTTGTTCTCTCCCTTTTCCATCTCCCAAACCTACTACTCCAACATCTCCACTTCTAGCCCGTTCTTTTTCCTAGTACATGATTCTACCACCTCTTTTCTCTAGCCTTCCATGACAGAGTTCATGACCATGACAAAGTGATATGTTGAGATCCACCATGGTTCTGTGAGTGCTAATGCCCAGCATCTCTCAGCAGGAAAGGCATGATTTGATTGGTACCTCGGGGGGTGGTCGGAGCAGATAGAGGTGCAAAGAGATGGACCCTAGAGGTAAAAGTTGTTTAAAAGTGTGTAACAGTGAGAATGGAGTGTTCAAATTTTGGGGATGAAGTTGCCAAAAAGTAAGGATGAAATATTCAAAAATGTGGACGTAATAAAATATAGATGATTAAGTGTGCAAAATGTGAGGATGAAATATCCAAAAGAGCGAAAATGAAATCAGCAACAAATGAGAATGAAGTGCTAGAGAAACAAGGATAAAGTGTCAAAAGGTGAAGATGAAGCGCTCAAATTTTTACAATTGCCAAAGAGAGAGGATGAAATGTTCACAAATCAATGACCAAGTATTCAAAATGTGAGGATGACGTGTCCTAAGAGTAAGGATAAAATTTGGCAAAACTGAAGATAAAGTGCTCAAAATTGAGGGTGAAGTGAGCAAAAAAGGAGGATGAGGTACTCAAAAAGTGACTATGAAGTGTGCAAAAACAAGAACTGGTTCGCAGTAATAGTGCTTGGTGCAGAAAAGCACTGGGTTTGGTGTGGAAAAAGGCTCTTGGTGTGTAGAAACAGTGGGTCTGGTGTGCAGAAAACATGACTTGGTAAGTAGAAACAATGGGCTCTTGTGCACAAGGATTTCCATACCGGTGGTACGCGCCGTTCCGGTCTCCGGCCGGTACGGTACGTACCGCCGGTACGGTGCGTACCGGACCGGTACGCCGGCAAACCGGTCATGAAAGGCTTGTTTGGCATGTTCTAGGGTGTTTTGGTTCGTTTCTTATTTGATTTGAAATATATTGAAGCTAACTAATGTAATTAACAATTAAAGTTGATATTCACTTGTATTCAACATCTCCAATTGGCCAAATATCATTTCTTATATGAAAGCAGAGTGACAAGTTGTCAAAGTAGTATAATACAATACTGTTGTGCATTGGATGTCTTGTATTCTGTTGCTGACTCGACTATGACACAGTACGCAGAGTGAACGGGGTCCGGGGCAGCGCCCCGGCGGGGATCGACCTGCCCGGTCAGGTCGCGGGGTCCAGGATTTGTTTTAGTGAATCCGGCCTATTTTGTCTTTAGACCCAACCCGGATTAGGTTATGGATATAAATAACCTATTTTGTCTCCTTCCTTATTTTGTCTCTGCTTCCCCCTCTCCATCTCTCTTCCTCAAACCGGTACAGGCCGGTTTGTACCGGCCGGTTTGGATACAAACCAGCGTGTACCGGCCGGTTTGGATACAAACCGGCCGGTACACATCCGATCCCCCCCAAATCCGATCCGGGGGGGAAAACCGGACCGGTTAGCCACCGGTCCGGTAAATACCGGCCGGTACGCACTGTACCGGCCGGTATGGAAATCCATGCTTGTGCACAAACACTGCTTCATGCACAAAAATACTTAAGTATGCAGAAACAGTGTACTTTGTGTGTAGATAGTGCAGAAACATTGTTAAGTGGACACAGTGCTTCGTAAAGAAGGGAAGAAAGCGTCATACTTAAAGAGGGAGAACACATCTCAACTTAAAGAGGGAAGAAAGTATGTGATATGGACAAAGGGAAACCATGAGGCCTTTACTAGTGAAGTACATAACCAATGACAATCACTTCCTTTCCAAAGGGAGCACGAGGCATTTAGCAGCATTTTGCCTCACGCGAGTCAGGCTTATGCCTTTTAAAGCCATATTTAACCTCAATAATGTAATGGGTATGAATTAATAGTTTAATAGCAATAAAGCATTACAGTAGGTAAGCGGATCTAAGATAAATAGCTATCCCCTCATTTTACTCATGCTGACATACAGTGACTACACCACCATCAGAAACTAATACACAAGCCAACAATTGTTAGGCAAGAATATATGCGAAAAGGAATGGTATTTTCAAGCATAAGCCCGCCATATAGTCTTTCCATGAACGAATGAATTTGTTTCATACCTTACAAATTTGTGCTTAATTACAGCGAAATACTTGAAATAGGGAATAACTGTTGATTAGGCACTCTTGACAATAATAAACTTAACAAATAATTCCAAAGAAAGCAGCCATTGAGTTACAAGATACCCCAAGCAATATCACCAGCAAAATATGATGTCATTTCAACACCAAAACCATTAGGAAACAAATGAAGCGGAAGATAGACGGAATAGAAAGCAAGAGCAAACATATGCAAGCAGAGAGAGGCTATACCTTATGCTGGTAAAGATCCAGAGCATCACCAATTTCTCCAGCCTGCGGCGGGGGCACCACATTGCTTTCCGAGCTTTGAACCTGGCACGAAGCAGTATACTTCTCAACCGCTGCCGCCACATCCACTGGAGCCTTCATCTCCGGCGTGGTGATGAAGTAATCTGAGGCCAATATCTTGTTCAATCTCCCCCTCAGCCCAGCATCTGCACCATCATTTGAAGCCAACAATTTTAGAAGCCAAAAGCTTAAACATAATAATACGAAGCAAAATGGCAAGAGTATGATCGGGAGGACATACACGTGACGGAGGAGCCTTCAAGAATAGGCTGGTCAGAGCCGCTGAGCCAGAGCTTGGCATGCTCGACGCAGCCCAGAAGGGCGCCCTTGTGAGAGATCCCGGAGCAGGCAGGCCGGGAGGTCAGGAGGGCCCCAAGGGCGGAGATGGCGTCAAGGTCCCGCTCACCGAGGAGGTCTGTGGCGTCGTCGGTGACGTAGTCATACGTAAGGCAGCAACCACGCTCGTGTGTGCGGGTAAGCATGGTGGCAGTGAACTCGCTTTGGGGCTTCACATCGAAGAGTGACCCGAAGTAGAGCAGCGCCAGCAGGTCCTCGAACGGATTCTTCTTCTGCTGCTCCTCCTCTTCTACGGCGGAGGCGGACGGAGGAGGAGCGAGAGGGGTAATGGGGCGCGAGGATTGGGTGACCTGGAGCTCTTCTTGGACGGCGGAGGAGAGGGGGGCGCGGAGGCGCTCGTACTCTTCGATGAGGACGGAGACGGCGGGCTTGGACCGGAGGACATCCTCCTGCTCGGGGTTTAGGGGCTTCCCCTGCGCCACCCTCTCCTCCATCTGGAGGATCCTGTTGTACTTCTTGCGCAGGGCGCGGAGTCGCTTGCTCATCAGGCTCATCACCGGGCCATCTCCACCGGCCGACGCTGACGACATCTCCGCCGCCGCTGCAAACCCCTCGCTGCCCAACTCCGCCGCCATTCCTTCAATAGGATCGCAGCCACCACACCGACGATGGGGAAGAGGAAAGAGGAGGGGTCTTTGGTTATATATTACTCACGCTTCATCATCTCTCCTTGGCAATAAATAGGCGAGGGGTTTGGTGCTTTGGTGTTGTGGAGCGGCTGGTGGGGTTTTTGGTGGCGTTGAGGAGGAGAGCGATGGATTGGGGGATCTCCAGAGAAAGGCCTTGCCTTGCTTTGAGATTCGTGCTGACGATTACTGATCCGGCTTCAGTCGTGATCTGCTTATCCATGTCCTGTGCTTATCCAGGGATGGACTTCCCTTTCGTTAGAACCCTCAATGCGCACCATTATATCAACGGTCGAGATTTGATCGACTGTATTCAGATGTTGGCGTCTTCCCCAGTAAAGGCTAGTCCTACGATCAAGAAATCAGAAAAGCGAGACCAAAAAAAAAATCAGGGCGATGAAAGGCACTTGTCAGAACGGGTAATTGATACATGGACTTAAAACAGAGTTCTTTTATACAGATCCTAGAAACAAAAAAGACTGTACAGAAGTGTCATGGGAGAGCAATCCTCAGCAGCTCTTGGCGCCTTGAACTGGTTCCATCGTCTGGGTTTTCTAAGCAAACGGAACAAGCCATCCGGTGAAACCCTGATCGGTCGCCGTCGTCAGATAACCGAAACTTTAAGTTACACAAGGAATGTGATACCATCTTTCGTACAGGAAATACAAATACTACTCACAAATAGTCAAACTATAAATCACGGGCCTCATTGCACCACTAATGAGCCATCCTTCACAAGATTTCTACTCAAGCTTTTGAACATTTCTCTTGAATACTGGCGAGAAGCTTTCCTCCAATCGGTGCCAGCTTTCATCATAGCAATGAACTCCTCATAGCTAATACGACCATCCTGAAACATAGAGTTACTGATTACTATGAGGTACGGTGATGTTTGGAGAACTGTTTAATCCATAGAATGCACACCTTGTCCATGTCGACCTCTTGGACAATGTCCTTTAGCATTTCAGAGTCCATTTGGCCAGAATCATCTGCTAAAGCTTCTCTCAACTCCTCGATTTCTATATAACCACTGCCATCCTTGTCAAAAAACAGGAAGGCTCTACGAAAATGCTCATCATTTTGTATTCTTCGCAAGTGAATTGTTATAGCAACAAACTCTCCGTAATCCAACATACCATTACCATCGACATCAGCCTGGAGAAGAAACAAGACAATACTCAACAATAAATATCCATCATAAACTTCAAATACTAGATGAAAGTACAGACCACAACTTTGTCTTAATTCAACGGTTAAATCAACAACTTGTGATTGCAAACGTTGTGAGCTTCTAATACTAATACACTTGTTTAACAAGAAGAAACAATTGTCAAACCTAGATGGCCCATACTCCCAGTAAACAGAGACCCTCACAGAAGAATCCACTTATTGTGGAGTTATTTGCAAAGAAAAACAAAAGGCCAGCACATATTCAGATGAAATCTTTTGATTTGCACCTCTGGATCAATAATACAGTGTTAAAATGCCTGCAAGTCTCTCTCCCACTTACTCTCAGAACCCAAACACTCTCCACCAACCAATGGCAATGGCAGTGATGGTCAGCAACTGGCGTCTGTGCTGCTACCACTTAAGCTGCAGACTCTAGCTGCCGCAATGCCAATGATGCTCGCACCGCCACCTTGAGAGCATGGAGATAGAGGGGAGGAAGAGAGGGAGAGGAAGGAAAGATGAGAGTCCATTACGCTGGTCTAGATTTGAAGGAATGCCCCACATCTATCCCTCGTGCAGGCCACGCTCTGCTCTGCTCTGTCACCACCTGCCCACCATGAACTCAGCCCCTTCCCCCTCTCTTCCCCTTTATCTTTGTTTTTCCTTGAAACCTCTTCTCAATCACTGCCAGTTCCTGCAGGATCATCCCCTTTCTTTCCCAATTTCTCACCTTTTCCTCTCTCTCTCAAAAAGATGTTCCAAACAGTTGCAGCACTCAATAACAGGAAGTGGCATCAACAATACTACATAAACAGATGCACCAAATGGCATAACCTTACTAAATAGAACTAATGTGTTCTGACATCTACAAACCATAGATAATAGCTTCGTACACCCTTTGAGTACAATCGAAGAATTCAATGACATATCATAAAGTCAATGGAAAATCATGAAGTGCATGGAAAAATAAACAAAATTGCATGACCATTTCAATTGCTAAAAAACAGAAATGAATGAAGAAGACTCAACCATCTAAGAACATCGACCCATGTAGCTCTTTCTATTCTGAATTTAAATGCAGTGGAAAGAACTGAGATGGCGATGCTTGAGGTGGTGGTGGAGGCAGAGATGAAGTGGAGTGGGCGGATGCAGGGAGCTCAAGGTATGATGACCGCCGGTTAGGCGTGGAGCCGGCAATGGGTGTGCTTGACGTCCGACCTTGTTCGGCGGGACTATGCTACACTTTCACCTGTGGCACAAGGCCTGTGCCAAGTATTGGCACATGTCGCGCTAACCAGCATGTCATTCCTTGGTTTACACACATAGCCAACAGACTAAAGATTATGCTTGTATGTTTCCCATGGAGGTATGCAGCGAAAAGAGCAAGAAACTATCATGGACCACAAGAAGACAAAATGACAATGATATACTTACTGCTTCCACAAACATCCTCATCTCTGGCTCAGCCAACTTAGAACCAACCTTTTCGAGTCCAGCTTTCAGTTCCTCAAACGTAACCTTCCCATCATTATCAGTATCCATCAGTCTAAACATGTCTCTGATAATTGCTACTTCTTCAGTTGACATGTGCTCAGCAATCACCTGAAAAATTTCGTTGAGCATAAAGCAGGATTCATAGTTGCCTGAAGATTTATTTGACTTAATTCAATGGCAGAGCAAGAAAAAGGTTAGTAGCAAGAGCATACACGCATTGCCTTCTTTTTGAATCTATTCATTCCAGAGAACTGTTTGAGTCTTGCCCTTACAATATCTCCCAAAGGAACATTAGGAGCAGCTTTAGCATTTCGTAGCCATGTGTGATCTACCAGAGAAGGTAGAAGGAAAGATCATTAAGCCTAAGGACAGAAAGTATATTGCCAGGAAGAAAACACATAAGATGTTAGACAGTACACGACCAACCACAACACAGCATAGATTCAGTTCCATAAAGATGCCATTTCAACACCTCCTATTATTACACTGGTGGATTCCCATGCCCCTGGCATGGTTTTTCATTCCCGTGTCCCTGGCAGGTTTTTCACTCCCGTGTCCCTGGCACGGTTTTTCAGTCATGTGAGTGATTGTTCTCCGCCCTTGGATTGAAAGCATTTCCACCATCAGATGTAAACTTACCAACCTTTTGCCTCTTAGATCATTACATACAGTACCAACTCTCCACATCTGAACCGTAAGGGCATAAAAGTTTGAAGAATAAAAACAAGCAAATCAAAGCTATACTAAATGGCAAGCTGCAGTATTTAGTCCCTTCTATTAGCTAAATAATAAGGTCTCTCTTGAATAACTAAAAGATGAGGATTTGAGCTAATGATGCTACATATCACACTTTTTTTGTAACTGAACATATTGCACTGTTCTATGTCAGCAAAAGTAGGTATCAATAAATGTACTTCGAAAAAATTCTTTTCCATCTTCCCATGCTCTTATTACTCCTCTGCTGCTTCATGAATGCAACAAGAAGAGCTCTTGCATATTGTACCTACTTAAGCTTAGAACTTAGCCTATTGCTGTTCCTGTACAGAAAGATCATGCTCACAATGTCCTACAACAGAATAGAACTCTCCAATGTTGACTGGATAGTTCTCGCTTCACCCCAGTTTACCACAGGATAGCTCCTAGTACATTCTACTTCTGATACTGGCAAGACCATTCAGCATACTCATCCTGAAAGCATATGGATTGTATAAATTGACTTACCAAGAACCTCTTGTGCAGTCAACCGGCGCTTTGGATTGGGCTCCAACATCTGCCGGACCAGACTCTTAGCACTCTTGGAGATTTGTGGCCATGGGTCTCTCTCGAAATCAATCACCCCTCGAAGTATCGCCTGTGCAACACCCTTTTCCGTCTCTGACATCTCGATTGGAAATCAGAAACATACATTATGACTTAAAAACAAATACACACACCTAGTACAAGCTAGGTAGAGTGGCAAAGGGCAAAAAGAAAGACAATAGTGTACCAGCCCAGAACGGCGGCACCCCACAAAGCAAGATGTAGAGGATCACTCCAGCGCTCCAGATGTCGACCTCCGGCCCGTATCTCCTCTTAATCACCTCTGGCGCAATATAATACGGGCTGCCCACGATCTCGGAAAAGTGTTCCCCTGCTCATCGCGGATGGATGCATTGCATTTTTTACTGAGACAAATTGATGGATAGTGTTCACGATGGAGCTCAAGTAGGCGAAGATACCTGGGCGGAAGAAGACGGAGAGTCCGAAGTCGATGACCTTCATTGGGGAGTTCTCCTTCCTGCTGGCGTAGAGGAAGTTCTCGGGCTTGAGGTCGCGGTGGATGACCCCGTTCTCGTGGCACATCCTGACAACCTCGGCGACTGTGCGGGCGACGGCGGCGGCCGCACGTTCGGAGTAGTGGCCGCGAGCAATGATGCGGTCAAAGAGCTCCCCGCCCTCGCAGAGCTCCATGACGAGATGGACAGCCTCGTCGTCCTCGTAGACGGCACGGAGGCGGACGACGTTGGGGTGCTCGGGAAGCGCGGACATGATCGCCACCTCCCGGCGAACGTCCTCCACGTCCACGGCCGAGCGGAGCTTGAGCTTGGAGATGGACTTGCACGCCAAGGCCTCCCGGGTGGCGCGGTCCGTGCAAAGGTAGGTCACCCCGAACTCCCCGCGCCCCAGCTCGCGACCCAGCGCGTACTTGTCGCCGATGCGGCTGGCACGGGGGCCCAGGGGCACCACGTCCTTGAGCACCCGGATGGAGGCGGGCGACGTCAGGTCCTCCGAAAAGGGGTTCGGGCGGCGGCGGCGGCGCTCGTCCCTCCTCCGCCGGAGCGGGCTAGAATTTCGCGGCCGCTCCCGCTCCCGCTCCCGCTCGCCAGACCCGTACAGAGACGCGCAGTTGCCCATCCGCTTCTTGGGGTTGATCGAGGTCTTCCTCTCCCCGTGTGGCAAGATCTACCCTTTTTCTTTCGTTTATTAGAGAGCAGTGCTGATGACAGCGGAGGGGGATCGTCATGATCGCGATGCTCCGACGGAAAGTTTCCATCCTTCTTAGTTTATTAGAGACGAATGAAGTCTGACGTCGCTTCCAATTTGGATATCGGAGAGCGCGTGGGAAAAGGATCACGAGAACCAGGACGATTGCTATTGTTGCCGTGAACGAAAAAGAATTTAAAGAAAGCAACAGCTATTAATGACAGGTGGATACAAAGGCCCCGTACCGCTAGTTTGGTACGGATTTGATACTGGTTAATAATACATATAATTATCATTTAGTCTCATTTGATCTTCATTGCTCTACGTGCCTCTAACAAATCTATAATACATTTAGTCAAAAATCTATAATACATTTAGTCTTTTTTTTAAGTTATTATGATAACTTTTATGACCAAAATACCCTTTTAAATAGAAAAAGTATGGACAAATATGACATTTCTTG
Organism: Narthecium ossifragum; assembly: GCA_963920575.1. Classification (NCBI taxonomy): domain Eukaryota; kingdom Viridiplantae; phylum Streptophyta; class Magnoliopsida; order Dioscoreales; family Nartheciaceae; genus Narthecium; species Narthecium ossifragum. The sequence continues at coordinate 20,994,350 of OY986973.1, forward strand.
AAATCCAAAATAAATGGGCGCATAAGTGGATGTGGCTTTTGGGAAATGGAACTTTTTGCGAAATGCATAAGTAGGTGTGGTAATTTCAGCTGCATTAATGACTTGCATGCATTAATGGGTTTTTTCAAAAAATTTGTAGTTACTTTTCATATTTTTTAAAAGTAACTTTCCAATTCTTTTGAAAGTTATTTTTCGGTTCGGTTTTTTTGAAAGTAACTTTCCCTCAGTTTTTTTGAAAGTAACTTTTCCTCAGTTTTTTTTGAAGTAACTTTTCAGTTTTTTAAAAATTACTTTCCATTTTGTAATTACTTTATATTTCTTTTTTAAGTCTGATGACTACCACCATTAATTTGATTGGTGATTTTTTTTTGTTTTTTTTTTAAAGTTATTTTCCATTCCTTTTTTCTAACTACTATGATGAAATTGAAAAGATACCACAAAAAAATGGAAAGTTACCACAAAAAACTTGAAAAGTTCCTTTTTCTAACTACTATGATGAAATTGAAAAGATACCGCAAAAAAAATGGAAAGTTACCACAAATAACTTGAAAAGTTACCATAAAAAATATTGAAAAGTTACATCAACAAAATAGAAAAGGCACCACAACGAAAAGGGATCCGCGATGATGGAGGTTGGATCGGCGGCGGGTGTCGCGCCCCGACCCGCGAAAGCCCAACCGGGCCGGGCGACGCGAACCGGAACCTACAAACGCGGAAAAAGAACGACGAGGGTTCCCTCTAACCTATTGGTCTCCCTAGCAATTCACCAAAACACCCTCAGTTAAAAACAACATTAATCAGCAAAACCTCGAACCACAGATTAAAACTCAAAGTATTAATACAAATCCTCGGAGATGGGAAGATTCAAAATATAACATCACTCCCGTAGGAGACTAACTAACATAAGGGTAAAAGCAGTAAATATCGCCACCTCTCAAAAGCCACCAGGCGCCGCCGCACCGCCGTCCAACTGCCCGGTAGGGGCCACAGAAGAAGAACTGACGCCTGCACCTGCAAAACGCAGCCCGGGTAGGAGTGAGCACTAAACTCAGTAGGGATCTACACTACGACTCACAGAAGGAAGAGGGAAACGCAACAGTGTCGCCCTCAAGTAGAACCTGGGTGTATACAGGGGGTCCCATAACCCCACCGCGTGTCCCTGAGGCCCACAATCATGGTCTTCCAGCCGAGCTGGTCACATGTCAGGTCACACTCAGTAGCAGGAAACAACACTGCTGACTCTCAACAGGACACTGAACACTGTTTGGTGGGAAGAGACACCACTGAGTAGGCAAATCCTCTACTCAAGAGTTTTAAGAACACCGAACACCGGCTACACCTCAGCATCCGACTCAAGGCCGACACGACCTCTACAAACATCAAGCCACAAGTGCACCAGTCATCTAAGCCTATCATCGAAACGACTGGACACCACCATTCAAACCGGGTCCAAACAGCCCAACCCCCGTCCTAGGGCTAAGTCCGAGCTTCCAGCCTCGGGACGGCGACCCAAGGATCATCCACGCCCTAACCAATGCAACTAATGCACAATTCAAGGATGCATGCTATGACATACACAAACAGGTGATAGGCATGCAACAGTATGTCAAAGATAACATACAAGTCAACCGGATCGCTGCAGCGGTACTACCAACCGCTGCCAGTCGATCCGTAGCGGGTCCCGGCATTACGACGGTACCACGACCGTCAACCGCGAACTCCTGCAATGGGAAGCAACCCCGAAAACGATGATGAATAGTAAATAATATAATATTATATTCAAAACCCTCAAAGCCTCTACTTAAGGGCTAATTGATCCCGTCGATCCAAGATCCAACTTAGCCATCAGTAGGTGTATATACTATGATCAACATATCCAAAAATCATAATCATCTAACGGTTGGATTAACGGAAAAACGCTAATCAAAATCGTTAAACAAACTAACTTACCCATTAATTGCTGCAACGCAGCCCTCCAGCAAACAATTCATAAGAAATCTTATAAAAATCCGAAAATTACGAAACAAGATGGAATGGAAAGCTAACAAATAGATTTACAACTCTTATGTTTATGAAAAACCAAGATCATGTACTCGCCGGCCGGAAAACTCACCGCAAGCCGGCTGTTCTTCAAGAACAGCAGAAAACCAGAAATCCGAGACTAATCATGCATAAATCCTACTCAAATCTCAACTTATTAACATGAAACTTAAATCAGTAATTCTAACAGGTATAAGGAAACCAACAAGGCAAGGATCAACAAGATCCAACGGCTAGATCTCAAGAAAACCCGAAAAGAACATCAGTAGGTATAACCCTACCTAGCTGCGCTTTCCTCGGCTGATTCCCCGCGATTTGATCACCAATAAGCCTCCAAACCACTTCAGGGTTCTTTCTCTCGTTGCCACGAATCCAACGAGCCTTAGAACGCCGGAAAAGATGGCCGAAGGAGGGAGAACGGAGGAGATGAAGCTCGCCGGCGGAGAAGGGAAGAAACAGAGCACCGCGGGAAGAAGAGAAAGAAGGAAGAAGAAGAGAAGAGAAAGAGGAAGAGGAGGGGAAGAAAAGGAGGGGAAAGCCTGGGGAAAGCTGGGAGAGGGGAGGGGAAGTCTTCCCTCTCTGACAGGGGAGAGCGACGGCCGACGGTCGTCCTCGCGAAAGAGAAAGAAAACACCGACTCGAGCATGATCGATCTCCAAGGCATGTGAGATCGATCTCCTTTGCAATCCAGATCGATCTCCTTGAAATCCAGATCGATCTCCTTTGCAATCCAGATCGATCTCCCTAGCCATCCAGATCGATCTCCTTTACTCAGAAACGCAAACTTGGGCTAAAACACAAGCCCAAGCTCAGATCTTCCGATCTCGGGTTCACCTAGCTATTCTAAACAAACACGAACACAGACAAGGTCAGTGTGTGCACACGCGGGTGTGAAACAAACCAACAAGGCGCAATTTACCAAATTGCCCTTGCGGTCTACAGCGAGCCACATGGGTAGAGGGACAGGTCCTCATAGCGGGGGAGTCGGATCGGTGACGGGGGAGCCGGATCCGCGACGGGGGAGCCCGAATCCGTGACGGAGGAGGTGGATCCGCGGCGGGGAGGGAGGATCGGCGGCGGGTGAGGCGGATGGCGACGGGGAGCCCGGATCAGAGACGGGGGAGGCAGATCCGCGACGGGGGAGGCGGATCGGCGACGGGGGGAGGCTGGATCGACAGCAGGGGAGGCAGATCGGCGACGGAGAGCTCGGATCGGTGACGGGGGAGGCGGATCGGCGACGGGGAGCCCGGATCAGTGACGGGGGAGGCGGATCCGCGACGAGGGAGGCTGGATCGGCAGCGGGGGAGGCGGATCGGCAACGGGGGAGACGGGATCGGCGACGACCTCGGGATCTGGTGGGGGGGTGGCAGCGGGGCGGCGGACGAGCAATGGGGGGGCGACGGGGACGGGAGGGGGGGGGGGTTTGGGGGGTATATAGATAATAGATAGGGGATAATTTTGTCTTTATTCACCAACAGTGGTACTAAAAGACCGAAGAACGGGTGATTTTAAATGCACCACACAAATATATAAGTGCACCACATTTTCTAAAAGTGCACTTAGACATTGATGAGTTAGAGATTAGAAAAATGTGATGCACTTATACATTTGTGTGGTGCATTTAAAATCACCCATGAAGAACTTGTATAGGGGTCTCTAGTAAAAGACCATTTGACAAATCTCCCTTAATAATAATGAAACAAATAACTTATATCACATTCCAACAACAGCTGGTGTAGGTGCACATCCATGGTGAATCAAAGCCAAGTTGTGACGGGTCACTGATCTGGTCTGGTCTGATCGCTTCTCTAATCTAATAAGAATTGGCCCGTTCCTTCTGGAATGATCTAATAAAGCATGGGCTCCCGCCATTATTAACTCTGTGAAGAAGCAACCGGAAGATTCCATAACCTTCTAGAGAGAGCTCCACTCTCCTCCACTCCAGAAATTTCGTCACCACAACACCCAACTCTATAAAATCCCTCCCTTCTCTCTTCCGAGGATCCATCAAATTTAATCGAATCGAAGCCTTATTAGTATAGAGCTAGTAGAATGGATCGCCTGGTGATGGGATTGGACGCGCCTCTGGTGTCCACGCTGCAGCAGATAATGGACATCCCCGACGAGATCGAGAAGGCGTTTAACGCCCCGACCCGCGCCTACGTCCGCGACCGGAAGGCCATGGCGGCGACGCCCGCCGACATCAAGGAGCTCCCCAGCTCGTACGTGTTCGTCGTGGACATGCCCGGAGTGCAGTCCGGGGAGATCAAGGTCCAGGTCGAGGACGAGAGCGCGTTGGTCATCAGCGGGGAGAGGAAGAGGGAGGAGGAGAAGGAGGCCAAGTACCTGCGCATGGAGCGCCGGGTGGGGAAGTTCATGAGGAAGTTCTCGTTGCCGGAGAATGCCAACCCCGATGCCATCTCGGCGGTTTGCCAGGATGGGGTGCTCACCGTCACCGTGCCGAAGCTCCCGCCGCCGGAGCCCAAGAAGCCCAAGACCATCGAGGTTAAGGTCGCCTAGATTAGATCTTGGTGGGAAGGATTTGTGTGTGAGAATGTGAAAAAGTGGCTGCTTTCGTACGTGTTTGGGTCTTTCCCTTCTCGTTATCAAGTATGTATTATGGTAATGCTGCTGTGTTCTTAGTCTTCTGGTACCGTTTACAATGATGAGAGACTGCTCAATTTGAGAGTCTGTGATGAATAGGAATGAAATTAAGAATGAGAATGAGATTAGCAGTGGAATTTGATCATTTCATTCCTGATGGTTATGTCCAACCAAACGTGTTGTAAGTGTTCAACACAACACTTACAAATTGGTCAAAAGTCATGTCAAAATGGAATGTTTGATTAAATCAGTCTGGTTCATATTATATCTTTCCTTTACAACACATAAGTCGTATGAAGTTGAGCTCTGAAAATTGAGGGTCCAAGAGGTAACATCTTTGTTTTCTGAAGTACTCCATTGCATTGCTAACAGATCAAAAAGCTTACAAGCTGCACAATAAACATACATTGTATGAAGTTATAAGACCCAAAGTGAGGATTACTTAAACAGATTTGAAATAACCGAGACGTTGGCGTTACAAAATATTCCAACTGCAGTTACAAACTGCAGCTCATCTTCATACAATCAAACAAGGACCTGACAGATACCTGACATTCGATTCCATAGCTTTGAGCTCTTTGAGGTAAACAAGAAAAAAAAAATCATTTCCGAGAGAACAATTCGTGACCACTGATGCATCCCTTGGCTTCAGTTTGCTACTTAGGGCTGCCTCGTGTGTGTGGATACAACATATGCATTGGTAGCATTGGTGATGACTCGTAGCCCAGATGGTTTCTATGTTTTTTAATCTGGTTTGACATTACGAGCTCGATCTCGCCATGAACCTTGTTGCAGGGCAATCACCTAAAAACAGAGCTATCACATTAACATTCAATACCGCTGAGAAATAGAAAACATAATAACAAGATGAACTGAGCTTTGGAAGTCTTACCTTATCACTTACAAGATCATTGTCGAGGTTCTCAGTCTTTCGTTCTTTTGGTTCATACTTCTCAATAGGTTCAGTTTCTGGATGGTCTGGTGATGCTGCTGGTACCCCAAACATAGCCTGGTCATGGGCAGCCTTAACATGTTCCTCTCGCTTGGCCTGTAACACAATTGAATGTAGGTCACTCTCCTGAATCAGATAATTAATCTTTGCGTTTAGAACGTATAAAACCATCCTACAATTATCAAGAAATCCATGTACCTGCACTGCAGTAAATCGGAAGCTTTGTCCAATATCCCTGACCAAAGAGGCGTCATCTTCTGCCACTGTGGCACACATGAACAAAAATGTTGGATACAGGATGTTTTAAATTCTAGACCAAATAGCATTAGTACATAGGCACAATTAAGAGAAGATATACAATCCATGGCCCACCAAACCAGAACATGACAAGAATATCAAAATTGGCATGCTTGCAAGGTGTATCATTTAAGCGAATTAAGCATCTGATGGATAACAATATGCTGAAGAAGATCGAACTTCACTATGACCAACTCTTTTGTTTGAGTGCTAAGAGATTTTATAGACATATAAATAAAACAAAAAAGCTGAAAGATACGATTTACCTTCAATTTCATCATCATCATCATCGAGAGGAGCGTCCTTATTGAAATCAAAACGTTCCCATCCAGTGCCCATGCTCATGGTCTTGTCCTTCGCAGCTAAAGAAAAAATACATTACAATTCAAGATTTGACTAATATAGGATAATACTTCCATCAGCTAGTGGACAGGCCAAACAAAGAACATCTAACAAAATGAGACATGGTACATACCAACACAAAAAAATGCAACCGCTACACTCCATTTTTGTTTTTGAAAGTTGAGTCTTTGACCCTAGCTTAGTGTGGGCAAATACCCATATGGCATCACAATCACAAACTCCACGAAGAGGATGCAAATCCCAAGACCTCGCGCAGGTGGCTTACCACTATACCATGCACTCATGGGCAATTGCCACCATTGTTACCACTAGATAACCTTCTTTGTAGAGTTATTCCAAGAAATTTAGTTTTAAATAAGCTTCTTTGTAGAGCTATAACAAGAAACTATAGTCAGCCTAATATAGCGTAATGTAAGATTACTTATACCCCTTTGTGTCTGGGAAAGGGAACTTGTTATATGTCCTATATATCTAGGTTCCTGCTTGGTTATATGTTTTGCCAAATAACTTCTACTTTTTGTCCAACCCACTATACAATCTACACCTTTCACCAGATACGCCAAACTGTCATTTCACTTCAAGCCCCTCCTTACCAACACAGGTAGGCCCATAACCTAAGCATACAACTTAAATTGGCATAAAGTTCCAGCATGGTATGGCACACATATTACGTCATTATTTTGAATTACATCTAAGGGACAAATGGCCAGCAACTGTGAGGAACGAGTGGAATATGATATGTTATTCATTCTATGCATTTGAAGGATATTGAAGTGTAAGAAGAGTTGAAGACCTAAAAAAATATTAAAGCATTTGCTTTTGTCAAGATAAGCATGCAAATTTATTTAAACTTTATTCAAGCATTCTCTTAATTACACTTGACTCTAAAGGATTCAATTCGCTAGAGATATCTACGAAAAGACATGTATCAATCAAATAGATTAACAAGATAACAAAAAAATGATGTAAAATATACCAGTTTGTGAAAGTTGAAGTTGTGTCTTCGCCCTAATTCTTTCACCTGATGTCTGGATAATAAAGCACAAGGGAATCACAAAACTGCTCACCAAATAGTCTAAGATCAAAAGTTGGCAACAAAAACAATTACTAAAGCCGAATTTAGAGGGAAGCTCAACACATTTTGGTCAAACCATTCAGGAGTACATGATTGAGGCTCATAGAAGAAAAGTCAAAAATAGAAAGGAACCAAATATCTAGACTACCTCATCTCCTCAGTCATTGTTCTTTTCACATTGATCTTGCTAATCTTCCTCCAGTTGCTAGTTCAAGACTCACTTCTCAAGTTAATTTGAGGACCACATACACTTCAAAGCAAAGGCACATGACTATGAGCAGTTCTACCATATGATGCGTGAATATTCAACAAGAAAGAATGCTCTCAATCCTTGTCCTAACCCCACCATTGGTCCTATATTTCAACCAGTCAATCTCTCCATGAGGATCGTCAACTTTAAAAAATTCTCATGGCTTCTCAACCTAAGTTTGGCCCTCTTGATAGAGGGGTTAATTCATTAGAACCTGATGGTTAGACCTGATACTGTTAATGCAAAGCTCTTTGCTCTCAACTCGCCTACTCACATTGCTATAAAGTGGGTCACCTAAATAATTTTGTTGGGGTTCCCTACCCAAAGAAATGACAAAGGTCCTCCAAACCATGGTTGTCCTGCTCACACTGTTTTAGCTCTTTTACATTTGAGAGTGCCCCTTGTCATCCTTTTTGTCTCACCGATGTCCATTCAGGCTCTTGAGCACAATATTGACAGCCCATTCCAAAAGTACACTGCTGGTTCCTATACATTCGCTAGCCCCAGCTAACATGCAATGTCAATCCAGATACCTTAGATAGAAGTTGGGTTCATAAATGTAATGCAGCCTCTCAGCTGACATTTAATGCTTCTATCTTATCTTTGTGCTTGCCTATGATACATCTTCATGCAATCCACAATGTTGATGGCTATCACCTAGTTGTATCATTGTCTGAATCCCTCGCTACATGCCCTCTCTTTCATGCTTCCAAACCGTTTACAATTCCAAAGTATTAGAAAATTTGTGATCTAGAATACACTGTCATACTCACCTGATCTGCAAACAAATCAAGAGATTGTTGCTGATCCTAAGGCTCAGTGCCCTTACCATTTTCTAGTCTTGCTCTGGTTTATTCCCCATAGCCTAGCTACTCCCGACCCTATTGTCTGCACTGTCACATTCTTGCACCCTATAGATCTCCATAACTTGTGTTTTGGTCATCTTCCTGAGGAGCATCTTCAGAGGTATTTTTCGTTTGAAGTAGTGGAGCGACGGAAGTTTTGTTCTTTGTTTCGTTCCAGCTGCAAGCTCACTAAGTTTGTGGCACAACCTTTTGCTTTCAATCTTTTGAAGTCTTACGGTTCCTTTTAATTCCGTGCATGCTGTTGGTGTTTCACCTCCTGTCATGATTACTATGTAATAATATTGATAATTGCTCTTATTTCACCTTGGTGTATCTCATGCACCATTGTTCTTAGAATTTGCAACATTATAAGCATTTCAATGCGATGTTTCACAAAGCGCATTAGGATCTTCTGATCAAACTGCATTCATGTATACAATTTCTCACAGATGCAATCTATTTTCAATCCTATAGGAAACAATTCAGCAATCTCGGCATATATTAATGAGTAGAATAATGTCCGCATATGATCCTGTGACTCATAATATGTTCATCTCTCAAAATGTCTCATTTCTTGAGGACGTCCCCTACTATACCTCTAAAGTTCTGGAATACTATTGAATAGGATTGTTCGTCCTGTTTCTACGGGATACCATGTCTTTCATATGCATCGAAGTGTATTCTTGTGTCTATACATACATAATATTTGGGTTCTTTCCATAGAGTAAACAATCGTTTCCCTCACAAGCCCTATTCTCCTCGATAACACAAACTAGCAAGAAAAGCCAAAGTTATCTGTGTGGAAAGGTCTGAAGTTCACAAA
>OY986973.1:21003798-21100726 GCA_963920575.1 Narthecium ossifragum
TTGTATATTTCATCACTCAAGTTACTTTCCACTAGTTATTTTCCACTAGTTACTTTCCACTAGTTACTTTCCACTGGTTACTTTCCATTGGTTTAACATGGAAAGTAACTTACTTTCCATTAGGTAGTTACTTTTCACCAGGAATATCAACAGTCAGTGGGATATGATGGGAATTTTGCCATAAGAATATCAACAGTCACTGGGATATGTTGGGAATTTTGAAATGGCATTTTAGTATTAAAAAAAAGTAGTATGCCCTAAATGACTTAAGGAAAAGTATGAGGCCCTATGACTAAACATTTCCATCTGAATGGCCTAAACACCAATTATTTCTTATTTTTATGACTCATCATCTGAGTCATAACATTATACACACGTGGCATAAGTTATTATAAAGATAGTGGGCTGATGTGGCGTAAGTTATTATAGAGATAATTGGGGCGGGCAGTTAGCCGTGCTAAGTGGCACGGGCCCACCACCTAATCTTATATAGTAGGATGGTTATAAGTTAACCATCCTGCTATATCAAATGGTTGGGAGCATCTTCATCCAAGGATGGTAAACACCCCAGTATATAACCGTTTACATTAGAATAATAATAATAATAATAAAACCGTTCAATGGGTGGTTAGCTGCCAGGTGGCAGGGGCACCACCAGTCTTCTATCTTATATGAGGCGAGGCGAAGGTTAAGGGGTTGTTTGGTTGATGTGAATCAGGATGCATCGCGTACACAATGCACCCTTAGAAATCGATTCTATGCTTGGTTCACCCATGCATCATCTAATGTATGTACCACGCGATACATTTTTTAAACCAAATTGTGCATCATAAAATGGTCATTTCATGTGATGCACCATCCACGGTCGATGCATGGATCAATCGTGAGCGAATAGAGGAGGATGCATGGATCGACCGTGAATGAATAGAGGATGATGCATGGATCGACCGTAACTTATATTTGTTCATTTTCTTAATTATTTAAATGTTGGTTTGGATGTCTCAGGTCGACGGATAATGCATGGATCGACCGCGAGCCTTGTTTGATCAAGGTTGTAGATTGAAAGTCGATCCAAGTATCGACCCTGAATACATCATTCCTTAACAGAGGCTGACGGTCGATGTGACAGTGGATGCGTGGATCGACCATGAACAATGAAGGCTGCATTTTCAGCTAGATGGCTAAAGCGATGGTCGATACATGGATCGACGACCAGCATATGCAGAGTAAAAAACAGAGCCGTTGGGAAATTATAGGGAGTCGTTGAAGGCTATTTTGATTGCCATGTATATATGTTGGTAGTGTGAACATTTTTTGTAACTCATTATATCATGTTTTTCAATGTCACAAAGTTGTTGGTAGATGATGCTTTGTTCATCAATCCAAGCCAACAAATGGCAAGTTATGTGAAAGTGTCTAATTACCAGCCAAATTAGTTAATTAGACAAATAATAGTATCCTTTTCTTTGTTATTTATAACAGCTGAAGGTACCATCACAACTATAGAAGGTGGTGACCACACCCCATTAATTCAGCCTCCCTAAATGAAAAACCAAACATGAGATCATGTTCCATCGGATGATCCCAAAGGAAACCAAACAAGTGATCTGGATGCCCGATGCATACACCCCAAGATGCATGGATCTCACGATTCCTTTGCACCAGTGATCTAGCAATCAAACACCTGCTAAGTTATAACCAATAGGCTATGCACATATAACTTATAAACCAACTAGGTGGCCCCCTGTCCCACTTGGCATGGATAACCACCACCCCCCACTACTCAGCGGCGAAGCCAGAAATTTTTTTCTAGGGGGGGCAAAATGTATATCAATATAAACATATGTTCAAAGTTACTAAGTATAATTTTTTTTACGAGTGACATCATTTGTCGAGAATCTTAAATGAAAAAATATACATTGAAATAACTACAAGACTATATATGTGAGTAAATATAATCAGATGATCTCACATATCTTCCTTCGAGCATCCGAATGCCAATAATATGTTGACGAGGTTGACAAGGTCCTTTTTGTAAATATGCTCGGAATCACGGTCTCTAATAGGATAATCTGAAATTTTAGATCGCACACTAGGATCTGCTTGAATATCTTCTAAATTAATCTTGGGCTTTTTACATATTTCTACTTCAAAAGTTTCTAAATATCATAATTACCCTCACATTGTTTCAATTTACTAATATACCCATGAAAACTTGAGAAAAAGGTTAATCTACCCCTCGGGTTACTTGCCGGCTAATCATCATGGAATATTCTTAACGCCGTTAACAGCGGCAGCTAAAAAAGACGTTATTACCCCTGTTAATATGCCCCTCATAGTCACCCTTTCTGTCGCCGACCTCGACCTACGCCCCTAGCAGTCACCCTCTCCCGCGTCGAGATCACCGATCAGATCTCGGGGATCGATTCCCCAGGTCCTCACGACCCTACCTGTCACATCCCGACCCAGAAAACCCATCCGAGCCGAGACATGAGGGGAAACCTACACTATTCACATCCAATCTGGCGGGACAATATACAAAGCGGAATTAACTTTTAATTTAAAGACTTCAATGGCATAAAGGTAAACTAAATATTACATTTCGGAATAAAACTCAATCAAAGAGGGAACATGATTTCATTTATTCAACGCTAAATACATCATCCTCAAAAGATAACTTTAAACATAAACTGCCAAGATACACATCTGTCCCTGTCCCTCTGAGACCTCAAACGCGTCTGGAAGTCGACGCGCCGCCAAGACCTGATCCAGCTGGAAAATCGAGGAAGAGCCGGCGCCTGCACCTGCAAACGCAGCCCGGGTAGGAGTGAGCGATAAGCTCAGTAGGGTTCTACTCTACGACACACTGAAAGGAGGAAAACAACAACAATGATATCTCCCCGAAGATCGCGCCTCCAAGCCCTAGCTCAGTCGGTTGGAGAGAGGAAGAGAGAGAGAGGGACAACGACAGGACAAGAAGAAAGAAAGAGAGAGAGAGAAAAGAAAGGGGTTATTTATAGAAAGTTGGAATCGATCACAGCCGTCCGATTCGATCGCTTCCGATCGAGCCAGTCTCGACCTCCGGCGACCTTCTTCCACCGTCGATCCATCATCAACTTTTCTTAGCCGCAACCGTTGGATTGCCTCTTCCGACGCCGCCGAGCTTATCCACAACCGCGCTACCTACCTAGTTATCATTGAAGTGCGATGTTGCTACGCTATCCAGCAAGCACCAACCAACCGGGCAACAAGTACATTTTGAATATTTCAAGAAAATTGTAGTTCTTTACAAAAACATAGCACATAACCAACCGGCCAACAAGCACCTTTTGAATATTTCAAGAAAATTATAGTTCTTCACAAAAACATGACACATGGCTCATAGATCTATTTCAGCATGATTTTGATAAAAAACAGAGCACATTGCGCCACCGGGAAGGGCGGCTGGACGAGAGGTGGCTCACGCATGGGTGCCGGAGGCAGTGGCGCGGCACTAGGTCCTCACCGATCAGACCTCTCTGGAGGCAGTGGCGCGGCACCACAAGCATGAGGCGACGGCGGAGGGATCTAGGCAGTGCTGCTCGCGATGGTGTAGCTCGTGGCGACTCCGGTGGCGACTGTGTGGACGCCGGACCTCCATCATTGCTTCATGCGCACCGTCGAGAGGCTTGGCCACTGGACCTCCCCCCAACCCTTGGCGGGTGTTCCCTCTCTCCCTCCCGTCTCTCTCTCTATCTTTCTTCCTACGTCAGCAAACCAAGGAAAACCAGTCAAAATAGGCAAAAGCCGGTCAAAATTGATGAAAACACATGTAAGCTTAGGGGCGTTTGTTTCGTTAGAATGTTTTTGGAATGCTTTTGGAATGGAATGTGATTCCAGTGGAATGGAATGGAATGTCACTTTTGCTGTTTGTTTGGTGGTGGTGGAATGGAATGGAATGTCATTTTTGTTGTTTTTTTTGTGTTGGAATGGAAACAGAATCCAGTGACTTTTTCAGTTTTTGTGTTTGTTTCGCGATGGAATGGGGGATATGGTCACCCCTGAATGCTAGTGGTGAGAATACCACCATGTATTCTGATTTTGATATTTATTAAACTTTTTATGACATTAATAATATAATATAATTGTGATCTTTGGATATCTATGTTGATGAAAATATAATCACTTTAGAATTTCTTTGTTTTTTAATTTTTTTTTAATTTTTTTAATCATATTTGATGTTGGAGAAGGAATTGGCCAAGCTCTTTATTAAATTTATTAATAATATGATATTGGCCAAGCTATTTATTAATAATATGATATTAAATTTTTTTGTTTTTTATCACACCCTCATCCCCTTCCCTTCCTGATATATGATATTAAATATATACTTTTGACCATTTTCCCTTCTTCCTCTTTCCTTCCTCTCTTTTCTTTCCTCCACCTGACCCCATCTCTCCACCGTGCGATCGTTCCCTCCGGCAACCTTGGTGATGTGCTCCGGCAATCTTCGTGCTTCCGGCGTCCCCAACAACTCCTGACCTCCCCTCCGCGAGCCTCGCCACCGCACGTAACCTTCTCCTCCACCGAAACCCTCATCTCCACCCTTACCGGCGGTTCCACCATTGTTCCCGGCTGCGTCGAGGATTCGAGAAACGAACACAAGGATGGCGTCGTGCTCCCATCGCTGATCCCATGGCGGTCGAGATCCGGGAGAATGGAGTCTGGCAAAGATGACACTTTGGCATCTCCTCCTCCGGCCATCGATACCGGTCTTGGTACCTTCAAAACTCCATCTTTTCGATCTCCGGTTCCTCCATCTTCATCTAATAGTCCATCAGCTACCTCTCGCCGGCCAGGAGGAGGGGACGGCTAGCAGGTTGGGGTCGCCGGCAGGCAAACGCGCGAGGAACCGGATGGAATAAATTTTCCATCCGCTGGAACGTGAGTCCAGTGGTCGCTGGAAAAAAGAATTCCAGCGACCGCTGGAAAATGTTTCTGGCCCATTTTGGGCCAGAAACAAAGGCTGGAAAAAATGACATCTTGGAAGCATCTTGGAAGTATCTTGGAATGGAATTCTCCAGTTCCAGCGAAACAAATGGCTGGAAAATGGAATCTGATTCCATTCCAGCCTGGAATGAGGTTTTTCCAGGGAAACAAACAGCCCCTTAAGTAAAGAACATGGGTAATTAAGTAATTTACATGCCCTGGTCAGGTTATAACCATGATTAAACCATGGTTAAGTTAGATGGATAGATGGAGGGGTAGGTTTATGCATTTTTCAAGTTTTCAAGGGTACATTAGTAATCTGAAAAAATATAGGGGTAATTATGATATTTAGAAACTTTTGAAGGAGAAATATGTAAAAAGCCCATTAATCTTTGATGTGGAATCATGAAATCTTTTGGCACTAGGTTTTGCTTCATTATGATCAACATCTTCTACCGTAGGAGGCAATGGATTTAACTTTTTTTAATAACAAATTTATCCATGATTGAACCTAATAAATATGACGAAAATGTTGAATAAAAATGATATCTTGAATAATTGAAAGACATCTTAATTAATAGGGACCTAGACATTCTAGATACTAGCAAGCATAAACCAAACAAAAAAAAACAATTCTTGCAATACAAAACAAGACGTAGAAAACCAAAGCGCAGGAAAATAGGAACAAGATAAGAAACGAGATAAAAAACCAAAGTTCAGAAAAGTATGATCACGACTTACCACTGTCGGTCCGTCGCCAAAGTCGTCGGATAGTCGGAGTCACCGGTCGGAGAAGAACTGAAGGAGACCGCACGAAAAGATTCGAATTGTTTTGATTATGCAATTAGGTTTAGATAATTAGATTTGTTTTGATCCGAGCCGTTAAATCCGAGTCGCCGTCTGGTCACTGGTGCACGTAAAAGCTAATATGAATTGAATGCCATATTGCCATGTGTACTCCCAATTCCCAAGTCCCAATATCTAATCCGGTTATCCTTTGTAGTTTGTACTTTGTAAATAGTAAATAAAATACAACCAAGTCCCAAACCTCATCCGGTCATAGGTCATCTGGTCACTGGTGCACCTAATGACCTAAAACAAAAGGCTAATAGTAAATAAGTCAGGGGGGCAGCCCCCCCTTGCCCCTACGTGGCTTCGCCACTATCACTACTCCTCTCTCCCTCTCCTAACCATCTGCTAACCTCCATCCTCCACTACACCCTTCCACATGACTTTATCTCGATCGCATGATATATCAATGCAAAACTTGGATCGGGCATCTTCGGCCGCATGGGAGAATGCAACTTATCTTCTATAATAGATTTTCTAGTTTTTCTTGGACCGGGCATTCTAGTTTTTCTTTTGAGGTTTGTTATACTACTATGATACTTAGAATTGGTAGCTACCACTTCTCATCTTTGCTTGCGTTTCATCTCTCTCTCTCTCTCTCTCTCTCTCTCTCTCTTGTTTTTTGGCATCTTCTTCCGTTCTTCGGTTCTTTGATTGTTCTTTGCAAAACCCATCAATGGTTTTTTCCTTTTTCATGCGTGAATTTTTTGGGCTTTTATGTTTGTTTTGACAGTGTTGAAAGAAATGGGTTTGATTGCATTTGGAGCCTTTTTTGGATCTGTGTTCCTCTTGATGCGTTGCCAAACCGATCAAAAGGAAGGCAAACCGGAAATACCCAAGTGCTTGAGATCATTTCTTTGATTATACCCTTAAAAGATAAGCAAAAATAGAGTGTTAAACCCATATTTTTTTTTGGTTTTTGCCAGTTCGATGTGTTGACTTTTCCTCCCATGAGGATGACGGCAGCAAGGAAAGGATCGATCCTAAGAGACAGAGGGCACCTGTTTGTAAAGATCAAGGTAGGATCGATCCTAAGATCGATCCTCTTCGGGATGTTGAGTTTTGAGGACGCTCGGGTACAAAGGATCGATCTCTCCTATATAGTAGGATCGATCCTCCTCGGGAGTTTGGAATTCATCGATCTCAAGCATACTAGGATCGATATTTCCCTTGAGTGGGATCGATCCTTCCCTATTGGATGGGCAAATCCGACGGCTCAGATTTAATCCAGATTTGTACTCTTTGGAGGCTATAAATAGAGTGCTTCTAGGGTTTCTTTTGTGTGGTAGAGATGTGGTTGAGAGGATTGTGAGAGGTGTGAGAGTAGGCAACCCTATAGAGAGATCTCTTTGTCTCTGCTAGGGTTTGAGCTTTGTAATCTCTCTTTCATAGTGAAGATTTCCTCTGCTGCCCGTGGTTTTTTTCCTTCCAGTTGTTGCTGGTAGGTTTTTCCACGTAAATCCTTGCCTCCATTTTTTCCTTTTCTTTGTGGTTTGGTTGTTTCTCTTCCACTGCGGCATCCCCGTCATTATCTGGCGCATCTCCGGCATCGTCGAGACCCTTAGATTCCCCAACACGATGTGCCATTTTGGTTTCAGGTTTTAGGGCCTTGTTTTTTTGTGAGTAATTAGATGTGTTTGGATGTTGTCTTCTATTACTTTTTCCAGAAAGGAGTTTAAGTAATTAGATGCGTTTGGATGTGTTTGGATGTTGTCTTCTATTACTTTTTCCAGAAAGGAGTTTAAGTAATTAGATGTGTTTGGATGAATCCAACCCTCGATGGGGTCCTAGGATACCACAATCAAAATTATTTTGACAATAAGGATAGAACTTAGGCTTACAGACCAATATGTATGAGATAAATAGAATTTTCTCTGAGTGCTTCTTTACAAAAGAATTCAAAAGGTTTTAGGAATCATGGCCCTTTTCTGATTTGTTTTGGTAATGTTGCACATGGCTAATTAAATAATACTCGAAGTCCAGACCGAGGAAAAACTAGAAAAGTAGCAAAGGCTAATTTAGGGTCTTTTTCTAGAGCTCTAAGTGTTCATTCTCAAAAACAATAAAGCATGACTGCATCTTGTTTGTATAGTGCTACCAGTTTGACCAAGAATATTCCTTTCAAGCATAAGGTGAGTCTTTGAGAAGCAACTCATAGATCTCTAATTGTCATGGTCACAATTAAGAACATACTCCAGCATCGACAATTCTATTGAAGAAGAATCAACTACTTGAACAATTTCAAATATTCTAGCTGAACAATAGCGATTATTTCAAATTGCTTTAGCCAATTGAAACAAGATATCTCCCTAAATCTTTATTAGACATCTCAACTGCACATAAAATATATAATTTATGTATAATATATGCCGTTTGATTGCGTTAATTTAAGTACGGCCAAACCCTCCAATCCCATCAAGATCTCATATCAACATCACAACTAGCAACTTTGAAATGGATTAGTACAAAAAACCGACCAAATGAAGATCCAAACCCTAGAAAGACATTTAGTTAGAGGAGGAGCAAATCTTAGGGAAGGGATGGCGTACCTCCAAAAGTTCAGTTGCACGAGATGGAGCTGAAAAAGGGACGAGAGAGGTAGAGAGCCAGTCAGAGCTTGGAGACGAAGAGAACTGCATTTATGGGAATGTCCAACATGCCTATTGGCCTTGGCGCTCGGGAATTTGCTTCACTAATGATCTGAGAATTTAAAGAGTTTGGCCTAAACAAGTGTCCATTTCATATGTTGGACTTTCATTAGGCCCATTGACACGACTAATCTAAGGCCAATGGAGAACCAACGGATGAAAAGTAGTATAAATTAGTAATTACGAATGACCCCAATCTATTGGTTATATTGCAGAAAAAAGCCTTATACCTTATCTATATTTGCAATTGGCCGTCTATTTTGTGCAATCGAGGCTGGTCGACGGTACATCAACTCATGTGAACTATTACGGCACGTTTGGTTCGCACAAGGAATGGGAATGGGAATGGGATTAGGAATGGGAATGGAATGGGATTGGGATTAGAAATGGGCTATTAACAAGATGATTTTGTGATATCAGGATTGAGAATGGGAATGAAGCATGACCATGTTTGGTATATAAACAAAAGCCTGGGAATGGAATAGGAATGAGATACAGATGACTAAAATACCCTCTTTTTCTTTTCTTTGTTGTTTATACGATGGGAGAAAATTTCTTCTTCCCTATATTTTTGAGCAGACATAATTATGCAGTTTGTATGATCTAGATTTAATCCTATATATGTCCGTACTTTCTTTCTCGACATTAATTAAATTATTCGGAGAAAATGTTGTTGCTGCTCAAGTGATGTTTTGTTCGTACAATAGGCTCTAGATGCAAGCATTGCCTATACACCTTCCCTTCTCTTTATTCTCTGTAGCAGCGAATTGTTCAGGTACAGAGATTCTTTGCTTTCATGGAGGTCTTCCAGTGTCTGCCTTCACTATCTTCTTTATATGTTGTGAAAGGTTTGTATCTTGAGAAGTTAAAGCCAATAGCTTCTGATGCTGCTGCTGAGACTCTTGAGTATACTCCGACATGGGTAGTGGAAACAAACATGAACTCAGCTACATATAAACAAACATGAACTCAGCTATATACACATTACAAACTAATCATGCACTTAAAGCTTCAATTCAAAATTAACTCAGCTACATATAAACAAACAGTGGAAAGGAGAACAAAAATGAGAAACAGAGTGAGAAGCAGAGTAGAAACAGAGGAAAGGTGACAAATGTTGGAAATCCATCGCCGGAGGAGAGAGGTCGGGGGAGAGGACGCCGGAGGAGGAGAGAAAGAGGGGAGGAGAGGAAAGACGGGGAGGCCATGGGAGTTGACCCTGTGCCATGGCCGCATGCCGATGAGGTTGGGGAAAACCTCTGGGAGATGAGTTTGAACCAGGTGATGGAAATCCATCGCCGGAGGAGAGAGGTCGGGAGAGAGGACACCGGAGGAGGAGAGAAAGAGGGGAGGAGAAGAGGGACGGGGAGAGGACGCCGGAGGGAAGAGAAAGAGGGGAGGAGGAGAGGGACGGGGAGAGGACGCCGGAGGAGAAGAAAAAGAGGGGAGGAGAGGAGGGACGGGGAGGCCATGGGAGTTGACCCTGTGCGGCCTGGACTTGAACGAGCTCGTGTGCGTCGCCGGCGCGCACACGCACGTCGACGCCACCCCTGCACCATGGCCGCATGCCGACGAGGCGGAGGAAAACCTCCGGGATATCAAGGCGGCTCCATGGAAAGCATCGACAGAGAGGACGCCAGAGGACGAGAGAAAGAGGGAGGAGAAGAGGGACGGGTAGGGAGAAGAAGAAGAGAGGAGAGGGGAAGAGGGAAAGGGCATACCTCCACCGATGACCACCAGCAAGTCGGGATCAAGAGGACGCCGGAGCCGCAAACTGCGCTTCGAACCTCGGCAGGGAGATCACGTGGAAGAGGGTTTCACAGGGAGAGAGAACGCCAGGGAGATAAAAGATCGCAGAAGAGAGAGTCTGATCAAAGGGTAGATTAGTAATTGTCTTTTCTAATCTCCCGATCGTCCGAAACGGAATGAACCAGTCCGGGGTATGAGATGGGAATGGTCTATTCCCAAGTTGTCAGGAATGAAGCATTCCATTCCTGACATTAAGTCCCAACCAAACATGGGAATGGGATTTGACTTGGGAATTGACCATTCCATTCCCAACTTTTTTGCCCAACCAAACATGCCGTTAGATGCCGACACATCCAATGGTTGAGATGAATTATTACAGGGAAAATAGCTTTGTGGTTTAGCTTCTTGTCTAAGGGCATGTTTGGTAAGGGTGTAAAAAGGGTGAAAACTTACCACCTCCTTTACTTATGTTTGCAAATTTTAACCATTCACCTTAATGATTAGACCTACTTTTTTAAGGTAATGGCTGACATTGATTGCATGCTTTTTATTGGTTTGTGTATGATTCTTCCTATATTTCAGCTTTGAGTAAGATAGTTAGAATTCTAAATGTGTTTTAGCTTCACATGTATTGACCGTTAGTCTCTATATATTTAATTGAAGGGTAAAAAGGGTTTTGGTATCTCCAATTTTCAAAAATAGGCGTTTTGGTACCTCATAAAATTTGGTTCGCGCATTGATACCTCCAAGTATTGAAATCGCGTAATTTAGTGTCAAATCACAGACGGGCGTCAGTGAAGGTTGACGGAAACCGCTCATGTGCGATGCACGTGAGTGGTTTTTAACCCGTTCGCCGGACGAGAGAAACAGGGGAGGAGAAGAGAGGTCGGAGGAGGAGGAAGAAGAGAGGTCGGAGGAGGAAGAAGAAGAGGGGTCACCGGAGGAGGAAGAAGAAGAGAGAAGAGAAAAAGAGGAAGAGCCGACCGACGAGGGTCGGGCGCGGGAGAGAGGTCGCTGGAGGAGGAGAGAACAAGCAGGTGGAATTTCTAGATCTGGGTTCTTTTTCTTTAGTTTGAATCTTCTTGCTCTGTTCTTTTTCTTGGGTTGGTAGAACGGAGAGGGATCGAGAGAGGAAGCATATATCCAAGGTATGTACGATGTGTTTTCCCCGTGGGAGGTCTCTTGGTGGGCACATGTGGTCACACATGTCGGCGAGAACTCGTCCTCCGACGTGGATGACCGGTCGTCGGGGAACAGAGCTTGGGTGTGGGGGTTGGGACGGCGTATGGGCTTAGAGAACACCGGGTACAAGTTGGAGCTCGAGGAAGCAGCCATCCTCCGGCCGCCTCTCTTCTTCTTCTTCCTCTCCGGTGACCTCTCTTCTCCTCCTGTGTTTCTCTCCTCATTTGACAAAGGGATTAAAAAACCACTCACGTACAATGCACGTGAGTGGTTTCGTCAGTCTTCACTGATGCCGTCTGTGATTTGGTACTAAATCACGCAATTTCAATACTTTGAGGTATCAATTTGAGAATAAAATTTTACGAGGTACCAAATCGCCAATTTTTAAAAAGGGGTATTAGGCCAAAACTCCAAAACTGGTAGTCTTTTTGTCCAACACCCCATGGTATTTGTCAAAAACCCCATACCCACTTTTTTTTAATTAATAAGCCCAAAACACACAAAAAAGACGAAAATACCCTTTCATATATATTTTTTTTCCCTTTTTCTCCCCCTCTCCTCTCTCCTCTCTCTCTCTCTCCTCTCTCTCTTCTCTTCTCCGGCGACCGTCAAAGAGCACCGGCGCCCCCCCCCCCCCTCCCCCCGACCCCGTCCAGCGTTGCCAAGGACCCCCACGACCGTCCTCACCCACGAAAACCACCCCTGAACTCCTCCCTTCGACGCCGACGCCTCCGTTGTCATCGCCTCCACAACTCAAGCTCCCCTGCTGCAACCCGGCGCCACCACCGTCAAGAACCGCCGCCACTGGCCTCGCCGTCCTCCACAATAGTTAGATCCGGAACCCCCAAACCCTCCCGATCTCTTCTCCTTCATCTCCGTCTCAAATCTGACGACGACGTCCACCTTCCTACCTTCAAGACCCGCCGGCGCCGCCACCTTCGATCCATCGCATGCGGCTGCGCCACCGGCGATTTAACCCAGGGGATCAAGTCCTCATGCCATCACGATCACATCCCCGACGACGCCGACCGGACATCCCTCCTTGCCGGCGATCGGGCTCCGACAACTCCCAGTCGTCCGATCGAGCCGCTTCAGCCGATGGATGGCTTGGGAGGCGAGCCGGGGGTGGAGATAAAGGAAGAGGAGAGAGAAAAGTGGGGTAAAAATAGGAAAATAGGGGAAAATGGTAGAAAAATAGGAAAAAAATGATAAACTAGAGTTAAGAAAATGAAAATGTATAAAAGTTGAAAATGAATTTACAAAGATGAAAATGATTTTAGAAAGGTGAAAATGATTTTAGAAACATGAAAATGCATTCAAAAAGATGAAAATGAATTCATCAAAATGAAAATGCATTCAAAAAAATGAAAATGAAATTAGAAAGATGAAAATGAATTCACGAAGATGAAAATGAATTCACGAAGATGAAAATGAATTCAGAAAGATGAAAATGATTTCACAAAGATGAAAATGAATTCAGAAAGATGAAAATGATTTGAGAAAGATGACAATGATTTTTGAAACATGAAAATGAATTCAAAAAGATAAAAATAAATTCAGAAAGATGAAAATGAATTCACAAAGATGAAAATGAATTCACAAAGATGAAAATGAATTCACAAAGATGAAAATGAATTCACAAAGATGAAAATGATTTTAGAAAGATGAAAATGATTTTAAAAATATGAAAATTATTTTAGAAAGATGAAAATGATTTTAGAAAGATGAAAATGCATTCAGAAAGATGAAAATGCATTCAGAAAGATAAAAATGAATTCAGAAAAATGAAAATGAATTCACAAAGATGAAAATGAAATCACAAAGATGAAAATGAATTGAGGAAGATGAAAATGATTTCATAAAGATGAAAATGATTTTTGAAAAATGAAAATAATTTTTGAAATATGAAATTGCATTTAAATAGATGAAAATTCATTCAGAAATATGAAAATGAATTCAGAAAGATGAAAATTCATTTTCAACTTTGTTGCATTTTCATATTTGTAAATTCATTTTCATCTTTCTACATTGATTTTTGTCTTTTTTAAATTTATTTTCATCTTTTTAAATGCATTTTCATCTTTCTAAATGTATTTTCATCTTTCTAAATTCATTTTCATCTTTCTAAATTTACTTTCATTTTTCTTGCATTTTCATCTTTTTAAATTTATTTTCATCTTTCTACATTGATTTTCATCTTTCTAAATTCATTTTCATCTTTTTAAATGCATTTTCATTTTTCTAAATGTATTTTCATCTTTCTAAATTCTTCATCAAAAGTGTCTTTGGTCACCTTAACTTTTCTTCTTAATTTTCTTTTTTTTTTTTGCACATTTTCCCCTATTTTTTACCATTTTTCTCTATTTATTAAGATCCACAACCCATTTTTGACTCTTTTCCTCTCCATTGCGATGACCTCCCCATCCTCCTCACCGGCGCCCCATTGTCCCCAACGGCACCCATCGACACCGCACGACCGTCCTCCTCACCAGGATCTGCCCGAGGTCCATCACCCTCCCAGATCCGGCTAGATCCGCTCTCCTCTTGGATCCAACACCACCTCCATCGGAGCTCACCGCCTTCCTCTTGGATCCAACACCGCCTCCACCGGAGCCCGCCGCCCTCTGACGAGATATTCCGCCCAGAAACCCCCTTGGTCCCCATGTGCGCCGCCCATATCCGGCCCAGCTTTGATGGCCTCCTCCTTGACCCACTGCTTTCGATCCAGGACCTTGAGCCCGAGATCGCCCCTGCCACCGCCTCCCATGGTGGTGGAGCTTTCCATGGCGTCTCCGTGGTGCTACCACCACCGCGGCTTCTGGAGTAAGCATTGGTCGTAGGTGGCGGCGGCTCCGATGGAGGAGGTGCTGGCGGTCTGGGGAGCTGGCCGGGGTTAATGGCCATGGGTTACGGTAATGGGTTCCGGGGTGGTCGGTGACGCGTGTAATGGCGAGGCCGGAGCCGGTGGCGTGGGATTGTGGCAGGGAGGCGAGGGAGCTGGTGGTCGTGGCAGCGAGGGGTTGGAGAGGTGAGCCAACGACGGGGCACAATCATGGACACGAGCTGGGATCTCTGATGATCCGGCGAAAGTGCTCCGAGCAAGGGCTTGACGCCGGCCTGTGCTTGGTCAAGATCAGGAAGTGAGAAGAGTGGGTGGGGGAAGGGAGGGGAGAACGAGAGAGAGAGAGAGAGAGAGAGAGAGAGAGAGAGAGAGAGGGCCTGTGCTTGGTCAAGTTCATGAAGTGAGAAGAGGGGGGGGGGACGAGAGAGAGAGGGAATTGGCATGGAAGGGCAATTTTGACTTTTGAAACATTAATACCTGACAGCTAATACCGTGATGGGGTTTTAAGCTTAAACACAAAGCTAATGGGGTTTTTAATGAAATTTTTTGTTAAAATGGTGTTATTGGCAATTAACTATTTTAAAAATTAGAGGTACCAAAACCTTTTTACCCTTAATTTAATGTTGCGCTTGACATCATAGCTGTTAAAGCCCAATTCGGAGTTCAGGCGGGGCTCGAGCGGGGCTCGGCGCGGCTCGTTTCCACTCCCAAAAGTGGCCAAGTCACAATCTTTCCCGCTCACAACCGTGCCCTAATCGCCCTAATCGTCCCTGAAGGACCACGGCCGGCAGACGGCCATTGACGACGGAGAACTCCCGGCGGGATCCCAGTGGTTTTAAGGTATTTGAAGTTCTCGATGGCATCCACCGAAGGTATGAGCAGTAGTAACGGCGGCGGCGGTCTAGATGGAGAGATGGAAGTGGAGGCGTATCGCCGTCTCTTTCCTCTTCTCTTTTACGAGCGCCATCTGCGTGAGTCTGTCCGACCTGACGCACGCCCTCTATCGCGCTCCAGGGACACCTCCATCGCCCTCGGTAGCCTTCTCCTACATGTTCTTTTAGTTTCCCCTGAATCAAAAGGCACTCTTTCAGCAATTTCTCGTCTCTACAGGACCAGTAGCTTCTGCTGACGGCTCTGCTCTGATCAAGATCGGGGAAACCGTACACACTCTCTCTATTTCCGTTCCTTCTCTAAACGAAGCAGAAATTGTATTATGCTCTTGAATTCTCTCAATAAAATGCTTGTTGATTTAGACCATGCTTGCTGCCGTGAAACTCGAAGTCATGACACCTTCTGTGGACTCGCCCGATCAGGGCTGCTTAGGTAAGAGCTGCTTGCTTTATCCATTCGTCAGTTTCTTATGCTTGCTTCTTTTCATTGCGGGGCGAAAAGGCTGAATCTTGGTTTGTCGCTAATTTTTTACTGTTTCTAGCTATTGAATTCCACATGCCGCCAATTTGCTCTCCAATGGTTAGGCCTGGGAGGCCCGTTGATATTGCGACTGTCATATCTAAGCAATTACTGGATGTTATCTTGAGGTTTGCAGCTCGCTGTCCAAATTGGATTTGCTGTTTTTGTCATTTTGGTTCTCTATAATATATTCTGGATTGCTGTGTTATTTATGAAATTTTTTGGCACAATAAGTGTGTACATAGAATCCTGAGCTTCCATTTTGTCTCGTTAAAGGATGCCCGCTCTTAACTAATTAAAAATCAAATTAATTACTCTGGGCTTGATAATGCTGCCATGCTGTCGTTCAACATCTTTCACTCCATTTTCTATTAAAATCTAAGAGTATGAATATGATTTTTTTTAAGGTTGTTACTTATGGAGGGGAATGTGTGCTTATACACCATATCATTGGACTCTAAATTGTTCCAAAAAACTATTTACCTGGATTGCCAGGGGTAGCTGCCATGCTTAGTTGTAATGTAGACCAAGATTTATGTGCATGGTTTCTAACACTTTAGGTGGTAATGTGGCTTGTTATGGAAGTTGACTGGGCTTTCTTGTGTAACATCATCAAGAGGAAATGAAGATCAGGGTACTTATATTCAGCTCAGATTTGTTGTGGAAATTGTCACTTGTAATATGGATTTCCTATTGCTTCAGTGACCTTGTATCAACTCGAGATTCAAATAACAGCTATTTGATTCATGATGGCTTATGTTACTAGTAGCACTAGGAAATCTACCTTTCTAGGTGCTAATGCTAGTGGAGGAGAATATGCTTGAACATAAGTTGGAGTTGGTACAGGTGAGTTGTTGATAGTGTTGCTATGCCCTATGCTATCTTTGGTTCTCCTTTTTCATAGTGTTCTAGAAGGTGATACCTTCTGTACCAGGAAACCCCAACGCCAATCCTTTTTTTTTAAAAAATTTGTGACCACCGCAAAAACAACTGAATCATCATGGATACCTTCTGTACAGCGGTCAAATGGTTGTAAGGAATGAACTGGATTTTTGTCCTTTATCCTCATCAAACCAAATCTTCCATTATTGTACTTGATCAGTATAATGAGAATTTGGTCTTATCCAACAGAAACCATCGGGTCTCATTTGAAAATCTTTGATGAGCAACAACCGGCCTTTGACCATGATTGGTGTGTTTTTGCAATTATAGATGATCGAGCACAAGTTTTTTTCTCAATCGTTAGTTACTGGTTTTAATTATGGTCGATTGATCATGGCCTATAGTTAACTTGGAATAGAATAATAAGCAAGTATTGATTTAAAGCCATGGGAGTGCAATTCAAGTTAGGTTGATAGGAGAAATTGAAGATTGGAGAGGCTTATACCAATCCTCTCTAAGCATTTGTAAAGTTTTTGCTGGAGGTAATAAATAATAACAAGAAGAGGGCCAGAAGAGAGAGAGAAGAGTGGTCTTTGGGGTGGGGGTGGATAGGTGGTATGTTTGCAATGGCCTTTTGCAATTAATTATTTTACATGCTGTCTTTAGAATTATCTATTGCCTTCTTTTGTGTCTTAATTGAATGTGTTGCTAAGTTTGAGTTTCCTTATGCTTATCACTCAAAAAGCTTGATGCATATTGCCATGACTTACTTTTTGGATTACTGCAGTTCTAGGATGATTAACCTAACGGAGCTTTCTTTAGTCAGTGGAAAGGCTGCATGGATGGCTTATCTGGTATTTTCCCTTCTACAACATAGTAGTCCATTGGATATTTATCGCGAAGTTCTTCTATACGTTGTTTAGTTAGATGTATATTTCTGTTATAGTGTTATCTTTAAGATATTTCTTTAGATCCATATTGAATATAGCTATTGTATGAGGAAAGGTTTACTTTTTGTACAATTTGAAAATTTTTATGCGGATTTCGTCAATATACACTAAGAATATAAATTTTTGGTTTCTGTAGGATATTTACTGTCTCAATGCTGATGGTTCCCTCTTTGATGCTGCACTTCTTTCGTCAGTTGCTGCGTTTTCTTGCTGTAAGTCATCTTCTTGTATCAATTCGAACCGTTATTTGGCAAAAGGGTGATGTAATGAATTTGATAATCCCTCTGTCATGATAATAATCAATTATCTGAGTTGTGTAGATACATGAGACTTTGGCTGTCAAGTTTCAATTATGATACCCTATCTTTTTAGGAGGATTTAGCAACTAGGGCACTGCTTTTGTTTTTGGAATTGTTTTGCGCCAAATTTTACTATGATATTGGAGTATGGTGATTGGACTATGGTACTAAGAACTTTGAACTGATTAGTTGTGCCAACGACTGGTTTGTGACAATAGTGGCATATTTTGTTTTTGTGTTGAACATACATGGTCTATATTTCTAGGATTTATGGTACTTTCTTACATGCGCAAGTTTTTTATTCATGATTACTTAAGCGAAGAACAGATGAGATGACTTGTAACAAAAAGAATCTGATGAAAGAAAAAAAAAATCTTTTTTCTTGTGTATGAATCCTTTAGGAAGCACTCTATTACTTATATTTACTTGGTCGCAATCAACACCAATTCATAGAGTCTCGAAATCAGTCTAATGGCCTGCCAAAAGAATCTCTTGATTTTCTCATGGCAACTTCTCAAATTAGGTTTTGGTTATATACCCAACTTGTTTAGTTGCTGAATGCAATATGATGAGGATGATAGTCTTGACGACGATTAGTCTTATCAAACGTTGTAAAAGATGAAGTATATACCATATGCTTTAAGATTCTTTTCGTTGATCTATATTGGCCTCGTTTATACCTTCCCTTGGATGCTATCCTGACTCTAGTCTTTATGTATTGCTTCTATCCATTTGTCTACATCCTTTGCCTACATCCTTTGTTGTTATATTGCATGTTCGACTCAAATTCATACTTGTGTATGTTTTTTAATAAGATGGAGCATGATCTTAAAATTGTTGCTCACGAGTTATACTTTGTTGGGCATATCACATTGCTGGCATGCAATGTGTTTTCATCC
Source organism: Narthecium ossifragum (assembly GCA_963920575.1). NCBI lineage: Eukaryota > Viridiplantae > Streptophyta > Magnoliopsida > Dioscoreales > Nartheciaceae > Narthecium > Narthecium ossifragum. The sequence continues at coordinate 21,022,477 of OY986973.1, forward strand.
AGGCTTTATGTTAGACATTGACTAGGTCAAGCCTAACATTATTTTTAACAATTTTGCTTTCTCTAGTGGTCTGAAATGTCAGCCCATTGTTGTGTAATGTCTCAGAATATTTAATTAGAAAGTTTGAGCCCATTATTGTTAAGGAGCTTGAATAATATCAAAGATTCTGGCAACTTAAGCTCAAGGTGGCTACAAGCCTGTGAACCAGCCAGAGGACTCGATGATGGATTTCAGGCTGTCAGATATCTGATGTTAAGCTCCTATATTAAGTAGTAAGGCAGCTTATTTGACATTGGGTGCAGTGGCAGTGAGAATCCAATATCAAGTATCATTACAAGAGATAGCTTAAAACCAAGTCTCTGAAGAATTATTTTGAGAGATTAGATAGGGATGAGTAGTACCTTAAAGATAGAATTTTTGAGTATTCTATTACCCATTGCTTTGTTAATTTATTAAAAATTAGGATGCAGTAGATAAGATATCTTGCGGCATACATTGTGAGAAAATGTTTTGAACAGATGTGACACTTCCCTTCTTATTTTTCAAATCCACAGATTTTTTAAGTGTAGTTCTCAGATCGCTTTTGTTTCTTGCGTCTTGATTTTGTAGTTTGCATGAAGCCAACCTTTGCTTTTATTCCTTGCTTCCGTGATTTTTATGCTTCAGTTTGGCCTTTTCTTCTAGTTTACCTGTCTTGTTATCATCCTTATATGGCAGGATGGTTATAAGTTAACCATACTGTTGTCCTACGTGGCAGGAGAATGGCCTAGGTGGAGCCTATGTGGCATGATAATCCTAGGTTGAGGGGGTTTAGTGGGTGGGAGTTATTGAGATGGGGTTGGTGGTTACCCTGCCAGATGACAGGGGGCATAACTAGTTATTTATATGTGAACCCGAGACATGATGCCATATGCAAAAATGTTGCCATGCTTCTCATCAATGTGAACTTTGATTGCCATGACCATGCTTCACATCTTATGATTTCCTCTCTTTTCCAGTGGAAATTCCTCTTGTTTCTCTCACTGATGAGGGAAGAGTAATTGATGTACCTGCGGAACTTGGGAAAGGCAAGTCAATGGAGTTAGTTAATAAAGAAAAAAGGAAGCTCTTGCTCAGTAGCCTTCCATTTTCCTTGACATGCGCAATTCACAAGAACTACATTTTAGTAGACCCGACTGCGGAAGAAGAATCCATCATGGAAACGCTAGTCATAGTGGTTTTAGACTCTATGGGCCACCTAATCACTGTACAAAAAGCAGGTGGAGCAGTTCTTGCATATTCATCAACAATGAAGGTATTTCACCATGTCCCTTCAAGTTTGTTTACATATTTTGGCTATCCCTACCAAAATCTTCTAGCATCTCATTTCTTGACATTTCAGAAATCTTGAAAGTGAGTGATTTGAGAAAATAAAAGCCAAAATCTGAAAAGTAAATAAGATTCAAGTGTAACCATTTGAGTATTCATTTTAGGGAAGGAATTGCTTGATTATCAAGGTACTAATATGGCTGTTGTGTGATTAGCTTGCTGTCCAACGAAGGCCTAAAAATGTATTCCAACATGCCTACTCCTATTTCTTCTCCCTTTGTCCCTCTTTTTCCCATCCCTCTCTCCTCTCCCTCCTTCCCTCGGATTTCACTACCCCTCACCCCATCCGTCCCCTTCTTTGGATTTCACCATCCCTCGGATCTCAAATTCGAGAGAGTGAATAAATTTGTCTTATTAAAAACTTTTGGATACTCATGATCCGCAGTGTGAATCATGTATGTTCTAAGTACTATTTCAATTGTAATCCACCAGTGCAGCATCTCATTCCTGCAAAATTATAAATCTGTATTAAGAAAATCTTGACTATCGAAACAGAGCCTGAATCTTTTGAGATACTGCAGATTTGTGATTGTAAACTTGCTGTTGAATGTGATAAAACTGTAATGTCATGCCTACTAATTGTCTCTGGTGGCTGCAGGACTGCATTGCACTTACGAAGCGTAGGGTGAAAGAACTCCAAAGGATTTTGGAGGACTCAACTTTGAACATAGAAGTTGAATAGGTATTTACATTATAGTTTTCGTTTGTTGGTAGGCTTTTGTTCGATATTATGCATTGCTGGAACTTCAGTCGCTCTTATTTTATGCACCTGGCTCTTTCTATCTTTACAGACTGCAATAATTTAGTATGGCATAGATACAGTTTAGCACTATTTCACATTAATTTCCCCGAATGTGATCAGCATTAATGCCTTGCATGTAATTGTCTACCATGTGCTTATGTTCTGTTCTGACGCGCCTGCCTGGTTCGCATGAGGATCTATAGTGTGCATTGGGACTGCTGTACCGTATCATCCCTTCAACTTTGCACTAGAGCATGCTTAAAAGAAATGTGAATTATGCCATGCAACCAGTTGTTGCCTTGCTTGGAGCTTTATGTCTGCTTCTGAAACTCTCCAAGTATATCCAACTGTAGATGAACCTTCTTTCTGGATTCCCTCTCAATTTTAAGCAACTGCAAGGGAGTATTTGACAGGTGTTTGCAATGGGAGCTGCTATATGTCAACATACCATCAGACTTTACTGATTGAGCACTTGTTGGTGCATAAATGTACCAAATCTTCCATTTTGGACTGTGTGCTATGAAATGTCTGGGGCAAGACTTGGCTGGAATTTTCTCAGGCGCACTGTGATTGACCTTCTCGTGCATCTTCTGCGTCCTACGTCTTTGTAACTCTCTGAGTGAGCTCTTTGTTTAACCTGGTTGATACTTTTAACTGCTGAACTTGCTGTTCGTCCGCGGTTATGAGTTTGAGTTTTTGGCATTTTGGTTCTTTACATTGGAAAGCATTCTCGTGATTGTATAGCACCATCTACATGAGCACAGTTTTAAGTTATGCACAAATTTTTGCAGGAAGTTTTTCTTACTATTACTAGACTTTTATGCAAAATGCTCCCTGTTTATGTCTGCATTGTGGTCAAACTCCTGTTTTAATGGTATTAGTATTCAAACCCTGCTCTATTGCTGTATTTTGCAAATAGCCTGATTTAAATCTGTATCTAAAACGTATGTATAATCTCTATTTATTTTTATATATTCACTTATCTGTTCCTTTTTGGTTTGACGAAGAAACTAATAAGGCCCTATACACGTAAGGAACACGCGTATAAACTAATATGCGTATAATTCTTGATTATATTTGTATCATGTGTATGCGTATAATTATTATTTATACATAGATTAGTTTATACACGTGTTCCTTACGTGTATGGGGTTCTATTATATAAAAAAAACATAAGAGGGGTCTTAAAATGTAAAAAGTGAATACAAGAGTCCTATTTAGCAACAAATCCTGAATCCAAGGGAAGGGCTCTAAGAACAATCAAAGACTATTTGAATGATAAACCAGTAAGAACAATGAGAATCAGCTAAAACTCCTGCAACCATGAATTGCTTGCCTGATAGTACTGACAAGAAAGAAAGAAATTCATCTCCTTGAAGAATAAATCTGCCACCAATATGAACAATGAAGATCTTGCATTCCCACAACTCCACTTGCTTCAGGTTCGTATCAGAAGAAAATATCAGCTAATGTGTCAATAATTTTCACCATCATCTAATAACTTAATAATAGCACAACTCATAGTGGACGAGCATGCCTTCCAACTTCTATGCTCGAATATGGGAAATATCACCCCCCTAATGGATGGAGAAAAGGCCAGTGTTATCAAAAGCTCAAAAAGGGGAAACAGCTCTTCTTTGATGAGAAAAGAAGCCTTCTTTTGTGCACCGAGTCCAATAAGCAAAACTGTATCTCCATCAAGATGGAACTTAAATGAGATTATTTCAACGGACTTCAGAGCCCGCCTTCGCACACATTCCTGCAGATGGACCAATTTGGAAGACCAAAAGAGAGTTTAGAAGTTTAAATCAATCTATACGAAACAAAACAGTGGAGTCAGCTAAAGCTTGAACCGGCAAAGGGACGGATTCTGGTTGGAGCCGCTTTGATCCATGTGCTGACCCAAAATAGAGCCTTCAAAATCCAAATGCTGGACAATGAACTATCATGATTCCCATGAGGATGAACGGTGTGATTATTTAGACCAATTAGGATTTTGTAAAGCTAGCTTTGGAAACTATAGGCAGCCCATTTGGAGCAAATATCATAGCCTTACATGACGACGTCAAAGAGGCCCAAGACGGATAAAGAACTATATCACGTTGTAAGATTGTCTGCAAGTGATATCGTGAAGACGTAGACCCAGTAGTATCACTCATTGATCATAGAGGGTGTCAAGCGGCTTTCAAGTATCAATGAATCAATGGCAGCGATTGAAGAAAAGCTATTGCCTATTTATATTTCTTTGCTACCTAAACATCTTCAGAAAAGAACGGAGATTGGTAATAATGCAGCGCAATTAGAATCAAGAATCGGTAACTGTTGGTGAAAAAAGAGGGGGAAACTCCGTTGTACATAAGTTAAGCTAGTACAAGAAAACTGGTATTGGACGCCATTCATCGACCGCAATATACTGCTGACAGAACAATGATGAGAGCTGAAACTAACGCAGAAAAGAAAGTTGTGGTGGACACAATTGTTGCATGTCTCTTGTTTCCGCAAGGCACTAACCACATAAGACTCTTTGATGATCCAGCATTCGAATTGATGACTGTCCAATAATTGGTCCCTTGTGATTGTTTTGGTCTGCAACGCATAAACAAGTCTGGTTTGCCTATCTCCACTCTTGAATATTGACTTGTATCCAGGGGCTGCAAGCCATAAAAAAGAAATACAGAAGTTGTTACAAGCATGAAAGTAAAAAAAAAAAAAAAATTGTTTCAAGCAGAATCCGAAGCAATTTTAGCACTCAAGTTTTTCATAAATAGATCTAAAGAAAAGGCTCTAAGAGCATTATCCATACGTTCCTTATCCCATTCTCAATCCATATATTTAGGGAATATTATTAAAAAATGTCACACAACAGATTCCCTATCCTTAAACCCATTCCCTATGTCATTCCCTAAAACCAATCTCATTTCCTATAATTAGGGAATCTGTTAAAATTTAGGGAACGAGTTTAGGGATAAGGAATCTGTTGGGCAATATTTTTCAATCATATTCTTTAAATTTAGGGATAAGGAACGAGATAGGAATCTATTGGAATGAAAATGCATTCCCCATCCACTAAACATATTTAAGTTTTAAAACTTTCAATATTATTGGAAATCAATATAGGGAAAACTTTTGGGTGCAAGGCAAAAACCGATTCCCTATATTATAGAATGACATAAAATCACACCACAATAGGGATAGGGAAGCAGCTTATGTGAATGGGGAATGCGTTTTTATTCCAACAGATTCCCTATCCCGTTCCCTATCCCTAAATTTAAAGAATATAATTGAAAAACATTACCCAACATATTCTCTATCCTTAATCTCATTGCTTATCTCATTCCCTAAATTTTAACAGATTATCTAATTATAGGAAATGAGACCGGTTTAAAGGCATGACATAGGGAATCGATTTAGGGATATGGAATCTATTGGGTGACATTTTTTAATAATATTATCTAAATATAGGAATAAGGAATGGGATAGGGAACCTATTGATAATGTTCTAAAGTTTTGAAACTTGACAAGAAAAGGTACATTATCAGTATCTTATGAAGGCTATATATAGTAGTCCACAAATCCATATTGGATGTGAAGGAAGCTGAGCTTGCTGCGCTGGGGAAGGTGGTTGAGAAGGCTCAATGTATGGGAATGACGAAGGTGATGGTATAGACTGATGCCAAAGATCTTGTGGAGAACGTTACTGGACGCCGGAGGTGGCCCCAGCAGCTCCAAACTCGGTTACAGACTTTGTTGGAGGGCCATCCAGATTCAAGAGTCACATCTAAAGGTTTATTCCTTGAGAGGAAAGTGAGGAAGCTGATCACTTGGCAAGAATGGCTAGAGGCCTAAGTTACAGCCAGTTTTGGTGTAGGGAGGAGCTCCCCAGGTTTCGTGATTGTAAGGGGTGGGTGTGCTTCTTAGCCCTGCGTTGAGCGGGTGTTGATGTTTTGTATGTCCTTTCCCTAGGTTCAGCTCAATTAGTCAAAAAAAAGTCCATATTGTAGGCAAAGAAATTTCCAAAAATAGTTTTAAATTGCCAAATAAACTTACTCAGCTAGAGCTTGATCCTTGTTTAGAGACAGAAAGATAGCAAAGTTAAAGATGCCCAATTCGGCATGTGAGGTCCTAGATTAGAGACCAACCAAGTCCAGGAAAAGCTCAAACGTTTCATTTTCTAGATATGCACTTGAAAAAGAACTTTAATAAGAAAAGCCAATTATTTCAGTAACGTGCAGCAGACTCACTGGATATCTAGCATGCAAAGGCAGTTCGATGACAATTTCACAGCATCTCAGTGCAGCTCCACACCCGATATCCATGTGAATCTCAACGATGGATTGATTAGATAGAGCCGAAGGCAATTCCAAATTTGTGTCCCCGAATACAGCGGCATCACGAAAAACTGCAAAAAAATGCAACAAAGAAAAGCTAAGCAAAAATAGTGAAATAGTCCTTCAGAGACATGCATAACATGGAAAACCCCTTACCATGATGCTGGACAAGATGCTGGAGCTCAAATGGGTCAGCAAAGACCCCAAGTGGAAGTATTTCAACAACCATTGCTTCACATACATGATTATCAATCCATGACATGAAATCCGATTGGATATTAAGTTTTATGCTCGTTAGTATACGCTGGTGAGAACCTTCACCCAGAAGATGCCTTTTCAGGGACACAACTTCAATGCTATTAATCATCTTATCTGCTAGTGTTTCACATAAGGTATTGGAAACATATTTTTCAGATGTAAAACCATAAAAATCTAAATCAGCCAAATTATTGTGCTTTTCTGAGTCATAGCTAGTAAGATACTTCTCAGATGCTGCCAAACAACCAGCGTGACTCGGATGACTGATTTCCACAAGGTCAACACCCGAATCACAACTGTTAGCCTGAAATTGAGAAATGATTAGTAAGAGATGAAAGGTCTATACCAGACTATAAACCTAAATTTGACAGGAAAAGGTCATATAAGGTCCGAGACAAAGGAAGGTCAGAAATAAAAAGAATAATTGTATTGGCTACGAGAATGGAAGACGAAATAGAGGATGTTCAAATCACAAGAAGCATGTTTAAGCATGTAGCATCCGGCTGACCCTAACGAAGAGCCTCTATAATCTATTTTCATCCATGACCATGTCACAGCATAACAATGCAGACTGAAACGAAAAATTGTGCATTTTAAGACTGAACTGATCTCAGTATTTCACTCAGTAGAATTACCTTAAATGGGTAGAGCCAGATACTATAATCATATACTCATATGTAGTATTCACCAACAATAACATGATTTTTGTTCTTAAATATGACTTATGAACTTTTAAGGAACACAAAGAATATCATGTATGTACAAGGCAAATATGAAAGAAGAATCACTCCGTTGGAATATATTGCTTATTCCCTATCTAAAAAACACTCAAAGACCAAACTTAATTCTGGACTATAATCTCATGAATTTGCTTTCCATCAATATCTTCTAGTCAAGTTACTTCAAGTAAAGTTTAAGTTTCTAACCTATGGGCTCTAAACAGTTCAGTAGTTGAAGTTCTGAGGGTTAACGTAGTCCATCTACACAAGTACAAACGTAGAATATAACTTACTGTATACTGATTTCTAATACACACCTCGATATACTTCATTACAAATGATGCTTACTTCTTATCAGCTATATACTCCTACCAAGACTACATTCCATTACAATGTCAAATGCAAGCACAGTCGCCCACATAAAGAAGGAAATACAATCAGGCTGACACCTCCAGATCCAGAAAACAAATATATTTTCTAAAGTTACATTGTTGGTCCTAATTATATAATTTCAAGGAAAGAGTGGTGGGCATCAACAACTTGTTGCTTTCAAGGAATAACTAACAATCTGAGCAGTTTCCCTACTGCCACAGAAGGTCTAACTGCTGGAACGGAAAAGTCTTAATTCCGTACGATGCCATTTTCTACAATCACCCAACTTAAAGCATACATAGATTTATCAACCCTCTGCATGATGATTTCTATATGTGATTTAGTGTTTAAATCAGAATTGACTTTTTAAAAAGTTGGATCCAAATTCACAACCTATAGATGTTTAGTTCAGCCGATTAAATTTATATAAAAAGATATCATATCGGGCAGATCTCCATACCATGATTTCCCATCATGGCAGACAAAAATTAAAAGAAAACATAACCACAAAATGAAAAATTGACAGCACCTTATCAAGAGAGAGCTATATATTATCCTGAATACCAAATGCATTGCTACTTAAGGTCAAGTTAACGGTTTTGCATAGCGTCGTCTACCATCCATTCTTACTAAGTGCCGAACTAACAAAACCGCAGACATTTATGATATTCCTTCTCCCCAAAACTCCAATCAACATTGGTAGGCTTCCATTAGCTCCGTTTTCCTACTAGCACTTGCTCTTGTCCTTCCTTCATACGGCAACCAATTTCAGCTCTTCTAACATCACTGCATCCTAAATTGGCAAGGGTCCTAAACTTCATCTCTCAAACACCTAAGCCGGTGACGAAAACGCCGTTCGTTCTGTTCAAATCCACCTCAGCATTGTTATCTAACCTCATTTGCTTCAAGCTATTACTTCAACTGCATGAACCATACACCAATCTTGGCGTTGCATGTTATTCATAGTCGTTAAACCTACGATCATGGTACAACAAAGAATGTAGGATATATACACCACAATGCCTTTCTACAATGCAGATACCCAATTCACCAAGGTATCAAGTAGGAGGAATGCCTCATCCTACATTGTTTCATTCCACCTCTTTATCCAAAGATGTCACTAGCCCTGAATACATTCACGGAAAGGGCATCTAAGAGAGACAAATAGGGCAAATCCGAAGAACCATAGTTCTTGTCCCGGAATGATATTTCAAGAGATGAAATACCGTAACAGCAACTAAGGATAATCTTCCATAGCATCATTATTGGTCGAATGAACAAACATAATTGCGAGCTACCCAAACAACAACTACTACGCCCATGATTCAGAGATAAATCAAGGAATTCAACTATTCAGGGTAATAAACGCCCACACTGACCTGAATGGGAGACGAAGACCCAAGAACCCAGCCGCGATTGGCTATAGTGATCACGATGCATATCGTACCAAACATCATGTTGTCCTGCTCCGGAGACATCTACATCAGGACTGGACTCATATATGCCATTCTCAGAGAAATCCAATCCCCAACTGCTGGAAGAACCAATGCTGCGGGCCGAGGAGATTTGGGAACATCAAAGGATCTTTCTTGAATGAAAGAAACAGGAAAAGCGGAGGAGATCCGAAGTATACCTTAGGGGTCACCTCGTTGGGTAGGGCCTGTCTGTCTGGGTTTCTCTCTCGGAACGGGTCGCCGGTGGGGGGCCGATGGTCGGAGGATCACGACTCAGAGGATCGAATTGGATACCGAACGCGAGCGAGCTAAGGTAGATCGATCGAGTTCAAGTCGAGCTGAGAACTCACTGCTCGTGTTACGCTAAGCCCCCGTCTGGTATGGTTACCTTATTCCGGGCTGTGTTTGGTATGGGAATAAGGAGGGAGGGGGGGATGACCCCCTTATTCCCATATTTATTCCCAAATAAATTGAGAATAAATTTACTGGAATAAGATGGGCCCCATAAGTATCAGGATAGGATCACATGTCTTCCACCACCCGCATTTATTCCACCGATTAAACTAAATTTTTTTTTACACTACTCCACCTTCCGATCTTACCCCGCCCCTCTCGTTGGCAGCCCCTCTCACCCCCCGGCCCCCTCTTTTCTTTGGAGAAACCCCATCTCCCTCTCTCAACCCCTGCAACCACTCTCCCCGCCCCTCGTCTCCTCTTTCCTTCGAGAAAACCCATCCGCCGCTCTCAACCCCACCAGCCACTGCCGGCAGCGCCTCTCCCCCCCCCTTCTCCTCTTTTCCTTGGAGAAAACCCATCCGCCGCTCTCAACCCCACCAGCCACTGCCGGCAGTGCCTCTCCCTCCACCTTCTCCTCTTTTCCTTGGAGAAAACCCATCTGCCGCTCTCAACCCTACCAGCAACCCCCGGCAGCCCCTCCACACCCCCCCCCCCCCCCCCCACCCCCCCCACTCCTCTTTTCCTTGTAGAAAACCTATCAGCCGCTCTCAACCCTACCAGCTCTTTTCTTTGGAGACCTATCCGCCGATCTACTGTCAACCCCGCCAGCAACAACGACCGGCAGCCGACCTTGCATCCCCTTGATAACAAAACGACGGTGATGGCCGGAGATCACTGTGTACACAAAAAGATATGGTGCTCCTCATAGTATATGTCCTGCCTTCGTCGATCCCTTGCCACGCACGGCGGAGGAACCCCCATCCAAGCCCTCTTCTTACCGAGAGAACCAGAGCTTCCGATTGCATTCTCCAGGTAACTCTTCTCTCTTTCCTATTTTTTTTTCCTTCCCTACATACATGCTTCTCTCTCTATTTCCCCTTTTTTTCGGAGTCTACTTCGTTTTGATCTTCTCTGATCTAGGTATGATTCATGATTTAGCATATACCACTCTCTGGAGAGTGGCTTCATTCTCGATTTTGCCGTCGATCCTTTCTTCTTTCATCTTTCGTTCTTCGTTCTTCGTTCTTCTTTCCTTCTATACGGAATTTTTTTTCTTTCTTCGACCCCTAGTTCTGTTCTTGGGTTCATCATTGATTTTCCAGACTGTTTGGCTGCATCATTGATTTTTGTTTTTGCATTCTCACATTTGCTCCCCACGAATCATGATCCTAATCAAGGATGCTCTTGGTTAGGATAGAACTATGGTACATAGCAGCAAATACATAGAACTGCATTTCGATTTTGGAATGCATAGGTTAGTGGGGTATTGTTGACTGTTTTTTCTTATGATACCAACTTGTTCCATGCCGTGTTCTTGTACACCATGGATCTGTGTAGCTCCTTGTCATTTCTTTCTTCTGTACACCGAGTACCTATGATCTGCAATTTGTTTCAATTTTTTTCGATGTTGCCATGAGTACCTATGAACTGCATTTCGATGTTGCCATGAGTACCTATGATCTGCAATTTGTTTCAATTTTTTCTTTGCCAGCCAGCCCACTGAATTTGAACCCTTGATATGTTTCAATTTTTCCTTCAAATACTCTCTACTGAAGCTTGTTTCTCCTTATCTTGAGCATATTTAAGGAGGAGTACCTATGAACTGCATTTTGATGTTGCCATGAGTACCTATGATCTGCAATTTGTTTAAATTTTTTCTTTGCAAGCCAACCCACAGAATTTGAACCCTTGATATGTTTCAATTTTTTCTTCAAATACTCTATACTTAAGCTTGTTTCTCCTTATATTGAGCATATTTAAGGAGCAAACAAAGCTAGAGAAGAGCAAAGGCATAATTGACACAGAATTAAGGGAATAACTTGGTCATCTCCTCTTGGCAGCGTTGTATTATTTGAAAAATGGATCCATGTCATCTACCTTGTTACAAAAATGTTCATTACATGTATTATAGTATTCATCATGCATGTATTTCCAGAATGTTCGTTACAAAAACATTATTGCTGTATTCATACAGAAATATGTCGAGGAGGAATGTCAATACGAATCTAATAGCCAGGAAAGAAAATTGGAAACAAGCAGAGGATTACCAACTGCTAGAACTACTGAGAATAAAACTCCTGGACGGGTTCTTTATTAACGGCCAGTTTACGAAAGATGCATGGAGGAAAGTTCTGGACGAATTCAACGAGAATCGTGCAAATAAGGTTGAGTTAAAAAACCTCAACCACAGGTTGAAAACCCTAAAAAGGACGCATGCCCTATACAGAGAGCTTGTGGGCATGAGTGGATGGGGTTGGAGCAGTGAGAGAAATATGATAGATCCACCAGATGCAAAGGGATGGGACGAGCTTGTTAGGGTAAGAATTTAATAGTGGTATTCATATCTTCGCTGTAGATTTTTATTACTATAGTCTACTATTCTCTGCTCTGTCTTCTAGGAATTTCCAAAGTTCATTCCACTCAGAGACAAGGTCTACATCTTTTACGATGTCATGAATCTCATAACAACTAAAAATACTGCCAACGGTGAGTGTGCGTATTCCTCCAACAACAAATTTGATGGTAAGAAGGTGGTCGAGGAGATCTCTGAGAGCACTGGATCATCGGATACTTCGTCAGATGCTCAGTCACCTCCTCGCACATTCCCGTCACGTATTTTTGCTATTAATATCGATATCAACGAATGCCACGCAAGAGGACCACTGTCTTCAACATACGGTGACGGGTCACAAGATACCTACTCCAGTGACCCAAGACCACAAGTCACGCCACAAACTAAACAAGGAGGCAGTGGTACTGGCACGGATGCGTCGGGTTCTTCCGGCAGAAAGCGACAACAACGAGAGGACATAAAGAAGGGTAAGAAGACAAGGGGGGCCGGTGAAGGTGTGGGTACACAACATATTGGAAATATGATGCGGAGGAGGCTGGACATGAAAGAGGAGGTTTTATAAAGGGCCACTGACTACTCTATTCCACGGTGTATGAAAGTAGCTCAGGCTTTGCCAGACATTAACGTAGATCAATTGATCACGTTGACTGAAATATTTGAGAAGGAGTCACAGAGGCTAGGATTTCTGTCTCTCGACAATGACTACAAAAAAAGCAAGTGGGTAGAATCAAAGGTGAATGCATATAACTCAGTTAGGAATGTTGACACCCAGCCATGTACATGGGGTACACGTGCATATAGCTCAGCTAGGAATGTTGACTCCCAACCATCAGCATGGGGTGCACAGGCTGGAGCATCATACCATCCACCAATGTGGCAGCCTCCCTCGGAGATGCCACACACATTTGCATATCGCCCATTTTTTCCTACCTACAATGTGGCTCAAGGTCCAGAAGGGCAAGCCGACCATGTCAATCCGCCCTAGACAACATATGGGATGCCAGATAATGACCGTAGCACACACGGCGGATCAAATCCAAACGTCTAGCGGTCTTTTTTCAGGGAATCTGTTATATTATGGGGGTGTCATTATCATAGTATTAATTGGAAAGTTAGAATGTGCCAAATATGCTTGTGCTTTCAATAGCGTTCAATTCTTTAGTTGCATTGCATAAGTAGGCATCTCAATATGATCTAAGTAGACATGATTTGATCAAATCATGAAATTGGATCGGCCTTCAGTGCATTGGTATTATTGTGAAAATTAGACTGGAATTAGTACTTGATTAGTCATCGATGCTACTTGATTAGTCAGCATTTAAATCAGCTTCCACGCGCTACCAAATTTCAAAAAATTAAATCAGGTCTCGTATGCTACCCAGCTGTGTAAGCAAAACTCAAGAAAAAAGAAGAGAGATCGCATAAAAAATCTGAAAGTTGTGTAAAAATTAGTTCCCGAAGGAACATCTTAGGGTTGGTTAATTCAGTCCCAACAATCTAACAGTGAATTCCTACAATTTACTGAATGAAGGGATAGAAATGTAAACTGCCTAGTCACTTCTGAGAACTGAGCCTATATATGAAAATCAACTGCTTCTCTGATCTAGGTAATTAGTCTTCAGATTTCATTGAATGTTAAATTGTCAGACTTGGAATTATGCAGATCCTTGTGCCACTTGTTGAGTGAAATGTCTTGCATATGTAGACAGTAAGTTCTCTATTGTAACAGCATGTTTGTTGCACAAGAACATGCTCACTTCCCCTACTTGGGGATTCCACGTTGATTGTAATAATGGATTGCTTTTATCTGCACATTTTTGCAATTCCTTCTTGTTAATTAGTCAAAACAAAATTTTGTTACAATTGTCCTGCATAATCCTGTGAAGGCCAGTACAACAACTAATCTGATGATTTATCAATTATGCATATACTGAAGTGGTAGTGTGCATGTAATGTGGGAATGAATGGTCTAGGGTATGAATGTCAAAACTTGGTTGTTGCAGTTGCGTATTAATTATTGACAGGTGCATATAAGTTTGCTAGGAATGTTGAGTAGTTGTTAACAACATGTTTTGGGTTTTATTTTCTTTATTATGTTACTTTCACTAGCATATTTGTTGCTATGGAAGGTGGTAGCTTCTGTTGGGAGATGAGGGCCACAGCTGTGTTGCATTTGGCTGGAGATAGGGCCATGACAGTGTTGCAGTCTAGCAGTTCTGGAGGAGTAGGACATGACAAGAAGGTGGTAGCTTCTGAGTGCAGTTGTATTATGATAGACAAGACATGACGTGAACTATTTGGTATTTATGTTGCAGTGGGCTGTTGTCTGCTTTATGTACTATTTTATTTGGAGGAGTAGGACATGACAAGAAGGTGGTAGCTTCTGAGTGCATTTGTATTATGGTAGACAAGATATGACGTGAACTATTTGCTTTGTATGTTGCAGTGGGATGTTGTCTGCTTTATGTAATATTTTATTTGGGATGTAGTAGTTGGGATGATACCCATACCTGATATGTGGACATGATAGCATGCTTGTCAGATGGTTTTGACAACACATGACAGGAGGTGTAGGCATATGAGTTAAAATAGGCTGGTGGTGTTGCTTTTATTCCATTGCATGGTGGCTTCCCTTCTCCTCTATATATTTGAGTCTGTTGAGCTCATTCTCAGAGATAACTGAGTCCTTGGTGGGTGTCTCAAGTTATTTTGCAATTGAGGTACTGTGTTTAGTAATTTCATAAATGATTTTTTTGTATTCTCGTTAATGTATTCTCATTATGTTTGTAAATGTTTTCATGTGGCCATAGTATACGAGAAGCCAACAACCACCTGTTTTGGCAAGTGTTGGCAAATATAGTAGTGGTACATGAGCATGTTTCATTTTTATTTGGCCTTCTTTGTCTTTGGCAAGTGTTGGCAAGTGTTGGAAAAAGATATTCTCACCGATCTTATTTCCTCCTCTGTCTACCTGGTTCATTTGCACCATGCATCCTTTTTTTTCATGTGTCATTTTTTTTTGGCCTTCTTGGTCTTTGGCAGCATTGTTGTTATGGTAACTTGGGATTGTTGTTATGGTAATATATATATATATATATATATATATATATATATATATATATATATATATTGTCCATAGGATACAGATCATGTTAGCGGTTCTGAATGAAAAAAAATGAATAATTTTCTAGGAAGAAGACTTTTTTGACTGGGAAATGAATAATTTTCAAATTAACACGGACAACAAAGTTTATAACCATATTCTGGATGCCCAGGATGTAAATATTGGTCTATATTGGTTATTTAAAATCTCGTTATTTTATGGATAAGCTTTCAGCTGTCATGTTGATGTGGCTAAATTCAGAATGTAGTATCATATTTTGTCTGGCCATGCTAAATTTTTGCAGAAATGAGTTTTCTATCATATGAGTCTTCCTCGGATTCATCTGAGGAGGAGATGATGATTATTCAGGCAGTACTAGATGAACATTCATCCACATCACAACGCCCAGCCCCAATGCCGTATCGCACTAGGCCATTCACTGGACATCAACTGGTGAATGATATTTTGTCTGGCTGCGAAAATAGGTGCTCGGAAATGTTCAGGGTGTCAAAATCTATGTTGAAGGGCTTGTGTCTGTTATTACAAAGCATGGGTTTGATTGAAGACACACCGAACATGACCAGCAGGGAGCAACTTGCAATTTTCCTTCACGCAATTGGACATGGAGTTTCTAACAGAGTGCTGAGTGAGATGTTCCAACATTTTGGAGAAACAATAAGCCGTCATTTCAATCACGTATTGACAGGTGTAGAAGCATTAAGATTTGATTACATGCATCTGTCTGGTGGTGATGTCCCCGTCCATCCCTTATTTCAGGGCAATTCCATTTACACCCCGTTTAAGGTATTTACGAATATTCTATCGTAGTGAGCCTATTTCATGTCATATACTTATGCTTTATCCCATAAATGCATCAATGGTATTGTGTAGAACGCTATTGGTGGAATTGACGGGACACATACTCCAGCATCTGTCCCCTTAGCAAACCAGCCGTGGTTTCGTAATCGCAAGGGGTACATATCACAGAATGTTATGGGCGTCGTGTCATTTGATCTGCAATTCGTGCATGTCGTCGTAGGCTGGGAAGGTTCTGCGACAGATATGCGTATCTTAAATTCGGTGATTAACAAGGGCCATTTCACAGTTCCAGAAGGTACTGAGTCTAGTGAACTCCACTTATATATTCACTGCCGCTATCTTCATGTAACTGTGAGGATGACATTGATTGTAGGTAAATTTTATTTAGTCGATTCTGGATATGCAAATAGAAGGAACTTCCTGGCACCATACAGAGGACAACGGTACCATATTAGTGAATTCCAAAACGTTCGCACTAGCCGCGGTAATGAATATAGTGGTCCTCGGGACATATACAACCATCGCCATGCACAGCTACGCAATCACGTCGAAAGGGCTTTTGGAGTTTTGAAGATGCAATTTAAGGTTCTGCGAATAATGCAGCCATACCCTTTCGAAGTGCAATGCCGTATAGTTCTGGCACGTTGTGTAATACACAACTATATTATCATAAGCCGGAAACACGATACCTACTTGTCACAATCTCATCAAACGGTAGCAGATGAAGGTACTGAAGACATAGATCCACAACAGATGATGCGAGTCCGTCGTGATACTGCGGGAGATTCATTGCGGGATAGAATTGCTGCTGAATTATGGGCAAACAGAAGGTTGGAAGCATGCACTATAATTACTTTTGTTTATTTATTATATTACGAAACATTTAATTTATTTGTCAAATTATTTCCTTTTTCTGTTGTTGTGTTATTTTAGATTCTACTAATGGTCAATAACTTATGCCAGATGAGCTTATGACGAAGTAAGCAGGCCAACTTCCACGGAGTCGAACATGTTACGTGCCGAGCAGTGTCCAGTGTTTTCTTCAACCATTTGCTATGTACTTGTTGCCATCCTAGTCGTCGTAGTTGCTGATATGCTGTTGTCGTGATGTTTCTGGCCTTGTATTATGTTGCATTGTTTAGATTTAAGATGGTGATTGTAGGTAAATGTGCCATTTAGGTTGATGTCGTCTGTATTAGTCATAGTGGTTTTATGCGAAGATCATCTGTAGTAATTTCCGAATATTCAGTTTCTGTTGATGCAGTTGCAATTTTTGGGGACAAAATATTATCATGTGCTTACATAACTCCCATGAAGTTTTGATAACAAAAAATTGCATGAATTAGTCATTATTTTTAGGATAATATATTATAAGGTGGTTACATAATTTTTGGAGACAATATATTATGATGCAGTAGTCTGTATCAGTCAAGGAGATATCTGATAAAATGGATTGGCAACATCTTCGGAGGGCATTTTCGGTATTTACCCTTCATCCCACTCTTTTTTCACCATTTACAACCAACAACTGTCCCTTATTCCAACCAATCATTACAAAGTTATTCCAATCTTACAACCAAACACCAAAGTGGAATAACTTTATCCCCTCCTCTATTCCCACTTTTTCTAACCCCAAAACCCCTTATTCCCGCTTTTCTTATTCCCATACCAAACAGCGCCCGGGTTAGAAAAGTGGGGTTAAGGAGTGGGGATAAATTTATTCTAATTTTGGTGTTTGGGGATAAGTAGTAATGATTACTTGGGATAAGGAAAAAGTTTTGGGGGTAGGGGTAGGATTTGTAGCTAATACCAAAAATACCCTTATATATAATGTGCTCAGAATTAGATTAATTTAATTATGGGAATGTCGACATGCCTCCAGATATGTCTGTTAATTATACGAAAATTATATTAATAAATTAACATTATATTATCACGTAGGAAGAGATCGGACCCGTGAACCGGGCTGTCAACCGCGATAGATCACGTAATAAGTCATTTACAACAAATACATTGTAATTAGGGGTGGCAATTAGACCTGTGAACCCGTCCCGACCCAAATTTAGCAGGTTTGGGTTTGGGGTATTCGGGTGTGGATCGGGTTCGGGTTTACCCGTCACCGACCCGTTAATAACCGGATCGGGTTCGGGTTGAGGATGGTAACCCGTGACCCGACCCATGACCCGTGACCCGACCCATGACCCGTGACCTGACTCGTTAACGCCCCGTGACCCGACCCATGACTCGACCCGTAACCGGCCCGTTAACTTATAAAATGATATTTTTAATAGAAAATTAATGTTGGAATAATGTGTTTGACTCGACTCAACCCGCTGGGAACCCGACCCATTTATTAAACGGGTCCGGCGGGTTGGGTTCGGGTTGACCCGTTTATTAACGAGTCGGGTTCGGGTCAACCAAACCAACCCGTTTAATAAACGGGTCGGGTTCGGATTGGACCTTTGGGTCGAGATAATCGATCTCGACCCGAACCCGACCCGCCAACCCGTTTTTCCACCCCTAATTGCAATATTAGAACAACATTACGTGTAATAGTTGAGGGTAGTATAGTAATTTACATCATGGTGTAGGCTTAGAAAACTAGGTTTGCTTAACCCAGGTTAAGCCACTATCCCCACCTAACCCCATTAGCTAACCCCAATCTTGTTTGGGGATAAATGGGGGGTTAAGGGGGGATAAGCCCCCTTAACCCCACACCAAACAGAGCCTAAGCCAGCTTATTTTTTCCATTTAACCAGTGAATGCCCGTCCTACGAATTACGATACGTACGAATACCTACTAGTGTTTCCTTGAGAAAATTTCGACAAAACCTCTTTTGTAAGTGGCTCTTAGGTCAAATTTGTCATGTTCATAGCTCTGAAACTGTGTAGCTCCTTCATGTTCGTGCCGACGAGGAGGAAATTGGTGGCAACACCGGGGAGCAACTCCGCTCTTATTACGACGACACAAATTGTACCTCGATCCCAGGCCATCCATCATTCGTATTCCCTTGTCCCTTATCTAATCTGATTTCTACTCAACTAAGCAGCGAAAGAATAAAAAATCTAATCGAATATGATTTCTTGATGCAATAAAATATGTCATGATCACTATTATCTACCCTCCGCAAGTCGTTGTTTGCTTCGGGGTTAGGGTTAAGGGGGTTAAGGGGGTTAAGGGGATTAAGGGGAATATGGGGTTAGAAAAAGTAAGGGTAAGAAATGGGGACATGGGAATAAGTGGTGCTCATCGTATTGTTTGTCGATAGAATAAGCATCACTTATTCTCACTTTAGAGCCAAAGCGAGAATAGTCTATTTTGGGTTATGGGAATTTTAGGATAGGAAAAATGAGAATAAATAAGTAATGATTACTTGATACAAAAAAAAATGTTTAGACGTAAAATGTGAAATAGAGATTGATATATTTGAATTTTTTGTTTATATTTTTAATTTTCTGAGTATTAAGGTTTTCATTTATATTTTTGATTATAATTTTCAATGTGTAGATGTATCGATGTTTGTACCACAAATATATTATAATATATATAATATACGATAACATATAATACATATTAAATAATGCAAAATATAGTATAGATTTAATCATCTAGTTTAATATTTTTAGAAGTCTTTTCTTATATTTTCTTTCTATTTTATTTACTTTCTTTATATGATGATATGATCGAAGTAGTGTGGTCCTTAGTCTATTTTAGATTTTTGATGTATTATGTGGATCGTCATCAAAGTCGCATTGAGCACCGTTGAGCCGAGGATATGACATGTTGGGTAAGTCTCGTAAACCGTTGACAGACGAGCATAAGAAATAAGAGTTTAAGAAAGATCTAGGTTGATGTAAAGCATTCACTGATCTGGCGTCATGATAAAGAAGGTAAGTAAAAATAGAAAGGAATATATAAGATCTTTCTTCTTTCAACATTAATCTATTATGATCGAGTTTGCAGATCGGAAGTATGGCATCTTCTTCAAATATTACTTGAAATATGAGTAAAAAATTCAAAAATGTCTAATTGACAGAATTCCTCACGGAATTAGACTCACTTAATAAGTGGTCTATTTCGGATGTCCCAAATAGGGAAATTTACCAGGTCGGATTCCTGGATTTAAAATTACTAATAGCGATAAAAACTTTCGAAAGGTCAGTATCAGTCGATCAAGAAGATCAGACACTCCAATTTTCTATCAGAAGATGATATCCAAAATTATATGAATAAATACAATGATATCCATATTGGATTAATTCAAGTGGCTTATAAACCACTTACACTTTCGGAATTAAATGCATTAATTCTATCATGTTTAAGGAATGCTAGATGCTTAAAATGGACCCAATCTCTAAAGGGAGTAATGGAGACCAGCTTAAGCTATGGTCCAGTATACTTTAATGTATATCCAAATTTAGGTCTGTCATTGACAGATCCACATATATTAGAAGTAGCCAGTCTTAATATAAAGACTTATGGATATGAATTTTTACCACAATCAGAAACAATAGCAATAATCTATCGTATTCATTACAAAGTTCTAAGTACTTTAGCCTCTAAAGCTAAGCATCATACTACACCGGGCAAAATCTTATTAATTGATAGTAAGTTACTATCATTTCGAATTGCTACTAATTGACAAATTAGATGGGATGAAGTAAATTTTCCTGAAAATTGGATAGTGCAAAATATAGTCCCCCAAAGCCGATAATAAATGATAATATTGATCAAATATCGCAAACGGCTGATTGTGAAGTTACCATCTCATTTAACCCAAATAGGGTATTTAAAATAGCAGATATTGCTACTAGTTCTAGACGTTCGTATTCGTTTTGAATAGATCCTTCTAAAATTAAGAATTCTCCTACGATTCAAGCAGTTGAAACATCAGATACTACCATTCCTCATCTAATTTATGAAATGGAGAGTAATCAATCTCCCACTGCATCTGAAAGAAGCTTCTATATTAATGGATTTTAGTCCAGGAAGTTATATATGACAATTCCTTAATAAAGAATTCCAAAGCATCTACAATGAGTTGTTTAGAAATTGGTATTTCTCAAATTTTTCTGGAAAAGAACACCAATCAATTAAATATGTATATTATGAGACTCTTAAATCTTAGGGTCAATTGAGATTCTTTGTACCTTGGTTTTCAGAATGTCATATCCAAAAACAATAACAGAGAATTAGAGTACTAGAAGAATCCAGAACATGGAGAACTAGTACTGGAAAAATAATTACTTCATTATATCCTCCTATTGAACCTCTAAGGCTATCAGGAGTATCTACTTCTAATTTAGAAGCAACAGTTTATTTTAAGCCGGCGGAAAATATAGAGGATATAACTCTGAAAGAGCTTAATAAGCTTTTCAAACAACATAATTATTCTAATTTATATTTGCAAGTTGTTGGTCAGCAGTTAACTCGAATAGAACAAACTAATAATTCTTTAACAAAAGATAAATTTGTAAAAATTATAGATCAGGTTTCTATAACATATGCTTTGAGTACGCAACTGAAGAATGCTAAGTTGCAAGTTCTCAAATGAGAACCTTCAGTAATAATGTCGGATAGTTTCGAAGAAGGACAAGTATCAGAGAATGAATATGATATTGAGTCTTTAAATCAAATAATGGAAACTGAAATGTAGTTTTCGAATATTCAAAAAATTGAAAATCGGCCAAGAAATGTCGAAAGATTTTACTATAAAAGGCTGACTCCAATGGATGTGTTGTTTGAAGAAAATGATACTTATCTTTAATCAGACTACAATGGAGGAAATATTTATGAATGGAATATTGATGGTTGTACATATCATCAAATTTTCGATGGAATGCATCGAATGATGATGTATGCTACCGCTTGTCGCCAAAATGATAATACAAATAGCAGTATTGCTTCAGTAATTCCTTCTGGCTTCTCTGGAAGTCTTAAAGGTTGGCGGGATAATTATCTCTCACATGAACAACGAAATGAAATACTCACTTCAGTCAAATTAGAAAATAATCAACAAAAAACAGACGCAGTTTATACACTTGTCTTGTCAATTATTGAACATTTTACTGGCAATATTTCTGACCAGGGGGAGAGGATTAGGACATTATTGCAAAATTTGTGTTGTCCATCTCTCATTCATTTTAGATGGTATAAATATACATATATAAGTAGAGTTATGCAATTATCGGATGCTAATAATATCCATTGGAAATCCAAATTTATAGATGGATTACCTAATTTCTTTGTTGAAAGAGTCAGATATTACCTGAAAGAACAAAATAATGGATTAATTCCTTATTCTTCCTTCACTTATGGTGCATTAATAAATGCATGTATACATGAAGGTTTGGGTTTATGCAATGACATAAAACTCAAAAATCAGTTGAAGTCTTATAGACTTAGTGAGAAAAAATAATTAGGCGAATTTTGCCAATAATTTGTTTTTTTATGAGCCTAATAGGCTTGAAAAGGAACGAAAAGCAAGAGGCGGGAATCTCCTCCTTACAAAAAGAAAAGGAAAAGTAGTTTTCCAAGAAAAATTATTCTCGAAATGAGCGAGAAAATCCAGAAAAAGATAAATCTAAAGCAAAGTGTTTTAAATGTGAAAAATTGGACATTATACAAATCGATGATATACTAAGAAAAAGATCAATGAGATCGAAGATGAAGGATTAAAAAAATCCTTATATAGAATTTTAATCAATTCATAGTCAGAAGAAGAAAATGATATTTCTTCTTCAGAATCGTTAAGTGACGAAGAAAATCCTTATTAATGTACTAATAATATTAGTACTATACAAGAAAATTCAGATTATTGTAAATCAATAGTCAAAATAAATGGATTATCAATCAATATGATTTTTGTAAATAAAGAATTATTTACAAAATTACTCTCAGAAGAAAATACGCCTTTTGAAATAAAGTCTAAATTAATAGACTTATTTATACAAGGAGAAAAGAAAGGAAAAACTCCTAAAATTGATAATACTTATAGGCCGTCAGAAGCCTTAAAAAGACGACATGAAAAAACAGTAATGACTTTGTCTTTATCTTTATTTGAATTAAATCGAGAGGTTAGTAACGTCAAAGAAGAAATTAAAAAAATAAGAGAAGAAAATAAATTTATTCTCTCTATGCTTGGAGGCTCTGAAGAACCTATTCATGAATTGATTTATGAACTTGGATCATTTTCAGAACATCCAAATGATTTATTACAAATTTTACAACAAATTAACTCACAAAAATGGTATATTGAGGTAACTATGCTAATATCAGATCAAGTGGTTATACCCAACTTAATTGCACTAATTGATAGTGGTGTTGATTTAAATTGTATACGAGTAGGAATAGTACCCTCTTAGTATTTTGAGAAAACCTCTCAACAACTTAGTGGGACAAATAGGAATAAGTTGGAAGTTAATTATAAACTTTCAAAAGCATATATTTGTGCAAGTAATAACACTTGCATGCCAGCAACATTTGTGTTGATAAAAAATTTATCTCAACAAATAATATTGGGAATATCATTTTAGCATAATATAATGCCAATTCAAACAATAAACTCTTCAAACATTAATGCTACATATGAAGGGAAATCAATTAAGTTTGATTTTATCTCTGAACCTTATACAAAAATCTTGAATGAGGTGAAAGATATTATTTTAAAGAAAAACAGATAAGTTTTTTGAAAGAAGAAATTTCTTTTGTTTGAATTAAAGAACAACTGGTAAAACCAGAAACAAAAAACTTAATAGATCAATTAGAAAAAAAATGTTTCAATCTACAGTTTGTAGCACTACCCCAAATGCATTATGGGATAGGAAGCAACACATTGTTCTCTTCCTTACGAAGAGAATTTTGATTAGAAAAATATTCCGACAAGAGCTCGACCATATCAGATGAATCAACAATATCTTGATTTATGTAAAAAGGAAATTGCCTCTCTATTGGAGAAGAAATTGATACGAAAATCATATTCTCCATGGAGTTGTACAACATTTTATGCCAATAATGCCTCGAGGATTAATTATAAGCCTCTTAATAAAGTGCTTAAATGGATTAGATATTTGATTCCTAATAAAATTAATCTTTTAAATAGAATTTATCAAGCCAAAATTTTCTCTAGATTTGATCTCAAATCAGGATACTAGCAAATCCAGATCCATAATAAAGATCATTATAAAACGGCTTTTATCGTTCCATTCGGACATTTTGAGTGGAATGCAATGTCATTCGGGTTGAAAAATGCCCAATTTGAATTTCAGAATTTCATGAATGATTTTTTTAATCCTTATTCCAATTTTATTCTGTCATATATAGATGACATATTAATTTTAGCATTGCAAGCATCTAGAAATATTTCGAAATCTTGCAATCAAGAATGGATTAGTTATATCTGCTCCAAAAATGAAATTATTTCAAACTGAAATTAAATTTCTTGGTCATAATATTGGCCAAGGTACAATTATTCCAATAGATAAAAGTATTGAATATGCTTCTAAATTTCCTGATATAATTACTGACACTACACAGTTACAAAGATTTTTATGAGCTCTGAACTATGTAGCTGATTACCATCAAAATATGACCAATGATGTGTCTATTTTATATAATAGACTCAAGAAGAATCCTTCTCATTGGACAGATGAGCATACACGTGTTGTTAGATTAATTAAATCTAAAGTTAAAAATTTACCTTATGTTCATTTAGCAATTCCTAATTGGAGGAAAATTATTGAGACTGATGCTAGTGATATTGGTTACGGTGAAATTCTTAAGCAAGTAAATCCAGACTCTAATAAAGAAGTCTTTGTTAGATTTACTTCTGCAAAATTGAATTCTACTCAGATGAATTATTCTATTATAAAGAAAGAAATGATTTCTATTATCAAATGTTTATATAAATTTCAAGATTATATCTTGAATTTGTATATTCTTTTTAGAATTGATTGTAGTGATGCTAAGAATGTTATCGAGAAAGATGTGAAAAATCTAACATCGAAACAAATTTTCGCATGATAGCTAGCTGAATTATTAGTTTTTGATTTTTTTATTGAATATATTCAAGGAAAAAAACAATATTTACATGAATTTCTAACCCATAAATTTTTACAGAGTCAAAATGAAGCGTGGTAATCCTTCCCAAAATTCAAGGGGAGGAAGAGGTAGAGGTGGAAGAGGCCACGCCTTTGGCAGAGGCCAAATTCAAGGTGCAACATGGAGAAGTATAATTCACCAAAATTGAGGTAAAGGCAAAAATATTTCCTATGATAATAATAATCTGAGAAATTTGATCTCAGAACATGAAGAAAATCTTCATGAACTTACCTCAAGGGTGAATGATGGAGGTAATTATGCGGTAATGGTGAAAAAGGAGCCGCTATTGTTCACAAAAATTGCTTCGAAAATAATCCTCTATATTGATAAAAAGGATATATCATCAATAGATGATTCTGAAAAATGAAGACAGATATATTTGGATAATAATTTTTATCCAGTTGAGGCTAATAAGCCAAGAGGATGGTTGCAAGCTTTGCTGGCACAAAAAGATGTAGTTTTTTAGCACATACATCCAAATGATGATGTCAAACATACACCGGCATATAGCAAGTGCACAGTTAAAATTACACTATCTCCAAGAGAGTGAGGTTTGAGCACCCCACAAAGCCATTCAAATAAAGATTGGCAAACAAATTGGTACCTTCAATTAGTGGAATTACCAAAATGTTTTTTATCAAGTATTCTTGTATGATAATCCAAAGCAAAAGCATACTTGGTTCTTTAAATTATGTCCCAAAATTCTAAAAATTGAATTACCCACTTGGTTCTACGATTGGTGGTCCAAATTCGGAGTTGATCTGGCAATGTTGCCAGAACAAATTGCAAATTTATACAATCAATGGGTAGAATCTCACCCCGTGATTCACTACATGAGTGAAGAAGAAATGCTTGAAGGTCTATGTCAGCTATATTCCTTTACAGAAACAGAAATTCCCTAGATCTGGAAATTCACTATTGAGACATGATATGATAATCTTCATCTCCCTTGTCTCAAAAGAAAATTCCACATCAAATGGTGGGAAAAAAAATTAGTGTCAATCAAAAGGTTAAAGAAATCATTTAGAAGAATCAAGAAATACTTGATCAGAATATCTCGCATGAGGTACATGCAGAAAATCCTTTTGCCAAAGTAAAAAGAATGTTGCAAAGGAAATATCCTAAAGCCTCAGAAATGGAAATTAGGTAAAATGCCTAGACCACATGAAGAAGCAAATAACAGACACTTTTGATGTATATGATAAAGCATCCAGTTGTAGCATGCAAGATATTCAAGATCCAAATGAAGATGAACTAGGACCAGATCTCTGGCAGAATCTACTACAAGAATAAATTCTTCCTAGTAAAGGATCAACCACCAGGAAAAGTCCAACCAGCGGCCAGAAGTCGTAAACATGATAGAGCCTACACGCCACTCAGACGACTACAAAATATCCAGCACACAAAGTGGTGGAGCCCAGTGGAGCCCGCACGACATTAATTTAAAAAACGTTGGCAGAAA
The DNA here is from genome assembly GCA_963920575.1 of Narthecium ossifragum. NCBI lineage: Eukaryota > Viridiplantae > Streptophyta > Magnoliopsida > Dioscoreales > Nartheciaceae > Narthecium > Narthecium ossifragum. The sequence goes on from OY986973.1 coordinate 21,049,011, forward strand.
GAATCCAAATTGGATTCGAAAGTCAAAATTGTAATAGTGTAGTATAGTGCAACATAGTGTTGCACAGTAAAATAATTGAGTTGTCGGCTCAACTATGAGGAAGAGAAGGCATCATCCTCTCCTTTCCTCTATAAAAGCCGAACCTCTTCAGCTCTATGAGGAGGGGTGGAACCACTGAAACTTTCCCTTCTTCTTCTACTCTTGTGTGGTTCTTCCTCTTTCTTCTATGAATGAAGATGCTCTAGAGGAGTCTTCTTTAATAGTTCATGGTCTTCTAAAATTATAATTGCCTATCTTTTCTAATTTACTTTCTTAATTACTGCTTAATTATCTAGTGATTCGGAATACTTGAATCACACTTTTTATATACTACATCCAAACTATAATCCTCCATCCGATCCTTAACATGATTGGTATTAGAGCCATGTTCATACAGGAATAGCGATAAATGTAGATTTAATCATGTAGTTTAATATAACACACTATAATCTCTTAATTGAAATATATACAATTATTAGATATGATAATATATAGCATACTATAATCTCTTATATATAACAGGATGGTTATAAGCTAGCCATCCTGTTATGTCCTACGTTGAACCTACAATGAGAGGGTTATCCTACGTGTGGAGGGGGAATAGTGGGGGAGAAGAGAAGTTAGTGAAGTTAGTGGGGCGAGAGTCTTGGTGACAATAGGTTTTCTACTTTGCTGTAATTTGAGATATCTATGTGGATTTTCTTAAACATGATTTTAGGCCAAGGAATTCATATGTTATTTGATTTGGCATTGGCAACATTGTTTGACGCTTAACTATGAACAGTGAAGACGATTTTAGGTTCTATTTTGATTTTTGTGATAGGAGTTTAGTTGTGCTCATGATATGAGAAAAATCCGTTTGAAAATAGAACTGTTTTTGTGAGTTTTTGTAGGCAGAATTCATGATGTTTGTCACGGATATGCCAATTGGGTGTGAAATTTATGTGGTGTTTTCATGGTTTATTTGGCTGTTTTAGAGGTGAGGTTTTAGTTTTATTTGGGTTTTGCTCATACGAGTGCCTCTGATTTGAAAACAATGGAACTTGGATGACTTGCAATTAGTAAAATATTGACATGGATCGACATTGGTAAGATGGCTTAAGTAGATTGTGACCATGAAGTTGTGGGATTGATTTAATAGAGGAAGCCAATTCTGCAAAGGCAAATAGATGTGGAACTTGTGGTGGCTCATTCCATTGATTGGATTGTAGTAAATTCCTCTAGTTTCTTCTGCCATGCATTTTAGCAAAATTTGAGAACATAAACCTAATTGAGACCATCAAGTCTTGATGATGCACTTGCTTGCCATGATGCAAAAATCCTGTGAAGAGGTAGATACTTGATAAACTACCTCGCTTGCCCAGCTGTTGCAACATATAAATCTTTCACACTGAGCTATTGAGACTCAAAATATCCATTTTGCTTAACCCAACTGTTGCAACAGTTGCTGATTTCTTATGATAAATTGATATGGCAATTGGTTCTCTTCAAGTCTAAAACAGATATTGTGGCAGGATGCTTCTCTTCAATTCTAAAACAGATAGAAACTATGGCAGATGGTTTTATCGATGTCCGAATGCTCAAGTGTGTTTCCATTATCTAGCAAATTGCTTTATGTAGACAATGTACCATATGTAATAGCTTGTTACTTGCTTTACAAGAACACCATGAAAGTTATTATATGAGTTGATGATTACAATCCGGAAGTGAACCATCCTCCTGGATTTCAGGTTGAACAACGTGCACAAAGAAAGCAAGATTATTACAATCTTGAAGTAAATCATCCTTTTTGGAGTCAAGTTGAATGACGTGCATAGCTGGAGCATGTGAATAGTTATATGTTGGTCATGTTAGGTGTTGTGGGTGTACTCTTGTCATTGGAATTTTGGCAATAATTGTGTTGGTGCTTTTGGTTGTAATTATTACAAAGTAGGATATTGTAACTCCAAGAAACTGCTTTTGTATGCAGTTGGGATGTTGTTTCTTGTACTTAGGGTGTTGTTTATAACTAACGTATGTATAATTTGGGATGTTTTGTGGTTAAAAGTTTGTCATTATGAATGTATATTTGAATGTTTTCCTCTCTATACAGTGAATTGAATGTATGATCTTCAGGTATTACAGTTTTACTAATTCTATGCACAACTTAAAGCTGACTATTCTAATAGAAAAAAAATTGTTTTAGGATGAATTCTTTGTTTCTTTGTTTGGAGTATATATGTTTGTTTTGAACTGAGTTAGTGGATATCATGTCAAAACATATACTAAACAAAGACTCTAAAATTACTTCAACAACAAAACCAAATTATAAAATATGCCCAAATGACATCAAAATTACAAAATATGCCCAAATGATATCAAAGTCAGTCACTGTAGCTGCTACAATAGGAAATAAGCAACAGTCTCAATGTAGCAGGAATAACTACATGTTCTCTCCCACAAAGTGTAAACCAGCTTGCAGGAAAAAATTTAAAATATAGACCGCTTTCCAAACTTTGACAATATTTTGTACAAAAGAAGAAGTTTTAAGTCCTCAATCAACAAACTGAAGCCCATATCCTGCAAACAAGCAAAAAAGGGTTACTTATCAACTGATTAAGGAACAATACACTAGCATAAAAAAGCACAATATACTAGCAGATTAATTTTTTAGCAGGTGACAGTAACAGTAACAATATACTATCTTAACATGAAAAAAATGAGACTTTTACAATAAGGAAAGTGATAACCACATGACAACAACAATATATAATAGACCAAGTAATTAAGGTTGTGATGCAATAAGGAAAGTGATTTTTTTTTTTTGATGAATTGAGCTCAAAGAGCTAAACATTATTTACAATAAGGAAAGTGATAACCACATGACATTCACCAACAAAACCTGCAATTTGAAACTCACTATTATAGCCATTACAAAGGATGAAAGAAGGATGATGGGTAGGTGCAAGAGAGGGAAAGAGAGAGGGCTTGTTCTCCTGCATGACTATTGAGATCCACAATATGTTCCTAGAAAATAAATAGATACATTAGATATAGCAATTGAATAAAATGAAAGTTATTCATCAATACAAGCAATATCATACATACAAGATGCGTGTCACTTAAGGGCCTCAAGTTACTAATTCACTTGAGGCCCCTCCGAATCCGGAGTAGTAGTGTTGTTACCCTGCCAGGTGGTAGCAGTGTGGCAAGGTAACCACTAGTATAATATAATCAACCTTCTAAGGAGTAGTTTCGGTTAACCTGCATTAATTCATATCCCCTAAGTTTCTTTATATATATTCCCTAAGTTTGCTTTATATAAAACTGCATTAATTCATATCAACCTAAGTTCTATTAATATTATCTTATGCTAATGCTAAGACTTATATTATTATTATTTTATATACCCTAAGTTTTATTGGCTATGTTTTATGCTGGCAGTGAACAAAAAGCTATGACCAACTTTCGAACCCTGGACCACCTACGGGTCAACCCAGCCATCTAACCAGACAAACTACATGGAGTTTGTTAAAACTTTATATTAGCAATAACTAAAAACTGTGCCAGGAGCACAGGTGAGTACTAGTGTATTATAGTATATAATACTATTATACTCCATAATATACTATAATATATATCAACCTTATCAGGAGCAATAACGGTTAACATGCATTAATTCATATCCCCTAAGTTTCTTTATATATATTCTCTAAGTTTGCTTTATATAAACCTGCATTAATTCATATCAACCTAAGTTCTATTAATATTATCTTATGCAATATGCAAAGACTTATATTTATTTTATATAGCCTAAGTTAGACTTATAATATTTTATTTTATATATTTTATTGGCTATATTTTATGGTGGCAGTGAACAAAAAGCTATGACCAATCTTCGAACCCTGGACCACCTACGGGTCAACACAGCAATCTAACCAGACAAACTACAGGGAGTTTGTTAAAATTTTATATTAACAATAACTAAAAACTGTGCCAGGGGCACAGGTGAGTACTAGTATATTATATGATACAAAATATAATATATATTCTAGATTATATCATATTAAAAAAATAATATATTAATCTAATTTAATCATACCTCTCATGTTGTACCAATCAACATCAGGATCCGTAACTCAATTATATCATGCATGTGTCTCGGGATTCATGTCATGTCTCCGGAATCTTGATGTAATAAAATTATGGGTGATTTGTCAGTAAGGCCTCCAAAAAAATATGGTACGGCTTAGACTCCCTTGTAACTTTCTTTCAGTCATTTGCTACGTTTTTATATTCAAAAGACCAAAATGCCCCTCCATGACCTCCCATCACCTTCCACGACCTCCTACCCCCACCTTCATTCCGACGGCCTTCATTGCATGACCTTCCATGACCTCTGACGAAGCCGCCTCCGAACTCACCTCCGATGTAGCCACCTCCGACCACCGCCTCCGACGACACCACCCCGATGCAGCAAATGACCTCATCTCCGACGCAGCCAGCGACCTCATCTCCGACGCAGCCAACGAAGGCGCCTTCATTCCATGACCCGGCCAGTCATTCCGATGAAGCCACCTTCATTCCCAACCTTCCACGACCTTCGATGAAGCCGCCTCCGAACTCGCCTCCGATGTAGCCGCCTCCGACCACCGTCACTGACGAAGCCACCCCGACGCAGCCGCCTCCACGACGTATCAATTACTTTCCACATTTGATAGAATTTGATTGTTCTGTTTAATTACGAGTTACTTTTCATCATGTATTTGTTCATCAGTTACTACGTATCAATTATCATCAGTTACTACGTATCAGTTACTTTCCACCATAAGAACTCATTTTTCACCAATTACTTTCCACAATTGGTAATCAGTTACTTTTCACCTGTTTATTCACCAGTTACTTTCCATCATTTGATTACTCTTAAGTTACTATGCATCAGTTACTTTCCACCAGCATTAAGTGTTTATTCACCAGTTACTTTTCACATTTGGTAGAATTTGATTGTCCTGTTTATTCACCAGTTACTTTCCATCATGTGATTGTTCATCAGTTACTATGCATCAGTTACTTTCCACCAGCATTAGGTGTTTTTTAACCAGTTACTTTCCATAATGTGTTTACACTTAAGTTGCTAGGGATCAGTTACTTTCCACCAACATTAGGTGTTTTTATTCATCAGTTACTTTCCATAATGTGTTTACACTTAAGTTGCTAGGGATCAGTTACTTTCCACCAAACATTATGGAAAGTAACTGGTGAATAAACATGACAATAAAATTCTACCAAATGTGAAAAATAACTGGTTAATAAACACCTAGTGTTGGTGAAAAGTAACTGGTTAATGAACAACCTCTTTATGGAAAGTAACTGGTGAATAAACAGGACAATCAAATTCTACCAAATGTGGAAAGTAACTGGTTAATAAACACCTAGTGTTGGTGGAAAGTAACTGGTTAATGAACAACATCTTTATGGAAAGTAACTGGTGAATAAACATGACAATAAAATTCTACCAAATGTGGAAAATAACTGGTTAATAAACACCTAGTGTTGGTGGAAAGTAACTGGTTAATGAACAACTTCTTTATGGAAAGTAACTGGTGAATAACAGGACAATCAAATTCTACCAAATGTGGAAAGTAACTGGTTAATAAACACCTAGTGTTGGTGGAAAGTAACTGGTTAATGAACAACCTCTTTATGGAAAGTAACTGGTGAATAAACAGGACAATAAAATTCTACCAAATGTGAAAAGTAACTGGTTAATAAACACCTAGTGTTGGTGAAAAGTAACTGGTTAATGAACAACCTCTTTATGGAAAGTAACTGGTGAATAAACAGGACAATCAAATTCTACCAAATGTGGAAAGTAACTGGTTAATAAACACCTAGTGTTGGTGGAAAGTAACTGGTTAATGAACAACCTCTTTATGAAAAGTAACTGGTGAATAAACATGACAATAAAATTCTACCAAATGTGGAAAGTAACTGGTTAATAAACACCTAGTGTTGGTGGAAAGTAACTGGTTAATGAACAACCTCTTTATGGAAAGTAACTGGTGAATAAACATAACAATAAAATTCTACCAAATGTGGAAAGTAACTGGTTAATAAACACCTAGTGTTGGTGGAAAGTAACTGGTTAATGAACAACCTCTTTATGGAAAGTAACTGGTGAATAACAGGACAATCAAATTCTACCAAATGTGGAAAGTAACTGGTTAATAAACACCTAGTGTTGGTGAAAAGTAACTGGTTAATGAACAACCTCTTTATGGAAAGTAACTGGTGAATAAACATGACAATAAAATTCTACCAAATGTGGAAAGTAATTGGTGAATAAACGGGGCAATAAAATTCTACCAATTGTGGAAAGTAACTGATGTATAATTGTGGAAAGTATTTGGTGAAAACTAACTATTTACTTTCCATTAGTTTCAATGACTAGTTACTTTTCTCTAGTTACTTTCCGCCACTATGTGGAAAGTAACTATTGACAATTTGGTGTAAAGTAACTGATGAATAATTTGGTAGAAAGTATCTGATGAATATAATTTGTACAAGTTACTTTTCACTTTTAAGTAATTGTAGATTTGTCGAAAGTAATTTAAGTCAAAAATTAGTCAAACAAATTTAAAAATATTTATGAAAAATTTGATTTCCAATTGCAAAAATTAACAACAGCAGACATAATTTACTTGTCAAAATTTTTAAAAAAAAAAAAAAAAAACGGGAGGTCCACGCAGGACATCAGATTTCAAAAAAAAAATAGAAAAAAAGATGAGATGCCGGCTAAAGAAGGTACAATTGAGGAGAGAAATAGTGAGAGAGAGAAAGAGATGTGTACGCATTAAATGTAATTGAGGAGAGAAGTAGTGAGAGAGAGAATGAGATGTGTACGAGGATTGGAGTGGAGAGGAGAGAAGTAGTTAGAGGGATTCATAAATGCAGTTAACACATATGTGATTAAAGTCTCTCTACAGGAAGCCCAAGAGTCATAGGAGGGTATTTTAGACATTAAAAAAATACAGCTAAGCAACAAGGTATTAAACACCTTAAGGAAAATGTATATGGAGTTTTGGATAAATATTTCCTTATTATGGACCTAAACACCAATTATCTGTAAAATTAAAATATTTTTTTCTAGTCATATTTATGTAAAACTAAAAATAAAATTTAATTAGTTTTTTTAAACAAAATTCCCGATTCCCACATTAACTTTAATTCCAAAAGTGAGGACAATTTGATCGGTTAGTAAATCTGAGCTTGGGATCTTATCTGACTCTATTCTCGTTTCTAATCCAATGGTATTTGAGGATAAACTAGGGAATAAGGGAACGGTTATTCCACCCTTATTCCTGTACCAAACATAGGCTAGGAAGTTCAACCCTTTCCGGCGATCCTGGATGCTTTTTCTTTTTTTATTTTGATCACTCCGGCCACACTGGCTCGCCTATCAACAGAAGCAAAATCGTTGCAAGACCAACATGAAAGCTAGATGGGTTGACTCCCTCCCATCTTCTGATCTTCCCACATTACAACAGTTAAGAAGTTCTGGATCTCTTTGGCAACAAAGTGATGCTGAATGCAACAAAGTACATCAGACTTTGTAATATTTACAAGTTTTGCCAAAATCTAGAGGCACACATGCACCTTTGGCATGCCCTAGTTACATCAAAGGCAGAGAAAACATAAAAACCTAGAAGCATGTAGTCATGTACACTCTGGAGCGCCATAGTTGCATCAAAGGCAGCAAAAACGCCGGAACTTATATGAAGCACGCTGACAAATCCAGATTATTTCTTCTGTTCTTTTACTATTTCTTAAGTATTGTCATTTATATAGGAACTTTTCAACTGCATTTGCCTCTTTCATATCCCCTAGTCCTCTTCACAATCCTTCTAATGGAAAATCTCCATCTTAACACAGCAACCAATGTCTTCCATCCGTGAGCTTTCTCCCGAACAGCTGTGGATTGTGGCAGGAAGCCAGAGAGTGCTGCGCCAAGGTCAGCTGATGAATCCGCTACAAGGCTCTGAGTTAGAATCGAGAGGTCGTGATCAAACAATTGCAAGCTATCTTCATTAAAGAATCCATGGCCCTCGCAATCGTCTAGTACCACGAGGTCTGAAATCTTCTCTTGGCCTCTGGAGTCCCCAAAATTATCATGACAGAGAAGATCCACAGAGACTGGTTCATATCTCTTATCGGCACTTACCATGGCTTTCAATGGGTGGGCATCTGAGGCCCTCATAGATTCAACAGAGGTCTCTGGTAGAATACTTGGGTAAGAAAGGCCAAAAGCATCATCATCAAAGGAGAAATTACTGTAAAGGTTGTTTAAGGACTCTGAGCAGGTGCTAGAATTTGGTGCATTAGAAGAGCTGCCCATAATACCTCCCCTCTCGCCTTGTACTATGGCATCCCTGTTCTCAAAGGCAGCTTTCACCAGCGCATGTGCATCTTCCTGACAACAAGAATGCCACGGTTTAGCATGATGATGTAAATGGTCACAGTGATGCCCCTTCTGTGTTGTTCTGCTACACATACCTTCTGGGCATCTGATAGGTCATTTACAGAAATAAAATGCTGTTCAGAAAGGGCACCCAACACAGTCCCAATGATGTTGAATACGACACCAGTTTTCCTTTGAATGTCTGAGTAGTAGACAAAAATCTGGTCACCAAGGATGCAAGTTCGAGCATGCTCCACAGTCACTTCCCACATTTTAGCTGACATGCCGCTGCCTAATATCTGCATCATTTATCCGAACATAGATGCTGGTTAATGCAACTCGCATTAGAAATTTCACTTTCAAGGAAAACTGAAGTAGTGAATACAGGCCAGAATTGCAGTCTTAAGCATTTCAGCCTTGTTTTGTTGACTAATTGGGAAGTTCAGATTTAGTTAAGCCACATAATGAAATGCAGTCGGGATAAATAAAGTAGATACTACATTTCATAGAACTAGTAATGGCTTATCACAAGATGTTAATATTGTTCTTTTGTACATTTATCATCTTATCTCATAAAATATATAAGTAGGTCCTCAGAATCCCTGAAAAGTGTTGCTGCTAAGCCCGACTGAATTTTCCATAAAAATCCAAACCCACACAAGATTTTCAAATGATCCAATGAAACACGAATCATATAAGAACTTCTACAGTGTCAAAAGAAGAACAAGTGTCAGCTTTTGTGAAATAGCCCATCAGTACAACTTTCTGGATTGCGCATCTAATGTCGACATAAACAAATCCTACGAATATAAGATGGTAGCATAAAACAAAATAACTGCCGCTTATCAAAAACAACTACTTTCCTAAGTAGAAGTACAAGAAGGAACTGAACCAACATACTTAGAACTTATGAAAGCAATAAACTTCTCTTTGCAAGTAGAAAAAAACACAAGCTTCTAGTATATTTGATTTATGCATTAGATACATCCCTAGTATAGTAGTCGAACATACTGTAAGAACAAAGAAATCAGCAATAACAAGTTCAAATGCATATGCAGAACAGTAATCTGCTCAAAATTTTCAAGTAGACATTCTGAACAGGAACAACATGGTAAAGTAGTAATTTTTCAGATTATGAACAAAATTCCATGAGCGGAGACTTCTTTCATTCTGAAGCAGAAAATCAAAACTTTTCTAGTAAACTTGCCAAAGACTACAAAGTGCTTCTAGAAAGAATTAATTTAGAACAAGGACAATACATTTCGGAGCCTTGGAGCATCTGTGCACAGCAATGTCAGAAAATCCTTCACGGTATTAATATTCTCACAGCTCAGGCGCTTGTGAAAAGCACCCTCTTTACCAATCTTTTCCAGTCGCCAGACTTCATCCATAAGCAAAGGGGGATGGTGCTTCTTGTACACTGCAAAACAAGTTCCAAACTAAAAACATTCACATACATAACTTCAACATGATTTTGTTTTCACAGGGTGGGGTGCAGCATGGGTGTCAACCATTCCTCTTGCTAAACAGAAGCATTGATGATCGCTTAAGTCTGCTAGACCATTTAATGAATGCTGATTTACACTCCACTGGATCTAAATTGAAAATTTTCAAAAGTGAAACTGTACACTATGAAGTTACCAAATGAAGCTGTTTGAGTTAGAAAGAATAGGAATTCAACCATTCCTCTCTTCCAAGTCCAAATGTCTGAGGCCCTTTTTTATGTGGCCTCCAATTGCTATTATGGTGTTCATTCATTCAGTGTGTGAGTGTCTTCAGTGCCACTTAAACACCACCCGCAGACATAAAGCTTCAAAGTGCCATTAAGTGTCCAACATAACAATTCACAATACACCAGGCACTTGGTTATATATCAGCATCTAGAAGGGAGCGGAGGTAGCATGAAAGGACCAGAGGAGGCTGAAAGAGAAAGTGGAGGGCCAGAGAATGCAGAGGCGGAGGCATTGGAAGCATCGTGCATTAGATGAGAAGTTCAGAACGATGATTTTCTTTACTTTATAGGTAGAGTTTGGTTCAAAAAAAATAGCGGGCTTCAGGTGAAACCAGCCTTAAATGGATCCGAAAAACATTGTTCCAGTTCCGCCTCAAATGGTTTCACCAGCAACCAGATTTTTTATGTTGGACCTAGGTACAATTGATGCATCGTGCTAGGTGGCATGCACAGTGCCGCACAACAAAGTAAACCATGCTACGAAGTGTCGGCTGAGCAAAAAATTTCCAAAGACAGAGCATCCAAGTAACATTGGATGCGCTATCCTGCAAGATGCAATCTATTTGCATATCTAAATGCATGTCTTCCAGTAAGATGATCTTTTCTCTAAAATTTGCATCAATAATGTGCAGTCCCTTGATGGCTTGCCTTCTGTATGCTGAAGTAAAATACCAATCTAAAAAAAAAGCTTCTGTATGAATCCCAAATCAAGTCCAAAATTGAACTTCAAGGTTCATACACAATTACTACTAGGTTTTTTCCACATTCTAGAAACACACCTGTACGTACCATGTTGTACCGGTCGAAGCTGTAGAGTTTCGACAGGCACACCCCCCGGTTCACCCCTAAACCAGTAATGGGGATGTTTTTCGCATCGGCTCAGTAAACACCGGTGGGTACGGTAATCCATGCCAGTCACCATAATCATTATATTGTTTAGCTTGAAAGGTTTCAATTATTTCAAAATAGGTGTAATACAGATGGTGTGAAATGGTGAAGAGCATGCTCACAATATGTACGCTTTAAGAGTGACAATTATTGACTGATAAGAGAGATCATCGGGGTGTTATAGATAATGAATGAATGCACGTACACAGACAAGCCTTGAGGTAACGTCTAGTACAACATAGATGAAATTCTTAAATTTGCAAACATAATTCTGATCTTACAAATACAAATTATTCTTGATTTGGAAGATAGTAATTAGTAAAATTACATCATAATCCAAGTTCTTACACAATAAAATCATAAATCAGGTGATTTAACACAAGCACTCAGCAGCTACGAGTGTTCAAGAATTCTAACTAGGACAAGGCAAGGTAAACCTTAAGCCATGAGGCATAAGTCTTACAACATGCAGCTCTAAATATAAGATATATTATTACATAAACTCGAAAACACTATTAGGAAATATAGCATCGAACACTAGAAATAGGAAAGGACTATCAGAAAAGGCAGGAACTTATTCAATTTGTGAGAGGCAGAAAAGCAGGGAGGTAAAAAACCCCTCCTATTCATTAATAAAATCCACATCTAGCTGCTGGTGCTACCTGTTTTCCTGCCTCGTTCAGAAAACCAGAGTAGGATTCACTCTTGACAACCAATTTCTAAGTCTGAACTCTGAACAAAAAATCAATACATGCTCGAGAAGTTGCCAGATAGAATTTTAACATGTAAACTAACAACTTCAAGAGAGCATAGAATCGATTAATGGTAAAGATAATATAAAACTAAGAAAACTCACATTCTCCACGATGATCCTTCACCATGAAAGCCTCAGTCTTGGCTTCTCTTACTCTCAAGCCATCTCGAAAACCATCCACGATCCTTGCCCCTAGTTTGAACTTTCGACTCCGTGTCCAACTAGAGTTATCTGTAAATGAAAGCTCTCCTACCATACCAATGCCTTCATTAAGATCAAGAAACACATCCCCAGTGAGAAGTGATCTCCTTCCATCCCTTTCCTTCACAATATTATTTGTAAAGTCCTCAACTGTCCAATTATCCTCTTCATCACCTTCAAAATCTCCTTCCAGAACTACAACTTCAACCTTCATTGACGACTCAGGATGGGACATCACAACTTGTCCTGTCAAGCCATCAACTAAAGCTATAGTTATGACAGATGAATCCTCACCTTCAATCTTAGCACCAGTGAATATCGGAAGAGAGAACTTGTTCATGAACTTCAGTTGTAAACTTCTTGAGGTAGATGGAAACACCTGGTTCCCACACTGGCTGTGCCATAGCATGCATTCATTTCAGTTAAAGCTTACATAGGAAAATGGGGCTTAATATTTTAGATGCACTACAAAGCTTATCATGAACAGGCTCCAGTTATCAAACCGTTGTCACCTTTTCATGCAAGGCACGTACTTCGTGAGAGCTAATTCAACTTCTTCTTTGACCTGGTGAGGATAGAACAGAACATTAATGCAGTTAGGGAAAGTAATAGGTCCAAATCAAAACAGTAGTTCAATTATTTCCCTCATCCAAAACATATACAACAATTGAGAATGCAACTTAAGTAATACATTAAAAGATATTCTGTCAACGCATGAAAGAAATGTGTTCTGCTCAGAAACATTTAAGCAGTGAAGGATATCGTCTCACAGTTGCCCCAATCTCTTGCAGCATCCTTCAAAAACATGTCCAAGATCTTCCGCCACAATCCCATCAGGTACCAAATTTCATGAACATATGGTGGCCATTTAAAAAATGCTAAACCCTTCCATTTCGTATGCTTGGACACATCATAACGATCCATAAAAGGTTTAGGATGTCGGATATGGTACCCACAAACATATAATGCAGGCCAAATGGACTGACTGGCGTGAAAGGTCACACATGTCAAGAGAAACAACTTGTAGGCAAAGATGTTGATCATACAATTTTGCCTCTGCAATTTTATTGGTTGCTTTCAAGCATGCAGATCTTGAAAGTATTAGTCTGCTCCGCATACGAGGATCTGGCACAATTTCTATCCAATGACAATTAATGCCCATTAGCTAGGCAATTACATTTACAACATTGTAAAATCAAGTGGCCGTCATTATCCAAGCCTTCAATCGACATTACAGGTCTCCTAAGAAGCAGAAATCTAGTAAAGATATTTTGTGATAGTTGCTAATTTTTTCATCGAATGACAACCAATGAACTAATCTAATGCTTGCTGCAATTGCATGAAGCTCCCTTAGTGAGCAGGTACTCTCCACAAGCGCTTCTGAAAAAAAAGAACTAAGTCAATGCTTTTAAGGCATAAGGTTAGATTATTTGAATACACTAATGGCTGTCCTTAGTTGTAATACATCAAGAAATCTGAGACAAACTAGGATTCCTAGGTTGCCATGTAAGGACCTAGGAGTTAGGAGTGCTAATACGACTCTAAAGGAACTGAGGAAGTCCAACATAGAGAAGCATCCAATTTATGTGGAACTTGCATTTGGGATTCCTCATAGGACAGAGTTCTACATAAGTTCTGTTGGATAAAAACAAACTCTATGACTATATATGGATGGGATAGGCCTCAAGGCTTAATCATCCAAGTAACAATCCGAGGGAGTTGCAGGGTGGAACAGAGTTACAGAGAAGATGGGAAGAAAGTAATAGCTTCGGCTAGGGAAGTTGCGTTCTCAGGTTTTCTTTTAGATATTCTTCAGATTTTATCTCAGGTATTATGATCCTAGTCAAGTGTGAGGGTTTGCTTCAAGGATAATAAAATGTCAGAGCGCTCATCTACTTGGATTGCTAACAAATCAATCGGGCTACCTCGGATCCCTGGACGTAACCAACTTGGGATTAAACCATGTTAAATATTTTGTTGTGTCATCTTTTACTATCTTCTTCATCTATTTGTCTTATCCATGTTTCTGCAAGATTCTAGTGCCCAAATTTACGCAACAAGTGGTACCATAGTTGAATGTCTTCAATGGTGGGAAGGACGAAATGAAATCTCAGTTCAAGGTGGAGAAATTCAACGGGAGACGAACTTCGACTCACGACAAGAATAAGTGTTGATTAAAGTAGCGCAAGGCATCGAGGTGCGACATATGGGGGCACGAGCAACAACACAAGCATTGCACAGTAGGCATGTGCAGGTGCAAGAGGAACAGTATGGGATATATAACATGCAGTGAGGTGTATTGACGCGGTCGTGGGTGGCCGCATCAAACTATTCACCAGGAGCACCAGCAATTGGCACTGCATTGGAAGCCATGTTAGCTAGTCTAGAGACAATCAAAGACTTGTTATATAGAGCAGCTAGAGTGCAGATGGCGTCGGGTAGCATGCAAAGATTAGCACGGGGCCACACAGCTAGAAGATGAGATTCACAATGGCAATGACGGTTGCCTTGTGACTGCTCGCAGTAAAAGAACAGAATGTTCGGAGCTGTGAGAAACAGCATATTACCACGGCATCAGCCGAGATGACAACGATGGTCATGATTAGATACTAATTTTGGAGATGGAGTTGAATTGTCAAAACAAACTGCATCTCAAGGTGGAGAAGTTGGAGAATCTAGAGCGGGCTTGGAAAGATGGATCGACAAGTATTGATGATGATCCAGACCCCATGATCGGATTGAACCAAGAGGATACTCAAGTGGCTTGAGAAATTTCGATCGAAAGTAGAGATGGTTGAGGTATGGCTCGAAGTTTGCGAACTAGGATCCTAGGTTGTCTATGCAAGGACCTAGGAGTTGTCCTATGCAAGGATTGCCATCACGATGGTACGTGCGGTGCTGGCATGGTACGTACCGCTGTCACGGGGCATACTGGACCAGTACAACACCTTGCATAATAATTATATTCTCTCCTAATTTTTCCTTTCCTTGTCCTTTTTCTTCTCCTTCTCCTTCTTCTTTGCCGATTTTTCTTTCCACCCTCTTTTCTTTCCTTTCTTCTTCTTCTTGATCCTCTTCTTCTTATACTTCCCCGATTTTCCTTTTTGTCCCTTTTTTCTTTCCTTCCTTCCCCTTTCTCTCCTTGTTTTCCTTCCTTTTTTACTTTCCCTCCCTTGCTTTTCCTTTCCTGCCTTTCCCGATTTTCCTTTTGCTCCCTTTCTTTCCATGTTTTCCTTCCTTTCTTTCCCTCCTTCCTCCCGATCCCCGCCTTATATATATATATTCCACCGATACGTATCAGCTGAAACCTTATAGTATCGACACGTGCTGGTCAAAACCATAACGTTTTGAGGTTTTGACCAGCACTTAATTGTCCCCTCAAACCCGATACAGGGGATTTTTTTATCCGGTTAGCCACCGGTACGGTAAATACTGCCCACTACGCACAATAACGGACGGTACGGCAATCCTTGGTCCTATGACTCTGAGGAAAGGCCAATAAGGAGAAAGATCCAACTAGATCTTTTATTGGGAGTTCCATATAAACAAGGATTGGAGTTCACGTTGAATAGAAAATATTTATGCCTATATAAGGCGGGGTAGACCTCAAGGCTAGGGTATCTAAGAGAGAGTCCCCTAGAGGGTAATCCTATATGCAAGAAGGCGAAGTTCAAGAGTTAAGACAGAATATGTAAGGCAGGCGCAGAGTTAAGGAGGAGCACCCTCAGGGAAGCTCACAATTTCACTCTTCATAGATTCTTTTAGTCAGGGCTGAGGGCTTTCTCTAAGGGTACTTAGATTGTAATGATGAAGTCCTGCATATTGATTGATAGGATAATCGATTGAATATCTTGAATCCGTGGACGTAACACACTAGGGCTGAACCACGTTAATGTTGTTTTTGTTGTGTAATCTCTTGCATGCCTCCAATTTTGGTTTGTCTTATCCATATTTCTGCAATATCCTAGCGAAAAATTTCCACATAATAAAGAACCTTTCTTTAAAAAAAAAAGCCTAAATCACACCACATTTCCAAATAAATAAGCTAAATATACACCAATATACACCAATAAATAAGCTAAATATACACCAATGTTCACATTTCCAAATAAAAAAGCCTAAATCACACCACATTTCCAAATAAATCATTTCTTACAAACCATGCATCTAAGCTATTTTCTAATTTTCATATCCTTCCTTGACCTTGAACCGGAAATTATAGTGAGTCAATGATATAGAGATAATGGAGACATCTTCATCCTAGTATTATACTTATCACTGTACACTACCAAGAGTTTGAGCACTTGTACTCGATAATAGGGGATAAAATGACAAATTACTCGATACACCTACGAAAATGGCATACATCCCCTATGTATATCAAATAATTAATTAACCGAACTTCCCTCCCAAGCTTGTTGTCAGAACACTGTGGAAAACTTCCCCACTTTAAGTTGGATCCTATGCAGAAATAAATTTTTGTGTACTCTAGTATGTAAGGAGAGCCTATCTTTTAATCTCCAACCAAGAATGCTGTAAATAGGATATGATGGTCCATCACCACTGCTATATCTGAATACCCACCCTCCTCCCCAAAAAGTGATTAGCAATGATCTCTACATGCCTTCTCCGACAAAGATGACTATTCTTCTCGGTTAGGGAGTTCTCCTTCCTCTCAAGACTATAAGACCTCCGAATGGAATCAAAACCCAACTTATAAATAGGCAATCCCGATCAGCCTCGATGACGGCACCAATACACAAATCAATAGGCATTTAAATTGCTCATACAAAAAGAGCCCAATGCCTGGCAAGATAACCAAACAGCTCAAACCCAAAGCGAACTCCAAATTCATCTCCCCACCAACAAACAACAAAGAACGCAAAAGAAACGAGAGAGGAGAGGAGCACTCACGACTCTCCGCACCAACGGCTCCAAGGCGGAGAGGAACTTCTGCATCGAGTTCATCTTGAGGACTTCCATCACCACTCTGCGAGTCAAGAACAATTAGAATCAACATTCATAAGGGCACCATTTCATCTCCCCTGAAAAGGGCAAGCCAACAAGTAACACAAACCCTCGGAAATCGGGAACCTTTTGTCTCTTCTCGCCGCCGCCATCGCCATCGGATCCCTCCTCGGCCTGCCGCCGCTTCTGCGACATGGTCGGCACCACCACACGCCTCCCTAATCCCAATTCCCAAGAACGAAACGCTATCTCTGCCGCATTTCTCGTTCTCGTCGCCTTTAACGGCGGACGAGAAGAAGAGTGTACTGTGTACACACTAGACAGAGGGAGGAGAGAGAAACTCTAAAGAGAGAGAGTGTGTGTGTGGGACCCATGGCAGGCGCGAAGCGCGTCCGGGGAGTCGCCATCAACGCGGTTCCACGGGGCAGCATCCGTTGCTTGAATGGACGGTCCGGATCGGTTCTAGAACGAGCGAAAGGTACCAGCCGTGGAAAGTATGTTTGATGCTTCTTATCTGATTGCACGTAAGCAGTGCGGTAGGCATTGGATTCGAGTCGATTTGACTCACGACTCAGCGGTTTCACTCGGGTTGAGCCAAGTCTGATAAGGTATGTGACCTTAATAATTGAAATTGACTGCGCTGGAAACTGTTTGCTGGTCAGCAATCAATGTTCACGTATGTTTATGTATATAGTTGTACTTTGAAGTGTCTGGTGAAGTTTGTTGGACTATAATGTGTGTCTGGTGAAGTTTGTTGGACTAGAATGTGTACGCTATGGATTATCCTCATATGCCATTTCCATAGATCATCAACGTATAGCGTTGACCATGATGGGAGCAGGAGATCCGGAAGTGTCAGAGAGCCTAATCCGAAAAACCAGTAGGAGTTTGTCTTGATGGTCAATCTAGTCGTGCAGTGGTTTGCCTGATTAGGATTAGTACTCCAGCAGGACGCCCACATGGGCTACCCCGCCTAACCAAGGGGGCGAGTCACTTTGGGGCCGGCCTAGCCCTTTGGGTCAGGGCGGGGCCGTGGTGCGCGTGACACTGTCGGATAACGGATAAAAAGCAGGCCGGCTGGGTTCAGGGCAGGCTTTGGCCCCCGGTTTCGGGGCTCATGTTTGTGACCAAGCACGCACAGTCTATAAAATATTATTAATGACACAACACCCTCTTTGGCGACCGGATTAAACACCCGAATTTGAGGTCACCCGGATTTATAATCCCGGGCCCACCCCAAATCCCCGTTTGGCTGCATAAGACGCTCCCCCTCCCCTCCTTCGCTCGGCTGATCAACCCCCCCTCCACCCTCGTTGCCCAACGACATGGGGTACCCCGTGTCACCGGGAAAGTGCAGCGGAAAATTTTCTTCGAGTTCTTCCCAATGATGGCGTCAAGACTCCTCTTGACAAGCCCTCCTTCGTCTTCTTCACATGCAAACACACAAGAAGACACGGTGTAGGCAAAGGATTCGCATGCTCTCTTTATTGCTGTAATTGTTACAAAGAAGCTCTCAACTCCCTTTCCCAAACCCTTGGTTACAATCGCTCAATTTACAAAGAGAACCCAACCCTAAGCCACCGTCCAAGATCCCCTTGATCATGGCCGGATCCCCCATATATAGAGGACGGCTCCAGCTTTCCCCTCTAAGAAGGACACCAAGTTGCGGTGCAACTTGACTTTGGATAGCATCTGCCAAGATCCATCGCATATCGACTCGAAATAGGACTCCTTCCTATTTCAGCGAGTCACAACCAACTTCCCCCGTGCCATCTTCCATATTTGCCGTGTCATCCCATATGGGAGTCCTAGGCCAAGTGGAATTAGCTTGATGGCACGCACGGTTTGGCCTCCGTGGCTAACCGCCTTCCGTCGGTGCGAGTAGTGTCCTAGTCCGACTAGAACTCCCGAGCAATGAGGACTTTCCCCGCGCCAAAGCTTGCCTTTGCCGCATCAAGTCCTTCCATGATCCCAGTCCAACTGGAACTAAGGTTTTTGCACGACTGGATTGCTCCCCATGGCCCCACGCGTCTTGCTGGCCGCACCATGGTGCGCCGAGTCCTAGTCGGACTAGGACTCGCGCGTCATCTTTGATTTTGCCCGCGCCAAGCCTTGCCAAGGCCTTTGCCAAGATGCGCAAAGTCCTAGTGGCACTAGGAATTGGAGTCCTAGTCCAACTAGGATTCCTAGTCCCACTCGGACTTGAATGCCATTGTGCTGCGCGCGCGTCGTGCCATGCCTTGTCGCGTCTTGCTGTGTTGCATCGCGTCATGCCGCCCGCCAAGCTCCTTTGGCGCGCGCATGTTGCTCGCCGCCTCGCTGGTTTTGCTCGCCCGCGTCCCGCACGAGAGAATCCGCCCATGGCGCGATAAGTTTTGTCCATGGCTCGGACCGCCGCGCCATCTTTGAACTTGCTCGTGCCATCTTCAAGATTTCTCGTGTCATTGCTGGGGATGATGCGCATTGACACTTTGCATGCTATCCTGAGGCCGCCTAGCCTCATTTGACTCATGGCGCCGACCATGAGTCATTGTTGGGCACTTAGCCGCGCCAACTTTCGATGCCGCGCGCCAAGGCCCGTGGCATGGGCTCAACGCCCTGACAAACCTCCCCCACCAGGAGAGTCCGACGTCCTCGTCGGATGCTTGTTGAGGAAGTCCTGGATCAACTCCTTGAACTGCCACAGCGTCACATCATGTTCCCACGATGCCTCTGACTCTGGCTCGCCTTTCCACTTGACAAGGTAGAAGATGCGCCGGTTTCTCTTGTCCTTGCCTTCTTGCTTCTGATCAAGAATGGCCTCCGCCTCCTTCTCGAACTGGACCCGTACCGTCGGTGGGGCTCTCTTCAGCTTGCTCCGCTCAGGATTCTGCAAGTCTTCATGAAAAGGCTTGAGATAGCTGACGTGAAAGGTAGGGTGTACCTTAAGCCGGTCGGGTAGAAGCAAACGATAGGCCACCTGGCCTACCCTCTTGACGACCTCAAAGGGACCATCATATTTTGGCACTAGTCCCTTGTGTATGGCCTTCTTTCTGAGATGCTTTTGAATTTGGGTTGTCAACTTGAGCAGAACCTTGTCCCCCACGTTGAACTCCAAGGGCTGCCTCCCTTGGTCCGTAAACTTCTTCATCCTCTTATGAGCCTTTAGAAGACTCTCTTGGGCTTGCTCGACCATCTCTTGATGGTCTTTGGCGAACCTGGATGCTGCCGGACATCCTGCCTCATCTTGGGCTGCCAAGTCCTGAGGAGCCAACGGTTGTTGGCCGAGCACTATCTCAAAGGGACTCTTCCCTGTCGATGATGACCGCTGTAAGTTGTAGGAGAACTGGGCCACTTCAAGAAGATCGAGCCAGTTCCGCTGGTTCGCCGTCAAGTAGTGGCGGAGGTACTCCTCCAACAAAGCGTTGATGCGCTCGGTTTGGCCGTCGGTTTGTGGATGGTTCGCCGTCGAAAACTTCAGCTGGGAGCCCATGATTTTGAACAGATGGGTCCAAAACCTCCCAGTGAAGCGCCCATCACGATCGCTGACTATGTCGCGGGGAAGTCCGAAGTACTTCACCACATACCTGAAAAACAACTCAGCAGTCACGTTAGAGGAGCACCCCTTCGGTGCCGGGATGAAGATGGCGTATTTCGAGAACCTATCTACAACCACAAGGATTGTAGACTTCCCGTCTACTTTCGGAAGACCCATGATGAAGTCCATGGAGATGGACTGCATGATTCCGTCGGGTATGGGCAGGGGCTGAAGAAGACCCGCTTGCTTCCTCCTCTCCGTCTTGTCCAGTTGCACACTGGATAAGTCTTCACGTGCAACTCCACGTCCTCCTCCATTTTTGGCCAATAGTAGCTGCGACTGAGGAGAGCCATCGTGCGCTCCCGCCCTGGATGACTCGCCCATCTCGAGTCATGTGACTCTTTGATGAGTTCAGCCCGCAAGTTCCCCTGTGGAACCAGGACCCGTCCGCCCTTGGCCTTGAGGATGCCGTCCTCAAGCCAGAATTGCCTAACGATTCCGTCTTGCGCCTCCTTCATGAGCTTCTGGTAGCTTACATCATTGCTTGCCACCAGCTTGATCCGGCTGTACATGTCTGAATTGACCCGGATCAAGGCTGCAACATAGTCCGCAACTTGTTGTCGGCTGAGCGCGTTGGCAACATGGTTGTGCCGCCCAGGCTTGTGCTGCCATTCGAACTTGAACTCCTGAAGAAATTCCTGCCACCTTGCCTGCTTCGGAGAAAGCTTCTTTTGAGTTTGAAAGTAGGTGTTCGCCACGTTGTCCGTCTTCACTACGAACTTGGTGCCGAGAAGGTACACACGCCATATGCATAGGCAATGGATGACTGCCACCATCTCCTTCTCGTGTACCGAGTAGCGCTGTTCCGCATCGTTCAGCTTGCGGCTTTCGAAAGCCACTGGGTGTCCCTCCTGGACCAGCACCCCTCCGATAGCACGATCAGATGCGTCGGTATGGACTTCAAAAGGGAGATTCAAGTCCGGGAGCCTTAGCATAGGCTCGCTTGCAATGGCTTCCTTGATCAGCTGGAATGCCTCTTTGCATTGCCCTGTCCAACACCACGGGTTATCCTTCTTAAGAAGGTCGGTCAGTGGAGTTACCTGTTTGGAATAGCCTTTGATGAACTGCCTGTAGTAGTTGGCTATACCAAGAAACGATCGAAGCTCGGGCACCTTGGTTGGGGCCGGCCAATCCAAGATAGCATCGATCTTCCGCGAGTCCATCATGTGAGGACCTGACCCCTCTTTTCCCTTTGACTTGTTTTTGACCCAAGGGCAATTTGGGAAATTGCGCCTTGGCGGTCGTTTCACACGGGGTGTGCACACACAGACCTTGTTTGGTGTTTGTGTTTGACTAGAAAGGTTAGGTGGGCCCGAGGTTGGGGGTTTTGGACTTGGGCCTGTGTCCCAGCCCAGGTTTGTCTTTCAGGGCTCAGAAGATCGATCACCTTGGGGTGGAGATCGATCCTGTGGCTAGCAAGATCGATCCCTCATGAAAGGATGATCGATCCTACCTGTGCCTGGAAGTCTTTGTCGGTGGCTTTCGAAGGACGGCCACCGCGGTGGCCGTCGTTTCCCCTGTCAGGGGAGGGGAGACTTTTGCTCCCCTCCTTTGCCTTTTCCCCGGTTTCGCCGGCTTTCCCCGGCCTTACCCCCTTCCCCTCCCCCTCCTTTCTTCCCCTCTTCTTCTTCTTTCCCGCGAATGCTCTGCTTCTTCCCCTGTTCCGACCGCCCCTTTCTCTCCTCCGTTCTTCCTCCTCCGGCCACCTCTCCTGGAGCTTGAAGGCTCGTTGGGTTCATGGCGAGGCGAGGAAGATCCATGGCTAGGCTTCGTGGATCGAAGCTGCTCTGAGGAGGTAGGGTTCTCACTCAAAGCTCCGGCGGTTTGAGGGTTTAAAATTCGGGTTTTGTTCTTGTTAGATCTCCTTGTGGAGATGTTGGTTTCCGGTTTTGAGGCCTTGAGTAGCCTCGTGGTACTCAGATCTACCAACCCACCAAGTATGGTGAGGTTTGGTTGTGTTTTCCGGCGGTTCTCCGGCCGGAAGCACGCCGGAACCCATTTATGGGTGATCGATCCTTCTGGGAGGAAGGATCGGTCCTCTTGTGTTGGCTGGCTGCGCCCAGCACATGATCGATCTTCTTATGGGAGGAGATCGATCATGGGGCCTGGGTTAGCAGGGATACCCTTCGTCCCGAGAAAGATCGATCCTCCTGGGAGGAAAGATCGATCTTCCTTGGTGAGACTGGAAGGGCGCCCTCTGTCTCGAGAAAGATCGATCTTCCTGGGAGGAAGGATCGATCCTTTTTGTCTCGATAGTGAGGGAGGCTCACTGTTACTTAAGTGATCGATCCTTCCCTTGGTGAGGATCGATCCTTTAGTCGCAGCGAGGGTTTTCTTGGGTTTTGCCCGCGGGGCTTCGCATGTAAGCAGTTTTGACGGTTTTGCCCTTGGGGCTTCTATGTTTTACATTATTGCTTATGTTTACTGCCTTGTGGGTAACCGAGGGAGTAATGAACCCTCGGGAATGCTTAGAATAATGGGCCATGGGTTATGCCCTTTTTCCGCTTTATGGTGAACCGAAGGAATTCATGATCCTCGGGAGTGGTTAGTATAAATGGGCCGAAGGTGTGCCCTTGGTATGCTGTTTGTTACTGCTTTACATATTTTTATCCTGTCTTGCTTCCTGAGCATTAGACATGCTAGGTTAGACTGGGTGGGGTTGACCCGTGGACTCCGGTGATCAATGACTAAGTGGTTGACGCCGTTACCCCGGTAAGGGTGTCCTACAAGTATCGTCCGGCCCACCCTGTGTCAAGGACCGTCGGAGGTAGCCCAGTCCTTGAGCAGTGGCTATCTGAGGGACGTAGGTTGGACAGGAACCCTGGGGGGGGGGAGACATCGATGGGATCGATGGACTCCCTGGCTAGGCTTAGTCTTGGGTCAGGAGTTAGGGGTCCTGTTGGCTCTGTGGCTTGGAGTACTGAGAGATGGTAGTCTTAACCTCGGTCGTTCCGTCAAGTGTGGAGATCCCGCTTGGGGAAGGGTGTCCTACCAGTAGCGTCATGTCCACCCTGGGTCAGGGATTGTCGGAGTTGTCCACCCCTGAGCAGTGGTTGTCGGAGGGGCGTACTTGGGACAGGAATCCTTCGGGTTAGTGACGGGATTTATGGGATCCTTGGCAAGCCTCGGTACTTGGCCTCAGAGTTGGTTCGTTGGGTTTACCTTCTTAGCGAGAGTGGTAGAGTAGGACCCTGCTGAGCTGTTGCTCATTCCTACCTGGACTGTGGTGTTTGCAGGTGCGGGTCCCCGTTCTCCTCCGGTGCTTCCCCGTCGGCCGTCTCGTGGCAGCGTGCCGGATCCTGACCATGTCTGAGGGTCAGGATGGGTTCGTTTGTGCGTTCGCGGAGACCCCGGTGGGTAGTGTAGCTTCTGGGGACTGTTGATCCCTTGTAACTTGTTGTACTAAACCATGTTAACTCTTTTATTACTGTTTTGTAATAAATGTTAATAGTTGTTTAGTTAGCTTGCTTCCGCTCTTTCTCTGTGCCGTCCAGCTGTTTCCGCCAGCTAGCCGTAGTCTCAACTGTTTCCGCCAGTTGAGGCTGTAGTTGTAGGTTTTTCCCCCTTGCGTCCCCGGCCCGGTTGCGCTCTGCGGGTCGGGGCGCGACAGCTTGGTTTAGTTAGCTTGCTTCCGCTCTTTCTCTGTGCCGTCCAGCTGTTTCCGCCAGCTGGCCGTAGTCTCAACTGTTTCCGCCAGTTGAGGCTGTAGTTGTAGGTTTTTCCCCCTCGCATCCCCGGCCCGGTTGCGCTCTGCGAGTCGGGACGCGACACATCATCACCTGGTCGCCCCTCACCAAGTGCCCAAGGAAGGACACTTCCTTCACAGCAAACTCGCACTTCTCCTTCTTGACGAAGAGTTGATGCGTCTTCAACCTTTGAAGAACCTGCCGTAGATGTCCCACGTGAGCTTCCAAGCTCTCACTGTAGATGATGATGTCATCCAAGTATACCACCACGAACTTATCGAGCAAGTCGTGGAGGACGTCGTTCATCAGGTGGCAGAAGGTCGCTGGTGCGTTGGTGAGGCCGAACGGCATGACTAGGAACTTGAACGCGCCATACCGCGTCACGCAGGTAGTCTTGGCCTCATCTCCCTCCGCGATCCGCACCTGCCAATAACCAGATCGAAGATCCAGTTTAGAGAATACCTGAGCCTTGGACAGCCGGTCAAAGAGGTCCTGTGCCAAAGGAACCGGGTACTTGTCTCGGACCGTTAGCTTGTTCAATGCTCAGTAGTCGATACACATCCTGAGGGAGCCATCTTTCTTCCTCTGGAATACACCTGGTGCGCCGAAGGGTGATCATGAGGGCCTGATGAGCCCCGAGTCAAGAAACTCCTCGAGTTGCTTCTTGAGCTCCACAAGCTCCACTGGTGCCATACGATTGGGAGCTTGGGCTGGTGCGCGCGTGCCGGGCAATAGCTCAATGCGATGATCAATCGCGCGTCGGGGAGGAAGTTGCTTGGGCAACTGTGGCGGCATGACATCCTGAAACTCCTCTAAGAGATCAAGGATGGGCGTGGGTACCTTGGCCGAGGACTCCGCCTGAGTCACGGTCAGTGCGCCAGGATGCGGCTGCGATGTGCAGCCAGCATCAGTCTGCTGCTGAGTCGTGCCAGCCAGCGCGTCAGGAAGCCCATCAGGCCGCCCGCACGCCAGGCGTGCGTCAGGCCCCAGCAGAGCGCGTCCCGCGCTTGCTGATGCGTGTCCGCCATGGCTGTGTGTCGCTGGTGTCGACGATGTTGTCGATGTCGCTTGGGCCGCGCCAACTCTAAGTTGCTGCGTGCCATCTCCTCCATTGTGCGCGTCAATTGTTGTGCACCGCGCGCCAGCTCCGTCGCTCACACTAGATTGCTCGTGCAAAGTCACCAAGAAGGTGGCTTCGCCCTTTCGCATGCCGTCCTTCAGTTGTAACGCTGAGAGCAGCCCCGTTTTGGACTTGGTTCCACCAGGTCCAACCGCTTGCACGAAGTGGGCATTCTCCGCGTCAGGGAGCAGCATGCCGTTAATGTAGGGCATGAGCAGTGCCTTGCTGCTTCTGAAGAACTCGTTGCCCAAGATGATGTCGAAATCATCGAGGGGCACCACCAAAAAGTCCATGGAAGCCTTCCATGGTCCGATCTCCACTAGTGTACCTGCAGCACTACCAACAACAGGTTTCGCATGAGAGTTAACAGCTTTGATGCGGTTAGTACTTGTGGTGATCTTCGCCTTGAGATGCCCTGCCGCATGTTGTGCTAGAAAATTATGAGTGGCTCCTGTGTCTAGCATCGCCATCATCTTCACGCCTTGAAGAGTGACTGGAAGATGCATCAATCCGGAAGTAGGGTTAGCCCTCATCGCATTGAGAAGTTGGATAGGGTTTACCTGTGTTGGCGAGTCCTGCTCCTCCTCGCCTTCCTGAGTGATTAGTGCGTTGAGCTTCTCACGCTTTGGACATTCTCTCGCCCGATGGGGTCCTCCGCATATGAAGCACCCTGAAGGATTCTTGGCCGGTTCCTGTGGCTTGGCCCGTTCCTTCTCCTTTGGTCGCGCTTTACCCTTGCCTTTGTCTCCCTTGAACTTCGACTTGTCCTTAGGCTTGGCTGGCCGGTTGCTTTGCTCCACCGGCTTGGTCTGACGGAAGTCCACCAAGGCATCCGCCGCAGCCATCGCTAAGGGGAGATCTTTCACCCCTTGTCTTCTCAGCTCGACCTGCGCCCACGTCTGAAGCCCCGACAAGAAATTGAACAACTTGTTGGATTCGGACATGTCTTTGATATCCAGCATGAGACTACTGAATGTCTTCACATAGTCTCTGACGAGTCCCGTCTGCTTCAAATTCTTGAGCGCCTCCCTAGCAATCCACGCCGTGTTGTTAGGGAGGAATTGATCCTTCAATTCCTTGATGAAGGTGTCCCACGTTGCAATCCTGGGACGTCCGGCCGTGGCATCATCATCTAGCCTCGTGCGCCACCACAGCTTGGCGTCGCCGGACAGGTACATGGCAGCAACGGAAACCTTATCTGCCGCCTGGATGTGAGCAACTTCGAAGTACTGCTCAAGATCCCAGATAAAGTTCTCAAGTTCTTTGGCGTTTCTCATGCCGCCAAAGGACTTAGGCTCAGGCACTCGGAATTTGCCTGAAGCCTCCCGCGGTTCCATCTGAGCCACCGCTCGCTTGAGCACCGTGAGCTCGCTATCGATCCGATAGATAAACTGGTCAAGGAGAGCAGAGATACCTGACACGTTCTCTGCCGAGGCCACCACTTTGTCCTCGATCTCCTCCTTGAAGGCCGCGGATGCATCTTGCAAGGCTGCGATCCCTTGCTCAGCCGTCGCCATCCTTGTTGCAAGAGGAGGCACCTCTTGCACCGGATCATCCCCGATCCGTTCTTCTAGTTGGCTGATTCGTTGAAGAAGCTCTACAAAGTTCGCCATTGATCTCCAACCGAGCTCTGATGTCAATTGTCACCGGGAAAGTGCAGCGGAAAATTTTCTTCGAGTTCTTCCCAATGATGGCGTCAAGACTCTTCTTGACAAGCCCTCCTTCATCTTCTTCACATGCAAACACACAAGAAGACACGGTGTAGGCAAAGGATTCGCCTGCTCTCTTTATTGCTGCAATTGTTACAAAGAAGCTCTCAACTCCCTTTCCCAGACCCTTGGTTACAATCGCTCAATTTACAAAGAGAACCCAACCCTAAGCCACCGTCCAAGATCCCCTTGATCATGGCCGGATCCCCCTTATATAGAGGACGGCTCCAGCTTTCCCCTCTAAGAAGGACACCAAGTTGCGGTGCAACTTGACTTTGGATAGCATCTGCCAAGATCCATCGCATATCGACTTGAAATAGGACTCCTTCCTATTTCAGCGAGTCACAACCAACTTCCCCCGTGCCATCTTCCATATTTGCCGTGTCATCCCATATGGGAGTCCTAGGCCAAGTGGAATTAGCTTGATGGCACGCACGGTTTGGCCTCCGTGGCTAACCGCCTTTCGTCGGTGCGAGTCGTGTCCTAGTCCGACTAGAACTCCCGAGCAATGAGGACTTTCCCCGCTCCAAAGCTTGCCTTTGCCGCATCAAGTCCTTCCATGATCCCAGTCCAACTGGAACTAAGGCTTTTGCACGACTGGATTGCTCCCCATGGCCTCACGCGTCTTGCTGGCCTACTAGGACTCGCGCGTCATCTTTGATTTTGCCCGCGCCAAGCCTTGCCAAGGCCTTTGCCAAGATGCGCAAAGTCCTAGTGGCACTAGGAATTGGAGTCCTAGTCCAACTAGGATTCCTAGTCCCACTCGGACTTGAATACCGTTGTGCTGCGCGCACGTCGCGCCATGCCTTGTCGCGTCTTGATGCGTTGCATCGCGTCATGCCGCGCGCCAAGCTCCTTTGGCGCACGCATGTTGCTCGCCGCCTCGCTGGTTTTGCTCGCCCGCGTCCCGCACGAGAGAATCCGCCCGTGGCGCGAGAAGTTTTGTCCATGGCTCGGACCGCCACGCCATCTTTGAACTTGCTCGTGCCATCTTCAAGATTTCTCGTGTCATTGCTGGGGATGATGCGCATGGACACTTTGCATGCTATCCTGAGGCCGCCTAGCCTCATTTGACTCATGGCGCCGACCATGAGTCATTGTTGGGCACTTGGCCGCGCCAACTTTCGATGCCACGCGCCAAGGCCCGTGTCATGGGCTCAAGGCCCTGACACCCCGTCGGTGGCAAATCCGGCCTCCTTCTCCCACCGGTCTTCCTCTTTTACCCCTCCCACCAGTCTTCATCTCCCCGGCCTCGTTCTCCCTCTCCACTCTTCGTCACCCGAAAATTTCTTCGAATCGTCTCTCATCTCTCGTCGCCTGGCCTCGCCGTAGAGAGAAGAGAAGAGATAGCATCTCGCCGCTCCTCGCCTCACCGCCGGAGCCGAGGACGCCGTGTCTCCGAGAGGATTTCATCTCGATCTCACACGTAAGGCTAGCATATCTCTTCTCTTTACATCTTCCGTGCTTTGATATGTTGGATTTGATGGGAATAGGGTCTAGATTTGTTGGTATCGAGCTGTGGTTTGATGAGATTTAGGAGTTTTTAGCTTCTTTTTTTGGAGCTTTTGATAGAAACCTAGGCAGAGGAAGGTATTCTTTTCGATCCATTGTGAGTTTGGATCGATCCATCTATTCTGGATCGATCCAATAAAGGTCTGGATCGATCCGAAATGTAACAGAGAGTCATGGCTCTATGGGAAGGGCTTCTGGATCAATCCATTATAGGTTTGGATCGATCCACATATTTTGGATCGATCCAAGAAGGTCTGGATCGATCCGAAATGTAACAGAGAGTCATGGGCTCTCTAGAAAGGGCTTCTGGATCGATCCAATAAAGGTCTGGATTGATCCGAAACGTAATAGAGAGTCATGGCTCTCTGGGAAGGGCTTCTGGATCGATCTATTGTAGATTTGGATCGATCCTCATCTTTTGGATCGATCCAATAAAGGTATGGATCGATCCGAATAAGTCTGATTCTGTGTAATTGATATCTTTTGGCCCGAAATCGATGCAACTCTCTTCGTAAGCTCTTGTACCTGCAACCATATGAAAATCACATACGAAGTTATTATTGTAAACAGATGACAAGACTAACGCATCGTCAATGACGGAGGAAGTCAATGCGTAAAGCTGTTCTAGCAATCTTATGTATGACGAGAGTAGTGAATACTACTCTCATGCTTTACATGTTAATTATGGACTTGATGAGGGTTCGACGAAAGCACCGTATTCGAGTGAACCCTAATGTTTACCAAACCCAAGTTGACAACCTTAATAGATTAGTATGCGGTGACGGCACTAATTGCCATGACCAATTGAGGGTAAATAGGCATACATTTATGAGGTTGTACCATTTACTTGAAGAAAACGGCTTACAAAACTCGAGGGATGTGACACTTGTTGAAAAGGTTGCTATATTTTTGTGGATCCTTGGGCACCATAACAAGAATAGGCCAACCAAGTTTCAATTTGTGAGATCTGGGGAAACTATTAGTAGGCATTTCAACATAGTTTTGTTGGCGGTGTTGCGACTTTACGATCAGTTATGGTATCGTCCCTAACCTGTTCCTGCTAACGATCCGGACAATAGGTGGAGGTGGTTTGAGGTAAAATCACATTCCCAAATGCAAAATCTTGTTCCTGCTTTATTTTGTTTAAATCTTTTTGAACTTATTAATACATTTTTATGTCTAACAGAATTGCCTAGGGGCGCTAGATGGTACCTTTGTACCTGTCCACCCCCCAGTCGATGATAGGGCACGATATAGGTCAAGGAAGGGTGACTATGCAACGAATGTCTTAAAAGTTTGTAGTCGAAACCTAGATTCATATATGCCTTGTCTGGTTGGGAAGGGTCCGCCACAGATTCGAGAGTGCTTCGAAATGCGTTGGTGAGGCCTCATGGGTTCAGAATTCCACAGGGTATGTCACTGTTTGTACACTTATATTTACATGCAAATAGGTCCACACTTGTGTCAGCGTAATGACATATACGTCAATGCGTTTTGTAGGTCATTTCTACATCGTCGATGCCGGTTACACTAATGGACCGGGAATGTTAGCCCCATATAAGGGGTCAACGATACCACGTTAACATTTGGAGGCAAGGACACCAACCTCAAAGCCGTGAAGAGTATTTTAACATGAAGCACTCAAGCGCTCGAAACGTGGTTGAGAGATGCTTTGGGGTATTGAAGATGAGATTTGCCATTTTGAGATCTTGCTCATACTATCCCATTAGAACTCAATGCCGCATAGTCACCACTTGTTGTCTTATACACAACCTTATCAAGCACGAAATGGCGGTCGATCCGGTTGAAGTAGAGTACACTACTTGGGAGCAAGCAAACGTGCGTATAGTCCCAGACGATGACTATATTGATAGCATTGAGCCAACAACACAATGGACCGAAATGAGAGATAACTTAGCAACCACAATGTACAACCATTGGTTAGCTCATGGTCCAGCCGCGGAGTAGTTTTCAATTTATGCAAATTTCCCATGTCAAACAATTTTTTCATGTAATAATGACTACCAATGTTTATGGATTTGATCTTGTTGAAGTTGTTTTCTTATTCCATTATATCATATTCCTACTCTTGTGTTAGTTGTGAACATTAACAAATGAATGAATATCAGCTTAGCCTATCAAATGGATTCTCAACAAAACTGGATCCTTGAAGCCATCAAAGGGCAAGGGAAAAGAAAAACAACCTCGAAGGCTATGGACCGTTAGGGAGGAGGAAGGCCTCCTTGCGTGTATTCTAGAAGAGTTCAAGGATGGATCCAAATGGAAAGCGGACAATGGCTTTAAATCTGGTTTCTTTGGGGCTGTGGAGATCCTTTTCCACAAGATGTTCCCCGGGACAACAATAAGAGCTAATCCAAACATCGAATCTAAGTTAAAAAATTGGAAGGAGAAGTATGGTTTGCGTGCCGATATGCAAAAGCTAAGCGGTTTTCATTGGGACCATGACACTCATTCCATCACTGTGGATTCCGAGGATGTGTGGGAAGAGTACGTGAAGGTAACATACTCCCCCATTTATAATTTTAACTTAGCCGGAGATGATTTTAATGTTAATGTATGAAATTTATTATGTGCAGTTTCATCCCAAAGCAAGTGGGATGAATGGGAGGGCATTCCCCGTGTATCCAAGTTGACAAATGTTGTTTGGAAAGGACAGAGCTACGGGTGAAATGGCAGAGGATCCAGCTGAAATTCGGAACGATGCTTCTGATGACGCAACTCATCAACCCAGCTACGAAGAATCATTTGTTGGCACCAATGATTGCTACATTCCTAGGTATGCAGATGGTAGCTTCGTGTTTGGAGGGGATGATTTCGTCGACCTGTCGGCCGGTGGTTCTCAATAGGCAAATCCCTCAACTCCCACTAGCAATGTAAATGCCAATGCCAATGCATCCACAGCCAATCCCTCGCTTAAAAAGGCTAAGAAGATGACAAAGGCCGAGGCTAAACATGCTTCACTTCATGAGGCAGTTGGGAGTTACATGTCCGATACGAAAGAGGTCATGGAGAAGCTCGTGAATGCAAAGGGTTTTGAGCAGAGATTGTCTGATCGAAGACAAGGGGTGTTCGCGCAGTTAGAGAAGCTTGATATTACTATTGAGGACATGTTATCTGCCAACGCAATGATTTTGGCGACAGAAGAAAAGATGGATGAGTTCTACAACGTACCGGCACGATATAGGCAACAATGGGTGGGAATGTCGTTGGATGGGAAGCTAAACAAGAAGTGATTTACGACTTTATTTTTTCACGTTTGGACATGTTATCTCCCTCTTTTTCTGTTATGGATTATAACTTTGATGAGTATGTAATAACTATTACTAGTCTTTAACATTTGTGACGGTAGCTTGTGTTATGGGCACTTGTGTGTGCTATGGATTATGTGATAGGTATGTAATAACTGTAAGTAGTATTTTAACTCTTGACTATTACGTATACAGGTGATTAATTGTTTGTATTATTGGAAAACATCCAAATACAAGGGAAACTCTGTCCGTTTGATTTCTTAAATTGAATCTTAAATTTTTGAATTGTTATTAAAGATGAAACTTCATGTTGAGTAGTCCAAATTAATATACATGTGGCATACATGTTGAATCTTAAATTTCCAAATGTGTATTTTTTGTAATTATTATGTAATTATTGTTATTATAATAAAACTAATATATTTAGTTCATTAAATTAATAAACCGGGGGCAAATAAGTCATTTGCATCATTATCCTATCAAATCCACCTTCTAAATCCCCCTTCTCAAAATAGCATCCAAACACCTTACTAACAAATCCACCCTTCTTATAAATGTGGGTCCACCATCGTTACAAATACACCCTCGTTACAAATCCACCCTCATTACAAATCCACCTGAATCATCTCCGGTCGCCAAACAGGGTGCAAGTTTTTATTTAGATTTTTTTACATTTTAAATCCACTTCTTTATTGATTTTACAAAACTAGTATGTTTTCATTTTTGTTTACCTATGCGACAAACTTTGACTTTATTGGATAAAAATGCCCCTCAGTGAGAGAGCACCACAGTCTTATTGTCGGCCCCGACCCGCAGGACCCAGACCGGGCCGGGACACGAGGGGGAAAACCTACAACTACTAGCCTCAACTGGCGGAAACAGTTGAGACTAAAGGACAGCTGGCGGAAACAGCTGCCAACAAGCAGAGAAAGGGCGGAAGCAAGCTAAACAACAACATCTATTATAAAAACATATAATAGAGTACAGGGATCTAGAACAACAGTTCTACAAAAGAAGAGTACAGGGACAACAGTCCACAAAAGAACAACACCCACAGGGGTCTCCTCGAAGACGCAAACGAAGCCATCCTGACCCTCAGACATAGTCAGGAGCTGGCGCGCTGCCACGGGACGACCGAGGGGGTAACACTGGGACAGAGCGGCCACCTGCACCTGCAACAAACACAGTCCAGGTAGGCATGAGCAACAGCTCAGCAGGGTCCTACTCTACAACTCTCACACACAAGGGTAAAACAACCGGACACCCTCTGATGCCAAGTACCGAGGCTTGCCAAGGATCCCACAATCCCGTCAATAACCCGAAGGGTTCCTGTCCTATGTGCGTATCTCCGATAACGCCACTGCTCAGGGGTGGGCAACTCCGACATTCCCTGACACAGGGTGGACACGACGCACCCAGTAGGACCCCCTTCTCCAAGCGGGATCTCCGCACTTGGCGGAACAACCAAAGTTAAGACTACCATCACTCGGTACTCCAAGCAGCAGAGTCAACACAGGCCCAACCTACCCTAGCATGACTAATGCACAGGAAAACAGGGCAGGATAAATATGATAAAGCTGTAAACAACCAACACAGCAAGGGCACACCTTCGGCCCATTTATACTAAACACTCTCGAGGGTCATGACTCCCCCGGTTCACCACAAAGCGGTAAGGGCATACCGTCAGTCCATTTATTCTACACACCCCGAGAGGCATCACTCTCTCGGTTCAACCACAAAGCGATAAGCATTCATGCATGATCCATAGCAGGACAAACCCCGAGGGCAAAACCGTAAAAACCGCTTGCATGCGAAGCCCCGCGGGCAAAACAGCACTTAAACAAGTAAAAACCCTCTCTGCACTGAAGGAGATCGATCTCCTATAGCAGCGAGATCGATCTTCCTCGAGGCGAGGAGCACCAGTCCAGGTCACCCCCGCGAGATCGATCTCCACCCACATGAAGATCGATCTCGTAGGTGACGTCAGACGCAAACCGCACAGGCGCCAGCCGCCAAGAGATCGATCTCCCTCCCAGGGAGATCGCTCTCGCTCGGGCGGGCTGGGCCACCCCGATCAAGATCGATCTCATCCCATGAGATCGATCTGGACCCTGGGTCGCGCCGACGGCCGGACGACGAAGAATACCGCCGGAAACCGCAACCATTCCTCACCAAACTAGGTGGGCTGGTAGATCTCAGTGCCACGAAGCTACTCAAGGCTTCCAAACCAAAAACCAACATCTATACATGGAGATCTAAGGAAAATAAATCCGGATCTCAAAACCCCAAAAGTAACCGGAGTCTTAGAAGAAGAACCCTACCTCCACAACGCAGCTTCGATCCACAAGACCAAGCCTAGGATCTTCCTCGCCTTGCCACGAACCCAACGAGCCTTCAAGCTCCAGGAAAGGTGGCCGGAGGAGGAAGAACGGCGAAGAAAAGCTCAGCCGGCCAAGGGGAAGAAACAGAGCTCTCGCGAGGGGGAAGAAGAAAGGAGAAGCCGGGGGAAAGGAAGGAAGAGGGGAAGGGGGGGGGTAAGGCCGGGGGAAAGCCGGCAAAGGCAGGGAAAAGCTGGGGGAGGGGAGGGAAAGTCTTCCCTCCCCTGACAGGGGAAGCGACGGCCATCGCCGTGGCCGTCCTTCGACGCCACCGCCAACGACTTCCAGGCACAGAGAGATCGATCTTCAAGGCCATGGAGATCGATCTTCCTTGCTCAGAATGGCGACCACTAGGCACAGAGAGATCGATCTTCATTTTCATGGAAATCGATCTCCCCTGCCCAGAACGGAAACCTTGGGCTGAGATTCAAGCCCAAGCCCAGAACTTCCGAACTAGGGTCCACCTAACCTTTCTAACAACCACAAACACCAAACAAGTTCTGTGTGTGAAACGACCGCCAAGGCGCAATTTCCCAAATTGCCCTTGGGGTAAACAACAAGCCACAGGGATGGAGGGGCAGGTCCTCACACTTATTTTGTTGTATAGCATTAAATGCACCCAAGTGCATTGTAGGGATGGGAGCGGGGCGGGTTGACATAATCACAGGCCCATCTCATGTAAAAAAACTCACCCCAAACCCGTCCAAAACCATATGGGTTTGCATACCCCATCTCATCTCCGTTTAAAATCCAACCCGCTTAACCCATCCCCGCCTCGCCCCGACCCATCTTAGATAATGTCACCGTAAACACAATAAAATGTAATATAAAAATTGAAAAATCACATATTATAAAATAAAAAATCGACAAGTGAAAGAGCATTTATTGCAAGTGTGCAACATCGAAAATACATCCAACACTTGAAAAAAGTGACGATCACTAGCTTTAAAAATTAATTCCACATCTGTTTTGACAATTCACTGCAATATCCTAAAATGCAAAAAGCCAATCAAAATATCTAAGATATGACCATAACTTTTTAATCTAAATCTGAAATATGGTGCTTCTAAATCTCAACATGCTCCGTCAGGCACTTGCAATTAAAGTTGAGAGTTATCCATGCCTGTAAATTTCAATGTGCACTAATAGTTAAACATAGTTATTAGAGCATGCAACAAATCAGAAATAATCATGAAATAAAAAAGGTGAAATATAATACCTTTGCAAGAACAAAAAATTGTAATAAATACATTACTTTGCATCATCTTCAATAATTGACTTGGAAAATGTTCCTATCTCCGCTGACGAAGTATAATATGATCACATTATGTATATGATTATATTCACATAAATGTAGGAACATAAATAAGACAAACAAATTTAAGTTTATATGAGTACCTTTAATTTCACTCCATAACCAATTTTGTGTACACATTAAAACCTCCAAAGTCTCCAAAGTAAGGCGACTGCGATGAGGAGTAACTACCCTGCCACCCATACCAAATGCCGACTTTGATGCGACTGTGGATATAGGGATAACCAATATGTCTTGGGTAAGCAACTGAAGAGTATGATACTTCAAGCCATTTGTCTTCCACCAACCCAAAACATCAAAATTGGGAACACGAGGTAAAACATTTCCTTCTAAATAATTATCTAGCTTTGACTTTATATGTATAATTGGTGAAGTTTGACTCACGAACATATCAAACTTAGACAATGGATCTCTCTTATCAATAAAATCTTCAGAATGTGAGATAGATGAACCATCTCTATTGAAGCATACTTCTTCAACTGACTAATTGGTACTGCTTAAGCAAATTATAACAAGCTGAACGAACTGCTTTAATTTCAATTGCAGCTTCAGAACCATAAATGAGAGTATAAAAGTACTTTACAATCTTCATTTTATATCTTGGATCCAAAACAACTGCTACTGTCATTATGCTATGACACATATTCTAATATTTCTCAAACTTCACCATCATACTTGTTGCCATTTTCTAATGACATCATTTTCAACAAGCTTCCACAATGATAAGGCTTGCTTAATTTCACAAATTTTAGGAAAGTAACAATTAGTTGTAGGATATTTGCTCCCAGAAAACAACTTAGTCACATTATAAAATAATTGCAGCTTTCCTCGAATCTCTTTTGCTAGTCTCCAATCGTCCTCCGATGGCACGCATGTGTAGTGCTTTTCACGTTGTTGTACTCTTGAAAACACATCCTTATATATTAGTGAATTTTGAAGCATCAAATATGTTGAGTTCTATCTAGTCTTGCAATCAAGAAATAATTTTTTACTACATTGAACTCGTATTTGTCTAGCCGTCTCATCAAATTTTTCAACCCTTGATGGAGTCGCAGTTCAGAAATGGACACTATCACGTATCCTCACAATTCCATCACCTAGTACCTTCAAACCTTCTTTCGCTATCAAATTCAGTATTTGAGCACAACAACGCATATAGACTATCCTTCCATCAAGCAAAAGTGTACCACTGATGAATAATTTGTCAATAATCATTTCGACCATCAAATCATCTGTAGTACAGTTATCCACTGTGATTGTAGAGATTTTTCGATCAATATTCCAATTAAACAAACATGATAGCAACACCTCAACAATCATTTCAACTGTATGCGGGTAAGGAACATAAGCAAACCTAAACATAATATTCAACCAAGCATTATTTATAAAAGTAAAAGCATAATGGTCAAGCAATATTAATCTGTGGAGTAATATAGATAATATCAAAAGCATACCTTAGAATCCGACTTTGTAACACCCAAGACTCATCTATGAAATGTGCAGTTATGTCCATGAATCCTTTTTCCTGTGTAGAAGTCCACATATTCGTTGTAAGAGATATTCGACTTTTCAGCTTTCCCAACAGCTTAAATGTCTTTTGTTTCTCCAACTCATAAAATTTTAATATATCACTCTTGACTATGTTACGAGAAACCGTCTTAAATAAAGGTTGTAATGTACTAACAAACCTCCTCAAGCCATAACGGTCCACCATAAAAAACGGGTACTCATGAAGTATGATAGCATTGGCCAGCTCTTTTCTTAAGATATCTTGATCAAAAGCAAAATTCCCAAACTAAACCTTTCCATCTAACTTTACTTTAGCAGCCAATAGTTATTGCCGAATGTCTACATTATTATTTTTTGGACATCTGGCCAAATGGTCATGCAAATGTTTAGTTCATTTTTAGTTGTTGCATCAAGCATAGCCTTACAGCGATGACATATAGCAATCTTATCTCCCTTTGTATTTTTTGATCTGCCAAAATCATTCCAAACAATTGACGTTAAGTTTCTCTTTCTACTATATGATCCATCATTGGATATTGGGTTTGGAATTAAACTTGAATCTGCTTCCATAGTTGAAGGCATTGCTGAACTAGAATCTTTATTTATTTCCTCTGACATTTTAACCTGCAACTTTAAAGGAAGAACAAAATTCATCACATAATTTTTCAAAAATTAACCCATGAAAAAGATATTGACAATTAAAAGGTCTAGCAGGACTTATGGGGAACAAGTTTGGAATCGAGATGTGAAAAGTATTACTACTGCTTATAAATATTTTAATCAACTATCACCAATCTAATGGAAAAAGACATGTCTTCTATCGTCGTGTATGAAATCTTGATTCTA
The DNA here is from genome assembly GCA_963920575.1 of Narthecium ossifragum. Classification (NCBI taxonomy): domain Eukaryota; kingdom Viridiplantae; phylum Streptophyta; class Magnoliopsida; order Dioscoreales; family Nartheciaceae; genus Narthecium; species Narthecium ossifragum. The sequence goes on from OY986973.1 coordinate 21,086,951, forward strand.
GAATGGGCACACGTTCACCAAATTCCTAGTTTCCTACATGAATATATACAAAATATGGGATCACTTTATGCTCCAAAAAATTATCTATAGATATTAAAATGAAAGAGAGTCGTCTCAATCATTACCACCGTATCACCCCCACCTGAGCCATATAAAATACACTCAATCATTCACCTTAACACACACATATCGAGATGAATGAAAATATATAGCTGGTAAACTACAAATGAGCCAATGTAGTCATGGCTGCCACTACCACAATCGTCTCCCTATTCTCCTATTCACTCTGCAATAACCGATAGAAGGGTATTGTTCTTGTGTTGTTGTGACCGCCAATGGTGGAGAAAAGAAACTTATTGGAGGAGGAAAGAGAATAATTAATTATTTTTTTTTTAAGTTAAATCAGAGGCTAAGAAAGGAGTACATAAACAAAAGGAACTATAAGGATTCAGACACCCATTAGAGCATCTCCAATGTTGGTTGCATTTTTGCAGCCAACATTCATAACTTTTTGCCCCAAATATGCGGTCAAGGAGTTCATCCACTCCAATGGAAGACCCTCTAAAAAAATGATTCCATCTCAATAACAATATTTTATACTTAAGCAAATTAATAATAAAAAAAGTGTATAAAATATAGAATATATTATATAATTAACTATCATAAAGAAAACATTACAAAATTACAGAAAATATAGAAAAAAATTACATAATTAACTAAAATATAGAAAAAATTACATTTCAGCAATTAATAATAAAAAATAGTACATAAAATAAAAAAAATACTAATATTCCGGTAGGTCATCGCCAAATTCACTGTCACTCCCGCGTGCACTTCCTCTGTGCTGACATAAAAATATCAAGGATAAAGAAGCACATTTTGCATTTTGAAATGCACTGATTGAACATTTGTGGGAACGATATGGCAATGAAGAGATGTAACGTTTTTATCTATATTCAATGTTTTTCACGTCTTAATGCATATTAAATTGAAATTCTCAATGTTTAGTGTGGAAGACTCATCTTCATTTTAGTATTCTGCACAAAATACCTTTAGATAATGTAATTACAATTATCATTAATTTAATGAAAAACTCACGTACTAATGTATAATTTAAAAACCCAATGATGAAAAACAGAACCAGTCAAAAGATTATTTATGAACAAATAGATAAATAATAATTAAAAAGTATTCAATATTAGTCTTGTTTTGTAGGGATCGACAAGAGTTTTCCATTGAAGTATTATTTATTCTAAATAAATTAGTAATTTTAAAGTTACGCTAATTATTGTAGTTAATGTACTTTTGTTATAGGATATATTAGTAATTTGGAATTAGATGGGAAGAATATGAGGGATAATATGGGAATTATAAAAATAATAAAATAAAAATGCAGCCCACTCTCGTTAGCTGCATATATGCAGCTTGGGGGAGGAGGCTGCATAAATGCAGTCTGGATTGTAATCCAGTTGGAGTGGGACTGGGCAGCCCGGTTGGAGATGCTCTTAGAGCTGGACCACCGGTGCCAGGTTCAAAGGTCTAGAAAGAAGGGGGGGTTGAGATAGCCCCATCCTCGCCAAACCATTTGCTGTTGAGTTGGAAGCTCACGGAATGTAGGAGATAATAACACCCGGAAGCTGCGCCACATTCCAATTGATCCGCCGAGTAGTGTTACGGAGATCATTGGGCCAGTATCGACGTCCATTGAGACAGTCGACAACATCTCGGGCATCCAATTAAAAGGAGACATAGTTGAAACCAGCAGAGCGTGCGAGGTCCACTCCTCTCCCAAAGCTCCTAAGTTATGCTTCCATAACAGAGTTACATGCAGGTCTATCACTGTGATAGAGCTATGATGAGGCTGTCGAAAGCAGAGGAGATGATTGCATGGATAGACAGTGATGAGGCTGCCACCCAAGACACAAGACTGTAGTCTGTCCTCCACACATCTAGTATACCTCCTCTTCTACCCATGGAGGGAAGGAGAAAGCACTGAAACGACTCACCAAGACCAGTTTGGATGATTGGTAAGTGTGTTCGTGGATAAAACGTCGATCTCGCGGGAACGAGATTTTCCATTTTATTTCCGAGAAAATCATTTTTAATTTCGTATAAGGAAATTACAGGCACCACACCTCTGAATTGCCAAGTTGGCAAATCCATCATTTACATCCCCGTAGGGAACACCTCCGATTCTAGATCCAATAAAATAAATATTTTCCTATAAAAAGGAAAATGAAATGACGTGAGGTCTTGGACCACCACGTTCATCGCCATGCAGGATGTCTTTGTCTCCGGGGCTTCAAGTCCGCCGGAGTTTGGGAAGAGCCGTCCAAGGTCCAATTGTTGCCGTGAAGATGTAGCAGCTGGAACATGGAAGGCGTCGTCCGAGCATCGAAGTTGGTGGAGTCAAGGAGTGTCGGCCGAGCGTCGAAGCTGATATTGTTCACGCGTCGAAGCTGGTGGCGTCGAAGGAGTGCTGCCCGAGCGTCGAAGGCTGGGTCGTCCGAGCATCGAAGCTGATGTTGTTCGCCTGTCGAAGCTGGTGGGAAGCTTGTATCCGACCTCCATTGCCGTGGCAGCTGGACTCGACGAAGCCGGCTGGAACCAGAGAAGCGCAGGCTGGGACAGGGGAAACCGCTATCCGGAACAGGGGAAGCTCCCATTCATGCTCAGAAGCTCAGCGTCGGGGGGAGATTGGGGAGGCCCTTGCTGGGGATGCGTGCAGCGCGTCAATGTCGCCTACTACTGGAGATGTGAGTTTGGCGCGAACGAGCTCATGGCGACGGACGATCACTGGGACCTAGCTCTTCGGAGATCAGCCACGACAAATGGCTTTCCTAGAGTTGAGGTTTTGCCTGCGTCACGGGACCATCGAGGAGCGCCGTTCACCAAGATCTGGTGTTGATCACGCAGGTTGCTGGAGACAGGGACGTCGCTGGATGATGTTGGGAAAATCCCTCCCCATGAGAGACGTCAACGAGAGACGTCGACGAGAAGCGACGAGGACACGACGTTGGACAAACAAAGGTGCAGGAAGACAAAGGATCGATCCTTTGCTTGGAAAGGATCGATCCTCTCAGTCCGGATCTCATGACAGAGAACTATGTTGGAAAGGATCGATCTTATGCCCTATAAGGATCGATCCTTTGCAGACGTTTTTCCCATGACAGAGAGCACCGGTTTGGATGATCGATCCTCATCCTCAAGAGGATCGATCATCGTCGGGGTGGTCTATTCCACGGAATGAAAGGATCGATCCTATCATTCAAGAAGATCGATCATTTGCGGCATCCGGGCTAAAATCAAGGGTTCAAATTAATCCGAGTGTGGGTTAATTAGTGGAAATAAATAGGGTTGGTGTGTAACCCTAACAGTAAGCCTTGATATTAGAAACCCTAGAGGGAGAGGTTTGGGGTAGCTTGATAGAAAGTTGGGCATTCTAGAGTGAATGTATTTGGGAGGGTTGAGAGAGATTTATATGTGAGAGTTGAGAGATCAAGTCTTGTAAATCTCCTACATATTGAAGTTTTCTCTCTTCACGTGGTTTTTCCTTTGCGGTAATTTGCCAGAAGGTTTTCCATGTTAAATTATGGTGTCTCCTTTCATTGTTCTATTTTGGTGCTCTACCATCTTGGTTTCATCCCCGCCGAATTCCTAACAAGTGGTATCAGGAGCCAGGTTCATTGGTTCAACAGTTCGTGATGGCGGGGAAGGCCTCAGCTTCTCGTTTCGAGGTTGAGCGATTTGATGGGAAAAATAACTTTGGCTTGTGGCAGCAGCGGGTGAATGATATCCTGGTGCAGCAGGGTCTCTACAAGGCCCTGAAGGGAAAGAAGCCCGAGTCCGTGACGGCCGATGGCTGGGAGGAGATCGAGATGAAGGCGGTGACCACCATCAGGCTTTGCCTAGCGGATGAGGTCATGTACAATGTCATCAATGAGGACACGGCTGCAGGGCTGTGGTCAAGGTTAGAGAGTTTGTTCATGACCAAATCTCTGACGAACAAGCTGTTCCTAAAACAATAGCTGTACACCTTGAGGATGAAGGAAGGTTCAGATCTGATAGAGCACCTGAACACCTTCAATGGGATCATCACCCAGTTTCTGAGCGTGGAGGTTACAATGGATGATGAAGACAAGACCCTCCTCCTTTTGGCGTCTCTTCCACCTTCCTACGCGCACCTGGTGACTACATTACTCTATGGGAAGGAGACCCTAGAGACAGAGGAAGTCAAGGCGGCCTTGATCTCCAATGCCTTGAGAAAGAGGTCAACAGATGAGCTTGTCTAAGAGGCACATTTGGTAGAGAGGAAGCGCTCGTATGGGAAGGATAACAAGATCAAAGGAAATACAGTTACTTGTTACTATTGCGGGAAGGAAGGCCACATCAAGCGCCGATGCAGGAAGTACAAGGATGATCTTGCTAATGGGAAGGTCAAGGAGGATGATGAGAAAAGCAACAACGTAGTGACACTTGACAGCGACGTGTGTGTCATTACGGGGGAGCTTCCGTACTAGAGGTACGATGGGGGTTTCGATCGATCGAAGCGATCGGGAAGGCCGAGTCATGCGGTATGATGGCTCGTATGGTGGCACGATAGAGTGTATGAAGGCCGAGTCATGTGGTGTGATGGCTCGAATGGTGGCACGACAGAGTGTATGGAGGTCCGAGTCTTGATTGCGACATCAAGAGTTCGATGGGGTCGATGGAGTCTTCAAGAGTCATGAGGCGCAATGACTTGAAGAAGCGCGACACAAGGAGAGTGCAATGTCCAAGCTAGTAAGAGCTCAACGGGGTTCTGGTCTCTCATGAGTCGGGAGGGGGAGCTTGTTGGGAAAATCCCTCCCCACGAGAGACGTCAACGAGAAGCGACGAGGACGTGCGGCGTTGGACAAACAAAGGTGCAAGAAGACAAAGGATCGATCCTTTGCTTGGAAATGATCGATCCTCTCAGTCCGGATCTCATGACAGAGAACTATGTTGGAAAGGATCGATTCTATGCCCTATAAGGATCGATCCTTCGCAGACGTTTTTGCCATGACAGAGAGCACGGGTTTGGATTGTGAGGACCTGTCCCTCTACCCCTGTGGCTCGTTGTAGACCGCAAGGGCAATTTGGTAAATTACGCCTTGTCGGTTTGTTTCACACCCGCGTGTGCACACACTGATCTTGTCTGTATTCGTGTTTGTTTAGAATGGCTAGGTGAACCCGAGATCAGAAGATCTGAGCTTGGGTTTGTGTTTTAGCCCAAGTTTGCCTTTCTGGGCGAAAGAGATCGATCTGGATTGCTAATGAGATCGATCTGGCCTTGCTAGCCAGATCGATCTGACATGCTTTGGAGATCGATCGCTTAGTACAGAAGGTCTTTGGTCTGTTGGCCGCTCGGGAGCGATCGATCGCTCCATGGAGCGACCGATCGGACTCGAGTCGGTTGGTTTTCTGCTTCGCGAGGATGGCCGCCATTGGGCGTCGCTCTCTCCTGTCAGAGGGGGAAGACTTCCCCTCCCCTTCTTTCACTTTCACCCCCTTCTCCCGGCTGTCCCCTCCCCCCCTTTTTCCCTCCTTTTCTTCCTCTCCTCTTCCTCCTTCTCCTCCTTTCCTCTTCCTTCTTCTTTCTTCTCCCGAGAGCTCTGCTTCCTTCCCCTGTTTCCGGCAGCGAGCTTCATCTCCTCCGTTCTCCCTCCTCCGACCATCTTTTTCGGTGTTCTAAGGCTCGTTGGATCCGTGACAACGAGAGGAAGATCCCTAAAGTGGTTTGGAACCTTGTTGGTGATCAACTCGCGGGGAATCAGCCGAGGAAAGTGCCGTTAGGTAGGGTTATACCTACTGTGTTGTTTTTGGGTTTTCTTTAGATCTAGCTGTTGGATCTTGTTGATCTTTGTCATGTTGGATTCCTTATGCCTAGTAGAATTACTGATATAAGTTTTATGATCTTTGGTTAAGATCTGAGTAGGTTTTATGCATGATTAAGCTCGAATTTTTGGTTTTCTGCTGTTCTTGAAGAACAGCCGGCTTGCGGCGTGTTTTCCGGGCGGCACGTACATGATCTTGGTTTTAAATAAACATAAGAGTTGTAGATCTTTGAGTCTACTCTCTAACCCCACTGATTCCATATTTTTCTGATTTTCCTACGATATGTTATGAATTATTTGCTGGAGGGCTGCATTGCAGCAATTAACTGGTAAGCTGGTATGAAGCTTTCGGATCGATCCCAAAGCTAGCTGATGGTGTTTAAATGGTCTATTTTAATGATTTTGATTAATGTTTTCTCGTTAATCCAACCGTTGGATGATTATGGATTTTGGATATGTTGATCATGGTATATACACCTACTGATGGCTAAGTTGGATCTTGAATCCGACGTCGTTTGGAAGTCGGATCGACGGGATCAATTAGCCCCTAAGTAGAGGTTTTGGGTGTTTGAATATAATATTATATTTTGGAATATAATATTATATTGTTTATTGTTCATCATCGTTTTCGGGTTTGCTTTCCATTGCAGGAGTCCGCAGTCGACGGTCGCGGTACCGTCGTAATGCCGGGACCCGCTGCGGATCGGCTGGCAGCGGTTGGTAGTACCGCTGCAGCGATCCGGTTGACTTTTATGATGTTTGACATACTGTTGCATGCCTATCTCCTGTCTGCGTATGTCATAGCATGCATCGTTGACTTGTGCATTAGTTGCATTGGTTAGGGTGTGGGTGATCTTTGGGTCGCCGTCCCGAGGCTGGAAGCTCGGACTTAGCCCTTGGACCGGGGTTGGGTTGTTTGGACCCGGTTTGAATTGTGGTGTCCAGTCGATTCGATGATAGGCTTAGATGACTGGTGCACTTGTGGCTTGATGATTGTAGAGGTCGTGTCGGCCTTGAGTCGGATGCTGAGGTGTAGCCGGTGTCCCACTGTGCTGACCGGGGGGAGTAGTGAAGTTGCCTACTCAGCTTGTGTGTCGCCAGTGTTGTTCCTGCTTTTGAGTGCTGCTCCTAGGCCTCAAGGACACGCGGTGGGGTTATGGGACCCCTGTATACACCCAGGTCCTACTTAAGGGCGACACTGTTGTGTTTCCCTCTTCCTTCTGTGTGTCGTACTGTAGATCCCTACTGAGCTTAGTTTTCACACCAACCCGGGCTACGTTTTGCAGGTGCAGGCGTCAGTTCTTCCTCCGTGGCCCCTACCGGGCAGTTGGTCGGCGGTGCGGCGGCGCCTGGTGAACTTTGAGAGGTGGCGATAATTACTGCTTTTACCCTTTTGGCTAGTTAGTCTCCTACGGGAGTAATGTTGTATTCGAATCTTCCCCTCTCCGAGGATATGTATATTAACACTTTGAGTTTTAAATCTGTGGTTCGAGGTTTTGCCATTTATTGTATCTTTTAATTGAGGGTGCTTTTTGGTGAATTGCTAGGGAGACCAATAGGTTAGAGGGAACCCTCGTCGTTCTTTTTCCGCGTTTTGTAGGTTCTGGTTCGCGTCGCCCGACCCGGTTGGGCTTTCGCGGGTCGGGGCGCGACATGGATGATCGATCCTCATCCTCAAGAGGATCGATCATCGTCGGAGCGGTCTATTCCACGGAATGAAAGGATCGATCCTTTCATTCAAGAAGATCGATCCTTTGCGGCATCCGAGCTAAAATCAAGGGTCCAGATTAATCCGAGTGTGGGTTAATTAGTGGATATAAATAGGGTTGGTGTGTAACCCTAACAGTAAGCCTTGATATCAGAAACCCTAGAGGGAGAGGTTTGGGGTGGCTTGATAGAAAGCTGGGCATTCTAGAGTGAATGTATTTGAGAGGGTTGAGAGAGATTTATATGTGAGAGTTGAGAGATCAAGTCTTGTAAATCTCCTACATATTGAAGTTTTCTCTCTTCCCGTGGTTTTTCCTTTGCGGTAATTTGCCGGAATGTTTTCCACATTAAATTCTTGCGTCTCCTTTCATTGTTCTATTTTGGTGCTCTTCCATCTTGGTTTCATCCCCGCCGAATTCCTAACAGAAGAGACCTTGCCGGACGTAGGCTTAAGGTCACAGATGGCGACGTACGGCTTGGTGAAGATCTAGCCGGGCAGTCGGGGGAGATGAGGACATCGCTGAAGAAGATCTCGCCGGGCCGTTGAGCTGCGAGCGAATGGCGACGGTCGGCTGGTGACGGATCTCGCTGGACGAGATCTCGACGGACGTGGGTGTTGATGCCGCCGCAAGGTTTAGGCTACGCACGGCGATGGGCGACGGATCCGATGGGGATGCCGGATGCGCCGGGTGCTTGAGATGGAGAACGCCGTCCAAGACCTCGCTGAGTGTGGGCTTGATGCCGCGTGCTTGAGGTTGCGAACGGCCGTCGACGATGAGGATGCGCCCAGGGTGCTCCTCCTACTTGATCGCCCGAGAGGATCGCCGGCCGATCTCCTCCTCCTCCTTTCTTGGTTGTCGCTGGACGCGGGGGTTGATGGTGAGGCGCCGGAGATGGTGATGCCGACGGAATATGGGTTTCGCCGGATGTGGGGTTTGGTGCAGCGGGCTTCGTGGTTGTGCACGGCGGTGAGGGGCGACGGACGCTCCCCCCCTTTGGATCGGATCCGGCGACAGAGCCGACGGGTGCTGTAGTGACGAAAAAGGGTCACGGGCTGCTCTTCTCTTGCCTTCTTCTATCTCCCTTCTCTCCTCCCTCTCTGTTTTTTTTGGCCAGCCGCTCCTTCCTTTCTTTATTTGCCAACTGAGGTTGGGGATGAGGGCATCGTCGGAGAAGATCTCGCTGTACGTAGTCTCGATGCCGCGAGCTTGGAGTTGTGCATGGCGGTGAAGGACATCGACGGAAGTCCCCGGGGCTAGATGAAGGATGGCGATGGCGATCCTCGAGCAGGAGCAAAGTGGGCGACGGCGACATCGGGTCTTCCTCGGGCGGGATCAAGGCGACGACGAGCTTCTCCAATGTCCTCCGACCGGGCCATCTCTCTCCCTCTCCTCTCATTTGCTTGCCAGCTCCCCCTCTATTTATAGGGATGAGGAATGCATGTGCTTATATGGGATGAGATCGCGGATCCATGATCAAAGGGATCTCTCTTGCCTTATAAGAATGTGGATCCTTCATATAAGGACATATGGCTATGCATCCGGCCATGACTGATTTTATATATGGCATGGGGTGTGCCAACTATAGTTGGTTGATCTCATTTTTTTTATATGATATGTAACAGCTATGGCAGGTTTTTTTGAAATTCGAAAGTGATGTTCAAATTTTCAAATTTGTTGTGATTCGAATATTTCTCCTTTCTCATGTCTATTTAAATTCAAATTATTTGGATATTTGTCCAAATTTAAGACGTTTGTGAATATTTACTCCGGTCCGGGATATATGTAGGAATTTTACAAATATACCCTTTTACCGGTCATATGTACCGAAAATACCTTGGAGGGCAAAATGGTTAGATTTCAGACAATTATATCCATGAGGGTGTGAATTGACCAAGATACCCCTTAAGGCTAAGGGTTGAGGTAAGATTACCAAAATACTCCTGGGGCTAAATGTCCGAAATACCCCTTTGGTTGTGGCTCATGTGTTGTCCAGATATATTTTGGATGAAAATAAACCCGAGGTGGACGGGACATCGAAGGTTGATGTGTGGATGTAATCATCTTCTGAGAGTTGCATATAACCAAAGTACCCTTATCATGGGCGATTTGGAAAATTACCTTAGATTTGATGGTTTATGTGGGATATTGTCAAAACCATCTGAGGATCGATGAAAGAATTCTGAAATATCTGAATTTATGTGTTCTTTATCAGAATTCCAAAAATACCCCCCGAAGGCTATAATTACCAAAATACCCCTCTATGTATGTAGAATGATATCAAAATTATAAAGGGTTAATTTGGAGTGTTATTGGGAGTTTAGGTCTATATTTTGACCAAAATACCCCATGGGGGTGAAAATTATCGAAATGTCCTTTGGTTTATATAGGATGCCATCAAAACCATGTAGGACGAATCGAGATGTGTTAGGGAGTTTAACCATGTATATTTAGTCAAAGTTCCCAAAATTCCCTTTGTCATTTTCAAAGTCAAGAAAGCATGTATAGAGCATTTTAAGTATGTTTTCGAATGTTGTCATGCCTTTGTAAAATATCCAAGGCATGTACGTACGTGACAAAGGTAATTTCGTAAATATTACGAATTCTACCCTTAGTCAAAATCGGTGTCAACAACGTGATCCTCTGTTAACAGAGCATCAAGAATGAAAAGAAAATGAAGGTTTCTGTCGCGGAGTAACCGTCGGTACGTCAGGTGGGACCGGCGGGGACCAATACCATGACAATTCCAGCAAATAGCCTTCATTATCATGAAGGGTTTGGTTGGCCACATGAGCTGCCCGAAACATGGTTGTGTACGCTAAGGAGGAATCTTATACTCGAGTGAGCCTCATCCTCCACTTCCCCTTCTTCCAGTATCTCATCCTGCTTCGGAGTGAATCCTGGTAGGAATTTCGGTGAATTCGGATTAATGATTGCCAGAGATTTACTCACCGCTGGATTCTGCACAACAAGAGTTTTCAACACTAAGGACGAGAGCTTTGCATGTGAGTGCTGGAGAGAATCCTGACTTAGGGGCCCTTTGACAGTAGTACGACTAAGTTCAAGCTCTACAGCTTTTTTGCAGGCTTCCTCCACAATATTTAGGTTTTCTATGGTATTGGGAGGGAATACCTCAACACCACCAAGGAAGGGTATATCCTGTACGTCACCCCGAAAAGCTTTTGGGGACGAGGACCCTTCATTCGTTCCCACTTCATGCAATTGAGAAGGGCATGCACAGTGATAACCTTGCGAAGAGAATAATTAATAGATCACAACTCACGGGGTCAAAGTAAAGTATAGACAGCATACATATAATAGGTCAAAATAAAAGAGAAAGAAAATATGAGAGGTTGGAACATTAGGATCTGCAATAGTGCATACCTATAATATTTAATTGCATATATAACAAGGGTATTTAAGTAAAATACATATATAATCGAGTCAGGTTCGAGTTATTTAATTGCATATATAACAAGGGTATTTAAGCCTAAAACCAAACCCATCCCATACCCGTTCAGGTTTATCTTCCCTTCCCCACACCTGCTCCAAACCCATTAAGACTAATACAACACCTATACTATTAGGGGCAGGTCAGGGCGGGAACTCGCTTAACCGGTTCCATTGCCATCCCTAGTGCATTGCATTTAATGCACACCCAAGTGCATTTAATACTTTAGGGATTTTTTAGCATGTGTTGGAAATGATAGCACCCACACCCCCCCCTCCCTCCCTCTTATATATATATATATATATATATATATATATATATATATATTAGTAAATCCCCCTACCACATGGTAGGGTAACTACCCTTTCTCCCCACTAACCCCCCTAACTCCCCACTAACCCCCCTAACTCCCCCCACTAACTTTCCACCTCTCTCACTAACTCCCCCACTAACTTCCCACCTCTTTCACTAACTCCCCTCCACCTAAGCTCCACCTAGGATAATCCCTGCCACATAGGACGCCATTAGGACAAACCAAAAGTTTCATTGTTAACCATTCTGCTATATAAGGATGATATATATATATACACACACACCATCTCTACCTCTATCTCTCTCTATTCTCTCTCTCTCTCACTCTAGTGTCTTTCTCTCTACCCCTCTCTCTACCTAATGTGTCTCTCTACCATCTCTCTTTATATATTTCTCTCTACTGTTTTTTCTCTCTACCATATTGATGACACATTTCCAAAGAAACTTCCAATAATTATAAGAATTACTGATAAACAAATAAGGATCCCTACTATGTTTTTTAACCAATATTGTGGGGAAACAGAATATTACCGTGAAATAAAAAATGAGTCTTACGAAAACAACTTATTCCCATGATATAAAAGGACTTCTTAGAAAACATAATATTAACACTAAAATTCAATACATATGCGTATGGGTTCGAAAACAACAAAAGGTCCCATAGTAATGGACTTGGAATCCGCATACTCATGTAACTCTATTTGCTTATACACCGGATTTATCACTCATAATAAGGAACTCCGGATGCTTGGAAAGCAATCAAAGAAGGAAGATATCAAATTAAAAAAAAAAGTGAAAGTTAAGGAGTATTCCCAAGGAATAAAGAAGGATTCCTTTTCTATAGGAAGGAATCATGTTACAAATTGAGATTCTCACCTGCAATATTAAGTTATTGTCATGCGACCCTTATACTTTTATTTTTCTCATGTTCGAAACACAGCTTGTAAGTTGTAACATGAATCCTTCTTAAAGAAAAGAAATCCTTATTTATTAACTAGGTGGGTCCCATGTCACATGACACAACTAACCACCTACCTCCTCTCTCTCTCTCTCCCCCTCCTCTTTCCCCTCTCTATAATAATCAACCTTATGTCACGTGTGTGGCACGTCAGAGATTGGTTATGATGTAGCATATGACCCAGCGGATGACCCACAAAATGTTACTTTATATAATAGACTAGTCCTATCCCCTGCCACATGGCAGGGTAACCACCATCTCCCCTCACCTCCCTCATAACTCCCCATTAACCCCCCTAACTCCTCCCCTCTCCCACTATTACCTCATCCACATCAGCAACCACATAGGATAAATCATGTCACATAGGATGTCAGTAGGACAACAAAAGGTTAACTTATAAGAATGATTAGGAATATGAATATATCCATGGAATCTATTATCCTTCATTAGAAGATATTAATATAGATAACTATGTGAGGGGGAGAGAGATGGTAGAGAGTGACGATAGAGAGAGAGATGGTGGAGGGAGAGGTGGGGGGAGAGAGATGGTTGAGTGAAACATATAGAGAGGGAGAGAGAGAAAGAGGTGGTAGAGAGAGGGAGGGGACATGGGTAAAAATCTATATCTAACTTAACATTACAGGTAAGGTAGAAATTCTTAATTATTAATCAGGATTTCAGATATAGGTACAAAAGATCCGGTTATATATCTAACTAGGTGGGCCCCCTGCCACCTGGCAGGGTAACCATCAAGTTAATGGGTGATTCGGTTATAAAAACCGAATTTGATTAATGGATCAACCTTGTATATTTAAAACTAACCTAGGGAATATGATAAAAATATACAAAGTTAACTTAGGAAAATATACATATAAACAAACTAATATAAGGGAAACGGTTGTAACCGTTATTGCTCCTTATAAGATTGATGAATCCTTTAAGATAAAATTGGAGTACCTGTAACTATGTTAAGAGGGTGAGAGATGATAGAGAAGGGGAGAGAGAGACGGTAGAGAATGAGATAGAGAGAGATGGTAGAGAAATGGGTGTCCTCGACCTCGACGGAGCTCTCCTCGAAGCTCCGTCGGATGTCGTTCAACGATGACGAAAGATCAAGGAAAAAGTGCGAGAAGAAGCGTAGCTTACTCCCCTTCCTAATCAAAGCTCCACCTTCTACGAAGTAAAGCCGGCCATGGCCTCGCGGGAGAAGGTCGGAGCTTTAGGAAGGGCCTATATCTTTTTCCTTGAGCTTTCGTCTCCGTTGAACGACGTCAAGTTAGAGCTCCGTCGAGTCTGGGTTGAGGAAGAAGGTGACATTGTGCGGTGGGGGGAGAGAGACGGTAGACAATGAGATAGAGAGAGATCGTAGAGAGAGGGGGGTGTTGGTTATCATTTTCAATGATAAAATAAAGTAAAACCTGTCAAGTATTAAACGAGGGGCATTTTCGTCCAATAATGTTAAATTTGACCTCATTTGTAAGGGTGCCACGTTTT
>OY986973.1:21100926-21121391 GCA_963920575.1 Narthecium ossifragum
GTACGTCGAGATTAACGTGGATGTGTTCCCGGAGCTGGTGGAGCGGGCGGGGAGCTCCTCTGTCCCGGCTATCTTTTTTAATGAGAAACTCTTGGGTGGGCTCGTGGTGCTCAACTCGCTGAGGAACAGTGGGGAGTTTGATCGGAGGTTGAGGGAGATGACCGGCGCCCCGTATCCAGAGGCAGCGCCGAGGCCACCGGGGTTTGATTACAATGGTGGCGGCGAAAACCATGCAAAACCCCAATCGCGGAAGAAAACCGTGCACGTGAGCGGTTTTCCGTCAAATAATAATAACGGAGTCAGGGTCAGAACTAAATTGCACTTAATTTATAACTTGATGGTATCAAATTACAAATCCTAAACCTGGTGGTACCAAATTGCATTTTCTGGGAAAGTGCATGGTACCGGAATGCAAAAATCCCTAAGAACAAACCAAAGTTATTTAACTTATAAAAACCTCGGTAAGACTGGATATTCGTAAAAAAAAAAAAAACCTAGAAAAAGAAAGAGTGACCAATCGTTTGACATCGGATTCGGGTTCATTTTATAGGATCCGCAACGAATCTTTTCCGGCGAACCCCAGCCCCAAGAGGTGCTTCAAAGGCTCTTGGGTACTGCTTTCTCCGGGCAAGAACGCGGCCAGTAGAGTCGAAGATGATGAGGAGAGTCGGCGACCTGGTCTTCAAGGCTTTCACCGCCAGTCTCGGTGTCGCCACCATTTACCTCGCCGGCACCTTCTCCATCAACGTCTACCGAGGTCTCGCCTGGCACAGCGCCCAATCCGTGAGCGCCCTACCCTACCATCCCTCTTGTTCTTTTTATAGATTGTTCTTTCTTTCTTTGCCGAAAATAAGTTGACTCAATCCGAGATTGGTTGAGTTTTTCTTTTTATGAGTATAGAGGGTTTCCGTTGAGTTCGATTATAGCCTTGTTGAGATCTAAAATCTGCCAAGAAACTCGGTTTTGGGGAGGCATTAAACTTGGATTATTTGCAATCTTTCCGGTTATAGTTGTTTGTTTGATTGGCTAGGCTCGATGGGCAGCGGAATACCTTCTCCGGAGGGGCCAGTCACCCTTGTGTGCAGACGGCCGCCGCGGAGGGTGGCCAGCAGAACGCTTGCTGTTAACGTGCCTGTTTTGAGCCTAGGTCTAGCTCCCTTGTGTCTACGCACACGAGATGCAGACGCCGTTTAGGCATTACCTGCGTCCTAGGCCTGGTTCCATGGGGTAACCGATGGTGGGGCATGAATCGACTATTGCTCGATTCTTCCTAAGTTTGTTCAATCCCATTAGGAATCATGGTATTCCCTGGAACATTCTACGCATGCTC
The DNA here is from genome assembly GCA_963920575.1 of Narthecium ossifragum. Taxonomy (NCBI): domain Eukaryota; kingdom Viridiplantae; phylum Streptophyta; class Magnoliopsida; order Dioscoreales; family Nartheciaceae; genus Narthecium; species Narthecium ossifragum. The sequence continues at coordinate 21,102,257 of OY986973.1, forward strand.
TGATACCAATGAAGGACGAGATGGGTATTATTTGACATGCTTTTAGCAGAAGTTCTTGAAGATTGAAGACTATGATGCTCCATGTGTCAAGAAATTTCTGAATTCATGAAGATATGCAAGAAGGCGAAGCTGGTACCCATCGTGGAATGTAGTCACACGGGATAAAATGCACTTTTGGTTCTGCAGCCCAGAATGCACTTACATGATCTAATCTGGGGGTTTGTGATTTGGGAGGGGGACCTCTCTCTAACTTTCTCAGAGACGCCTTCCTTCTATGCTTATTAGGATATACTTTTATGGGTTGTTTTAACATATGTTTTCCCACTATTTCCATAACTTCCCATTGAGGGCCTATTTGGTTGCAGGAGAGTGGAGAGGGGAAGTGAGTTAGATGGAAGTCTCACTTCCTATTATCCCGTAAAGTGGATATCACTGGATACTGTTTTGATGAGCACTTGAGTTAGGAAAGTGATGATTAGAAAGTGGGTGGAAAGCATGTGACCAAGAAATGGGAGGGGGACCTCTCTCTAACTTTCTCAGAGACGCCTTCCTTCTATGCTTATTAGGATATACTTTTATGGGTTGTTTTAACATATGTTTTCCCACTATTTCCATAACTTCCCATTGAGGGCCTATTTGGTTGCAGGAGAGTGGAGAGGGGAAGTGAGTTAGATGGAAGTCTCACTTCCTATTATCCCATAAAGTGGATATCACTGTATACTGTTTTGATGAGCACTTGAGTTAGGAAAGTGATGATTAGAAAGTGGGTGTGAAGCATGTGACCAAGAAATGGGAGATGGGAGAGGTAATGTCTACTTTCTAACACTTTGAGAGAAGTTGAAAAAGTGAGTGATGGTAGGTGAGAACTTAGGCTTCTCACTTTCCATCAAACTCATGCCATTTGAGCACAAGAAATTGGACGAATTTCAAAAACTGACAAGTTTTCCTTTCAATTATTTGCAGCCAAATAGCCCCTAAGGGGAAGGTATCACTTGTGTGCCCTACACACTAACCGGTAGTTAAGGAACCACATAGTGGGTTCCTTTGTTGGGTCGGGATCCTATCAGGTTGGGTACACCTATGTGTCCCCCACTTCAACCCTATTTCTAGCACTCCATCTAGAGAGTCTCTTCATCCCCCTATTGGAGAAAGTGCATAATGGTTGAGAAAAGAAAGAGTGAGATGGAGTGTTTTTTATTTGACTAAGGCTTGTAATAACAGTAAAAGAGTACTGGGGATAGTCGATTTAGAAATAGAGATTCACAATAAGATGGTTGGGAAGCCTTTTATTTTGTTTCAGTTTTGGCCTTTCCTTTGTGAGACTTATCAAGATAAACATGTTAGGATGAGGCTTTACTTACAGGAATGACACCAAGCTTTTGTTGAGGGGTTTGAGATGAGGCTTGGAGATATGTCCTATCCCATATTACCATATACTTGAATAGATTTGACGGTGTTGATTTAGGATGTTTTTTCTGCTTCCTATTGGCTCCTTCAAGTGTCTTAGGGACGGTACAATCTTCGAAACATGATGCCATTTGCACAAAAGATATGGGAGTAGTCTAGAAAAAAGGGTTTTTCTCTTAGTTAGTTGTTAGTCAATTTTTACTGCGCTTATCCACTCGTAGCACCATTTGGGACTTCATAAATTGCTCTGTCACAAGAATTGTGTGTGAAATATGCTGTATTTGTGAAATAAGGAAAATGATATGTTTCTGTTTTCTGTTGTCTAATTTTTTATTACTGCTTATTTAAGTGTCCTAACTGCACATAATGTGAAGTGTTCTGAATTTGACTACTTTCTTAGTTGATTAGCTTTGATTAGCTGGTTAAAGTTCTTTAGAGGACTTGAACTTGGGTGGGAATGCTACAGCAGGTGTGATAATATTTTCAGTGTTGTTGAGCCAACTTGCTGCTTATGGCTGCTGCATGTAGTAAAAGGGTGTCAATGTCAACTACTACATGTTGTTGAACTCTCTCTCTTATATAAATGCTGCTTTTGAGATGATGTTTTAAGTTGCTGTGTAGTGACGCAGTTAACTAGTTAGGTAAGGAAACTAACGTTCACGAAACAAAGCAACACAAAAGCCTGGCTAATCAAGGTAAAAAGTAAAACTAGGCAGAGTAATGAAAGGATTACAATGAGCCTATTACAGCTAATTTCTTGTTTGTTTTAGGGGCCAAAACTTCCATACAAATATGTTGGTCTCTGTTCCAATATCTTTGGCCCATGCATATAGCACTTAAGGCAATGATAAAGAATATTGAAACCTGTCAATTTATGTTTAACACAGCAATAATGTTCATATGCCCAAAAGGAATAGCGCTGTGCTGTCCAGATTCTGGAAGCCTGGGGCTTTTTGAGGTGGAGTTTTGACAAATACAATGCTAAATATAAACTCCTTGCCAAATCTAATTATTTGATTTTCAAGACTAGGCTAAGTAGGGCTTGGTCACGAGTTCATGAGAGTGGCAGTCACTTGAGTTGGGTTGGGTGGAGGGAAAGATGGGGAAGATTGTGAGTTAGCTGTTGTAAACATAATTATAAGATGATATTGATAGTTCTTAAAAATGTATGAATCCACTAGTCCAAATCCTTCTGTGTTTCTCAAGTTTGTGAGAGTACCTATAGGTATTCGAATTGTGATGTTGATTGTTTGTAAAACTTGGTGATATTGTCATGCCTTCTTTTTCTGGATAATACAATATCTACTCTGATATGATTGATTCCATTTTCCTCACTCTCCATGGCTCTCAATTTGCCATCCTTCGTATAGCTTATTGAGTGGTTATATGTGATTTTCCTCTGTTGTCATTTTTATTGAATATAATACAGGCCTTATTTTCAAGTCTTGATCAGGTCAAGATGACTTGTCGGGAAGTCAAAATTGTGAAGAACACGGAAATTGTAAAGCAATTATTGGTCACTAGGGCCGTAGAAATTTTAGATGACAAATGCAATCAGATGCAGCTTGAACATTAAAGTGCTTGAGAAGGTTTTAGCCATCCATTGGTAGGTGGTGATAACTGTTATCAGAAAAGCAGCAGTAGATAATAAGGAGCATTGGGGAGAAGAAATAATTTCATACAAAAAGAAACACAAAAACTAAGGCCAATGTAGACAAACGAGATAGTTGCGACTTTTTAATATGCTTACTTAGTGGCATTCGATATGTGCTCAATTAAATAGTTTGTATTCCTGTTTTTGACAACTTGTCTTTCCTTGTTTAGTAATGTTGTTCCTGTCCTCAAAATTCTTTGCCAAGGTTAAACACCTCTATCTTTATACTTTAATCTGGCAACTTGTTTAACATAGTTAGCATTAAAAATGCATGTCCCTTATCATTCATCTTTTTTCTTTGCTCATTCTGATTCAAGCTGTAGGCCAGCTGGGAGGAACTAGTTTTTGTGTATTCAGCATATGATCTTGAAACGATTCGGATTCGTTTAATTCTCATGAATTGGAGGTACAGAAATTGTTTTGTTTGGTACTACAATAGTAGTTAACACTTTTAACCCTGGTTTAGGGCCCTTAGACCCAACCACCAGATTTTTAGTACCTGGTAGTATGAGGATGGGCAAGCACCCCACATGGCAAGCATATACCTATAGTTACAAGGCAGAAATCCCCTTGGGGGTTGAGTCAAGCCCGTGACCTGTTATGAAGGCCATTGAGGTGCTAACAACATCCTCTCTGTGCTGGGCACCTTCTCAGGTTTTGTTATAGCTTCTGCGAAACTTCTATTCAGCTATCTCTGGATGGTGTCCTAGTAGTATACTTGGCGTACGTGGTTAATTGTTACTCTCGGGAGTCATGTAACATAACCTGCTTAGGGATGCTTGTCAGAGAACCAAAAGAATGAAGCTCACCATTTCATATGGTTCTTATCAGCTCTTAGTCCGCACATTCTGGGAACCTCGTTCATGTATGTTGAAGATCTAGAAAGATCTTGTGAGCATGAATGGTATACACTTGTGACCTTAAAATTGAGGTCAGATTAAATTTGCTGACACAGCAATGATTTGTCTTCAGCGATGACAACATTCAGCGGAGGACATGGAGTTCTATGTTGTTGAGGTTACATTGTTTTGCTTAGTTCTGATTTTATTAGCTGCTTGGTACGTGATTGTTTTCTCTATCATACATTCTGCTACATCTGCATGTTCACTATACTGTCTGAGATTGTATTTTCTTACCGAAACTTCATTTTCTCCCATTCGCTCAAATTTTGAGACCAGCCTATTTTTCTAATTTGGACCGTTCCATCTTTTAACAGAAGTTGGAGAAAGAAGAATCAAAGAAATGAATGCAGCCACAAAGCTTTTTCTTGACATCAGACCTCACTTTCGGTATCTCTTGTCCTTGAACTGTGATGTAATGAGCACAAAGGGGTCACAAGAAACTCATGTAATTTCACTTGTGTTATGTTGAATCACTCCCCAGGGGCTTCCATGATTATGACATTGCAATCTGATATGTACAAAAGTGAGAAATTTCTTGATGTATTGGTTTAGTCCGCGTTCCAAGTCTAAGGTACTCCTTTTGCTTGAAAACTCACCGCCCCATCCACCCGGAATTTTTTTTTTTTTTTGTCAAATAGGGCCCCTAATATTCAGTTTTGACACTTTACCCCCATGCCCCGTTTCCTTGTATAATAGGACCTTCGATAAAAAAATACACGTAAGAAAATAATTATTGGTTATACACCCATCAGGGGTACGCATTGTCACTGGACAAATAAGGGAATAAAATTTTCTCGTTTATTTGTCCGATGACGAGGCCAAAAGACCCCCTCATTGAACCTGCACATCGTCGTCGTGCGCCTTACACGTCGCTTGTGCTCCAATCGTGTGTTGTCTGCGCGTCGCATGCGCACCGCTTGTGCACTCCACCTGGCAACTCGACTGCTTCTTGACTAGCCCTTCTTTTTGCCTTGCACACACACAAGATACACACGAATTTGGATAAAGAATGAGATCCCAACTCTTTTATTGACTACCGATTACAAGAGCACTCTTCTCTCGCCTCCAACCCTTCGGAGGACATTTACTCTCAATACAAGAAGCTCTCAACCCAAAACACTAGGGGGGCGTTTGGCGCGCCCCGGATCCCGCGAATCCGCGGGATCCGGGGACGCGCGGATTCCACATTGCGGGATCCGCGCGTTTGGCGTCGGCGCGGATCCCGGTCGGATCCCGTAAATTGGAATCCGCCCTGAGGTGGATTCCAATTTCGGCGTCCTGAAATTTTTTCCGGATGCCGATTTGGAATCGGCTCCGGCGGATTCTGCGGATCCGCCGGAGCCAAACGCCCCTTAGAAGAATCACCCAATTCTTCTACCTCACGATCTCTCAATCCTTCAGGGATCTTCAATCCGTGAGTTTGCCCAGAACCCAGATGCTTAATTCATGAGCTCTCCCACGGGTCTCTAGACCCTCCAATCTAGCCGCCCTTCTCCTTATATAGAGGAGAGCCCATGACTGGATTTATTGCCTAAAAGGCCCCCTCATGTTCACTAATAGCGGACCGAGACCCCTTGACAACATCTTTTGCATATTGGGACCCCAAAGCCATTTAATTCCAAACCTACCCTTCAAATTCAGCCCATGTGAATTGGCCATGGATGGCCATGCCACATGACGTGGCATGCCATGGCATGGCCATCCGATGGTCATCCCATGCTACACACTTGCCACGTGGCATGCATATATTTATTAAATATTAATATATTAATAATTTTTAATTAAAATATTAAAAATAATACTATTTTGGATGGCGTGGACCAATCACGAGATGACACGTGGCATGTGAGACCCACTTATATTAATATTTTATTACAGTAATATATTATTTAATATGCCAATGTTTCTGCGAGTACAAAAGATAATGTAATAGTTTTTATGCGTTCATAAATACGGGTATAAATTTTTACACGCTAAAGAACCACGAGTATAATGTTTATATGCATAAAAATTTTTATAACTTTTTTTGCGTACATAAATGCGGGTATAAATTTTTACGCGCTAAAGAACCACGAGTATAATTTTTTACGCGCACTTGTATAATATTTTACACGTACATAAGAGTGCGTAAAAACTTATACTTGTGTTTTGTGAGTGCATAAAAATTGATACGCGTATAGTATATGATGAATACGTGTATCACATATTATAAGTCCTTCAATTATTTTAATAGACTTTAACACATGGAAAAAGGCATTATTAAATAAGTTTTTTTCACTTTAAAAAAAACCTTAAAAAGTAGGATGCTTGATGTTTCGAGCTAATTGAGAAGTTAGGATCCCAATTGTTACTATACGCGGGATGCGGGCCCTGTACACACCGCCCGTCACACCCTGAGAATTGGTTTCGCCTGAAGCATCGAATCAATGATCACTCATGACTTATGTATACAATATTTGCCATGCGATGTGTACAGGGCCCGCGTCTCACATATAGTAACAATTGGGATTCTAACTTCTCAATTAGCTCGAAACAGCAAGCATCCTACTTTTTAAGGTTTTTTTAAAGCGAAAAAAACTTATTTAATTACCTTTCTTTATCTATACATTTCTTAATGCCTTTTCCCATGTGTTAAAGTCTATTAAAATAACTGAAGGACTTATAATATGTGATACACGTATTCATCATATACTATACGCGTATCAATTTTTATGCACTCACAAAACACAAGTATAAGTTTTTACGCACTCTTATGTACGTGTAAAATATTATACAAGTGCGCGTAAACAATTATACTCGTGGTTCTTTAGCGCGTAAAAATTTATACCCGCATTTATGTACGCATAAAAAGTTATAAAAAATTTTATGCATATAAACATTATACTCGTGGTTCTTTAGCGTGTAAAATTTATACCCGTATTTATGAACGCATAAAAACTATTACATTATCTTTTGTACTCGCAGAAACATTGGCATATTAAATAATATATTACTGTAATAAAATATTAATATAAGTGGGTCTCACATGCCACGTGTCATCTCATGATTGGTCCACGTCATCCAAAATAGTATTATTTTTAATATTTTAATTAAAAATTATTAAAATATTAATATTTAATAAATATATGCATGCCCGCGTGGCAAGTGTGTAGCATGGGATGACCATTGGATGGCCATGCCACGTCATGTGGCATGGCCATCCATGGCCAATTCACATGGGCTGAATTTGAAGGGTAGGTTTGGAATTAAATGGCTTTGGGGTCCCAATATGCAAAAGATGTTGCCAAGGGGTCTCAGTCCCCTATTAGTGAACATGAGGGGGTCTTTTAGGCAATAAATCCGTCCATGACTTGCTCCAACAAGTCAAGTTTCCTAGTCCAACCCCAAGTCTAGGCTTCATGTTTATCCAATTATGCAATCAACCAATTACAAAGCTTCCTAGCATATTTGGACTCTTATATGAGTTAAGACTTGCCAAAGATGGTTGTTAGTCTAAATCCGTCGCACTTTGGCTCGAAATAGGACTCCTTTCTATTTCCGCGAGCCAAGTATAACTTCCCACGTGCCATATTCCATATTTGTCGTGTCATCCCATGCTGGAGATCTAGGCCAAATGGAATTAGGATATTTGCACGCTCAGTTTGGCCTCCATGGCCTAACTACCTTCCACCGGATGAGTCGAGTCCTAGTCCAACTAGAACTCCCGCACAACTAGAACTTTCCCCGTGCCAAAACCTTCCTTTGTCGCGTCAAGTCCTTCCAAGATCCCAATCCAAGTGGAATTAGGACTTTTGCATGGCTGGTTTGCTCCTACTGGCCAACCATGTCGCGCTTGGGTATTCCGAGTCCTAGCCCGACTCGGACTTGGCCGCTTGGCCCGCATCGCGCGCGCCTTCCTGGGTTGCCTTGGCGCGTGTCACGCTCGCTTGCCTCGTCGCATGCGCGCGTCGTACTTCGTCTTGGCTCGGGCCGCGCGTGCCAGCTTTGAAATCTGCCGTGTCCTGCCATATCGCATCGCGTCATGCTACATCCTGCCGTGCTATGCAGCGCGCCAAACTCCTTTGACGCGTGCATATTGCTTGTGCGCCTCCCTGGTTGCCTCGTCGCGTGTCCCGCTCGATAGGATCCCTTCATGGCTCGCCAAGTTCTGCTTTGGCTCGGACCGCCGTGACATTTTCAACTTTCGTCGCGCCATCTTCAAGATCCCTCGTGCCATGATCGTGTCATGGCTCCATCCCCTGACACGCGTATTATTATTGGTTATACGTGTATTCGTTTATACGTGTGTTCGTTACTTGTATTTTTTATTGGGGTCCTATTATGGAAGAAAATAAAATATGGAGTCTTAAAGTGCCAAAAGTGAATATTGGAGGTCCATTTTGGCAAAAAATCCTCCAATCAGCCCCCAACACCCGCACAAAAAAAAAACAAAAAAAAACACAAACCTAAAGATAGTTTTGACATTAATTCAAAATTAATATATTTAAAATCCTCCTCTATTTTTTATATATTTTCCTTTTTATTGTTATTTATAAGCATTTTAATACGATATACCAAAAGATGGTTTTGACATTTTACATAAAAAAACCTACCATTCCTATTCATTAAATTTTTCACTATTTATTATTCGGCATATCTTTATCTTAGAACCAAACACCAAAATAACTTATTTTAACCCTTCGTTATCCACATTCAACACAGCCAAGTGAAGAAAACAGCCCCCAACTCGGCCGGAGTCGCACTACTCCGACGAGCGCCGGCTCCACTGGAGCTCATACCGAGCTACTCTGGCCACTTTCACCTCTCTCTTCTCCCTATCCAATCCATCCTCTTCTAAAATTCATCTAGTATGGCATTGGCCTTCCTCTCTCTCCCTCTCCCCTCTCCTTTCACCTCCTCCTCATCTCCATCCCCTTCTCCTCCTCCTCAAACACTCCACAAACCCTTCCTTCCCAAGGAGAAGACCACCACCACCACCACTATCCATGTGAAGGTGGCGACATGGAGGAGGAGGAGACCGACGAGAGCAGCAGTGGCAGCTGCGACGGCGGCGAGCAGAGCAGGGAAGCCGAAGGAGATGGTGCTGGGGAGCCCGTCGGTGACGGTGGAGAAGGGCAAGTACAGCTACGACGTGGAGACGCTCATCAACAAGCTCAGCAGCCTCCCGCCGCGCGGCAGCATCGCCCGCTGCCTCGAGACCTTCCGCGGCCGCCTCTCCCTCGCCGACTTCGCCCTCGTCTTCAAGGAGTTCGCCCGCCGTGGCGACTGGCAGCGGTCCCTCCGTCTGTTCAAGTACATGCAGCGCCAGTCCTGGTGCCGCCCGGACGAGCACATCCACGCCCTCCTCATCGGCGTCCTCGGCCGCGAAGGCGACGCCCTTCTCGACAAGGCGCTCGAGGTTTTCAACGATATGCCCTCCCCGCCCACCACCCTCTCCTACACCGCCCTCATCAACGCCTTCGCCCGCAACGGCCACCACGATAGAGCCCTCGACCTCCTCGCCCAGATGAAGGCTCACCGCGTCCCTCCAACTACGCTCACGTACAACACAGTCATCAACGCCTGCACGCGGGGAGGGGTCCCTTGGGACGCTCTCCTCGGCCTCTTTGGCGAGATGCGCCACGATGGCGCGCAACCCGACTTGGTCACCTACAACACCCTCTTGGCCGCTGCCGGGGGCCGCGGGCTCGCTGACGAGGCCGAGATGGTGTTACGCAATATGCTGGGGGCAGGTATCCTCCCTGATAATGCCACCCACACCTATCTGGTCGATACATTCGCCAAGCTCGGCCGGCTTTCACGGGTGTCAGAGCTCCTTGAGGAGATGGAGGCCGGAGGACACCTTCCAGATGCCTCGGCATACAACGTGCTCATGGGGGCATATGCCCGGAATGGCGATGCAAAAGAGGCGGTTGGTGTCCTCCGGCAGATGCAGTCAGCGGGTTGCGTCCCCAATGCCGCCACCTACAGCATTCTGCTGAATCTCTATGGTAAGAGTGGGCGGTACGAGGACGTCAGGGAGCTTTTCTTGGAGATGAAGGTGGGAAGCACAGAACCGGATGCATCTACCTACAACATCCTAATTCGGGTTTTTGGGGAAGGAGGGTACTTTAAGGAGGTTGTGACTTTGTTCCATGACATGGTGGAGGAGGACGTAGACCCAAATATGGATACTTATGAGGGGCTCTGCTTGGCTTGTGGGAAGGGTGGCCTCCACCGAGACGTGAAAATGGTGCTGTCACATATGAATAGCAAGGGAGTGATTCCCAGCTCGAAGGCCTATACTGGCATTGTGGAAGCCTATGGCCAGGCAGCTCTCTACGAGGTTGGCGGATTATATGTTCTGATGCATAAAAACTTTGACAGCTTCTCTTTGATGGGTTGTTTACCAATGAGCTGATGTTTGAATATTCACAGGAAGCTATTGTTGCATTTAACACCATGCACGAGGTTGGGAGTATGCCAACAATCGAGACCTACAATTCTCTTTTACATGCATTTGCTAGAGGTGGTCTTTTTAAGGAGGCTGAAGCAATCTTGACAAGGATGAACAGCGTTGGGTTTCAGAGGAATGAGCAATCATTCAATGGTTTGATTGAAGCATTTTACCAGGGAGGGCAGTTTGAAGATGCTTTGAAGACTTATGTGGAAATGCAGAAGTCGAGGTGCAATCCCAATGAGCGAACGCTGGAGGCGATCCTGAATGTGTACTGCGCTGCTGGGCTTGCTGATGAGAGTAGAGAGCAGTTTCAGGAGATTCAGTCACTGGGTATTACCCCGAGCATCATTTCCTATTGTAGATTACTCTCGGTTTATGCCAAGAACGACAGGTTACTGCCCAAACTTGATAGTTTTTGTCTAGCTCTATTCCTGATCCTGTTCTATTTCTGTCTTTATCACCGTCTGGACATTCTTGATGGCTGTGTTTGTGTTTCCATTCAACTATTATGTGTTCTTGGCAGCAATCATAGCCTGAGAACCTCTTTTAATTCTGATAGGATTTTGGGGATGTTGTATGACAACAGTCCCTGATTAGTTTTAAGTGCTCTTGAAAGTGTTATCATAAATTAACTTTGATAACAGGAATCCTATTTAAAACATCTATGTTCGTATACGATAATTTTACTGATAACTATAAATTGGTAGGCGGGTTTGAGATAGTTTGAAAACCTTAATACATTATATTGGAAAGTTTATTGCTTTATACCATATGTAAGGCAGCACTTCTGTCTTGCACATGTAAATTTTATTTTGGTGATTCATTTTTTGTTCTATCTCATAGGGATGACTATACAATGCTTGATGTGATGAGAATCTTATGGGTGTTATGCTGGGGAGGCATGGATGACATATACTTGATCTGACATGTGTCGGATATGGATATGAACCCTATATGATTGGATGTGTCCTACACTATGTGGTGTATTCATTTAAAAAAAAAGTGACATCGAAGTACGATGCCATTTTATCGTAAGTAAAAATTGTAAGTAAGAATCGTACATATATGGACTTGGTTGATATGTTGACTAGAAGCCTAAATTTAGGCATAGCATGCAGTTGGCTTGAATTGCTTGAACTTCTCTAATACATAGGGTTGCTAGTTACTTGATTTAGTTATGAATTTGTATGAATAGATCAGAAAGCTCGGTTTCTGTAGATCATTGTCAAATTTTGTCGGTAACCAAATTTTCACTTAATTGGGGACACCGATTGCTTATATAAATAGGTGTCAGCTTCTAGAACTTTGGTAATAATTGCAATTGACATGAAACAATCAAATTTGACATCTGCCTACCTGCTAATTGTTTAGTCATAAGCTCAATTTTATTATTCATGTGAATGATCATAGTTCAGTGCTGATGAAAAAAGTTCGCCATGATTGGGAGAACTAATTGCTTAGTTCTAGTATGCAGCTGGTTTTAAGTGTCAGTACTATAGTTGAGTAATCAAGTGTAACCATAAACTTGGTAAAGTTCTTGATTGGAGTGCTATCTGCTTAATTTTTTGTTTCATTGTTTGGCAAGCATCCTCAATTTAGGTTATACAATATATATCTAGTGCCGAATTCGAGTAGTTTAGTTGCGTAGTAATAACTAAGTATTCAATTACTATTAACTAGCTAATATTATATTCTGAACTTCAACTTCAAACATTCTTTCGGAAAAGGTTAGTTCTTGCCCAAATAGTGTAATACATAGATGAATTGCGTGTTGTTTATGTTAATTGTAATCACTCAACCTAAAAGCTTAAGTCCATAGGAAGACATGTGGGCACTTGACTATTTAATTAATAAGTGACAGCGGAATACTGACAAAGGGTTCGAATTTGGGACCTCTATTTTGATTCAATGTTAGTTCTAACCACTCAACCAAAAGCTTAAGTCAGTAGAAAGGGACGAGTTTATATTAATATGGAGTAACAATCTACTTCATATATACTGAATTCAGATGTTGATCACCTTTGAGAAGAATTTAATAGAGGGTGGAGACTGAGAATATAGATCTTGGCCAAAACAATGCATCATCTGTTTTGGTTGAAACAGGTCGGGTTTGGAGAAATTTCATTTTATGCATATAACTACTAGGAGACATGTACTCCTGTATCATAGACGTCTATATTGTGCTTAAGACTTGTTTTGTGACTACTACCATAACCAAGCTGCTATCACTCACAACTTGATCTGTTGTTAGCACCAAACTTGTCCATCGCGATTACTATACTATGTTATGACCAGTTGGATAGTGAACACAGAACAAAATGAGTATGATCTTAATGGACCAGATGTTTCCTGCTAACATGATTCAGTGCTTTCACAATCCTTTTCTTTTATTGTCGTGCATTCTAAAGTTCAAAAGCTTCTTTGATATGTCTGTAGTGAGTTATTAGTAGATGGCGATTTATTTATCCTAGTTTAATCTTCTAATATGGAGAATCCACTCAAAAGTTTTCAGGTTGTGAACAATAAGGCATCACATGAATGTATAAATGTGCATATATAGATGGGAGTACTGGTCCAGAAGGAAAATAGATTAGGACATTTAAGTTGGATAGGAAATATATTGATGATTGATCAGAATATTATTACACTTTTTAAGTTACCTTCCTAAGAGGAAAATATTGTAGCAATAAATCATAAGATTTCCTAATCACTCACTCCTAAGGAAAATACAATCATGATATTTCATTATTTGTCAAGGGATCCTAGAAAAATATTGTGACCTAATAGTACCTTTTGCTCATGGTTCGCTATCATGAAGACATATAACAATTTGACAAACTATAAAAGCTTCTAGAGGCAACGACATGATGAACATCATCACCTTTTTTTGTAAGAGAATAGAGCACGCCAGTACCTAATTTCTGTGTTTGATTTTGTCTCCAGTTTCTATGTTTTTTCTGTTGTCATTAACATCCTATCCTGCACCTGTGTTTAAGTACTACAAGCCAAAGAGCATTTGTCTATGGCATTTCATTTTGTGTCTATGTTCTTCTGCTTGCTCTGTCTCTCACGAATAATAAACTGTTCTCTTCAACTTTCAGGTGGGAAGAAGTTCATGGGCTGTTAGATCAAATGAAAAAGAACAGAGTTTCTAACACTCACCAAGTGATTGGGTCGATGATCAATGGAGATTATGACGATGAGTCTAACTGGCAAATGGTGGAGTATATCTTTGATGAATTTAGCTCGGAAGGTTGTGGTTTTGGTTTGAGATTTTACAACGCAGTTTTAGAATCACTCTGGTTGCTAGGCCAGAAAGCAAGGGCTGCCAGGGTGCTTCATGAAGCAACAAGACGAGGACACTTTCCAGAAGTCTGCCGTCGAAGTAAACTTGTGTGGTCTGTGGATGTGCATAGGTATTTCGTTTGCTTTATCTTTTCAGTTTCCTATTCGTTGTTTTACATCTTACACCACTCCCTTTTTTGTTGCAATTGTAATGTGGAGCCGATTCAATCATCAGGATGTCTATCGGTGGAGCACTTACAGCCATATCAGTATGGCTTAATGACATGATGGAATGGATCAAAGGAGGGGAAGATCTTCCTCATTTGGCAACTATAGTTGTAGTGTGAGCCTCTGTTCTTTCCTTTTTTACTCATTTGAGAGGTGGTCTGCTTTTTAAATTCTGAATTTTTTTGGTAGTTTATAAAAGGACTGCTCCTTATTTGCTATGGTTAAACATAACAGGAAAAAGGGTTTAATGGTTAATTAATTTGGCCCAATTATCTCAGAGAAACCACTGGTTGGCTTTTCAAACTTGCAAAATTGTTCATTGTGAGATCTTGCCATTTATTCTCGTTGGAGAAAGCAAAGTCTACTTAACTGGGATGGGTTGACTAATATTTCGCTTATCGTGATGGGTGTACTAAGAAAGGCACTTCTATTTGTTTGGTGAACCTCTGTTCAAATTAGATACTCTTTATTATTTTGCCTTTTGTTAATGACGATTCTTTGCTGTTCAGGCGAGGGGAAATGGAGAAAAGTTCAGGAAGCAAGGGTCATCCCATTGCGAAGGTAGCCTATTCCTACCTCAGAGATACTGTAACTCAACCATTTAATTTTCCGGCGTGGAACAAAGGTCGCATTGTCTGCCACCGGTCTCAGCTGAAACGGCTTTCTCCAGTGGCCCCAGAGCTTTCTTCAGATGACTCCGTAAAAATCTGTGTTTCTATCACCAATTCACACATTCCACCTCCAGGGAGCAAGTTATACACTGCAGTGGTCAGTGGCAAAGATGTTGACGAGATAACAAGTAATGAAACAGAAGAACAGCTCATGGCAACTGCTACAAGCTGAAATCAAGGGACCATGACAGCTCATCTACTTAATGGGGCAAATCGTGTAAGCTGCTGCAGTTTTAATGCAGAGATGTGCAGAGCCAGATTCTGGGAATCCATGCTTGATGCTGATGCATGAAGATGGTTCTTTACAAACTGGCATCTTAACTGCTCTGGTGGTCTCTTGGCCTGGCTCAGTGTCTACAGCAATTAGAAGGAGATGTCCCCAACGGGTCTGTGTTTACCAGATACGATGTGGAACTTGTTCACAGCGTGGGGCGAGCCCTACGCAATTGACCATTGTTTTGGCTATAGATGCCGTCAGCTCTGAAGTCATGTTTCAGACACAGAGACAGAGTTCTGAAACTGCAGGCAACCATGTGAGGGAAGAAAATACGAGAACTCTTTAACAAGGATGTACCCAAGTTACTTAATTTTTTGCGACTATAACCGGATTGGACACAGCAAAGATCAAATTTTTGGTTTATTCTGTCACTTATCCACTGTTTTGATTCTACATGATACAACCTTTTTTCTTTGAACAAGCGCAAAGATTATCATTGCCCGGGTATAAGTTGTATGCTTCAAGTAAAATTAGCTGCCACACTATCCTGTTGGAAAGAGTTCAAAGAGCAGAGTTGTGCTTGATGATTGATGTGTTATGTACTCTCTTTACTTTTTAACGTGAATAATTGGTCATTTGAAGGAGCTTATTTTCATTCTGGAAGAAGGAAACAAAGGCATCAGGTCAAGCATGTCAAAGATACTGCACTGGAGCAGCTTGAACAGCAGGTAAATCAACAAAACGAAGCAAAAACACACCCACACAGCTTGGCTAATAGAAGAAGAGATGATTCGGTGGTGGTGGAGGGATGCACTTGGAAACTTCAGCTCGAATGCTGGCATCGGACCGGTTCTTCTCCCGGAACCTGACTATGAAGTCAGTGGCTCTCCCGTCCACGTTGTTGTCGCGCCACCCGCCGTCCCCATCATCCGGCTCCGTCAAGTACGAAGCCGACCGGCTCTCCGGTGCCGCTGACCGTTTGCTCACAACGTCTTCTCTGGCGAACACCGGCGGCGGTGTGTCAAGGCATGCATGTGCACTCCTGCGCTCTCCGAGAGCAAGCCAGCTCAGAGACAGCTTGGCGAGGCGGAGCGACGACGCTCTGACGATGTTTATGGCAATCTTAGCCGACTTCTCGCACAGGGACCGGTTCTTTCGCCTGTGGTCCTTGCTCACTGGCATTGCTAGCTGATGTTGTTGATGCTTGGTTGGTGTAAGTTGGTTCCAAGTTGCTATTGGGTGGCAATGAGACTTTGGAATATATGATGCTGGTATTTAAGAACGAGAGAGATGTCCCTTGAAGTCCAAGGAGTAATGGATGCCTCCTATGGAGCTGGAAGATCGCGTACACGCTGGTCGATTTTGATAGGAGATCCTCCTAGAGAGTACCGAATTCCTCTACAGGAATAAAGTATGAACTTTTGCCTATGCTAATGATTTAGATGCAAATGAATTGCCCCACGTGTTGCCCGGTGTCATAAATCAACCACCACATCCATTAATAATCATTTCTCTCCTAATCATTAGTCATAAATATAACCATTTAGGCGATTAACAAGATCAATGGTAATTTCGTAAATATTGTCAATAGATCAAAAGATACTTCAATGTTAACACAGTTAAAGTATTTTGGCCATAATTTTCACATAAAGCATCCAAATTGGACGATTCTTGAACGATTGGAAAGAGAACGAAAAGATCTACAACTTTGTTGTTGACAAGATCTTCAGATTCTATCGTTTAGTATGTCAAACGGACAACCAAAGTGTTCAGTGACAAACTGATAAATAATACCAAATGTCCAAATCCAATCGGCCAGATTCTCCATCGGCCAAATTTTCCATATGCCAGATTCTCTATCGGCCAAAACCCATCGGCCATATTTTGGCTGATTATTTTAATAAGACATCGACGTGTTTCGACCATTTTGGCAATAACTTTCTCATACGATGTCCAAATGAGTTGGTTTTTGGACCGATCGAAAGATAATTCAAAGAACTACAACTTTCATGTTCAACCAAATAACTTCTTTGTACACTTGAACACCTCTTATTTGATCATTTGAAGGAGTTGAACTAAACTATAATCTCTTGATTTTTGAATGTGGAAATAGATTTTGACCTTGACTACAATCCCGGTCAACGGGCAAATTTCTGTTCTAACACTTACTTTTATGTGATTTCATCTTGATCGTTTCATATATCGGGTTTAACTTGAATTGGACATTCATATCTGTCTGATAAGATACACTGGATCATTTATAATAAATGACTAAGAAGATCATTAACAAGTTATATCAAATTATATCTGACGATTGAGAATGAGGACACGGGGCAAATAATTGAGGTCGATTAGGGTTACTTGCTAGATGGCACAAGAGGCCCACTGGTTGAGGCCCACTGGTTATTTATATAGAGTTGGATTACACATCAATTACCTAACGTTTTAACCGTAAACGTGTTTCGAGACCCGAATTCTAATCACTTTTTTGGATACTCGCATGAGATCAACTTTTTTTTTATAAAAAAGCGCAGTTAGAATTCACATCTCAAGGAGACGGATATAACTAGCCTTTTTTTTTATTATATGCGTACACACCTTTGCTTCTCCTCTTGCTAATCCGGTCATTTTCAAACCTTTTTTTTTTCCCACCACCCTTCCATAACGTAAAGCACTTGTCGATCATTCTTGAGATTCTCAGCTAAAAAGAGTCGGGTTAAAGATTACAATAATATCAGGTGGTGCACATAAGTCAAATGATACGTGCTGTCGCCACAAAAAAACATGGCCTATTTAATTGGAGTGTTAGATGAAAGACGCTCTCGCTTTAACAAGAAAGAAACATTGCTAGCTTGTGAAAAAGCCATTTCTGAGCTCATTCATGGGAGAGCCATGTACGTAATAATAATTTGGTGGGTGGTCTATTTTATCGTTTCTTATCCCCCACTCTCAGGCCGGATTATAATAAAATAAAAGATAAAAAGTAAAAGCAGATTCCATGTAGATGTTATGGCTTTTGCATGCTCCTTCCAAGAATATCTGGATCAAACTCGGAAGCATCCTATTCTTCTTTGACAACTTGGTGGATAATGATAACCATGCATGGAGCTAAGCTATATATCTATATGTAGAACATACATATCTTATCCAAAAATTAGATCCAAGTGAATCTTAGGAGAAGTAAATCACTTGCTAATTAGGAGAATGGCTAAGTAATAATAAATTTAATTGAAACTTCCTCTTACTCGGAATCAGGAACGAAGCTTTTTTGTTTGATGAGTTGAGCTATCAAGGCTAACAAGATCTACATGATATTATCTAGGACGGTGATGTCGTCCTTCAGGGCCTAATATAGAGGCACTTGCGAGCGGCGACACCAACGGGCAACCTCATCCGCCTTACAATTGTCTTGCCTGAGGATGTACACAAAAACCAAGCTCTCAAATTGTATCTCAACTCCACAAAAACCAAGCTCTCAGTAGTGACAGAACCAGAGCCATGCAAAGTCCATCGGCAGCAGTCCCCTGTTGCATCTCTTCTTATCGGAATTTTAAGGATCTCCTGCACCAAAGAGTCATGCCCAAATTCTGCTATTTTATCCACATTCCAATCAGATCCCTCCTGGAGATCTCCAACCACTGCATTGAAAAAGTTACTTGAACAATTGAAGGGCATGGGAGCAGTGGCTAAGCATCCAATTTCCAGCCAATTATCATGGATTACACTTAGAGCACTCCCATTCCCAGGTCTACAAGCCAGTCCCTTCCGAACACAGTCCGTAGCCTCACAAAGCACTTTCCAATGCGAAGAAGCAGCATCACTCATACCTCTTTTTGAAGGTAATATTTCTTTCTATTTGTATTTTGCTTTTGACAGTCTTTTCCAGATACTATCGTTCTCCCCCAAGAAATTCACCATCCTAGTCATTTTCAGGGCTTTTTGCCACAGCCGTAGATCTTTCACGCCCAAGCCACCAACTTCAGATGGAGAGCAGACAACATTCCAGACAATGTTAGATATGCTCGACCCCTTACCTTTCTAAATAAAGCTCCTACATATGGCCTCCATTCTTTTAATCACCCCCATTGGCACCTTTGTCGAAATCATGACATAACCCGGGATGGATTGTAGCACAGACTTTAGCAAAGTAACCCTTCCCGCCTCTGAGATATGCTGGCCTTGCCAACCTAGGACTCTGTCAGTCATCTTATCAATAATTGATGAGAAATCAACAACCTTGAGCCTCTTGTCGCTGACAGGGACACCCAAGTAAGTCCATGACCCTTTAGTAATTGAGATTCCAAGCATATGACATATGATCCACATCCTATC